>CM062865.1:20501305-21154905 GCA_031772225.1 Eubasilissa splendida
GCCGGGCAGAAGATAATATTTGAATCACAAATGGTTTTGACTAAAAATAGATCACCCTCAAGATTGTATCAGAGTCAACACGTGAGGAAAATAACACCAGTATTTTGACAGCTGTCAGATTTTATTTCAGTGCTGCCAGTACGATTCTTGAAGAATATTGGGGCAGGTTGTCTGAGGAAAGTCCAAAATAGTTTTGCAATAAACCGAAAGAATATTTGAAAAAACTATATATCTTAATACTAATTAAATGAATCATCTAGTAAGATATATAGAAAAAATATTTAGTTATAGATATATAAATGCAATTTCACAGTAAAAATGTGTTCTTCTTAATTAATAAACCCTGTATCGTTATCATAAAAACAAGATAATTTTCAATTTTACCGGCAAGAACATTTTTTGATTTTAAAAACGAATTTCTGTGAAGATTAATCACCATTGTACTGTGTACGTTGTTGCAACAAAGTATAACATGGGTATGTTAAATTTACGAGTATAAATAGACAAATGAATGTCTCCATTCTTCAGGAACTCCATATTAAAAAAAGGCTTTCCACATGTAAGAAAATAAATTATTTTACTTTACTTTCGTACTTTGGGTGTGTTGCTAGAAGAGGAGAGAATTAGTGGTCACAGGGAATGTACAAGGATGGATGGTGAGACTTCGCTCCAGTAGGTGGACAAATCGAGTCCGAGAGTTTGCGCTGTTGAATCAGAATAGAGGACCACAATGTTCAGTCAAGAGCACATTGACCGAGAGAGGGAATCAAATTTACAGATACACTCAAACCACTTTTTGTGCAATTTTGAAGTTATATGGTTTTTTTTAAATGCAATTTAAAATAATATTTAATTTTAATTATGTATTTAACACTGCACTGTTCTCATATTTTACATAAAAAATCCAGAGTTTCACTCCTTTATTTCAAGGTGACGTGCAGCAGTGTTTTGGTCACATGTGTACATAGCAGGGAAGTTCAAACGGCTTTGTTTTGCTGAAAAGCGGGCCGCTGCTAATAGGACGCGGCCCGCGCTAAGTGAGATTGGGCATTCGTGTATCATCACTCCCCCTCTCAAGTATCTGCTCATTCTTTACGAACAGTGTGCTTTTAATAGATTAAACAGAACAACGTGTCACGACATCTCAGTAACGCAGCGATCTTCAACTTTTCTAAAGTGTGTCGAGATGGAAGAACTACTCTACTATAGCTTTGCAATAAATTGGAAAATCATTTTATTCTTCATGATATGAATTCTGAACGAGCCTTCAAGTTTCAATGTGAGCTCAACAATTGTATTTCTGGATATAAAAAACTGCATAAACAATTAGTCATTGAAACAAGAAAATCTGAACAAACTTTGATCACTAATTATGTTGTTAGAAAAAATAAATCTACCCAGAAGGATGGTGAGATAGATATCCTGATTCTAATCAAATACAAATACAACTGCGCATACTATTTCTTCCGAAGAAGGGAGCGATTTCGAGCAACATTGCAAATCACTGCGAAGATTATAATAAAGCAAACGATAGTTGTAATTAAAATAAATATTATTTCTCTAGTGGATGTCTGACTTTACGAGTACCCCAATATGCCAAACATCATTTAAATGTTATCAAAACCATAACCAAAGATGTTATTTTATAATAAAATAATTTTGAAGTAATTATTTATGCCATATTATTTTCTTATTTATTTCTAAACTTTTTTTATGCGATTTAGGGTATATTTTAACTTGGTGTTTCAAAATTATGCAGTTTTTAAAATTCATGGAACGCATCTTCACTTTTTCTATTTAAGTCATAGCTTTTTTTGTGCGACATTCCGCGGAACGCATCTACCGCACAAAAAGAGGTTTGAGTGTATACTGTTAAAACTGTTAACTTATTCAACATTTCAAAAGGGCAGATGGATTATAATGCCTTCAGCAGGCAAAAAACTTGTCAGAAAAAATATTGTGTAGTGTGCAACACATCGCCGAGAGTGGATAATTAAAAAGCGAGATTTTAGAAAAACATTTTATTTAACAAAATAAATAAAGATAATCGAAAATTTACAATTTGTAATATAGACAAAATAGGTACACATTTCATGACTATTCTGGAATAGAAATATGAATAAATATTTATTTAAATACAATCTTAGTCCGTAATAATATTTATAAAGTTAATACCCATTTTGGAAAATTGCCACATTTACATCAAGTATACTTACTTTCTTTTTATACTAGAATATACAAAATATAAAACAGAATAAGTACAATTAGATTTTATGACAAAATTTACATAAATGAAAAGAAAACTTCTGTTGATACAAAAAGCTAAAGACAGTCATACTCTGTTTATCTTATAAATACATCTATAACATTGTAAACTACTTTAAAAAAAAAAGTATTACATTACTCTGTATGTATAGATATTTTGAATGGTTGGACTGTTAGTTCCCGTGGAGGGCAATTCATCACATTGCAATGTGGTCAATGTGTTTATATTACAGAATGGAAATTAACAGTTTATTAACTGTTATTAATTTTAAAAAACATATAGAATGGGATCTTGATTGTTTTGTTGATAATAAACACTGTACTTACTCAGAAGATCACCCATTAAATAATGTAGTGTAAAACTATTACTAGCGTGTTGAGATCTTTGTCAAAGCAAACTCCTGCTGGCGCTATGACATTGACTACATTTTAGTCTCTGTGTATTTTCTGAAGTTGTAGGGGTTACCATCTACCATCCCCATCTACCTCTGCAGAATCCACATATTGTAGTGTCTCTAGGATTCTTCATCCTCAAGGGTAAAGACAAAAACAGATATTTCCTTCACATCTTCACTTCAGTGCTCTTCCCAAAACTCTGTGCAACTTGTTAAATGATCTCTCATTTCATATTTACAGAAGATGTTTACAACTCAACATGAAATCTTTATCAATCTGAAAATCAACAACTTACAAATAGCAGTCGTAGAAACAATCACCAAAAAAGTTGCAGCAATTTTCTAATATATTTTCTTAATATAAAGTTTGAAACTGACTGCAATACAAATTGGACATCTAGCTGATGAAACCTCCCGAAGCTGACATGTCGGAGTCAGTCCGCTGGCGAGTTATCCAACCCGGAGAGGCGTCCTGCGACAACTCCGACACCGATCACGGCACAAAAATATATTGCACCCTTTGGGGATCAATGTCGTCGCTCTCCTCAAAAGATTCCAAAGCCTTTTTAAATTTAGCATTCCTGTCTGCTGCAACTTTGGCCAGTCTTTTTGAATAATCCTTCTCTGTCTTAATATCACTCTTTAGTTTATTCCTCTTTGTCCTGAGTGACTTCACTTCCTTCTCGAGTACTTCCTTTTCTCTTCTTAATTTTTGCAAATGTTTAGAAATTTCCATACCTGTTTTTCCGCAAGCGTCGCACAGCATCGACTTACCATCAATGAAATTCAAGCTATTATTACTTACTGGATCGAGAACCGAGATATCATGTTCATTCAGGCTATTATTTATGATAATATTTTGGTCGCTGTCTGTAAATGTCAGAATTCCCTCGTCATCTTGTAATGAAATATACTCGTCCATTTCAGTGTTGGATTTCAGTTCCACAGTACCGTTTGCTCCTAGTTTGAGCATCTGAATAGGTACGCTGCATATATCGCCGTCAGTTAACGGATCACGAATAACAAGAATATTCCTTAAATCAATTTCAGAATCTACAACACCATTGTCGTTTGCGTCTGTAAAACTATGAAACAGTGTATTCTCATTCCCATCGGGAGACAAAACTTTGCCATTGTCGCTCTTCGGGAAGAGTGTATCGAGGTTGACGAATTTTAATTTAACTTTGTTGTGATTCGTGTTAATATTAAGACTGTCGGCGAGGCCGTTGTCACTCTGCACCAAGGAGTGCTCTTGCTGTATGATTTCCAACGCATTGGAGATATCTTTGGTTGTGGTATTTTGAATTTCAATACCATTTGTGTCGACCAGCCCGATGTTTTCAATAACAATGTCACTGCTACTGACTCCATTTTCATTTTTCACCGTGTACGAATCTATGATCGTCGGATACAGGTACTCGATTATATTTCTATAACAAAAATACAGAATTATATTATTATAGGTGATCACCAAAAGGGTATAATCAGGCCTATTCTCAAAATTGCAATATTGAAATGAAGGTGATTGTTACACCAACCCTCAAAAATAGACAGATAGTTTTGACAGATTATAGTATGTTTATCTCCCTCACTCTCTCTCCCTCTCTCTCATTCAAAAATAACACTATTTTTGAGGGTTGGTGTAACAATCACCTTCATTTCAATATTGCAATTTTGAGAATAGGCCTGATTATCTGCAGCCGTTTTGTACATTTGCTTAGTATTGGTTACTTTGTGGTATTTACAAGACTTTACAGATTAATACAATTTAATGATTTTGGGAGCAAAAATATTAAAAAAATATTTCATTATAAAAAAAAAATATTACTTGGACTCTTGAGGTTCTTCCTCATAGAATATTTCCACTTCCCCGCCCACCGGGTCAGTCATGGAGTCGTGAAGTGTGCAGTCCAAGGTTTCGTCCACACCATCTGTGAACACAAAGAAAGAAAAAATTATAGATGTAAATATGACAATACAGGCGAGTCTCAAATAACGATAACATGATCACTCCTTTAGGGTATCACCACACTCTTCCTTTATTATTATAATCGCTGTAGTTACTCCCTAGCGGCCAATTCATGCCGAAATTATGTGAACAAAAAAGACTATCAAAGTCTTTAAAACATTTTTTCATAATTTAATAATCAAGACCATACAAATAAATGAATAATAAATAAAGTTTTAATTTTGTTTTATTAGATATCTGGTGATTAGATAGTATGATTAGTACGTTTTTATTAAAATTAAGTATAGTGAATACTTTAGATCGTCTTTTTCTTGTGACCTATTTGTTCAACGGACGTTGGCTATCATCACTTTGTTTACTGCTTCACAGTAGACTGGCCAAACCATTGCCTCAGGTTCTTCAGCTATGATGTTCTCCTTTTTTTAGAGCCCGACTTCCAGCGATCTTTCCCTGCATTATGAGGTGCGAGTTCTCGTACTTCTCCGATGTCTCATAACATGTCTGAGATATTGAAGTTTACGGACTTTTATTGTTTTAAATACTTATTTTTCTTTATTCACCCGAATCATAACATCTTCATTTGTAACTTAATCCATCTAGCATATTTTGAGCATTCTTCTGTAGATCCACATCTCAAATGCTTCAAGTCGCCTTATCATTTCTTCGGTAAATGTCCATGCTTCCATTCTATAAAATAATATTGAAAACACATAGCATCTAACCATTCGCATTTGTAATCTTTAGTTACGAGTGGGTTATTTTTGTTAGCTATATCAGTACATGTCAGTTTTTCAAATCAAGTTCTGCTTCTATTGAATTGAATTTTTAAGTCAATATTTATATAATTTTTTTATGTTCTAATATAACTGTGTTCTTGTCGATGCAATGCTTGCCGTGTGTCTCTGTCCTGGATGTTATTTGTAGGTTTCTGCATTCGCCTTGTTCATTATTTAGTTAATGTATTTTTGTCTAGGACGTTTTACTCTGTCTTTTCCCTCAGTTAAATATTTGAGGTATGTGTTGTGTCTAAGAATATATCCTGTGTTGGATTTTCGGTGGTGTTTATCATGGACCTCTTTTCTCTCACTACTGCTCCTCATTCTTTCCATCCTTCTCCAACACCACATCTCAAATGCTTCCAATCTATTTCTCTCTCTCTCTAGTAATTATCCACGTCTTACTTCTGTATAGTGCTGTGCTAATATAACATATTATTAACACATTGAATTTTAATTTGTTAATTATTGGAAAACTTTGAAAGCCGGAATTAATTCAGAATCTATTTAAAAGTAACCTGAGTCATGCGTCAAAAGTTCCTCATCTCCGGTATCACCTGCTGCCATGTCTCCTCCCACCCGCTCCCACCTTCCCTTCTTGGCCGGGCAGTCTGGGTCCAGATCCGGGGAGGACTCCTGGCTGTCTGTGGACTCGGTGAGACCGAGCATGTCTCGCTGTTTTTCCAGGCCGTCCTCGTTGGAATCTAGCTCTGAAAAATGAAGGTGGAAATGATGTTAAGTTAATCATACTTCTTGCAATTCTGACAGATGAATTAAATGCACACTAAATTAATTAATAAACATACAAATGTTAACATAATCATATAACATGAGACTATACATTAAATTTCATCAGTTGATGCTACAGGTTGCCAGAATTCATTATGCATGCTTCAGGCAAATAGAAAAAACTCTTAAAATCAAAAATTATTATGAATTCTTTAAGTTATGAATTTTAACATAAATTGGAATGTCACAGCCAATAATCTTCAGTATTAATATATAAATATATAAAACTGGGACCCCAGAACTGTATGTCCTGTGGAAATGTTAAAAAGTAGTTGTTTCCTATAGTCCTGTAGGTGGCATAGTATTTCACCCTGAAGCAACAACCCCCATAATAAGTATCCACAATCTTTCACTGTATCTTACAACCGGGGCACTTACACACTACACCTTTCCAATCCTTAACTACAGCGATAAATCGCACAAATTTGAGAATACATCAATGGTTATCTGGCAAATCTATAGTATGGCAATCTATAGAGAAAAAAAAAAATGAGTTCAAAACATTGCGTTTAATCACAATTCAATATGTGGCAAAAGAGTATACCGTTATTAAAAGGATAAAGCTGATCTTAATGCATGTCAAAAAGAAGTATTTAAAATTTCATAATACGGTAATAGCATTAACAGAAAAACAATAATTTTAATATTAATTTTATAGAACCCTTTGCCTTTGACATGATAGTATAATATAAACAAAGTGTTAAAAAACAGAGTTAAATTGTTATTGGATTGTGTGCTCACGAGTAACAGCCCTGAGGAGAGTGAGCGCTCGGTCAGGCTTGAGTGTGGACCGAGGTCTGCGGTCTCCCGCGCCAAGGTTCAGAAGGTCCTTGTTAGTCAGGATCTTTCCGGTGGTGGCCCGCACATAGTCCCGAACGCACTTGCGCTCCACTCCCAGACGCAAGAGGTCGAGGACCTGGATAATAAAGATAGTGATGTGATGAATCACAATTGTGTTTTAACCATATTAATCAATAACACCTTAAAAGTGCAAATAATGATTTTATTTGTAGGTTCTTTCTTATTTTGACTTATTGGATATAAAAACCAGATAAGCAAAAACTAAACAAGCTTGTAATGTAAAAAAAAACAACAATTATCAAATTACAAAGAAACGGAAAGATAAAAAAGTATTTCATCAAAATTTACATCTGGAGCATAGCACCTAACAGAAGTGAAATCTGGAGAGAAAGAAATAGATTGGAAGTATTTGATATGGGCTGCTGGAGAAGAATGAAAAGAATAAGCTGGACCAAGAGAATTAAAAATGAAGTTCCGAGGAGAAAAAAAGTGGTCCATAATAGATACAATTCATACCACAGAAAGTTAATTGATGGATTGAACATTTCAAATGCAGACAACTTCTGCATGGTGTCCATCACAGAGATGCAAGGCAAGCATTGCACCAACAAGAACGCAGTTCTTTAATATGAAAGAAGAATTTGACTTATAACCTTATTCATAAAGATATTTAACATGACTAACAATGTTAAAGATATGAGGGTGGTTTGATAAGTAACTTGGTTTGATATTAAAGAAAGCAATTAGAGTTTTGTAATATACTTTATTTTTCAACATAGTTCGCTCGAAGGTTAACACACTTGTCCTAATGTTTCTCCAGTTTTGCGATTCCTTTGCGGAAATGAGTTTCTTCGAGGCTTTCAAAATACTCGTTTACTTCCTGCGTGATCCCTTCATTGACTTAAATTTTCGTTCCGCCAGGAAAGTTTTGAGTTTCAGGAATAGATGGTAGTCCGATGGAGCTAGATCTGGTGAATAGCCAAGATGCGAAAGCAGTTCAATTCGCAGCTCGGTTAATTTTTTCTCAGTGACACAGTTTGAATGCACCAGTGCGTTGTTATGGTGAAACAACATCTATTTTTTGGTCATTCATTTTTTGGTCTGTTTTTCTGCTATTGCCGTCTTTAATCAGTTCAAAAGTGATGCATAGTATTTTCTGGAAATGGTTTTCCCCTTTTCCAGGTAGTCAATTTGGAGAATTCCTTTGGTGTCTCAAAAAACTGACATCATCACCTTTCCAGCAAATTGAACGCATTTCGCTTTTTTCAGAGCCGGTTCACCATGTCTTGACTGCTATTTAGTTTTGATATAGGGGTGAATCCAGGTTTCGTCCATTGTCACAAAACAACGCAAAAACTACTGGATTCTTCTCAAACACTTGCAAATTGTTGGCAGATGTTCGTAAGGGAATTTGCTTTTGCTCTACGCGGCACCCATATTGCGCAAAGTTTTTTCATGTGCAATTCATTATGTAAAATGAAATGAACCTGCTCAGTTGAAATGTCTGTGGCTTCTGCTAATTCGCACACTTTCACTCGTCTGTCGGCTAAAACCAAATCACAGACTTTATCGATGATTTCGGGGTTCCAGGACGTAGTGCATCTTTAATTAATGCTTATTCTGTCATGCTTGAATTCATTTACTCAAAGTCGAATAGTTTCATAGGAAGGACATGAGTCACCCAATGTAGCTAAAATCCTCTCTCAAATTTCCTTCGCTGTTTTCCCTTCAAGAAAAAAGAATTGAATCACACCACGAATTCCAATTTTATCAATTTTTCACTGTTACTCGAAATATTTCTGTTTAAGCAACTGTCAAACCTGTCAGAATGACTTGAGACCACAGATTATTTATTCATAAGAAGGAAACTTTATAACTACATATACAGATGACGTTAGCGCCATCTATTAAAAGTCACTTATCAAACAACCCTCATAACTGCACCTATGCGATGTTTTGAATAAAATAAATGGATTCCTTTTGTGACCTCTTGTTTAATGGTTGGGGACAGGCGCCTGTCCTGTGGCAGCTTCCTGTAGAGCTCCTTGGACACAGGGTGGTTGTGGGCGTTGCATACAGAGATGACTTCTAACTGGCGGCCAGATTTGCTAGCGCGTACCATGATGTGTGCGGGGCAGTCGGTCCGCATTGTCCTGAAATGGAGTATATTCGCAACATTAGATTCCAGTCAGGATGTACATTACTGGCATATGTGATAATCATGGCTATGTTAAATAAACAATCACAAATCTAGATTTTCAAGGGACATGTTACCAATTTCTAGAAGTATAACTTATAAAGATCATGAACAAGTGAATACTTCAGTGGAAGCGACCTAGAGGGTGGCCAAGAGGTGGGCTGACTGTGAAAGAAGGACTCAAACTGAATGAACTGGGACAAGAGTGGCCAGGGATAGGAGTCGGTGGAGAGCACTTATGGAAGAGGAATAGTGAAAAGGAATAAGACAGGGTTGCTTAGGTGATTTGGTCAAGTGTACTAATTGAATGGGGAGATGAGATATACGAGGCAAGTGTTGATTGGACCAGAAATAGAAGGCATCCGTATAAGACTTGGCAAGACCAAATAAATTAAATACTGAAAGTAGGTCCTATTAGAAACATCAACAATTGACTGTGGATGAGGCGGTTCCAGGTAAATTGTTCGAAGTACAAAATTCCTCAAATGTAAATTGCTCGAAATACAATTTTTAAATATAATCGAAGAACGAAATACAATAAAAAAATTATGATATAGGCTATTTATATATTTAATTAAAGTTTTTCATATTTTTATAATTCATGCTATAGAAAGAAATATCTATGCAAGTCGAGAAAAAATTTTACAAAACAATAAAGAAAGGGTAAAAAACTCAAAGTTGTGAAATAGATTATTTACTAAACAAAATTATTAATATTTTTATAATTATTCATAAGATAACCATTCTTCTCCAAACTTACAACAAATATAAAATAAAAATTGATCATCTAGTATAAATTCTGTAACTAATATACAATTATGTTTATATACGATCATATTTATAAAAAAAGATGAATTATTTAAGAAATGTTTCATATTATATGTTAACGTCTTATACATACTGTGACAAACAGTACATATGAAAATATGCTATGTGATAAAAAGTCAATATTCTGAGTAACTTGTATATTGAGCAACATAACATTTGAGGAATTTGACTTTCGAGCAATTTACCGGATACAGGATGAGGTGAGGTTTATGTATCAGGACAGAAGAATGGACACTCTATTCTCTCTGCTTACTCGCACGGTAAACTATCTGATGGAGAGTTGGTAAATTGCCTTTAAAATTAAACACCTAAAATGTACAATGATATTAGAAAAAACATTTTTCATATGTAAAATACACAGTATTTAAAACAAAGATCAGTACAAAACGCAATATCAAATAACTATTAGCCAAATAAACTTATTCAATGATTAAGTCACCTGTAGTCATTGAACACTTCTGGTATGCTTTTTAATTTTGTTGATAGATTTTCAAACATCTTGTCTGTGTGATAAGATAATCATCACTTTATTTACAGGATAGTGCTAAATAGTAATTGTGAAGTATATTATTATTTTTATTATGTGGTGAGGCACTTTATTAGCACCCTGACTTATAAAATATAAAAATAAAATTGTAACTCAAAAAGTCACCTGACAAAGTGAAAATCATTGCAATAAAAGTGTACATGTTAAGATGTACGCAATTTCTTTTATTTGAGGAAAAACTACGAGTTATATCTGGCAATTTTTTCTTTTTGCACAATGGCAATACACACGCAATGACAAAACATATTCAAAACAAGAAGTGTCATTTTAGTATGCAGAATTAAATAATGCACTTGCGTAATATTTTAAAGCGAGCAATTAAAATAGCCATCTGTGGTAGTGACATATCTCTAATAACTTCAATAAAATACTCCATCTGGACGATTAGAAAAATATTAAACATTGGTCATGTCCATTTTTTTATTCATTGCGTTAATTTATCGGATTTCTAAACAATCAATTGAAGCCCATGCATTTTTATATGAATAAGAATTAGAAGTAATTATCAAATGTGCATGATCATTGAAATGGTTATATTAATTTTGTTTTCTAACAGATAGTACTATGAACATTACGAATCATAATTTTTCTTATGATAATCTTATAAATTTTTTTATTCATGCTCAAAGTTATATTAAGTTCAAAGAGCAAACTCCATCGTGTACTCACATCGAATGCCTCTGACCCTTGCCTCTTGGAAAGAACTTCTGTCCGCCGTAGACGCACGCATATTTCACCGAATAGTACACCAGTTTGGATTCTATCGGGCGCGCCGTCTTCATAAACGCGCCCTGAACCGTCCGACTGTCTCTTCTCCAGTAGTGTACCAAACTCTGCTTGGAATGAGAAGCCAGCCTCTTCAGAAGGTCGTCGTAGCTGTCGAAAGTCTCCCCCAATTGAAAAACGGAGCTGTCTTCCAAAAGAACCACTTCATTGCTGCCCCCTTGAAAATCTTCAAGGTGTTCCGGCACTCGGTGTATTTCATCGCAATTCAGCTCCATATCTGTCGGATGTATGAAAATTATCGAAGAAAAATAACTGGCGAAGTGTCAACTTGCTGTGCGTTTTAACTACATTTCAAAAGATATTCTTAAAATATTTTACTAAAAAAATAATCGCCGATAAAACCATGATAAAACCAAAACATTCCTAAATGACAGATGGAAAAATTATAATGTTACCATTCTCAAAAAAAGTATTGCTACTGAATAATCAGTTAAGGGTTAGGTAGGTACCACGTGTGGTTGGTCAACTTACGTAATAAATAGCCATTCTTCAATACGTATAAACGTGAAAATTAGGAAATAATAATTATATATTATATCTTGCTACTGTTAAATGTTTATTGTAGTTCAAGAAATATTATTAAAATTATTTTATAGGATTATTATATAATATACAATCGGCTATCCGTTGATTGCTTGATATTAATTAAGTCCTGCGAGCGGCCATAAGTTGCGAGGTGTTCTGATGTTCTGAATTGGACTTTTTATTGTATACAGCGGCGTAACTACGCCAATGCAGTGCGCTGGGGCCCATATTAGACAGGGGCCCAAAAGATTTGCGCCCTACACAACTTTAGGCATCGATATTTTTTATATGGACTAATAATTTTTCAAATCTACTACATATAGAATTGGAATTATAGAATATTTTTTCACGTATATTAAGATATTCAAGATGTGTGTAGTAGTACCCCGATAATATATTTTTAAATAATTTTTATTTGTAACTATATAATACAAAGTAAAATCTGTTTGGACTGTGCCCGTCTCACTAGAGAAATTCTGTGTATATAACATAAGTGTAATATAAGGTTAGGAACCAGACTATTGCCGCAAAACGAAAATATGCATATGTATTTATATGCACATAAATAATTGATCGACATTTTTATAAAGGGCCAATATAAATATAATAAATGTACAAAAGAGGCCCTTTTTTCCATTTTGCATTGAGGCCTAATTTTTGTAGTTTCGTCACTGATTGTTTATGTGCTTTATTACGTGTACTTTGATTGTATATCTGTATACTTTTTTTATCTTCATAAGTGGGTGTAATCATATTAATAAAAACTGAACGCTGAACGGTATTAAATAGTAACTTCGAAAAATAAAAGTAAAATGTATTAAAAAAAGCTTCAAATTGTATGTTTATAAGATACAACACACGGGCGTGTACACGCTTGCCGTGATTTGTTGTGTGAATTTAAAAATAAATAAAATCTATTTTTCAATCTTGAAAACATAATTTATTATCAAACACAGGGAAATGGTCTACCATAAGCACAAATTAATTTAACCGATTAATGCGAACAAATGCTATTTTTAAAATAATTGTGAATTAAATATGAAGTGACTAAATGAAATACATTTAGTATGTACAGTTCGGATGTTAATCAATTCGCGCGCGTATTACGGCCAAAATCCGTATACAATTGGGAATTCTGGCAACTGCAATGCACTGCTGCAGCAAAAGTTTGTGGAAGTACGCGTTACTGCGGATTGCCCTCGAGCACTAATCAAAATCTCGATTGAGTATCGACAGTTCGAACACTTATCATACATAGTGAATTTCTCATCAATATAATAATATTATTAAGGAGAACACATTCTTATTGTGAAGTTGTAATTATTCAGAACAGACGCTCTGTGATAATTTTTAAATTCAAATTAAATGTATTAATTAGAAAGATATACATATAAAATTAATTTTATCGAAAAATATTTTTGCTACCTGGATTCGAACATGGATCTCTTCCTATCCGAGGAATATGCATTAACCGATGAATTATTAAATCTGGCGTTTCCTATCGGATTACTCAAAGGTATTTGAGATTCCGTAAAAATAAAAAAGATGGCTTTCAAACAATGGAACGATAGATGTATTCATTTGAAAAGTGTAACATATAAGTTAGAAAATTTGTCGTCAATGTACTGTGTCGGTGTAGTATAATCGATTAATGCATGTTCCCCGGATAGGAAGAGATCCAGGTTCGAATATCGGTCAGCAGCAATAATATATATTTCTGTTAATTAAATTAAATATTTTTCTGTATAAATATCATTACAATCTGACCGAGAATGATGACAAGATCGGTATTGCAGACACAAAAATGAACATTTTTGTCTTAGACACAGGTTGTGTACGTTTTATTCTGAGAGTTTATTCGTTGAAGTCTGAGAGTGACGAGTTCCTCAAATTTCTCAAGGTTCGTGATAATTAGATGTTTTCTCATTTGTCATGCAAGTCATATCTAGCAACAGCTTTACACCGTTTACCTTTGCGTAATTGTGTATACTAAATGAAGCATCCGTAGAAGACAAATGCGATTTTGAAGAATTTGAAAAATACTGACAACAATATTTTAGTGACTGAATAAATCCTGCAGAAAAATACTTTTAAATTACAAGAGTAATAAAAACGGAAGGAAATTATCAAATACTTATATACGTACATATATGTTATTAATATTAATTATGAACGCATTTACAAAAATGGAAAAATATGAAACAACCTGAATAGAATTGCTTTATATCTAAAGTTTTAATACCAGCTTACTTATAAAAATAAAATATTCTACATTAATTATTGCGTTTGTAGAAATATAAGAGCGGCATTTTCTAGCCTGTTTAATGGTCCGTATCCACGGATGATATTTTCGACTCGAGACAATCTCCGAGACTTTACTTATGCTCCTATGAATTTTTAAAAGTATAATTCTCGGTTTTCGTAATTCACTGTGTAGACAGACACCAAATATCAGAGATTCACTGTATCGCGCGTCACTGCACGCATGTTGTACATCAAACGACAAATATCAATCCATTGACTATTGATGTTTCTTCGTTAGTTGGGTGAGTTTTTTTATCTTTCCAGCAGCAGTTAAAACGAACGGAATAAATGTTTGTAATTTAATGCCTTATGTTTGTCTATCTTTACAGAAAACATATCTAGTAATAAATAGTATATCTATGGTTCTAGGTAATGTTTGTGCGTACGTGTCGATTCTCGTCTTCAAATCGATTGTCATGTACATGGGTTTAAGTTTTTGTTTCTTTCTACTAATTTCAGTTGATCTCTGAGTTTATCTTCTCAACAAAACCTCAACACGTGTACACGGTACTGAGCAGTGACGCAACTATACAAATTGGTCTCCAATGCAAAACGAAAAAAACGCACTGGTCTGTAAAAAACATTTTTTATAATACATTAGCAGGGTATTGCTCCTATATACATTGATAATGTTTTCGTAATACACATGAGTAACGATTTATAAAATTGTATTATTCCATTTCTTGCTCGGTAGATTTTAGACACTAGAAAAGGTATCGATAATCGCAAAAATCGATGCGATCGATGGATTGTAGGGTGCGAACTTTTGGTCCCCTCTCTAACGTGGGCCCCGACGCACCACATTGGCTGCATTGCCGCAGTTACGCCACTGTGTGGAACACAACGTAACACGGCAATCATGCACTCGGATGGAGATTCTCAAACAGCTATCAACCGTAAACAAAAGGCCATAAAGCCGTGTGTTATTTTCAGAAATGGTGTTAATGGGAACGAGGCGTTAGTTCAGTCTGTAATTATAATGGCTATGAACAAAACATGTGCATCATTTTGCTTTCAACGATGTCGCCATTGCATCAACATATTAGACTTATTTTATTTTAATAACCAATCAGATTGCAGGATCCGCAATGGACGTCGTAGTATGATACATGATTGGATAGTAAATAAAATAATATTAATCACATTTTAATAATAATAATCGGTTCACGACACATTCTTTAAGTGCCATGACTAAAAAATCTACCTATTATGGACTGCAACCGTCTCATTATTTATAACGGTGAACATACACGTACGAGACTAAAGTTCGGTGTGTAACAGTTGCGTCATCCTACTTTTCGTACAAAATATAAAAGAATCGAGGCTTGCTCCACACTTAACTAAACTGTACGGTACTTCATGAGACTTTTGAGACAAGTCTCATCCGTGTGCAGACACATTACAGCCCTGAGAACTGTACGACGCCAGTGAAATTAAAGTTAAATAAAGACCTCCATTAACGTTGAGATCCTGAGTTGTGAAAAAACGATTAGTAACATGTTAAATAACTGTCGTTTCTGTGAATTGATGTTAAATCAAAGCAATAAATATATATATATATTTTTTTCCAATTCCTTAGAGTCTACGATACTCTGAGTACTCTACATGCGGCTAGACCGCCTAATCTACTACTACAAGTGCATCAGCGCTAATCGCTTTGACACTTTTACAAACTACCTTATTATTATAAACATCATAAGTGTTTTATATTAATACATGAATTGGAAGGGTAAAAAATTACTGATAAAAAACCCTCTAAACAATTTACTGGAAGTTAAGTATTTCAAATTAATTAGGCGCGACACTTTATGTACAGTGCCGCCTTATTCTAGCATAATCCTTAAATATTTAAACTAAAATAAATACTACTAAACTTAAGAATATATTGTTTTATTATTTTACATGTCATAAATTGGAGAGTTCTCTCGACGCTGTCCGCTTCTGTGTGCAACTCAGTCCGGAGGATCGAGCGCGTTGCTTCGCCGCAGGAAATAGTGCCTGGGCAATCTATGTTTGTATCTGAAAGGCATTAAGCTGATGTTGTGCTCGTACGAGCCGAGGTTCCGGATGAGAGGATTATCTTGAGAAGGATGGGAGCAAGATTTGTGGAAGTTTGCTGATAATTTATCGAAGCATTGCATAATAGTGTTCACCTTGTGCCGGTGGTGTAGTCGCGTCAAATTTGTTTTGGGTGAGGCGTTGTGGATGATTTTGAGCGATTTGTAAGCAATAAATAACGAAATCTAAAGCTTATATATACTTAAGCATTTTTTTTCAATAGAGATGTGTGCATGGAACACATGTCGCATAAATATTCTTACTATTTTCAAATTAAGCTAAACGCTTGTACTATGAAAATAAGACTAACTAATATTGAACCTTGATAATTTATGTTTAAAATTAAATAAGTACAAATATGATTATTTTTAATATTTAACAAAAACACGTAGTTATTCGTGTTTAATAATAAGTAATAAATTGTTTCAATCTCTTGATTGGTAATGCGCTCATGTCTTCCTGCCATTCAGGAAGGGGGCTAAATCTCAGAAATCGATGATATACAGTGCGATGAAGATATTTAATAATAATAATGGGTTTATTAAGATTCTATTCGCCATAAGGATAATAATACATTTAAGTAAATGCCAGAAGATATAAGAAAGCAACGGAAACTACACAGATTCAAAATGAAACAAAGTAAAACGAAACATTTTGATCGTGTTTATATTAGAGCATATATAAATTATTATGTATGCACTGTATTAAGAAGAATAAAAAAATAAATAAGGCGAAACATGTAGAATTAAGAAACAAGTACATTTATTTACATATGTGTAATAAGTAATTCATTAGCCTCTGTTTTTAAGTTTGTGCTCAAGAAATATGTGCGTAATCTCAACCATATCAGAGATATAACCATTTAAAAAAATATCATAATTATGCGATTGCTTCGATTAATTGAAATATTTAATTGATTACAAATTACGTATAGAATACAAAAAAATACAGATCATCGAATTTTGAGCGGTCAAACTATTCTTCGTTAGATGTTTTAGAGCCTGAAGCAAAGATATATATATATATATATAATGGATAAATTTCGCAAATATTTATTTCAAAGTACGTAGATTTGAAGTTTAACATGATTTAATAAAAAATTAAAAAAAAAAACAATAATGATTTCCGTAACGGTGCAGAATTTGCACATATACCTTGAAACTTTTTGAAAATTAGTCAGGTATCGACCCGCAAAGTATTGTGGACTAGGTCTGTTACACCTGTATATATGAAGTCTCAGAGACTAGATGATAAGAATAAACAGTTGTAGGTATCTATGACTCTAGGTGACTTTTGTGGGCACGTATCGAGTCTCGCTATCAAATCGAACGCCGTAAACACGAGCCGGTCTTATCAATTTCAAGTGGTGATTTCTGAGTTTATTTCCAGTTCAAAATCTCAACACGGTATTATACTCCTGAGGGAAAAAGTCTATACATTCTTATCTAGACGATGCATATCTATGTTTGCCGAATATGTTCGTGTGTGTGTTAGTAGAGAGTCACTTATTTAAACGTTTATGTATTTATATGGAAAGAAGATTGAACCAACCGATGAGGATTGATTGTCCTTTATCCCTGTTCGAAATCTTGACATGTATCTATTGGTTATTGAATATTATTACGCCTCACGTGATATTATCATTTGCGGTTGCCCTTGATTACTTCTACCATCGCCTTATCGGTTTGACTGTCCTCTCACCAGTCACTCGCTGCATCAAAGGATTTGATATATATATATATATATATTCATAAGACGAACGAATGCTCTAATTCATTAGGAACTATATACATATTTAAGAAAGGCTATTCACTATGTGAAAAAAAAATCTTGTATTCTTTAAGAAAATTACCAGAGAAGATACAGAGAGCCTGCGGAAGCCGGTGGTGGGACGTGAAATGGACCAACAGATGAACCGGCCGAGTTCGGCAGCGGCGGATATATGGTGCAGTGGCCTGTCACCAGGTGAACTTCTGCCAGTATTAATTCTTGATGCAGTTTTACTCCTCAATACATGACCATCTAAATCTAGCTTCTCCCTTTTTATCTCTAATGGATGCAAAGTCAAATCTTCCCACGGCGCATTAATTTCAAACTCTATTTAGTGATATCACTCCGTTGGGGCTTACGTTAGACAGGGGCCTGTGAAGCCAGACTCTCAACAGCCGTAAACTAGACGATAATACATTGCAGCGTAGCCACTCCAGGAGTCAGCCCGAAGCGACGCACTCTCTCGGTCGCCTTCTCGAACGCACCTCCAGTGAACGCTCTCGTCATAAACTTTACTTGTATAGGGTGTTCAGCGGAAAATTTCAAGATTAAATTGTAATCGCTCGTAAACCATCAGGGTGAGGTAAGTGGGAGGGGTATTGTTCGACGCCCGTGATTTACGGGATTGCTAGTCACAATGAGCACACCTTTACAGCATTTTTTTTGTGAGGATACCTTAAGTCGAGAGTTTACAGCAACAATCCTCGAACAATTCAGGCCGTACAAGAAAATATCCGCCGTGAAGTTGCTGCCATTGAACTAACGCTTTGCTCTCGCGTGTTCGCAAATTTAAGAGTGTCTTGAGAGAAATTGACGGCATTTAGACGATATTTTTGAAAATATGAGAATAAGATTGTAGTTTTTTATATTTATTTAATATTAAACTTGAAAATTTTTCACTGTACACTCTTTATGTATGTAGGTAGGAACATATATAATTTTGTTTATATCTTTAATTAAAATTAACTATTAATATACATATATTGTGTCTCTTAGTACCTATTTCAACTTTTTTTACGTTCTAATAAAACGTATACATTCGATGTTTATTACAATTCTTTTCATATGTAAAAATGGCCGCTAACTTATACGATCGCATGGTATGCGCAAAAATGCATCTTTAGGTGTTTCGAACATAACGGACGACCTCAAAGAACGGAACTGCCTGTATTAATATATATTTTATGTGGTTGTTTAATATACCATTGATGGCATACAACGCGTATGCATTCACAACTCAAATTTGCCCAAAAAGAATTGTTAATAATAATGTCAAGACGTGCAGGAGGCCGGCGAGTGTCCAGCAAAGCAGACTGGACCAGCACACAGCAGCGGCGTCGAGAGATACAAACTTAAAACAATTTTATCATCAAAACCACAAAATGCTCAGAAAAGCAACGTTTTCAATGAAACGCGCATAAATGTACAATAATTTCCTATATTCGCTCACCATAACATCCGTTAGCGGCCACAACAAAAATACCTCGCAGATACCGTTTACCCGGAATGATACCATACTTGTATTTTCCGGCTCAGTTTGTTTATAGGCAAAAGATAAACATATTCCCTAAACGAGACTTGCATCATCAGTTCATACATTGAGCAAAATAAAATAGCAACCGTACTATTTGCTATTTTCAATACAAATTAAATGAATAAACTTGAAAATTATACATGGCCCCCTATAAATTGACCTCATATAAAAACCATGTCCTATTTATTGTACATACAATAGTATAGTGATATTTTATTGATTACCTTAATTTTACCTTTTCAGCGGTTTTAAATTGATTTTTTTCAAGCGTACATGTGTTTTTGACATTTATGTGCACATTTTCGCTTTGCGGCAATGATTTAGTTCATAATTCGACGAACTAGCGGGACACTGCTGTATAAATCGATAATATTTCATGTGTTTTCGTAATAAACGCGAGATATGGTTTTATAAATTTTATAATTCCATTTTTTGCTGTGGTGGATTAAAAAAATATATTAGTTCACTGCAGAAAAGTATAGTAAAAGTAAGGTATGCCGCTGATCTTGCCTTAAAAATGATGTAGTATACAACAATAATTGAACTCTTTAACCATTCCAGTATATCCTCATCGCATCCAGCCTCGCTCCCCTTCTGGGGGCCAGCAGCCGCCGCTCATCTCCTCCAGCAGTGGCGGCTCCTCCTAGAGGAAGCGGTTCTGGTCTCGGGCGGTGTTCAGCAACCTTCAGCGGAAGGGGCTGGAGCGCCGGTTTCAGATCCATAAGTAATTATACATTATCAAAAAAATATTTAGTAATTTAATCTTTCCAATTGATACGTCTATTATTTCATTTTTAAAAACAATCCCAAATATCTTTGAGTACAATAAAACACGTTACGAGATGTCAGAATTTAAAAATGGGGACGTATTAATTAGAAAGATTACATAATATATGTTCAAAATTTGTTGAAAATGTATTTGATTACTGTAGCGAATATGACAACACGCTTTCCCGGATAGGAAGAGATCCAGGTGTGGATCTCGGTAACAATTAAATATTTTTTTTTATATATAGATTTTTTTCTGTAAATACTTCTAGTTGATTCATTTAATTTGTACGTTTATTATCATTTATTTATAATTTTTAGTGCAGTTGTGTTAATTGTGTTAATTTATTAACAATTAAAGCTAGCTCTTTTTTATGTAAATTGGTCATTCAAAATCGGTTTTAGTTACAATATTAATTAAAACACTAATTTAATGTATTAATTATAAATATATACATATAAAATTAATTTTGTCGAAAAATATTGTTTATGCGCTACCGGGATTCGAACCTGGATCTCTATTTCCAATCCGGGGAAGTACACCACCGATTGTGTTATAGCGCCAGTATTTTTCATGACAAATTGTCGAACCTATATGATTCACTTTTCCAAATTAATACATCTGCCGTTCCATTATTTGAAAGCCATCTGCATTATTTTTACGGAATCTCAAATACCTTCGAGTAAACCTACTGCAGACGCCAGAATTATTAATTCATTTTTATAAAATTTTGGACACATTAAGTTATGGAATGTACTCTCTGATTACAGGGTGAATAGTATACTTATAGACGCAATCGCATCCCTATACGAAGGAAGTTCTGCGTGTGTAAGAATCAATGGAGCACTCACACCATGGTTTAACATTACAAAGGGTGTCAAGCAGGGTTGTGTAATGTCTCCATGGCTGTTCAACTTGTATATGGATAAATGTGTGAAAGAACTGGAATGTATGAATGTAGGAGCAAAAATGGGCGATTTGATTGTATGCTGTTTATTGTACGCCGATGATGCTGTACTAATGGCCAATAATGAACAAGAACTACAGAGTCTAGTGAGTAGAATGTACGATGTATGCAAGGAAAGCGACCTCATGATGAATGTTAACAAGTCGAAAGTGATGTTATTCGAGAAAGAGGAAAGCGAGACACCGCGCTAAATACTTGTAGGTAATGAATGTTTGGAACAAGTAGATGAGTTTGTGTATTAGGGAAGTATGTTTGATAAAAACGGAAAAGCTGAGAATGACATCGAAAGGAGGGTGACTGCAGGAAATAAAGTGAACGGCGCTTTGAATGGAATTATATCTAACGGGAATTTGTCAACTGAGGCAAGACTAGCGGTGCACAATGGAATCCTGGTACCGACACTGATGTATGGAAGTGAGGCCTAGTGCTGGCAGAAAAGGAATGAAAGTAGACTGAATGCAGTGGAAATGAGATCACTTAGGCGTATATGTGGCAAATCTATTTATTACAGAATAAAGAATGAAGAAATAAGGAAAGAATGTAAAGCTGATGTTAGTATAGTGAGTTAGAATAAGAAATGATCACTTAGATGGTTTGGTCATATGGAACGGATGAATGGAGGAGAGAATGGTAATAAAGATATGTGACGCAAGTGTTGATGGCACCAGAAATAGAGGATGTCCACGGAAGATTTGGCACGACCAGGTAAAACAGTCAATGGAGGATGGTTCTGTTAGAAGCCTCAACAATCGGCGAGCTTGTATGAGAAGATGTATGGATGTGGATGAGGCGAGAATTGTGTGTCAGGACAGAAAAGTGTGGCGCTCTATCCTCTCTGCCTACCCTCGCGGGGAAACGGCGTGATGGTAAGTAAGTATTTAAAACATCACACACCGTCTGTTCTGAATAATTACAACATCACAATAAGAATGTGTTCTCTTAACAATATTAATTGCTTTTACCCGCCTCCATAGGATTCGAGATTCGATCTATAGCAGTCTTTGCTATTCTAAAATTTAAATGGCAATCAGTACGGAAAATCTAACTTGTTTTTGCAAAAAGGTCTTGCATTTATTTATTAATTCAAGCTCGCATCAGTTTTTCGTGTTTTATATTCAACTAAGTTTGGTCAAGCAAAGAGATAGTGATAAAATAGTACGAAAGAAGAAGATGATAGTTTTGTGGCTCCATCTCTAGGAGCGCAAGTTGCAGTAGAAGAAGTTCTAAATTAAAAATTACTTTAGGCATTTTTGTCACAATGCCCCATAAAATACATTATTTCTGAACACAGGTGTTCAGAAATAGTAGGATACAAGGTGTGGCACGAGATGTCACCGTCTCACGTCTAGGTTCTGAAATGATCAAGAACAAGCGGTACGCATTAGGGAGGACCTATCACTGATCCTCACCACACACAGAATTGGAGAGCAACAAGGAGTTAGCCCTTTTAATTACAAGACTGTTGTGCGTAACGCTGTGCACAGCGTGAAGACGCACATTCTACCCAAGGTGCTAGCTAGCTATGTAGGTGGTATCTAGACTGGAAAGTAGACAAAAATCTCTGGTAGACGGCATTAGTGGCTGTGATTAGTCATTAGTCATTTAGAGTGCCATAAAGAAGACTCGGACTCATGTCTTACATTAAATATTTAAAAGTTTAAAAAATTAATAAATTAAAAGTAAATGTAAAACTGATCTTGGCTTAGTAGATTAAGAAAGGATCGCTTACGCTTGGTCACGTGGAACGAATGATTTAGAAGATGTTAAAGATCTTCTGGGTTGATTACAATACCAAGAAGAGGTATTAAAATTAACATAAATAAGGCAAAATAACTAATAGCAACTGTTTGGGACATATATTTATTATTACACTGTGCCTTCCCCTCCCAGCACGCCGCCGATCAGTTGATTGGCGACCTTGAGTCAGTGTGGTTATACATTTACCTAAACGATTACAATATTTTACTAATTTGAGGCTTCGCGTCTATACAGTATTGGAACTCGTCAAAGAACCTAAGACAAAATAGTGAATTAAAATGCAGTCCACATTTTGGAGATGTATGCAGAATCTGGATTATGGTGAGTGTCTGTTCCAACAGTATCCTGAATACTTCCGGCATCTATGCTTGTACGCAACAGCAACTATATATTAAACAAAGGAAAGTTGCAAATATCGGACATTTTCTCCGCAATGATAAATATTGATCTCTTACCACTCATTGGGCAGGAGAAGATAGAAGGCAGCAGAGGCATACCTAGATAGAAATCAGCATATTATGCAAATTAGTAGCCATCCAGTGGCGTAATTAAAAAAATTACCATAATGCAAAATGAAGAAAAAGGTTCTCTACGAGTAAATAGAAAGAGCAGAATTAGTCACTTGCCTTTTTCAATATCCACATTTGAGATGTAATAGATATACAAGGATAAGTTATATGCTAAAACAACTCAAATTAATGACGGCTGAGTAAAAAATTATACAAAATGTTCTCATATTGTTATACAAAATTAATTTTTGAGAATTTACGAGATGTCAGTGATATTTTAGACTTCCACAAACAAATCTGGCAGGAACACTAAACACTTTATACTATAAAGGTTTCAAATTGTTCATTGAACTGCCAGCAAATGTGAAGGCAGCAACTAGTCTTGCTTCTTTTCGTAGGTATGTAGTATCTAAGTTTAATAACTGATCATTTTTCATGTGTTTATTTTCTTTTGTATTATATACAATGTCTTCTTCAATGTTAGTAAAATTACTTTGTGGTCTCGTTTTATATTAATAATTAAACAAAATACTTTGTTTAAACCACTATTTATTGATTATTCTACATGTTTCGATACCCATGGTATCTTTTTCAGGTAACAATGTATACTGAAATTAAAAATACAAGCATAGATAAAAATAAAACTATATAGTGATGAATAAGTAAGAACTGATATGAAAACAAATTTAAAAGGTGACTTTTCTATACAACCAGCTTTTTACACTAAAAATCGGGGGTCTATAAATTAATTTGCAATGATTGCAATTATTTTTATATAGGTAAAACTTGCAGAAATTTTAATATTAGAATTAAGAAGCACTTGAGATGCCTAAACAGCAACAACTATTCAGAATTTTCCAATCACCTTTTGGAAACAAACTATTCTTTTGATATTAACAAGGGTTTAGAAATTATACATATAATACCTAAGTTTACATTGATGATTATTATAGCAAGCTAAATATTATAAATAGCCAAATCTTCTTTGATAATGTTTTCATTAGTTTTTGTAATACACATGAGAAAGAAGAAAAAAGAAAGAAAAGAAGAAAACAATCAGATCAAAAGAAGATAACACCACAGCGGCCAGTAGGTATTGATTTCTTCACGTGTATTTGATATTATTTTCGTGTAATGTTTGGACAAAACTTTGAAACGCTGTGGCGAGTGATCTTCCCAGATATAACAATGGACGCCTTCGCGATTCTAAATTAATTATAATTGAGAATATTGACCGGATTCTGTACTCGTGTAATTCGTACACTTCTCAGAAACGGTAACAATGAATGCTGAACTGCAATTAGGTCCATACAAAGATTCAAAAGAGAACAAAACCATTGGTGCTGACCTCGAGAGGTCCGCCAGAGGTTTGCATGTGAGGTTGATGTTTCCATTATTTCCAACTGATCAGTTTCCTTTCGATATATCTTAGACCTTCCAATTCGGGTAACTTATTTAACATATCCACTGACTAGCAAAATAAACTTCTGCTCCAATATTAAAGCTCTTTGGAACCAATGCTCCTTCTAATTATAGATCCCGATGTGTGCAAACAAATCTTTTGTGCAATTTTAAGGACTAGTTTGTCCGCTAGGGGAGAAAGTAAGAAAAACATTACTGTTATATCCTTAACCCGACCATTACGGCTGCAAACAATGATGGCTTCTCATGTGCGAGAACTCGGGTAGTCAAGAACTCGATGTACAACAAATATAGTTTATTACAGATCTCACTACTATGAATACAATATAAGAGATGTGTTCTGATCTACAATTCCGAGATATACGGATAAAAGAGCGCGCGCTCAAGCACGACGATCTTTTCTGCCATTCTTGCAACGCGCGCATATGTCTTGGTGCAATCATCTTATACAGGATAAATCAACACACCGCAATGTGGTTGCCAATATTCGACGGAAGGCGGTACATGAAAAAGTCTTGTTAAAAATTGTGTGCGCGCTATATTTTTGCGCTAGATGCCAAATCGTGCGCGCGCGAATACCCGCACACCTTAGAGGGAACATTGTTTGGAACGTGGGTCAAATTTAAAAAAAAATAAAGAATACTTACCACTTAGCACAAAATTTAATATAGGGAATTATAAAAATATGCATAATCAATAACGACAAGATTCCAATGGAATCCTGGTACCGACACTGACGTATGAAAATAAATCATGGATCTGGCAGAAGAGAAAATAAATGCAGTTGAAATTATATCACTTAGGCGTATAATAGAATAAATAACAAATTGAGAAATAATATAAAGCTGATCTTATCATGGTGCACAGCATTAAAAAAGGATGACATGTTGACCGAATGAACGAGGAGAGAATGGTTAGAAAGATATATGAGACTCCCACAACAACACTGTATATCGGTTTATACAAATGTTGATTAGATAGACGGAGCGTCGGCCATCTTGGATAAAATACGATGTTGTTGCAGGTAAGATTAATTAGAAATTGTGTCTAAAATAGTATTATTATTTATTTTACATGACGCCCAAGAAGATATACAACGCGTACGCATTCATAACGCAGATCTGCCCAAAAACGATATACAGTGTTGTTGCAGGAGTGATGATGGCACCAGAAATGAAAGACGTCCGCGGAAGACTTGGCATGACCAGGCAAACCAGATGCTGGAAGTGTAAACAATTGATGAGCGTGCGTTGTGTCAAGATAGAAGTTAGTCAGTCGAAATATAAATATGTTTTTATTTTAATATTTCAACTTTATTACACATGTTTTTATCAGTTGTACGGCAAGCCCTTCAAATAGTAATTAAACAGTTTTTATCAACAAATGAAATGCAACATTGGAAACAATAATTAGATAAGAATATATTCTTTCACTTCATATTTGAGGGTGATCACTGGAGTCGCTTTATTTTTCATAATGTTTAATAAGTCTTTATTGAATATTCATGGCTGTGGTGAGAGTCAGTATTTATATTTACATTATTTATCAATGAATTAAATATATTAATTAGAAAGATATCTCTTTCCAAACCGGGGAAGGTGCGTTATCCAACTACGCTACAGCGACAAATTTTCGAACCTACATGTTGCCTTTTTGATATTAACACATTTTAATCGTTCCAAATATATCACAGACCGTCTGTTCTGAACAATTACAACTTCACAATAAGAATGTGTTCTCCTAATAACGTTATTTATCAACTCTTCTGTTGTTATACTAAGTATGTGTTACTTTATTTGTACTTACTACTGGTAAGATTTTGAATATTGTAAATAATTTATAATAAATCATCTTTATACAAACTCTTTGTTCTGCTATGTTGATACATGTATTCAGTAAATAACAGAAAACATTGAATGGCCCCATCCCTTCCTCGAAGTTCGAGAAAGAGCATGCAATAGACATGCGAATTCTCATGAACTCATTGTCCAGGTTTCTGACGCGACTAAAAATACCATAAAATGATAAAATTCTGCAAATATCATTCTTGTCTCGTTTACCTGACACCATAATCATTATTTTGTATAAACGAGTGACTAAAATGACTTTTAATATCCGCTATAAAACGTTATCATAATTTGGAGAAAATAAAATAAAATTGTCACACTTAAATGACGGGGCATTATTACTTTTATAGAAGGTTATTAATTACTGTTTACGCGCCTCGTTACTTAGATTAGCACCACTGGGTTTCACGATTCACATAAATATACATGTATGTTTGTGAGTATTGCCGCCTTTTTTCGGAGAGCCAAGAAGACGGTAAACGACAGGCGGTCCGATTACATTCCGTGCTTCGACCAGTGCAGAGGTCTAAGTAAAGCACCGGTGCACTTCGGTCGGTCGAAATCTACCCAGCAAAAGAATAACAACATCGGCCCAGAAAAACAGCAACTACAATAAAAAGGTTAGTGCAGTGTTCATATATTATATGACCTGGGAACCAGCTATCGAATGTATTTACATAAATAATTACTTTCATCTGAAATGAAATTATTATGTATTTACTTTAATTATTGTAATAATTTAAGCCCAAATATAGTGTGTCCCAAAAATCTTTTTCATTTTGGTTCATTCGCTGCACCATCAGAACGAAGGGGGGGGAGGGGGGTATGCTGATCGCTAGCCGCGTCCTTGGGAATTCAGTCGTTATGCTACCAGTTGTTCGTGAAATTTTCCCTGGAAAGTTATATCTCGACGAGGTGACATAAACTGTCATCTACGTAGCCCCGATGGATTTTTTTCTATGGGGCTACCTTAAATCAAAGGTATACAGTAACAATCCTCCTTCTATGGATCAATTAAAAATAAATATTCGAGAAGAAATGTCAGCGATTACGGAGAATACGTGCCGAGCAGTTTTCAGAAATGTTGCCTCCCGTTTAGAAGAGTGCCAGCGAAATAATGGATCACATGTAGAAAACATAATTTTTAAGAAATAATTTCCCAGGAACTGTATTTAAATGCAAAATAAACAATCTTTTATTAAACCCATCCTTTATTTTATTACAGAATTTTTATTATGAAAAAGATTTTTGGGACACTTGTATTTTATTGTGATAAAAAGAAACATGGCAGGTTTTGAAAGTCACATAAATCACTAAAATTATACTTAATATTGTTAGTTAACAAAGCGTATTTAGAAAATCAAACACACATTTTTAAATGAGAAAATTAATTCCGAATCCAATGATATATACAACTTAAAGATGTTAAAAAAAAAGTGTAATAGCGAATTTTGACATTCAGTGACACAGATGACCTCCGATGCGATTGTCAAGAGATTGTAAACTGAAATCAGATAAAACAGTTGTCATGCAGTTGTCTGCTGAACGCCGTTTGACCTCTCCCGCATATAGATTTGATCTCTCCGTCGCCAGTTGCTGCCGCTCAATCGTATTTATCTTCAAACCGCGTAGTCTAATATGTACCACCTTTGCAAGATTAATAATTAACATCACAAAGAATCGTAAAATTACAACATTTTTGAAACACACCTGCCTGCATTTTTGCTAACACAATCATGTTTTTTTTAAATGTGTAAACATGTTAGTTTGCGACCCCAACCCCACCCAAAATGTGACCTAAAAGGAGGAGGGAGATGTGTGGCGGCCCCGACTTCCAGCAATCTTTCCCTACATTATGAGATGCGAGATCTCGTACGTCTTCGGATGTCTCATAACATGTCCGAGATATTCAAATTTTCGGATTTTTATTGTTTTAAATACTTATTTTTCTTTATTTATCCGAACCGTAACATCTGCATTCGTAACTCTATTCATCCATCTCATTTTGAGCATTCTTCTGGAGATCCACATCTCAAATGTTTCAAGTTGCCTTATCATTTCTTCGGTAAGTGTCCATGCTTAGTGTTTAGTTTGTTTTTGTATTTAGTGTTGGCAGGGTGATAAGATAAAATAATACTTTAAAATGAGATATTACGTGTAATCGTTTGCTTAATGGGTGTACTTGCGATAGAGACAACTTCATCGGTTTCATCTTTATGGTTATCTTTGAACAATGTTTTATGCATCGCTGCAAAATGACAATTACTTTTTGTTTTCGTTAAAAATACATACATCAAACAATGAATACTACCTACTAACTGGAAGCCATTAAATTGTATAACATTCTAAAACTAGTAAGTAAGCAATCGGCGGAGCCATTGGCTGTCGCCGATTGCTTACTGCTTTTTGCACTGAGAGAAGTAATCGGCGATAATCGATATTATATAGCATTCTGTATTGCTTTTCCTAGAATTGTACAAATGGTGTTTTTACGTATTAATTTTGAAATGTATCCACTTAAAAATACGAACAAAACATTAATATTGTCATAAATTAACAGTAATATCATAGATAAGAAGCTGACCATAAAGTGCGACGCGATATGACCACGAGACATAGATGAAATGACAGGATGACAAATGTTAAATATATTTGCTAGCCGTAATACGATTTTGCGGATATATATTTACGTACTGTTATTGAATATAAAAAAGAGAAAATATTTAACTTATAACCTTACTTAAAAAACATGTTCTTTTTTACCTGTCCGTTTAATCAAGCATTAGCTATAATGAAATAACATCCAAGACTTGCAAGACGTCCAGAAAGTCATAGAAATAATTGAAAATAGATGGAAATACGTAATAGTATTATGGATATAATACAAGAGAAAAATATTTAACTTTGACACATATTTTTAAATTATATAATTGACTGCAGATCTTGTTTGTGCTTGCTACATCATGCTTATTTTTTACCGGTACATTTGTGAAGAAAACTATTAATTGCGTTCCGCATCCCGTGGAAAGCGTGACCCAGAAATGCCACAATCCTTCAAAAAAAAAAACCAATCACATCAAGCCTTATCTATAGTACAACAGTAAACAAAAGAATCCTCCTGATTAGAGACTGATTACTGGTATTCAGAACATAGGTTTGCGATATTTTAAATGCATTAATTAGAAAGATATACATATAAAATCAATTTGATCGAAAAATAGATTTTATATAAAAATGTTCTTAGGTTTAAAAATCTTCTTATATATATATATCTTATCTATGTATTCTTATATGTATGATTTTATATGCATATCTTTCTAATTAATACAATTAATTAGTATTTAAAATATCACAGACCCATGTTATGAATAATTATAACTTCACAATAATAATGTGTTCTTCTATATATTATTCTATATAAAGACTTATTAAAGTTGTGTCCAAAATTTAATAAAAATGAATTGTTAATTCTGTCGTCTCCTATCGGATTACTCGAAGATATTTAAGATTCCAAGTTGATGGCTTTCAAATAATGGAACGATAGATCCATCAGTTTAAAAAGTGTAACATATAGGTTCGAAAATTTGCCGTCAATGTACTGTGTGCTGTAGCATAATCGGTTAATGCACGTTCCCCGGCAGCGACAACAATATTTTTCGATAAAATTGATTTTACATGTATATCTTTCCAATTAATACATTTAATTTGTATTTAATAATATAATATCTGTTTTTATCGAAAAAAAATATTTTTATCTTTCTCTTAGTGATTAAATGTCATGCACTTTTCATGCATTCTGCATAGATATTAATAAATAAATAAATGACTGCGAATAATAATATTGGTTAGATAAGATATGTATAAAAGTGTCAGGATGGTTTCATCACGTGCGGTGTGGCCGCAGCCGCAGGTAAAATGGAGGAGAAATATTTTTATTTATTTATTTATTTAATTTAGCGTAAATACAATGGCAAAATAAATTCAATTTTTAAATATATGGTTACATACATACGTGGTTTTTCTTTCGCTCACCTCTCCAAAAAAAAGACCAGCTCTTGCGCTTGGAGAGGGAGTTACACTACAATAATTTTATATAATACCTTACATATTCTATTCATTGTCCATTTGTGTGCTTCTGAAGTGTTCTGTAATATTGTTTATTGTCCAATTGTGTGTTTTTGAAGTGTTCATTTGGTTTTTTTTTAAACTTTTTTATATCCTTTATTTATTTTATTTGTGTAGGGAGGCTATTGAAATTTTTTATCCCTAAATATATAGAATTTTGCTGATAGTGTTTGGTGTTACATTTAGGGATTTTAAAGTTATTTTTAAACCTTAATGATGTGCTTGTTTCAAATTTTCTAGTGTTATTTTCTTTAATTAATCGATTAATTGAGGTTTTTTTGTAAACGTTTTCTATTTTGGATACTGGGAATTTTGCAAAAAGTGTTTGTGTTGAAAAAGTTGATCTTTTTTAAAATCACTTTAATAATATTTGATAGATAATGGAATTGACAGAATAGTAAATGAACATTGCAAGCGATTAAACACTTCGACCTTCGCAACGTGTGTTGGTTTGGTAGGCTAGGTGCATTTTGCACACAGCTCACAGCACACACACACACACACCGCAGTATTAATATACCTGAGAGCCAGGTATTATTTACTTCTACAGACATCAGCAACCATTTATTAGCAATTAATCAAGAATTGTGATGCTGCCTGTACCGGCGGACTGCGAGACGAACGAATGCCTCCGTTCTTTAGGAACTTCGCACCAATTTTCCGTCTAATTTTGAATCACGATATGCGAATAAATAATATTTTGTGCAATTTTAAGAATTAATGCAATTATTTGTGAGAACATAATAAAAACATAGGAGGCGACAACAGCCTTTTTGCCGCCACAGGCAAGATTGTTTTTTTCCCACCCTAGTAACTTAAGTGACGATGAATTTTAAATGTTTGTAATCCATCCTCGTAAATCGGACGCCCGCGTGACACACACGTTAGAGGCGGTAATTTGTTAGGCCGGCATTTTGAAACTTGCCCAAGTTCTTGATTATAACGTCTGCTCCAAATTCCATTTTCTTTGACAGCTCCGAAAATTCTTTTCTGAGGATCCCTCTAGTGTTGCTTCATCTTTCATTGTTAGAGTTCAGGTTTCTGACCCGTAGGTAAATATAATTATATTAATTATCCTCGTGATAAGTATTAATATATATTCTACATCTTCTTATAATACTGTGTCAAACTATTTAATCACATCATTATAAAAAGATCTTAGCGTTTGAGCGATTAATTTCTCTATGGGCAATGAATTATTGTACTTTTAAAATTAGCAATATTAACTTTATGGTTAAAATTCATATTTTTATTTATTATCTTTGTTTTATTATTATTATTAAGGGAGCATTTGAGATGTTTGAACAATAGTGGGTTTTCAGAATTTTCTAATCAGTTGATAGAAAATGGTCATGGTTTTGATAAAAAAATTGGGATTGTCAATTTTGCATATAAACGGTGTTGGTCACAAATTAAATAATTTGGAATCGTTGGAGATAAATAAAGCGTGTAAAACTAATCAAAAAATTATAAACAACCAACTAAATTTAATTACGAGTCCCATTCTAAAATTTTTTCCTAAAAATTATTCGAGTAAATTTGTATTAAGTAACAATTTGAGTTAGGTACTAAATTTTTTTTTTTAAATAATTGTTTTTTTTTTTTTTAAAAAAATAGATTCTGGTAAAGAAACAATAATATATGTTTTAGTTAGTTATGACATCCTGAAGAAGAAAATGGTATTTTTCGAAACCGGTAGATGTATTTAAACTCAATTAAGTGGTTAATGAAACAAAGATAATAAATAAAAATAAAAAAAATGAATTGTTGGCTATGAATTGCAGTCTATTCTGCGGAACATTATAGGCCGTCAATTGCGGACAAAATTGTAGGCAATTTGTAGTGAACTAGTAATTGCAGATTGTAGACTTATTAATTGTGGATTATAAATTGCACAATTTTACAATCTGAATGATAGACTACGAATCTATCTATCTATTATTTCTAGATCCGTTTTGTCATTTATCGAATGCTTAATTCTGTTAAAAAGAGAACAACTTACCCCATTGGCAGTCAGAAGTAGAAATGTGTGAAACACCGACGGTGTTGTGGTTTCACTGTCAGTATTTTTAAGCATAATCGGAGCAACTTGCGTCATTGATACTTGTATCTTATTTATTTCTCATAATCTACAACTGTCCAACAAAGGTTGCGGTCTGCAATTTACTGAAAATAAAATAATTATAAAAATAATAATTACGATCGGCATATTTTTTTATGAATATCATTGTATAAATAAAAAAGATAATTGAATAAAATGAATTGATGAAATTTCCTGCAAATCAAAGGTGTTCAGCGCCTGCCTGATATCGGCATCGCTTGAATAATGTTTTGGCACGATCGGAACCGGTTGTGGAGCTGGTGCAGGTCACTCTCCGGCGGCTTGCGAACTACCAGCATGAGCACCAGCCTCGCGCTGCCAGCGCTGCAGATCTTCGCCAGGGTAGCTGAATAATATATGCACCACTTATACATTTACATTGTGATGGGACAAAATATGTACAAAGTTGTAAAATCAAGAAATGAATTCGTATTTTAAACTTTATAAATGTTGTCGATTTCCTTTTTGAAAATGTACCCTCAAAATCGAAAAACTATATTTATGTGATTATACGTAAATAAAAAAACAAAATGATTGAATATTAACCAAATTAACATAACAGTGTAGACATGATTACATGAGAGGTATGAAAGTCTTGGGCACTACAGAGCTTACGACCTGCCATCGGCTAGATTAAGTGATCACTTTACACAATGTAACGTTCACCACATCTATAAAATTTTTGGAAGTTGTATATATGATATCATGTTGGAACATTTAAATTATTTATTACCAACTATGCTGTTGCCATCTATATATTTAAAAAAAAAAAGATATTCACCTGTAATGCCCAAGACTTCCATACTTCCCATGTTAAAATAATAGCTTCGTCTCTGTGAGACATCTTTATCTTGATGACAATATCTCAGGGAATAAATCCCAGTAACTGGTTCCTACAAAGATTTGGACATACTCAAAACATCTCAAGTAAGACGGTGCCTTACGGTGGAAAATTGGTAGCGGAATATAAATATTAGCTCTAAGTACTATACTCGCAAATATTAGAATTACTGTCTTATATTAAGAAAACAAAAATAGTTTTAAAGGCACTTTGAGAATCCATTTCTCAGAACTGTGCGAAATCAAGCCGACGAATGCATTCAATATGTGTTTAATGCATATGTTTTGAAAATATCAATGGGTCCAATGTCTCAAAAAATCGCCACAGGGCGGCGGCATTGTTGTATATTTTATCCCGAAAGGAAATTGCCTGGGTCATAAAACAATGCAATTTCGCCTAAGGGCACGCCACTGGTTGAAACTATATAAGAAACCAATGACGTAGGCAACCGTCCGTCCGGAACGGCCCGGCATTTATTGAGAATATATTTTTTTTCACAGATGATCACAAAAAAAAAAATATCTAAAATTGACCTGAACGTAAATATAAAAAAGTTAAATTTTAAAATATAGAATTTTCACCATACATTTTGACATAAAAAAATCATAGACAGTCAGAAACATGATGAGTATATTAAATTCTTAGAATCCATCTGGGTCTCAGCCTTCATCCTGTTACGGGTCTCATCTACATTCGCTATACGAAGTGCTTCAATTAACTAGTTCGTTATACCCACACTTCACAGTTCGCACGTTTTATATCGTGCTACCAGTTCAACGCTATAATGCTACCACACTTCAATAGTTCGCAGTGATTCGCACACACTAGCAAAAGACTCAGTTACAGTGTGTGTAGAGATCGAAGACAACAAACAAGTACGAAAAACTAGACAAAGTACTACATAAGCAATGGCGTAACTGTGCCCACGTTAGTTTGATATTATAGTTTGATGTTATAGGCGATGCCCATATTTATCCCAGCGTTAATAGTAATCTATAGCAAGAAATCGAATTATCAAATAAAAAAGCAACGTTTTTCACTCGTATTACGAATAAAAGTAAAACATTATTGTTGTATTCAGTGGCAGCACCCCGCTAATATGTCGGGTTAGGGACCAGACCATCGTCGTAAAGTGACGCAAGTATGTTTTAAATTGCAAGTGTATAATGCCTAAGAATACTTATGTTTTTGTCATGAAAGTTTGCATATTATATGGGACAAGAGAGTAATTTTGTTCTTACTGTATAATAGATAAACCACGAAGTACTGATGTTCGTATATTATACAATAATTTGTAATTACGCCACTGTACATGAGTATGCAGCTAACTTCATGGTGTTCATTGAAGTGTATGCTTCGCGAAATATCACACTACATACTTCGCTCTTTGCTTCGCATTTCGGACACTTCATTGAAGTATTATACACGCCCTATTCAGGCATTAACATAATTTGTAAAATAACAGAAAATTTCATCAGAAGTGTCAGTGTCAGCATGTTTTGCATAATCAAATTTAAAAATAAATATAAAATGTGAATTTAAGCAAATTATCCGTCACCATTGGGTTGAGACACAAAAAATGGTAATAATTTAGTCCTGTAAAGAGTTAATTTACAGCAAAAATGTCCACTACCTCCGCATATTAATTCCTCAAAGAATTCATTCTGGGGATTGCGGAGTTAGCTAATGCATGAGTTCTGACATTACCACTGTAATAGAACAATGAATTGTTTCTCGATGACCTCAATGGTGCGTGAAAGTCAAGCAGACCAACAATCTGGGGGCAGTCTACCATACCGCACTTTATTGAACTACATATATGAAGTGCGAAGTAATCCAACATACTTCGAATGAAGCGTTCATTTTGAACGCTTCATGTTGGTGAACGTACATTTTACGAAATGAAGTTTTTCCCTTCGCTATATATGACCCGTGCTGTCTCCTTACTTTCACCTTTCTCAGAACTCCACCTATATTTCATAATCGTTAGCGATTCGAATAATTAAGTAAAATTCTACTGCAATGATAATCAGTAATAATAAGTAACGTGACTTAGACGGTTCCTGGAAGAATCTAAAAATGTATATCATTGAGTTGTATCGAGGAGGCACTTGAGATTTATAAAACTTTATAAATCTATATCAACAAATAACGGAAACAATTCATATAACTAATACAATTTTATCAGATGGAACAATAGTTTATTTATATAATTTTTAGATATCAAAACATTCTAAATGCACGACGCAAGTTTTGATTTTTGTCAATCATTATTTATGCGCGGTATAATCGGATGGGGCAGAGCAAGCTAAACCTTACCCAAAACACACCATTTTGGATACAGTTATTAGTTATTCCTGGATTTTGCTTGATCAAATTTTAAAATTAATAAAATATCCTTTCAAATCCAGTCAAGTGACTAAGGCCCGGTTGTTTGAACAATGGTAACTTTTTACTATGTTAAAAAAATTACTTAAGCAGTTTTGTTTTGCACAAACGGGTTGTTCGATCGTTAGTAAAAAATATTTACTCATCGAAAGTACATTCGATAGTAAATTAATTTTATCATCCAATGTCACACTTTGAAAGTTGCAGTGTACGACAATGAATTATTCAAAATCTCGCTATTTTAATGATGAGAGTTCGTCCGCTGACGATCTCGTTGTTTTATTTATATTAGTGCATAAATCGAAAAAAATTCCCCCAGCAAAGTGACAGATTTCGAACGTAGGAGTGAATAAAACCATTGATAAAGCATAAAATTGTATGTGTTGTTAATGCTGTATATTTAAAATAAATCAAATTTGGTACGATTCGCAGATATTTCACGACCTCACATATTGCCCACGCAATGAGGCGAGATTATCTTTGACAGTAGTAAATTTGACGTATGAACAACCCACAAATGATTTTTTTACTACGGGCGATGATAAAAAAATACTATCGTAAAAACTTACTATGGTCAAATATTACTACTGATTACTTTTATTTATTTATACGAACATAATATATTTTTAAACTGTGAGCTCTTCACGTGCATCTTCACGACCAATCAGAAGCATCGCTGTCCAGCATTCCAACATAATCACAATTTTTAAATTATTTTTTTATTAGAAAATATAATACATTTTTAGAATAATCAGTAGGATATATATATCCTACTGATTATATATATACTTTTAAAATCAACAATGTTATCTTTGTGGTTAAGATTCATATTTTTATTTTTTATCTTTGTTTTATTAACCACTAAAATGAGTTTAAATACATCTACCGGTTTCGAAAAATACCATTTTCTTCTTCAGGATGTCATAACTAACTAAAACATATATTGTTTCTGTTATGACATCCTGAAGAAGAAAATGGTATTTTTCGAAACCGGTAGATGTATTTAAACTCATTTTAGTGGTTAATAAAACAAAAATAAAAAATAAAAATATGATTATATATATATTTCTTTTAACATTTATTTCTTCTCTATGAGAGTAAGACTCGCGTATAAAGAAGGACTAGAGTTATATGAGAGTTTATGTTTCAATTAGTGTACTTTTTTTTTTTATTTCAGATAAAAATTTATAGTAGTCGGTAATTATTCTAATTGTGATGTGAAGATTGTTAAAAAATTTGATGCCTTGATAAATATAGTGATTTTGGGTTGCGGTACATTTTAGTTTTGAAATATCAATTTGGTTGAAATTAATTAATTGATTTTTAATTTTGAAAATTTGGATTATTGATTTTTTTTTTGTACATGTCTATTATTTTTGGTACTTTGAAATCTGTGAAGAGTTGTATACTTGGATAGTCTTTTTTTTTAGAATAATTTTTATTATAATTTTTGAGTGATTTCTAATTGTGACATTAAAATTTTAAATGCTCCTCCCCAACCAATAATACCGTATTGCAAATGTGACTGTACAAACGCGTAATATATTATTTTTAGATTTGTAAGTGATAAGACGTTTCCGAGTCTTAAAAAGTCTAAAAAAGAAAGAGTAGTAATATATGTTCTTTCCATTTGAGTTTGTTATCTATTATGATTCTTAGGTACTTGATACAGTCTTTTTCTTCAATTGATGAGCATCGGTCACAAGATTCTTCTCGAGTACAGGTTTTCGTGTGTACAATTTTAATAATAATTTCAGTGTTATCTTTCTGTTGAATAGCAAATCGTAGAAAGTATGTTATATAAGTATTAATTGAAAGTAGGTTATCATCAGTCCACTTTTTTATGGTATTAACATCCTCATTTGCAGATATATTAGCATCAGTCCAAGTTTTTTCATTAATTATTAGTACTGTATTGTCTGCATGAGATATTATTCCACCATTTAAATATATGCAATACAATACCTACACTAATAATTCACTTTACATACATACATACATTAGTTATACTCAAATAACAGTTAAGCAGGGGCGTGCACTCTATACGATCAAAAAAGCTGTGCATAACTATAATCTTTGAGAAAAAAATATTTATTTCACATATTATGTATTAATTCAGTTATCATGTTAACGTGTTAACTAGAACCGTATAATTAGCGAAAGAATTTAAAATTGACAAAAAAAGCTGCGCATGTGTTATTTTGAAAAACTGTCTCAGACGTATACAAACTAAACGCAAGTCTCGCACCGCGCGGTGTTCTGAATACACGTCTTCGCTTTAACAGCCGTGTTGCAAAACGCCGCAAGTGTGTCATTGAAGCGGACTTGACTGTATGCATTCCAATATACTTTAAACGTGGTATTATTTTATATTTGTTTTAGTTAATAACTTGAAAAACAACAAGCCTCTGAAGGAGTGAATGATGAATACAACCTATAATGATAATACCCATCGCTTTTGCACCATCGATATTAGCAGCATAACCTAAGTCTATGCCTAGTGCAGTTAAGTTATTATTGAAATCTTTACCTGAAAATTATTTTCAGAACAAATCCAATCTCAAAAACATCTTCCGAAAGTCCTAGGACTGCAATAGCTAACCAATTTCTCCGAGTGAATTATAATATTATTATATATTATATTAAATTCTAAGAAAAAAAATTGCGTGTCAGATAAATCAAAATATGTTTTTGTTTCAAAATTAACATTTTACATTGAAGGTCTGTGTCAAATAACACAAAATGCACTATTATCGCTTTCCTCTATTCTGTTTCCTTACCTTTTCACTATTCGAGGTTCCGATCATGTCTCTGACTAGTATGCAGTGCCATGCAGTAAGCACAAACTTAGGTTATGCTGTTACTGACAATGCTGACTAATTATACAATAGGTATATATACTAGATATCAAAAAAATTGTTAAAATTTTATTTGTAATTTAGATAACAATTCTATTAATTTAAATTTAGAATATAATTGTAAATAAAATACTTTAAAAAAGGTAAGTTCTGTTATTGGTCGATGATACCATACTCTACTTTTGATTTCGCTTAAAATATTTTCATTATTAAGGAGAACACATTCTTATTGTGAAGTTGTAATTATTCACTGTGTTCTTCTGTGATATTTTAAATACTAATTAAATGTATTAATTAGAAAGATACCCAGTATTGTCGCTGTAGAAAAGTTGGATAATGCACCTTCCCCGGTTTGGAAAGAGATCCAGGTTCGAATCCCGGAAACGCAACAACGATATTTTTTGATAAAATTGAGATTACATGTATATCTTCCTAATTAATACATTTAATTAGTATTTAAAATATCACAGATCTATATTCTGAATAATTACAACTTCACAATAAGAATGTGTTCTCCTCATAATAAAGTTGTATCAATGTGAACAAATTTAATAAAAATGAATTGATAATCAGTTTACTCAAAGGTATTTGAGATTCTGTAAAAATAAGGTAGATGGCTCTGTCAAATGATGGAACGATTAAATGTATTAATATCAAAAAGGTAACATATAGGGTCGAAAATTGTCGCTAAAAATAATGTCGCTGTAGCTTAGTTGGATAAAGCACCTTCCCCGGTTAGGAAAGAAATCCAGGTTCGAATCCCGGTGGCGCAACAACAATATTTTTCGATAAAATTGATTTTATATGTATATCTTTATAATTAATATATTTAATTCATATTTAATTTATTTAAATAACTAGCTTTACAAATTAGCATATCCAAACTCATAAAAAAAAACAATTTTATTTTAATATTGGTAATAATCTATATTATTTATATCCCGAAAAAAATAAATCTTCAAATATACAGAATATAAGTTACAAATTTATCTTATACGTATTTCGTTGAATGCGTCTTGCAAATAAAATTCGAACTTTGTTCAGGTGCCGCAGGTTCGCCATCTCTGTTCTAAAAAGCCCGGCAGAATCAGAACTGATACTATTGTCGAAACTGTTGTTTTGGATGATTTAATATCCGGAAAGGAGCATGACGCGCCGCCCTTCTCAGATTGTCGCTCCCGGACGACAGATAGCGCTCAGCATCCGCCTCGCGGTCGGCCAGACCGTCAGATCGCCAGATGGACGGGAGTCTCATTTCATTATTAGTTACAGATTCTCGGTATACAATACTGGTTAGTGGTTAGGTACTCGCCAACGCCTTGCAGATGTGGACAAAAAAGATCGACATACAAATTCACCATTGAAACGATACGAACCACGGAGTGAAGTCATCTCGAAGAGAATCGGCGAACACTTCTGTCCTAGCACTCAAATTTTGCTTCGTCCACTTCCATAAAGTAGACTGTCCTGATTTACTCAGACGCGTATCCATTAGAGTGTCAACCAGATCAACCAGAACTAATCTTCCACATTGCAACATCAATGCCAAACAAAACTAATTTTTTTACCGGCACCCCTTTATTTCAGTTCACACCTAAACGAACTAGACATTTTCAATACTCCAGTTACTTACCTCAATTGAATTTAAATTTAATACATAAACTTTAATGGCCTTTATTTTTATCATACAGATTTTATTCCTCACCCCATTTTCCGTTCCCCTCGAATATTTTATATCTTTTTCTCTCACATTTTTCTGCATCATAGTCCTTTTTAAATTTCAAATTGTACTCACTGTATAAAGTATATTGTATCTTGTGAGAAAACATGTAACTGGTTTATTTATTGGTTAGATGTTATTATGATTTTCGAATTTACTGAAAAACTGTGTGTTTTCCGAATAAAATAAAAAAATAAAAATTTCACGCACACTCTTCAGTTGTGGAAGCTTCTAACAAGGCCATTCTCCAGTACCATTATCTGGACATGCCAGTCCTTTGTTCCTGATGCCTTAAAATGTCTCAAAAGACTTTTTCATAATAAAAATTCTGTAATAAAATATAGGTTGGCTTAATAAAAAAATTCTTAAAAATTGTTTTTAAATGTGATCCGTTATTTCGTTGACGCTCTTCTAAACGGGAGGCAAAATTTCTGAGAATTTTCTCCGTGATTGCTGACATTTCTTCAAGGATATTTTCTTTTAATTGACCCAGATAGGGAGGATTGTTACTACATACCTTTGATTTAAGGTAGCCCCATAGGGAATAGTCCTGTCAGGGTTTCGTGGAGGCCAGTTTATGTCACCTTGTCGGGATATCAATTTTCCAGGGAAAATTTCACAAACAATTGGTAAGGACACGCTTCATAGCGACTGAATTTCCAAGGACACGGCTAGCGATCGGCCAATCCCCGCCCCTCTCCCGCTCGTTGGTTTAGCGTAGCGAATGAACCAAAATGAAAAGTACTTTCGGGACAACTGTATAATATTATATCCTCTCCTTTCTCATACGTGTCACGTGACACGTTCTACATTCGTTACTTATATGTTCATTCCTCGCTCCATCGTACATAGAGTTTCCGCATATAAGCCTAAGCGACCGTGTTTCCACCGTATTCAGTCTTCCTTTGTTTCTTTTTTGCCTTTAGAATTCCATTACGCACTGTTAGTCTTGCTTCGTGTGACAAATATCTATTTGTGATAATTGTATGCAGAGTACCATTCACTTTATTTCCCGCAGTCACCTTCTAAGCTCGTTTATGTGTTTGCAGTCTATGCGTGTTTAACCAGTTATCGGTAAAGAGTGTGGTTATGTCTGTATATTTCACACTTCTCCACTATTTTACTGTTTCCGAGATAAGTTTGTAGAACTCCATAATTAACATATGTGAAAATAAAACACTTGTTTATTGATTCTACTCGTTTAATTCACTTAAGACGCGTTTCGCCTCGCAAAGGCATTATCAATCTAACAATTCAACTCAACAACTTGTATTTATAACTATAATGGGGGACACAGATGGATACAATTGTATTTACACGAGGTGAAAAGGGACAATATTATTAATTGAAAATCTGAGGATATCCATACATTTGGAATGCTTCTAATTATTCTAAGTAACCTTCCAGTTTCAACACTAATGGTATTTTAATGTCATGGGTAATTTGAAGAAAAGGACAGCAAGACGGTGAGAGGGACATTTTTGGTATTGCGGAATAATTATATAATGTTTGCTGTTTGCTGTTTGTTGTTTGCATGTTGGATAAGGCTAGAGTAGGTCGAACAGATAATACATATCTTACAGTTGATGTCTGAAGTGTCTGCTGGTCGATGATCTGTACAGGAAGCCGGCCGCAAGAGAAGTGACTGGTTATGAAGAAGAAACTAAAAACGTACCTAATATAAACGATTTTTAATTTAAAAAAACAAAGATAATTGTAGAACTATAAACAGTTTGTGTAAAGCGTCTTTGAAGTGAAAGTTTTTACGAAAATGGCGCTATACAAATTACCCATTATTATTATTATTATTATGGTTGACTACGCTGCGATGTATTGTCGACGGTTTGCGGGTCGACACTAGGTGTACTTTTAATGTCCACGAGAGCCTGCTATACCAACCAGGTAGCGCCGGCGTTACGCACAGGCGGAGCAGGCGCCTGCCTGTGGCGGCCGAAAAATATATAAAAATTGAAAAACAAAATTCCATGTTGCAAAACGATAATATTGTGTAATAAAAATAATCCAAGAAAACAAATACAATAAATAATATTACAGTTATTTCCCAATAAAGCAGTAATTTGTAGTCAACACTAGTGTCCAGAATGTCTTTTGGTAAAAAAACCGCCCTCGTGCAAGTTTCAAAATGCCGGCCTAACAAAATACCGGCCCTAACGTGTGTGGCACGCGGGGAGGGGGGGGGGGTAGTGGTGGTCAATTTTTGGGAGATAACGAGATGCGAACGTTTTAAGCGGTAATCCAATCGAGGCAGTTCAGAGATAAGGTGCTTTAAATGTCCTAAAAGATAATCAGATAATCAAGCCTTTTTCATTTTAATATCACATCTTAAGGACGTGCTTTCGTTTGTCCAGTTTGAAAATCGATTAATTAAATAATTTATTGGAATACCTAATTCATATATATGAATATGTTTTGAAATCAGACAAAGTAGCTATATATGTTTAGACTGACGATACACAATGTTCTATATTCAAATTATTATGACAGGTTCAATTTATTATTTTGTTTCTTGATTTAAAACGTCACGTTGCCTTTTGATGTTCTGTTTGTTTCATAATTATATAGTATTTATGAAACAAACAGCTAGTATTTAAAAGACAACAGTGTTATATATATATAAACGAAATATTTAATTGTGCACATAAAATGTTTATTTTGTTTACCTTAGAATCAGTAAAAAAAACATAATTGATGAAATTTGCTACCACTGTACCAGCTTAATGCTAGGCTCTGAGAGCGGCTAGTGGCCGAAAATGTCGAAGATCAGGATGGATAGTGATAAGGTGGAAGCTGCGGCGGAAGCAGAGACATCACAAACTACGCGTGAATGCGAGGTGTGACGTTACTATTACAACAATATTGAATCATTTGAAACAAATCGGCAAGGTAAAAAAGCTGGATGGATGAATTTTAAATGAATTAAACGAGTGTGAGAAGAAAAATCGTCTAGAAATTTGCTGTCACGATATAAAGACAAACCATTTCTATAGCGTATTGTCACGTGCGATAAAAATTGGTATAATGGTTTAATAAAAATGAAGTACCGAAACAGATAAACACCTAAAATGCTAATGGTGTATGTATGGTAATCCAGCGCTTGTACCATTCATGATACCTGGTCAATCGATTATAGTGGATGTCTATTGCAATGATAAAATCTTGCGATTGAGGATGCAATCCTCTTGCAAAACAACATCTCGATCATTCGCCGCACAAACAGAACTGCTCCATGTATTATATAAGAGTTGGACTAATCATTTCTTGCGAGGAAAAATATTAAACTCTCAAGTTTTTTCCGACTTCATCACTCGCCCTCCAGGCTTCTTAGCTACCGGCATAAAAGAGCTTTTGTTAAGGTGGCCAAACTGTGTCGATATTTTCATTAATTACCTGACTCTTGTTTGGCACATAATAAATCGGACATTTTATATTTGATGATATATTAATAATTGTTAATCTTCGCGGAAAATGAATTTAACGGTCTCGGTCTTTCAAAAAATCCAGATATTACCGCCTAAATTATTAGCAATTTTGCAATGTCACGGCGGTATACACATTTTTATCTGTTATGTTTTCGGTTAAAAAGAGATAAGTAGTTTATTAGAATTATAAAAGTTTTATTTTTAAAGTGCGTTGTAAAAAAAAATTACCGATAGTATTTTTTTCGGTTTAAATGTATTACAAATACCAACGTTTTCATAAAAAGGGCAAAAGATGAATTAGTTATGAATGTTGGCCATTTAATCTGTATATATAAAGATAATATGACCTTCAAAAGAAGAGAAAGGTCATTCTCTACATGAGATTTCGAAAAACCACCACCCCCATCCCATCACATCCCTTTGTCATCACTTCAAGTAGAATTTTGGCACTTTTTGATGAAATTTTGCATACTTGACGTTCAAAATAAGAGAAAAAATATTGTTTACATCTGATTTCGAAAAAAAAAATACACCCATACACCCCCCTAAATGAAGCCTCTTCACTCTGCAACGTCGGGTATTTCAGCTAGTTATATACAAAGAAGATTGACTTCAGATAAATGGATGTCGATGAATTCTCTTAGATGTGAAACACGAACATGTTAGAAATGTCGCTGACCGAAAGACAAATAGTTAGCCAAACCAAATTCGAAGACGTAGGACACCGGATATTAAATGTCAGCAGGCGATTGAGTGAAGACCTTTGATGTTTCTAAATTCCACCGCAATTTTCATCTTCTATTGCCATATTCAACAGCTAGCTTGTTCATCACTGATGTACTATTGCATTTAAATATTGCGACCAATTTAAAAGATATAATTTGTGCTGTTATAATATATAAAAAAAATTGTTCTGACATGACAGCAGCGACGACTGACAGCACTGTACATACATCTAACATCTTATGTACTCGTATGAAACCACATCTTCACATGGTCTTGCATATCAGACGGTCAATTGGCTAATTGGAATATCGTGAGCAAGAAATAGATCACGTTATTATGTGCTGTTAACGAAGCGTGGGTCGCGGGAAGAACCGCACATGACAGAAATTCAGACCAAAATATCACTGGTTATTGTATAATATTACATAATAGGATGGCAGGCAGATGATCGGTTCGCAAATATATTCCCGATGTATTTATGAACCGAAAATAAATTTTGTTCAATACATAATAAATACCAATTTAATGTATTAATTATAAGATATACATATAAAATCAATTATATTGAAAAATATTGTTGTTGCGCTACCGGGATTCGAACTTGGATCTCTTTTCCAATCCGGAGAAGGTTCATTACCAACTATGCTACAGCGACAGTATTTTTGACAACAAATTTACGAACCCATATGTTACACTTTTTCAAATTAATACATCAATCGTTCCATTATTTGAAAGCCATCTTCATTGTTTTTACGGATTCTCAAATACCTTTGGGTAAACCGATAGCAGACGCCAGAATTAACAATTTTTGGACACATTGATGCAACTTATATATTATTAAGGAGAACATATTCTTATTGTGAAGTTGTAATTATTCAGAACATACTGTCGCGGTAATGCACCTTCCTCGGATTGGAAAAGAGATTCAGGTTTAGCGCAACAACAATATTTTTCGATAGAGTTTATTTTACATGTATATCTTTATAATTAATACATTTAATTAGTATTTAAAACATCACAGACCCGAAATAAATCTTTTTGGTGCGATGGCGGTTTATGACAGAAATATTTTGAATGAATATAAAAATTTTCGTTCGGGGAAAAAATACATTGTGGATTTCAAGCGATAAATACAAATTTGCCTGAAATTAGGGGGGGGGGCGATCACCCCTATCGCCTTCCTCCCAGGATCCGTCCTTTGATCAGGGCCGTCCCTATATATTCGCGAAAGCCATATTTACCACACATCTTCGTAATATAATAAAAATTGAAAAGTACAAAAAAACGAAAAATGTGTCTTTTGTATAGTTTAATTCCAAATAACAAATAAATTATTATAATTATTATCTACAAATTAAATTAAAATTATAATTATTATTAAATTTTTTATTTTACTCTTATGTGTATTTGAATTTTTGAATTGAATTTTGAAATTTCCCGTAAAATTTCAATGTACGAGTATAAACAATTTTTACTAGATATACAATAAAAGAGTTTTTATTACCATATAACTAACTAACTTACCATCACGCCGTTTTACCGCAGGGGTGGGTAGAGAGGATAGAGCGCCACACTCTTTTGTCCTGACACAATTCTCGCCTCATCCACATTAATACAACAACTTCTCATACAGGCTCGCCGATTATTGAGGCTTCTAACAGAACTATCCTCCGGTATCTGGTTTACCTGGTCGTACCAAGTCTTCCGCGGACGTCCTCTACTTCTGGTGCCATCAACACTTGCGTAATATATCTTGATTTAATATCTCAATTTAATGAAATGTTATACATTATACCATCCTTATAAATAAATATACAAAGGCGAATAAGCTTCATAATGTAAGAGATGTTCACTGTCTCCTTAACTAGACCGAAGTCTGTACTAAAGGAGACAGGTTCAATCGTTGTCTATCATACAAATATGAAAACCGTTATTATTATTATTATTAATCTAAACTAAAAATATTAGGAATGAAGAAAACAGGGTTATAAAGAATTCTAATAACATAATAAATAAATAAAATACTCTCGCTAAAACAGAAAAATGAATATAAAGAAATGATGTCCTGTTCATGTGATCATTTCCATGAATCTTTGCTCAGTTTCCTTTCTACCAACACCCAATAACCAGCTCTTGAGATGGGTTTGAGTTTGTCCATCGAGAATTGTTTCATACTGCTCGGCTTCACGGCGAGCCTATTCTTTAATAATAAAAATATTTATAATAATTCCAAACATGGTATTTAAAGAACAAAAACATACTAATTTGTATAATATTACGTTATCTTGTATGTTATATAATATTATGTTATCTTCTACTTTTATTATTGTAATCTGATTTGAGAATTTGCGTAACCACAATAAACACTAAAATAATCTAAATTTCGCCGGTCTGAATTTCATATCTAAATGTTTAAAACATTAGAGCTGTAAAACCACATTAATATAAATAAATAATGAAAATTAACTAACTCATCTTCACACTCATCCACATCTTTCTTACTATTCTCTCCTTATTCATCTGTTCCATATGACAAAACCACCTAAGTGATCTTTTATTAATTTTACTATGATTTACTAGAGATCAACTTTACATTCTCTCCTTATTTCTTCATTCTTTACTCTGTCATAAATGGATCTGCCACATATACGCCTGAGTGATCTCATTTACACTGCCAGCTGCCTCGGTTGACAAGTTCCCATTAGACATTATTCCATTCAAAGCGCCGTTCAAAGAATCTGGTAAATATTGGAATAAATCAGGAGAAATGGTCTCGTGTCGTATGCTGTCAATACCTAAGTGTCTGCAGGGTATCTCAAGAAGTTCAGATTACGATCGCCATCCACCGACATGGTAATATCGTACGGTTAGCAGTAAAGCGGGTTGTGGTTGCGCGATGCAGTCGACGCTCGGGGACCTTTAGCAGGCCCTTCAGAATAGGCAACGTCGCTTATTTCACACCCGCCATCTTGCGTATCGTGCAAGACCGAACCTGTTCACCAGGTAGATTCCGAACCAGGTACAAAGTGCAACAATCGTCTCCCTTCCAGAAGCTTCCAGAAACAGAACAACTGCAGCATTAATATTAACGCCACTCAACACTAACTGCTCTCCCAATAGTAAACCACTAAATATAATGTATATAGCTGCAGACCTGCCGTCCATAAGGGTAACAGACGCCGAGAGTTTTTATATTTGAGATATTTAAAAAATACATTAAAACCTTGTATTTGTCAATATCAAACTACATAGAATGTAGCTCAGAAGTCCTGCCTTTTGAGAAGTCTTATAATTTGGTGGCTTTTAAGAGAGCTCATGGCTGTTATATATATATATTTTTTATATTCGCGATCATCTCGAGGGTCTGTTGCCACCCCCGGACCTCCTTCAGCGGACTCTACAGACGACCACAATCTTAAAACTTTATGGCGCATTTTTATATAATATTTGCATGACAAGAGGATAATATTTATATTTGTTCAATACGCAGCATGTACTAGACAAATATGGCGGTTTGGAGGAAATTGACCTGTCAGGTTATTCCAATTTGTCAATGATAAATATCGGTTTGGACCAGTGGCGGTCGGTGACTTTCAGTAGAAGCGATGCTGAATAAGAAATTTATACCTACTATCTATAGACTAGCCCACGAACATAATGCAACTACTGACAAAAATAGTCTGTCAAATTAGTTTTATAAATCCGTTAGGCTCCGCAACGTCAATTACAGATATTTTTTATTTAAATAATAAACAAATTCCTTAAAATAATCCGCTCGCTTCGTAATATATACCCATAAGCATTAGAGTCGTTTTTTGTACATTGGATGCTGTTGACGAATGCGTATACAGTATTCGAAGACCTTGACAGGCAGAACTGAATGCGCATGCGCGAAAGTCGAATACTTTCAAACTTTGTAGATACAGAACGAATGATAGAATTCACCGTTGCTGGTATTTGTGTACTTGATAGATGTTCAAAAGTTGAGAACGTATATGCATTTCGCAATGTGTCGCAGTGAGTGTTATGACCGGTCTAGACAGGACGAATTTATTTAAAGTAGTGCTGTTTTCGACTAGATACAAAAAGTCCAAAACTTTTTGACCCTAGAACACATGGTATACGGAGCATCCAAATCACAATGGTGAATACTGCCTGTGATCCTGTAATTAGACAGAAACGCACGCCGAAACGTGGCGCCGGCACCAAAAGAAGAATCAGATAAGTTTTCGTTCAAGTTTCACGATTCGGTTCTGTTCATCTCGTGTACTAAGTCAGATGTACGTGCGCAGCATCGTAATGGAGCCAGACCCAGATGTGCCCGACTTACATAACAATTCTGATCTCAGTCTAGATATTAAAACGGAAATAATCTTCCAATTTTAATCGTAAATGTGTCTGTCATTGGCCACACTGTGATAAGTATGTATGGGTGGGAAAAAAACCTGCGGAATGAGAAACTTATTATGTCATTTAGCGCACAAAATAAAACAGACAAAGAATGACAGCTCGATCTGTGCTCAACTCTGCGCTGTTCTTTACATTCACTCGGTTTAATGAAACCAATTGATTAAGGAAAATACATTTTTGTCGTAAAGTTGCATTGCACGAAGTTTTGTGGTATTTAATACAAATTAAATACAGAAAAAATGTATCCATCGAAAAAATATTTAGTCGCTACCGGGATTTGAACTTGGACCTCTTCGCGTTCGTCACTTTCGCTATTGCACTCGAATGCATTTTCGACAAATTTAGAATATATTATCTTTATATTACGGTGAACCTCAAATACCTTTGAGTAAAACCCGATGAAATTTGAACATTAAGACTGCGACATCTAACATGTCTCACATACCAGAGATGCCGACTAGAAAGATTTAGAAGCGATAACGGGCCTGTATAAAAAAGACCTTCGAGATTAGTTCGTATTAAAATTATTTACATTCACCTGAACGCGTGAAGATGTATATATCTTTAGAAAATTTACATCTGACGAATTGAATGGTTTTTGATTATGTATTTACAAGTAAATGTTCCAGAGCGCTCCAGCCCGACTACACCACTGCATGTAGATATTTCTAATTCACATTAAATAGGATAAATGTATCGATATGTATTAAATTGAAGGTCAATCTACGTGTCTGCTTTTTATACAATCCCTCACGTTTCCAATCAATTCGAATTTTGCACAGTTCCTCTTTAGGATATTGCGCAAAACATAGGTAAAAGTGTATTTTTTTTGAATGCCATCCAAATTTTCTTGAGTTGCACCCCCCCTCCTCTCCTCTGGCAAAGGTAAACAAAAAAAAGGTACGTTCCTCCCCCCCCCAGCTTTAAATCCCAATTAATCCCAGGCATCGGCGGGGTTCTAGACAGACTCCTAGCAAGTACTGAATAAACTGGTTGAATAATCTCGATCACAGATGGCGCCAGTATTGGAATAGATGTAAATCGTCACGGCCGCGCGTGATGCCATGAAATTGACGATCACGACACGAGGATGCAAGGAATGAAATGTGAAGCACCGCTGTTGTACAATAATTGTTGATAATACAATTATAACATTTGAAGTGGCAGATAACACCGCGATAAGCATTCGTGTATTCCGTTCCATTATACACACATTATAACATATCTCTTGCCCATAATATTGACATTTGCTTCAAGTTTACATTCGTAACAAAATTTTGTCAAAAGTCCGCACAAAATAATTGTCATTGCAAGTTAGATACCTCCGATTTCCTCATTTCTGAGGATCATGATGATGCTTGACGATCCTCCTCTATCTGTTCCTGTAGTGGGAGATTCCGATAGCAGATCGTCTTCTTCTCCCGCAACCTTCCACTTCCGTCACCGCTAGCTTCTGCAAATTATGTCTAAAAAATTGGAAGAGGAAATGGAAGATCGTGGAGATGCTACTCTGCATGTTTAGTTATTCTAGGGTGAATATGTTCAAAAACACACAATTACTGGATATTTACCTACAAAGGCACTGTTATTAAATAAATATCAGATATCTCATAGATGGTCTACAGATGGCGATGGTGTAGTGGTACTCGAAGCCAGTCCACGTATTAACATATATACAACTTTCAAAAATTTCACAGATGTGGAGATTGATGGGGCGAGAATGGTGAACGTTATATTTATACAAAGTGATCACTCAAGGCCAGCTGAAGACAGGTCGTAAGCCCTGTAATTACCCCATACTTCTATATATTTTCCATTAAAATATATTATGATAAAAATAGTTTATGTAATATTTATTGAATATTTTAGTTCGCCTCGATGCCCACTGAATTTTCAGCAAGACTTAATATAACAACGGATATATTCTTCATTTTATTTCATTAATTTTAGAAAACATATAGATAATCAACAATGGTTAAGATAGTAACGAAAATAATAATAAATTTAACCAATGCCATGTTTTCTTTGAATTATTAAATGCACGATACAGGGTGGGAGCGGTAACAGAGATTAATGTGAAGCTGTATAGAATACAATGAAAACAGTGACTACTATCTCAATTTTTTTTTAACGGATTAAAAATGTCTGAAATAGCAAATAATTTAAAAATCGTTCCAAGAATGAACACTACTTTTGGTCAAAGATTATTCACCTTTCGAACTCCCAGAACGTACAATCAAATTGGAAATATTTAAGTGATATTAAGGTTTTTAAAATTGATGTTTTAAATTGGTTGTTGAAATTAGGTAGAACAGATACTGAGAGTAAACTGTTTTATATTATGAAATTATTCTTATTACTGCATTTTGTGTATTGTACTGACTGCATATAGCTTTGATCTTCTTATTGATCACATTTGATCATATTCTCCTTTACCTTATATGTGCTATATTGCACATTGATATTTTTTTCTCTCACTGTTTTAATCTATCGTTCTATTCAAGCCATACAATTGCTACATACTGAATTGAAAATTCTACCCAGCAAAGTCAGAAGTGAATCAGCTGATCCATGTTGTACAGATCGCTTACTTATGCTGTTTCCTAACAGAATGACATTTGAAAGGTGACTTGAAGTTGGCTTAGAGCTAATAGAAGCATACTAATTCGTAAATTTTTCTATCTTACTAAACGTGCTGTTTTCACGATTATTCTTTGCGTTCGAGGATGATGCATTTTAATAATGATGGATTCATTTTGCTGAAAGACGTCGGTTGAACGAAAGTTCATAAACCTATGAACAATATAAAGTATATTATATAATATCAAGGTAACAGAATAACCTACGTCTATACCTGCTGCGCGCCACTGGTGTACAGTGACCCGGAATTTCCTTAGACAACTGTGGTTCCCGGGTTTCCTATTGATAATATGGTCAGATATGAAATGTGAGCACAATCACAACAGAGCTCTCGCGACGCAGCTGGTCCGATGTTGTTGTTCTTCTTCTGAGTAGATTTCCGACCGACCGGAATGCGCACTCCCGTTGCTTCGATTATTAAGACTGTACGGCATACTGGATGCAATTGCGTCGTGTCGTTTTGCGCGCCCTCCAATCTCCGAAAAGGGCGGCAATATTCATTCTACATATGTGACCAATACGACAACAACAAATCCCAGGTGTATCAATCGAAGAAACAGAAGCGCGTAAACATACACTTCTATATTCGTCACATTATGACATATTGTTAAAAAACATACAACAAGTTCTTTGTTAAATCGAGTGCTACTGAATCATCGACACACGAAAACCCCCACCAGAATTAGAGTTATCTGATGTTTAAATTGTCTCCTTTTAAATTTTAATAATTTTCCGCTTCCACCATCATGTCTCCTCATTACAATAAAGGTAAAGTATTGTCATAAAATTTATTCATCTGTGTACTATTTTTGGGGGATGGAAACGAATTAATTGAATTTCAGTGATTTGTTATGGGAAAAACCATTTCTATATTGGTCAGGCCCTCAATAACAGATCAATGACGAATATAGATGTTCCACTGTATATATATAACAGCATAACCATAACTGCTGGACGCCACTGGTGTACATCATACCCTGTTTTCATTCTTGGTTCTAAATATCCTTTTTAGAATCTTACATTCGATGTAGTGAATTTTCATCTTTCGCACGTGAATACCGACCTCAATAGTGTTTCATAAAATTCATAATAATCTTCAAATTGTGCAGCTCTACAGGGTCCCGATTTCCAGAAATCTTTCCTTGCATTGTGCGTTGCAAGTTCTCACACTTTTCTAGATGTCTCATCACGTATCCGAGATATTGAAGCATAACATTGTTTGATTACAATATCACGTTCATAGTGCTCGAGTCGTAGGTCGTAAGTCCACTGTTTTTAAATCAATATTTTTGTCTATCTCCTGAGCGCTAGGCGCCATTCTCTCACAGCATCCGATGCAGCAAAGAAATAGAAACTCTTCATCTTGCTGATGAAGAAACGAACCATTTACACTCACCTGGTCATTCGCTCGTTCACCGTCCATCAATATAAAACACCGAACAGAAGAACGGAAGTGGTCAGAATTCCAATGCCATGATTTTTAAGGATAATACACAATAATCCACATTTCTTGAATGTCACAAATGACTCAGTTGAGTAATATCAAACCAATTTTTAAAACACTTGTTTTTTTATTCTACTCGTTTAAGTAACTTGAGACGCGTTTCGGTTTGTAAGGGCATTATAAATCTAACAATTTAACCCGATAACTTGTTTTTGCTTGCACTAACTTGCATTTGAGATGTCTAAATAACAACAAATATTCTGAATTCGCCAATCGTCTTTTGGAAACACACACATTCTTTTGACATTAACAAGGGTTTAGTAATTTTACACACAAATATCAGGAGTTTACAGTTAAGATACTTTAGAAATTTAAGAAATTTAAACATTATTAATAAACTTTTAAATATTATTTTAAAATCCTTTTTACAAATAGCCATCTTTTAAATTTGTTTTTATAGTAGTTCCTAATAAGTTACCCCCCTTCTTCTCCCGCCTCTTTCTTATCCTCCCCCAACACTTATATTTACAGTTTTGTTTATGTCTATACTTGTGCTCTGAAGATGGAACATGTTGAGTAATTAATAAACAGTGGTATACACAAAGTGTGTTTTCAATATTAATATTTATTAACTTGTAATCATATTTATAGTGGGGGACAGCTATACTATTTTATTTGCATGTGATGAAAAGGGACAACATTATTCATTGGAATTCTGCTTCTAATAGGTTTTGACGACCACCGATTTGATGAGTTCTTGCCCCCACGCGGTCCTGGCCCTATGGAACAATTCTTCTGCATTGTGTCTGGTTCATTGTTTTAAGATTTCTTGGATATGATGGATTTCTAATATCTACGGATGAGATTTCTCTCTGAGAATTGTCTCGAAAGCGGGCAAAGATCAGTACAGAATTAAGCGTGAAGCCTTCTGTGGATTCTGCGGATCCAGTATATTCATACCTTTACTGACTTTCAAAGAGAGATTAAAGCCTTATTAAAATTATCATTAAGGTCCGTGTACACGGAAGTAGACAATCTCGGAGATTTTCTTAAGATACACGTGATGAGATTTTGTTCTGGAAATAAGCTAGAGATAAATTTAAGATTGTTAGAAAGAGACAAAAACCATTGTACACGACGTACGTTTCTATTTACTATCTATTGTGAAAGTTAGATATAAGTTAACATTAACGGCGTTAAATTATAAACATTTATTTTAACACAAATTAAAGTATTAATTAGAAAGATATACATATAAAATCAATTTTATAGAAAAATATTCTTGTTGCACAACCGGGATTCGAACCTGGATCTCTTCCAATTCGGGGAGTGTGCGTTAACCGATTATGCTATAGCAAGACAGTGCATTGACGACAAATTTTCGACCCTATATGTAACACTTTTCAAATTAATACATCTATCGTTCTATTATTTGACAGCCATCTTTACGGATTCTCAAATTCTATCCCCGGATTGGAAGAGATCCAGGTTCGAATCCCGGTAACAACGACAATATTTTTAGATAAAATTATTTTATATGTATATCTTTCTAATTAATACATTTAATTAGTATTTAAAATATCACAGAGCTATGTTCTGTGAAAAGTTACATCTTCACAAAAAGAATGCGTTCTCCTTAATAATTTATTTTAACTGCCACTGGGGGTTTCAAAATCACCCAAATGACAAACATAAGTCCAACGACATTTGACGTTTGACGTACGAGTACGTAAAGTAAGGTGCGAGACGGCGAATCTCTGACATAAAGCCGAGAGTTGTCTTCAAAGCATCTCAAGGGAGCAAAACCCGTATCTCAGAGACGACGCAGAGTCGAAAGTCTCCTTAAAATATCTCCCACGGACACACGGGTCATTAAAGTTGAGAAAATAATGATCAACGAACACAGACAAGAAACCAGCTGAACAATAAAATCGAAAATAAATCATTCCGATGCACTTGAATTGCGTGTATTAATATATGTAGATGTGTTTTATACGATGGATTTTCATAATGATATGATAATTTGTACAAACCCACTTTGTTATTCTACAGTCGTAACTATCAGGAGTGATTTGTTTGTTTATATCGCACATTTGTGGGGCCCCCAAAGGCTGAGGGGGCGGCTTAAAAGAGACCGAAAAATCCCAATAATGTGAATTTTTAAATAGGACAATTGAAGTTTATTAAGTATTAAATTTATCATATTTTCTTTTCTCTATCTATTGTTATTCACTGCCACAGAATCTATCTACATAATAATATAATTGCGCTACATTGCATCCTCCATCGTATCCAATGTTGGTGTCCTTTTTCTGTAGAAATTCGCGAAACGGCAGTACAGATTAGCAAAAAATAATTATGAATGATTTTACAATCTTTTTGCATTGTGCAATAGATGTCGCTGATGTCTAATACTTGTCAAAAAATGCTGCGAATAATACTTGGATATAAAATAACGTATTTACTTGAGATTTTTTTTGAGTTCACTATATCCTTCGTGTTTTGTGCTTTTAATAACATTTTGACGATAATCATATTAATTTAAGATAGCTCTAGGTGTGTACATGTGTAGGTAAATAAATACATGTTGCAATATACAATGTTACAGCAATACAAGGAGGGGTTTCCGCATTCGAATGTGCGTCCTGCTACGGTAATTTGTTGTAGGTAGATATAATTATGGACTTGTTCAAGCTGATTTACATTAAACACGAACGATATAATATATTAATTAATTACATAACAATTATACGCTATGAGTAAATGACATAATGTATTATAACAGCGGTTCCCAACCTGTGGTACGCGTACCACCGGTTGTACGCGAAAAATAATCAGTAATGGCGGACATAAAAAGTAACAAAAAAAATCAGTCATAAAAATATAATTTAAACCAGAGGTTCCCAAACTTTTTTGTGTCGTAGACCCCTTGCCATGTTTTTCGGTTTTTGGTAGACCCACTACTTACCTGATATTGATTTTTTGTAAATTTCTAATTGTAGTGAAGTTTAGTGTTAAAAACTTAAACCACAAAGCGAATGCCTACATCCTAAAACTTACACAATTTTATAAACATATATAATAATTTTTTTACTTCATAGGTACTTTTATATTATAAGATTATAATGCAAGTAAATAGGTACTATCAGTGTATGTTGAGATCCACTATCGTGGACCCCCATTTTCATTTCATGGACCCCCAAATTTTTTTTTCGCTGACGTAGACCCCTTGCAGGTTATCATAGACCCCTGGGGGTCGATATAGACCACTTTGGGAATCACTGATTTAAACTATTGTATTTTTCCTATAATTTTTAATTTTAATTAATAATGTACAGTCGATGATCGAAAATCATCAGAAGAATTCTTACATTTACCGTGTTTAATTAATTTTACATACATATATTTTCTATTAATATCGGTAATTTTTCGAAAAAAATTGTCTGCGGCGCATTACATTTCGTTTTATACAAATATTTTAATTTAATTCTATGTAATTTTTTTTAATAAAAATTAGTTAAAAAAATACTTCTTTGAATGTCCTGGTTTTGAATTTCGTCAAGAAATGAGCTTCGGCACCTTTTATTTAAAAAAAAAAAAACATTGTGATATGTAAAGTTCAAATGTCTCATTTTTATCAGAAAAAATAAAACCTTTGGTATTTTTTTATAAACATAAATAAATTGAGTTCTGGGAAATATAGTCACCCTAATAGAATAACAAATTTCTCGAAATACAATCATTTTTACGAAGTGGTACAATTAAGCGTGATGTACTACCAAGTGGTACGCGAGCCAAAAAAGGTTGGGAAACGCTGTATTATACTATTATATTATATAAACTTAAGAGACAGATTCATCATTGTTCAATTGAATAGTGATTTTTTTTCATCTTTTTCGTCTTCTACCTGTTCTCGTCCTCCGCCATATCGGCGACTGCAGCCCAACGCTCCCTCTGAGGGGCAGATTTGAGATGACACGATTTGGCATTATAGTTAGGGTTGCCACAATTGCCGAGCATTGTTAAATAAATAAAACATGAAAACAGTTCGTCCTTTTTTTATAAATGTCAAATTTTTGGTGTATTCATCTTTAAAATGACACTTGTTCTTTGGCATCTTTTATCACAGGTAATATTAACAGTTGAAACGTAATAAGAGTATGTGATTTAGTAATGACTTCTGTTTGTCTAATTTTAGAATAAATAGTTGCGGCCAATGTTGCTGTGCTAAATTAAAATCTATCAGGGCGGTATTTGATTTCAACCCAAGCCCCTCTTTTTTTTCTCATTGTATTAAAAAATACATTTCTTAATATTGGTAGTTCGAATATTTAAAAAAAAATGTTCATAAAAATTAAAAAAAAATCAAATGCTAGTTAATATATATTCTTACTACAGATACAATAATAGCCGTGACTGAAATGCAGTGTTTATAGATATGTGAAATTTTTTTATCTTTTTTTTTACTTTTCTTTTCATAACATAAATATTATTTTGTAACATAAATGTATTTTATTATATGTGTTATCTTTATTTTAAAAAAACCCGATCACTTTGGAATAAACACATTATTATTATTATTATTGCTATTTAACAAATTTTTTTCACACGTAAACTTGAAAAGTAAGTTCCATGTTAAAAACCCGCACAACACCACTTGACGACTGGTTGCATGTATCTGCGGTTCTGGTTGATACTTGTGCGGCGCACGTGTTGAATCTCGGCACGTGCACACCGACTCGCTCCCGGCTCGCTGGATGGTCCAGGAATGCCACGACGATTAGACGATCAGACAGCAACGGGAATAATCATCTTGCCATATCGACACTACGACTGAAGTTATCAAAAAGAATTATTAATTAAATGTGGAGGATGCGTGTGACATTTTTACTGCACCAGTTCTGAAAAAACTGACTGGTGCGTTACTGACCTTATCAGGAGGACTCGGTACAAATATTTTTAATAAGTCATTATCATAAATTGGAAAAGATACAAAGTTTTATATATCTGGGTTACAATATAAATGAAAGATGGGATCCGTCTGTTGAAATTAAATGCCGCATTGAGCAAGTTCGTGCAACCTTCAAGTTAACGTTTCGCAAATAAGTTTTATATGAAAGTATAATATTTACATTCCAGAGGTTCAATATTGTTTTTCTTCTTCTTCTTCTTCTTTTAAATAGGCAATCCACCCTTCAAGAGTGATTTGTGCCATTAATCAAGTTAAAACTTTATTTTATAGAAAAAAGTACAATAATATTATGGAATAGGAAATATTATATTACAAGTAAATACCATTGTCGTTCAAAAAATTAGCCATTATATAGATTAAATGTGGCGAGTTAAGGGAAAAAATATAACGCAAGTTAACCGGGAGTTGAAAATTACCATTGACGAGATTACTGTAAAAGAAACCTGTGATCCGCAATGGACAGGCAAAAAATATATGTTATGTATGAGAAGTACGAGATCTTGCACCCTATAATGCAGGGAAAGATTGCTAGAAGTCGGGTCTCTGGAAGAAGACTATGAGGGCAGACCCACCGTTTACCCAGGTCCGTTTATAAGCAAAAGCTCCTATATGGTCTTGCTCATTCGCCACCAGGTTGCCATTTATTAAATGTTACTATGACAATTGTGCTACAACGTAGAACATCATGGATGAAGAACCTGAAGAAGGCAACGGTTTGGTCAGTCTTCTGTGGAGCAGTAAACAGAGTGATGATAGCCAACGTCCGTTGAACGGATAGGGCACCAGAAGAAGAAGAAGAAGAAGAATATAATAAAATTATCTTGAGACGGCGTTGAGTTACGGCGCAATAAAACAGATGTTGATTAGTTTAATCACCGAGAATGCTGCCATGTGATCTTATTTTACTACAACAGATGGTATTTACAAATGTGTAACAAAAATATCACAACTTATTCTCATTTTATAATACATTTCGCATCGATACTATTTCGATTTCCAGCATACTTCAGCGTTTCCTCCTCGGCACCACACTCACAACATTTGGGTAGTCTTTAATTCAATGCCCAATTCTTATTCTAGAGATATTTGATATTGTTCTTTTGGAGACATTGACCCAAATACGATTCATGATCAATAGATCACAAGCATTAGGATTTATGAATACGAATGGGATTAGCAAATTCTGAAAATCCACTATTGTTCAAACATCTCAAATGCTCCCTTACTCTTATATTAAAATTTCTACCCGTTTTACCAATGTAAAATGCAGCACAATCCTTGCAACTAAGTTTATAGACACCAGAATTGTTAAATTTATCATCTTTGTCTTTAGAATTTATGAGTAAATTTCCTATACTATTATTTGTATAAAATGCCGGTCTAATGTTTCGTGGTAGGTGTTTAGATATTTGATTCGAAAAGTTATTTATGTATAAAATCCTACGCCAATAATCATTATTATCATTATGTTTTATCTGTGATTTATATAAGAATTGGTTATTATATTCTTTTAATTTATTTTTTAAAATAGTGTCTATCAAACCTGTTTTATACCCGTTATTAACTGCTATTTTTTTAATTGTATTCAATTCAATATTGAAATTGGATGTTGACATAGGAATATTGACTAAACGATGTATCATGGAGTGGAACCCTGAATGTTTGTGTGATAATGGATGTAGGATTGAATGCTTAAAATAAGTGAATGATAAGTTGCGAATGAAGATGTTTGGTTCGGATGATAAAGAAAATGAGTATTAAAACAATAAATAATGTATAAAATTTTAAAAATAATTTCACACAAACCCCGCAGTACCTCGTTATGTCGGGTTGGGGACTAGACCATGGCCACAAAACAAAGCAAGGATTTTTACAGTTGAAATTGCAGTTTCTTCATGAGAGTGTGAAGTGTGAATAACTATTTAATGGATTAAATCACCTAGTACTTCTTACATCTTATATATAACATGATCAGTGGCGTGGTGTAGTAGGCACAAACTTAGGTTATGCCGTTACCGACGATGCTAACTAAGTATACAATAGATATATGTAGTAGATCTTTTTCATTCTTGTCAATTTTTTATTTTAATTTTGAGAACAATTCTATCAATTTCAAAATAGAATATAATTATAAATTTATTAGTTTAAAATGTGCAAATTTTTTTATTTCTCGGTACCGTAATGCGATTTCAATTTCGCTTAAAATATTTTCTACAATTTTTCCTTCGGACAACGGATTTAAAATGTTTCATTAACAGTGTTCAAAAAAATTTATTAATTTACAAATTAGCATAGCCGAAATTCATAACAGAAATAATTGTATTTTGACATTTATTTTAATATTGGTAATAATCTAACTTAATAATATCCAGAAAAATGCGAATTCGCTATCTTGACAGATGATAAATTATAATCTATAAATTTTATCTACGCAAACAACGAAATATGGAAGAATTATAGGTCATACACTAAGAACACAAAACGTTTAGTCTCTCAAGTAAAACAAATATGTAGAAATGTTATTCTACAGAATTTTAGTAAAGATTAGTCCCTTTCGAAAACAGCAGACATTGTTTGAAAAATGCAGAAAAACCGCAGACGTCAAGATGCCGATATAGATACAGTAAATAAATATTTATTTCAGTACAATTATTATAAGGATTGAAAAAACAAGTTAGGTTCATTCAAGACCTAAGTACTAGCAATTTGCCGACAAGAATGCACATGAAGTTGTTACAAATATTTCGCAAATACCCCACGGCTAATCCGGGCAATAACGGCTAGAATTTTATAGGGTTTGTTCATAATATAAAGATTATTAAATATATTTTTAGTAATGCACGACTTTTTTGCTTGTATGCAGTGCACCTGAATATGATACATATACAGAGGGCCCTTCCACTTTGCATCGGGGCACAATTTTTGTATCAATCAGCCACGTTCCAAACTAAAAAATGTTTTGACAAATTCGATTACTGTTTTTGTTTAAAATGATTATTTGTTGCCGCTTTCGTACATGTTGGTTTCATGATTCCAAAGTGTTTTGCTGTGCCAAAGTGTATAAGGCAACCGTGCCAAAAAAAAAAAACTTGTGTACTTTTAATTTGTGCAGCATTAAATGATAATCATCCAATAGAGAAATGGACAAAGGCAGTCCGTCGACGAAATTCTATTTACGGATCGCAGTCGTAATAATGCTGAAGAGCGACTAACCACCTCGTGTGGCGTGGTGACGCCGGACTACCAATTAGCCTGAACTGATCGTCAGGACGTCGCGTCCAGCCACGATGTCGCTGGATACATTTGATATTCACGGCACGAAGTCGTGTATTTTGTTCTCGGGATTAGCTTTGTTTTTGGCTAACAGGACACGTCCAGTTCTCGGGCTGCACACTACATGTCGGGTTATCTTTACATATATCATCTTATGGACAAACTCGACGGATTTGTTGACTTCTGACATTTTGCCTCTGCAGAATTTTTTCTATTGATTGTGCCAGTATTTGACCAACTTCGTGCCATAAATGTTAGCATTTTACCCTTTCTACGTATTCGAAAAGTATCGTAATTAACAATTTTGGTTGTTCATTTAATATTATATTATATACATATTCAATGAAATATAATAGAATGATATTTATAAAAAATTAGTCAAATATGAATAGATTCCTCGATGTGTGAGTGTGGTGCCGAGGAGGAGACCCTTGACCATATCTTTTTTGCTTGTTCATTGCGGATCACAGGTTTTTTTTACAGTAATCTCGTCAATGGTAATTTTCAACTCCCGATTAACTTGTGTCATATTTTTTCCCTCAACTCGCCACATTTAATCCATATAATAGCAAATTTTTTTAACGACTTGTAATATAATATTTCCTATTCTATAATATTTTTAAATTTTTTTCTATAAAGTAAAGTTTTAACTTGATTAATGGCACAAATCACTCTTGAAGGATGGATTGCCTATGTTAGAATATTTAAAAATGACATATTTCTTATTTGTGATATTTTACGTAGAAGGGGTCATTACTATTAGTACATAAGGATGAAAGGTGTCTATATGACTACTTTTTTATACTATTTATACTATACATATATAGATATTCATATTTAATATTATCCATTGATACTTGAGCGTCTTTAAGATCATTTTTAATCCGTGTATACCATTCAAGAAAAATCTTTGTACTGAAATATGAAATAACAGGAGCAGTGGGAGTGACATGGCAACTATTAAAATACATCACAGAACCATGATAACGTCTTCATTCTCTGCGAATAGACGTTGATGACTATTTAAAATGAATGAATCCTATTATGTATTTCAATGTATTAACTAATTAAAGTAATAAGTAAGGCGGAAAACATCCGGATAAAAGGTGTCGACAAAATCAGACAAAATAATTAAACTAGAAATAAAAATAACAAAGATGGTATTATAATTAATGTAAAGATAGCCTTTTTTAACACAGGTGAAAAATAACTCATTAGAGAGGAAACGACACTGAGGAATCAAGTTACATATTTTATTAATACCATAACAGCTCTATCACACTTGTGATGTTCAATTAGTATACAACTAGGTGTAAGTTCGTCAATAATTATAGGAAAAAATATATCAAATTCAAATGTTTTCAATTTCACCTTCTGCCTTCGAATTATCGAATTAAATTAAATTATTAATAAGCATATGGGAAATAAGCAAGTTTAGGTTGGATGCGCAAAGCTCAATTGATTCATTTGCAAATGCCAGAGAGCGATATTTTTTCATATCCAGTCAAGCGAGCAGACGATTATAAAAATATTTTATTCGAAATATGCGCGCATACAGTTTATGATGGAGGAAATCTATAATGGTGTATACTTGAATAAGCTACGAATTCAAGAACCTACGATTTATAGGTAATTCGTTAAATAATAATAATCCGGCGAGTTCCGGAAATATAATCTATCTGCAAGTGCATTGAGGAAATTTTAAGTTACGTAAATAATAATATGTACATATTGAACATTTTTTCCTAAATTAATTTTCTAATAATTTTGTATCATTGAGTCAATTTACACATCTTTCATTTAAGTGTACTAGATTTATTATTTTGATTTTTTTTTAAATAACATTAGAATAATGTAATAATGGTGTTTACGCGTTTTTATACTTCGATAGGTAGGCCTTGTATAAATTTTGAATATGTGCATTCTATTTGTGTAAAATTTAAAACAGCAAACAAAAGCGAAACTGCTTCTGGTATGATACGATTTTCGGTTCGATCGGATACATTTACGGCGATGATATAAAAACATAGACATTTCGTAGACTGATCAGCAGAGTTTGAAGATTCAAGACTGCAAGGAGAGCGACCATCGGCGTCTACAAGCCCAGTTTCACAAAGGTTAGTGTATTTTTATTTAATGATAATTACGGCAACATATGGTTTTAGTTAGTTAATTTGGCATCCTGATGAAAAAAATTGTATTTTTCGAAACCGATTGGTGTATTAAAAATTTATATTAAAAAATATTTGTTTGCGTTGATTAGTTAAGTTGGGTGATCTACCGTGGTAGATGACTTCTCTTTTTTTTTTGGTAATAAATTGTATTTTTAACATTGAAAAACAAGTTTTTCGTAGAACCTGCAGTAGCTGCGGAGCCACCACTGCACTACCTAGCTAAAGCAAAAATATTGTTTTCTGCTGGTTAAATTATTATTATAGGATCATTTCCTGGTGCGTTTGTTGGGTTAGCTAATAATAATAAAGTACGTTGCTGGAATTTTTATCTGAAATTCACATTTGATATTCTTCGGTTCTTTTTTACAGAGATGGCTTTCAGAGCTGATTAGATATATAATTAATGACTATTTTATTGTACGTGCATACGGCTTATGCTCATATGCTCATATTAACAATGTAACATTAAAACGGTATTCTTGGACATATTCAAATATTGCTAATATAAAATACTGACCAAAACAAGAAAATTTATAAAAAATTTAAAAATATTGATATTTTAGGCGTACTTTAGTATAATATGTTAAAAAAACATTTTACAGATAAAGAATATTGCTTCAAAATAATTTAAAAAAAAAACAGATTCTTATAGTGATGATATATATGCTGTTTAAAAAAGGAAAAATGAATTATCAAATTTGGTCCATAGATGGCGATTGTGTAGTGGTACTCGAAGCGAGTCTAGATACTAACATATATACAACTTTAAAAAATTTGATAAATGTGGAGATTGAGTAGTGAGAATTAGTGATCAGTCAAGCCAGCCGAAGACAGGTCGTAAGCCCTGTAATTACCCCATACTTCCACATATTTTCCATAAAATGTAATATATAAAAAAATAGCTTTGTCTCTATGAGATAGCTGATATTTGTTTAATTATTTTAATGTTGATTATTAGAATCAATCGAACTTTTTATGAAATAATGGTAAGTTTCGCTTCAAAATGAGGAATTTTGATACTTGACCACAGACCTTTCGTTAGTTCCGAGCAATGGTGACGAAAGAGTGAGAGAGGTAAGAAGTTGAGTCAACACGGCCAGTTAAATGGTGCTTTGTAAATACTTGCGCAATCACTCACCGGGCTTAGAGCTGCCGGACGGTGACTCGTTAGCCTCAGGTGTGTGGGAATGTGAGCATGTGTGCGCACACACTACACACACAACACACGCATCACTCGCCTGTGAGTAGAGATCAGGCTACGCGACTATCTGCAGGGCAGATGTTTCGTCCAAAGGTTCTCGCTCATTCCGCTTATAAGTAAATACTAGAACCAAAGAGATTGAATAAATTAACCTCCTTGACTTGAATCATGTTTTCACGAAGTGGTAGATCATTCTGCAGAGGTCGGTTTTATCCGAGAAATATTTTAAGATGTACAATATAGATTATTAGTAGATACCGCTATGAGGTACGGTCTCAATAGAATTTATATTTCACACGTAAATAAAATCACGATCTAATTAAAATTATTCCACCTTTGTAAGTAGCATTGTTAGCTGTCAAAATGAACAAAAATGACATCTAGATGATGTATACGAATCGCGGATAGACAATAATAAACACAAAAATGATAATGAGGAACATTTATAAAGTGACAATCAAATCATTCTTTTTATAGACACGTAATTAATTTTGCAGAATCGATTATTTAATTATCGATTATCTGAGTATTTTTTATAAAACACAATTAAAGTGTTATAAATAATTGTAATCTTTATTATCTTTTATCACCTGTTATTGTTAAAACAGGAAATAACATGGCTCCATTAGTAATGACGATATAAAAAAAAAAAAGAGTATTAATTAGATACGGTGCGTAATCCAGGAACTTTAGAAATACCGATCTCTTCAAATATGATTAGTCAGATATTTAATTTCATTCTCATTGATTACTCTCAGAACTACTATGGACAGCAACACCCAGAAGGCAAAACTTAATACAGGACTCAATGTCTGCGAATGCTAAATCTGCAGTTGAGTTGTTGGGCGTGCACATTGATTCAGATCTTTCAATGAATACACAAATCAGTAAAACTGTCAGTGCATGCTGACATCGACTGAGACAGATTAACAGTATTCGGAGACATCTTCCTCTTGAGGCAGCCCGTCTACTATTGGACTATTGTAACAGCATCTATATGCTGGCCTGCCAATGTTTCAGCTGGATAAATTACAATCCATCCTAATCATAATAACATCCCTGGTTGATGTACAAGGCGACACGTAACACGGCGCCGCTACATCTTCAAGATCTATGTATCCCGGACAATTTGAATGGTAGACGTTAAACTCTCAGGTCAGCCTCTACTTCAGCTGCAGGAAGGGTTGTAGAACCGACCAACCGTTGCCGGAAGTCTAAATTTAGTGAACGGGCATTTGCGATGGCAGGCCATAAAGCGTGGAACTCTTTGCCCTCTGTCATAAGAAACAGTGCATCAGAGACTTTATTTAAGAAGAAACTAAAAATGCACCTTTTCAAAAATTCATTTCCATAAGTGAAAATAACAATTTTTAATTTCAAAAAACAAGGTTAATTGTAAAACTATAAACAGTTTATGTGTAAAGCACCCTTGAGGTGAAAGTTTTTACGAAAATGGCATTATACAAATTATCCATTATTATTATTATATTTTATGTTGAAAATACATACATATTGTGTGTGTGAAAGTAGGATTTTGAATTTTTCCTCTAGGCTCAATATGAACGGAGTTAAAATTAAAATTACAATATCCATTATATCCACTCGTTATATATACTCTTCGAAAATTAAATCTATGTTTAAAAAATACGTATTTTTAACATTAATGCATATTATATTGTCAGCGTTTAAATTTTCGTTCCAATCGGCTCATATTTAAAAAAAAATCGCGAAGCTTTTTGATTGCGTGAACAGCACCAAAATGAAAATATCGGAACAAGGAATTTGTGTTAGTTCATGTTTATTTATTTGGTGGTCTGAGGTTATATACCATATGTATATAATACATATTATATTGAGGAAACATGCTTTGTCTCAAAAGTTACTATGTAACAGTACTTGTTCGCGGGAGACACCCTAGATCAGCGGTCGGCAACCTACTACCCGCGGGTAATTGAATTACCCACCAAGAAAATATGATGATGATATAGAAATAGAATTCATTGAATTCAAATGTTCAATTCTATGGACAAATAAATTTAAAGATCTTCGCCAGCATCTCGAAAACATGCCATGCAATATCATCATGCTGGGCGACATTACCACAAAAAATTTTATGCTTAAAAAAATTGCATTTGCTCTATTATCAGCATTTGGTTCCAAGTATTCTTGTGAGCTAACATTTTCCCAAATGAAATTACGCCGCGGAATAGACTTACGCTAGCAAATCTCGATTCCTGTGTTCGACTAAAGTTAACTACATATTTGACATATATCGAAAAACTTTCTAAGAAAATTAAAAACCAAGGTTATATTAAAAACAAACATTTATAAAAATACATACACATAAAATAATAATTTTCTTTAAAATTTTTTTTTTTTTTGAACTTTTACCCACTTATCAAATGAAATTTTTTACCCAGTCTCTCAAAAGGTTGCCGACCGCTGCCCTAGATGCTACTACCCCGTTCTGGAAATCGAAAAGTACGAGTGAGTCGTCCTCCAGCTCGTTGGGGCGATGACATGATGAATATTGCAGGAAGTAGCTGAATGCGGAGAACAGGGGATACAGGGGAATGGCGGTCATTGAGGAGTGAGGAGTGCAAAAGAAGTGCATAAGGAAAAAGGATATTTAATAAATTGGTATTAGCAAGAAATCGTGTATTCCTGGAATCGACCATTCAGCGGCTGTCGCTTCGTAGGACATTGCGTCACAAAAATAATGTTACGCCGCAAGGAGATACTTTTTGGAATTCTGATTCTTGTAATTAATTAAATCAGAAAATGTTCTAAAAACTCGTTGCACGTCTCAGACACGTGTGTCATACCACCACTGCATAAAAAATGTATTTTTTGGTTAGAAAAACGTAATATTAAATTCAATGAAACAAATAAAATAAAAATCTTCCTGACGGAAAACCGAAACAGGGCCCCCCACGTGACAGATATTAACCATCACGCTGACGAAAAAGCAATGAAATATGAAAATATCAGTTGACAAATATCTTGAACTCTCTATTAATACTAGCTTCCTACAAAGTTTAACAAGGGTTATTTATTTATAATATTTGCAAATTGATCTTTGTAGTTAATTATGTAATATGAAGGGTTATTTTTTAAAATTAATTTAAATATGTATATTAAAATTTGATTCTAAGAATGTATTATTATAATTATATATTCTTATTTTGCATCTCGATACTACGGTCGATTAGAGGAATAGCAAAATGACAGTACAATGCAGTAAAAAAATACCAAGTAGCTCAGTTGGAAGAGCAGTCCTACCGACTACAGAAAGATCTCGGTAGCAGCTCAGTTTACTGTCGACAATGATTTGTCCTTTACATGTTTTAAATGACATACTTTCATTCAATATATGTATATATATATATATATATCTCTTAGCTTACTACCGTGCCGAATTTAATGTTACGTATAGATTTACGCAATACGTAGCATATTTCTTAGCTTCTTGATGTCCTACCGTGATGATAAAGAAACATCTGAAACTAAAACGATAAGCCGAAATCAAAATCGTTCAGCCGTTTTCGAAAGACGTCGCCATTGAAATTCGCGTAACGGGCGGTACATTATTTTTCTCGAGATACATCTCGAAAATAAAGGACAGAGTTGAGCGCAGATCGAGCTGTCATTTGTTATCAATTGTATTTTGTATGTAGTATAGAATGTCAAATGATACGTGCCGACCATTAGCGTCCAATCTTTGGAACGTGATATCAAAGAATATATTTTTTTGATAAACTAGAAAACGAGAATCTTGATAATGAAGAGAGTAAATAATTATATTAATTAATACTGTTATTGAATTGACGAATGACGTTTAGCAAACAAGTTTGTTATATTTCGTTTGGATAGATGGACGCCTTCTTATCTTTGAGGTCGAATAATGTTATCTGCTACCGAGTGGTCAGAATGCCGTAGAAACGTCACATTCAAATTTACAAGTTTAGTGTGCTGCATGTTTGCGATCACAAAATTATGGTTCTACGTATGTTATGTGGCGGGTCCCAGGGACGGTCAAGGACTTCAGCCATAACAGAAAAGTGAAGTCGGTGGGGTATGAGATACCAGTTCGTTAAAATTCCGTCAATTTGGGTAATTTTATTTTAATAATTTTGATGGGTATTTATCTAATCCGTCCCCCGTCCCCCCTTCTAAAATATCTAAGGGTTCTGCAAAAATAAAATAAATTAAACAATTAAAGTAGGTTACTATTGGCATTCGCTAGCACGAACTTGTGCGAAACTGGTTTCTCGCTACACTCTGGAATCAAAATGAAGAATCAAAATCGACAATTGTCAAAAATTAAACTAATAAAAATATAGCGAGAATTTGATACCATAATAATCCTTTAATTGAGAGATATACCTCAACCCTGTCAGGCCCGTGTACAGGGTGTTTATAATATATGGGACAAGAAAGAGGATGAAACATAAGCACAGCTTCCCCCGTTTGGAAAAACGTTTTAAAAAAGGTGTTTGACCTTAACCCAAGAAAGTTTTGTCATTTCGCACAAAATTTAAAAGGTTTTATTAAGACATACAGAATGTAAAAGGTTTTATTAAGAAATACAGAATGTAAACGGTTTTATTATGACATACAGAATATAAAAGGTTTTAAGACATAGAGAATGTAAAAGAATTCCGGGACTAAATGTAATAGGAAAACACTGATGTAATTCTTTTTATCTAAATGCTCAGTTTGCGAGGTTTTTTCTTCCGCTATGAACAGGTTATGCATAAATTGAAATCTGGTTACCCTAGATGTTTTTTTAAGGCATACCTTTCAAAAACAATTAATATTTTGTTTTTTTTTACGAAAATGTGAGTTTTTATTATTTATTTATATCAGAAGATATAAAATAGAATTGACTTTTTTTAAAACTATTACTCAGATAAAACCTTTTCACTAATGTAAAACTAATGAAGTGAATGTTATTTGCCATAATTAAGAAAATACTAACATTATAAGAAAGACCGAGACCATTAAATTTATTTTTTGCATACCACAAAATTGCCTTAATATAGAAAATTCTTGTAATCTTATAATTTTAAAGCCAATAGTACGGAGATAAATTTGCATTGAACTAAATTAACAAGATATTAAAAATTAATAAAGTTATAAACCACTCAATTTGCAGTACATATAATCAATTTTCGACGTTTTTAAAACACTTTGTGTTAGTGAATACAAATTATTTTAAATAGTATATTATAATTACTCACATGCTTTGAGGCATCGGTTACTATTTAAAACCAAGTTTTATATCAAAAACACAATAATTTATTACTAAATAATATTTATATCGGTCATATTAATGTGTGTTTTTTATGTCAAATCGTCGATTAAAAACGCATACATATATAGTGTATAACTTCTGATATAAATGGATAATAAAAATTCACATTTTCGTAAAAAAAACGCGAAAAAATTAATTATTTTTTAAAGCGCGACCCTAACGATCTATGCTGCGTATATCACAGACTGCGAAATGAATGGATGTCTCCTCTCTTCAGGAACTCCGTACTGAAGAAAGGCTCTCCGCAATATGTAGGGAAAAAAATCTTTCGCGTACTTTGAGTATGTTCAGAAAAGGTGAAGACAATCTAGAGAATTTGGTGATGAATGTATAAGGAAAGTGATAATAACTTATTATTCAGTTTTTACAATGCCATACTTGGCATATAGGTAAGTACTACAATATATATATATATATATATATATATACACAATGAATGTATAAATCTGATACCTAATTGTTATTTTATAAATTATATTTCCACATTTGATTTAAAAATATAACATTACCTCCTTAAGAAAAGAATTGGCTTTCAAATAATGGAACGATAGATGAATCAATTTGAAAAGTGTAACACACAGGTTCGAAAATATGTCGTCAACGTACTGTGGCATAATCGGTTAATGCACGTTCACCGGATCGGAAGAGATCCAGGTTTGAATACCGGTAGCGCAACAAGAATATTTTTGGATAAAATTGATTTAATATGTATATCTTTCTAATCAATACATTTAATGTTTCAATTATTTCGATACACAAACAACTGAGTTATATTTTTGTCACATTTCTAGAGGTCATCATCAACAGGTGTATCTGTTAAATCAGAGAGACCATACCTCTCGAAACTAGTCGTGATACAAATATAATTTGGTTGTGTATAGTACAAAGTTAAGTTTATTAGAAAAACTTTTGAATGTTAATTTTTTTGATAAATTAATGTGTCATTGGTGTTAGTGATGGTAAACCGTTACGTGACTGTGATTGTGTAGGTGATTGGTAACTAACATTTAGCTGTCGGAGGCTCACTTTCTAGTGTATCAGTCATTGCGTTATCGTTACAACCGGACACAATCACACTCACAATAACAGTTAAAATAACGATTTTACCATCACTAGTAGGGTACTAATAAGTTTTTTCAAATATAAACTGTTAATAATTAATTAATTAATTTTAGTATATATTTATATGTATTTACTAACAACATTATCAGATTTTTTTTTAAGAGAACACATTCTTATTGTGAAGTTGTAATTATTCAGAACATAGGTCTGTGATATTTTAAATAAAAAATAAGGTAGTTGGCTCTGTCAAATGATGGAACGATTAAATGTATTAATATCAAAAAGGTAACATATAGGGTCGAAAATTGTCGCTAAAAATAATGTCGCTGTAGCTTAGTTGGATAAAGCACCTTCCCCGGTTAGAAAAGAGATCCAGGTTCGAATCCCGGTGGCGCAACAACAATGTTTTTCGATAAAATTGATTTTATATGTATATCTTTATAATTAATATATTTAATTCATATTTAAAATTATCAGATTGTTTAGATTTGGTATTCAAGATGAATTTTCACGTTACAGAAAGATATCGACATTAAAACTTTATAAGTAAGTTTCTAATTATAGTCTCAATTCGATAATGCCTAGTTTGCGTGGGGGGTGAAAACTCTTACTCTGATCTGATTGGTTTTATTATATATTCTGCTGTGAAAACAGTAGACTGGTCAACTTATCGGCGAAGTATATTTTAGAACGTTATATTATTGTTATATTCTGGTAATGGTATATAATGATGATGAGATAAATTGTGATTTATGTCCGATTGTAACTGTGATTGATGAACCTAATTACGAATATTCACAGTTTAAAAGATATCATTTTCTAAATTGTGATGTATGACATTATAATTAATTAATGAGTACATACCGGTTTACTTACCATCTCGTCGTTTCTCCACGGGGGTAGCGGAAGATAGAGCGCCACACTCTTTTGTACCGAATCACAATTCTCGCCTCAATCACATCCATACATCTTTTCATGCGTGCTCATCGATTGTTGAGGATTTAGGGCACGATCATCTTCCACTTGACCCGGTCACAAACCTGTTCCCTTCGCTTTGCATTCGTCATAAATGGATTTGCCGTACACCTCATTTCCACTAAATTCAATATCCTTTTGATACCTCCAGACATCATATTTTATACTATACTAAAATCTGTATATTTGCGCTACGGTTTGTAACATGATATTTGTATATTTTGCTTCCAAAACACATTGAATATGTATTTAATTTTACTGGTATCGTTCGTTTATTTTAACCCTTATTTCCACTACATTCTTTACCATTTTGTCAGCTCCAGTTAGGTTCAATTTAAGGAGTTAATTTATAAAACAAATATTCTTCATCGAGATTTTTTATATGTTAAAATATTTTGAATTTTTCCTAGAATCTGATGAAATCCAGTTTATAAGTATGTATTGTGATTGTAAATATGTGTCTGTATACACCTATATCGTCGTGGTAAATGCAATAGGCTGTATATCGAAAATATCAAACTTTTTGGAAGACACAAAAAACTGTCAAATTAGCATGACGTAATACACAACTCACGTCAAAATGGTGATAACACCGTAAACAGAGAGCAAACTCAATTAAGATAATAAATTTGCAAAAGAATCTGTGAGATGGGGTAGTTTTCTGCCTCTCTTGTAATGACTGATATTTTTAATACACTGCCTATTGCATTTATTATTTAGAGATTTTTTTTGACACCAATTATTTAATAATCATATTTGACAAATCATTCAACTGAGTCTGCAATATTCTCGTTAAATTTCAATCCTTGGCAAATATGTCTCGTCAAAAATTGAGCTTTGTGTTTTATTATGTTAATTTTTAAAAATAGATTATTTAACTTTGTTTATAGTCAATTTCACATCCTGAAAAAGGAAATGGTATTTTCCGAAACCGGTTGGTGTTTTAAAAGTGGTTATTATAAACAATGTTAAATAATCTTAATTAGATGAATGATAATGTGTTACGTGGCAGAACATGAACATGAAGAAGGGATGGAATATAAAATGAAAACCCTTACTTTTATAATCAATATGTGTGTATTTTTTCAATTTTATTAAAAACTAGTTTAGAAAATTTTATCACACTAATAATATTTCTATATTGACAAAAAAACATTTGACACATAGTTTGCATTATGAAAGGAAACATTTGTAAAATTGTATGAAATGCACAAGACAAAACTGTATATGACACGATATTTGTCAGCTAACTTACACTACAAGGCAGTATCACTTGGATGAGCGCGGATCGCAAAAATACAATAACAAATACATATAAAAAATTCACGGCCTAAATCTACAATGAAAAATAATACATTTGATTGGTCCAACGCTTCGCAAAAAACATTAATCATGCAAAAATAATTTTAAAAACAATCACATATGAGTATGTACAATTTCGAAGATTATGAAAATATATTGATTTAAATTTTACGTGATTAGCAGCCGTACACTCTTTTCCAATCCAACGTTTGAGACAGCAAATGTACTCGGGTCAATGCAAGATCGCAGTAAGCAACGGGGTTGTTTACAAATCAAAACCAAAAAAAACATGTTCTGGTGTTGCGCGCGAATCAAGGATCAAAAAATGGCCCAAAATTGAAATTATACATTCACACACGCGAATGGCAACCATAGATAAAACAGTAAAGATACAAATATACGGAAAAACAAAATAAAAGATATTGCGTACTGTCAATCATGTTTAAAAATGGAACAATGTCAGTATTTTTTTTATAAACTAATATCTAATGGCGACACGTAAGCAACTAAATAAATTATGTATAAACGTTACACTTTGACCCCATTAGGCAGGGCATGGCATCTATCCGGTGGAATGTGTTTCATATCTACTATTTACGGAATATTGTGGCGGTTAAATATGCAAAACATCGGATCACAACAATTTTGTGGAATGTCACAAAGCGACGACCCGCGCTACGGTTGGTCATTTATTATTTTTCCTGGCCAAACTGTACTTAAATAGTTCGATCAAAGACGAGCGATAACCTATTCGTTACTGTAAACTTGAATACCCAACGGCCATTTACCCGAGTCGACCATCTTGCAAGATGGCGTAGCGTGTGACAAAGGCGCGGGACACCACGTACCCCGGTTCTCTTCTCCAAGATTTCGTCAACGGTGCGAAATGATCGACAAGGGAACCGTCTGTCGGAAGACATGGACGCAATAAAATCATTCAGCAAAATAGTTTGGCAGCGTTGAGATCCGATTTTCGCGATTTGACCGCTCGGGCAATTGCAGATAATAAGCGAAGCGATCTATTTAAATTAACAAGGTGGTCCATCAGAAACCTGTAAATTGGAACATCGCCCATAAAAAACTTTGACATAAAATGCAATATTTGAACATTTTGTAACATAGGATATGTATAAATCGCCTCCCTCGTATAACCCGGGGGAGGCTTAGAGATTTGAGCACCACCGACAAGAACATTCCACTAGATTTCTTACACTTCAACCCCCTCATGTCTTTGTATACCGAGTTCGGCGCTTCAACATGGCGGCCGCAAACACATTGTGGATCCGTTTACTCCAACCGTTCAGTTTGTTTGAGTTCACTACCAGTCTTAACGATTTTCTCCTGAACTCCTCCGATCGTCTCTCGAGTCGGCTTCTACACGGGAGCCTTGCCGCCCAGCTTGTCCGCCAGGTCCGCCACCAGCTCCTTGTACACCAGCGGGTCGATGTTCTTTCCCAGCTGGTAGAGCACGAACCAGTCTCCGACGTGGCACTCCGCAGCCACGACCTTCACCTGCTCGTGGGGGGCCAGGCGAGACCTGGCGCGCAGCAGGTACAGACGCAGGCGAGGGGCCATGACCACGGCGGCGCGGTAGATCAGGGAAATGCCACTCAACACACTCAAGATCACGAACCAGAACCACAGGAACACGTAGATCTTCTCATTCACGATATTCAAAGGCAGGACGCAAAGACCGTCGAACCTCTGCACTCCTCCGGAAGGACCGTATTTGTGGAACGTGCATTTAGTTACTTTGGGAAACACTCGAGACATCGGGTCTTCCCGCTCTTCGGGCTCCATTTCCGTGAACTTGACCACGTCACTGCCGTAAGTGGAAAACTCTCCGTCCAAGAAGAAGTCCATGAAGTAGATCTGCCCAACCACGTTGATGAAGTTGAGCGCCTCGCAGATGAAGAAGCGGTAAGCGTAGTATTTGTGCGTGTGCAGGTTCGCGGAAAAATAATCCACAAGGAGTTTCTTGCGGTCGTTCTTGCACTTCTCGTTGACGATGGGGCAGTTGAGGTCGAGGACCAGCATCTTGATGCGGCCGCCCTCCCAGGTCTTCCACAGGTAGCGCGGCACGTAGAACAGGATGGCCTGGAAGAAGAGCACGAAGCACACCCACTGGTAGTACTTGTGGTAGCGCACCTCGTCCTCGCCGTCCACGTGAGACGCCACCCCGGGCTGGACCACGTCCTTGCCCACGCGGCCCACCAGCCGGTTGGGGATGGTGAACGTGGAGTAGATCCAGCAGTACGTGTCCATCACGTTGAGGGGGATCTCGTCCACGATGCAGTCGATGGGGTCCCCGATGTACTGCCTGGAGGTGACCAGCAGCGAGAAGGCCACGAGGATGATGACCGTGGCCTTGTAGTGCAGTCGGAAGATATTGTTGTCGATGCATACCGAGTCGAGCTTCAGCAGCCCCTTAACGGAGCCGAACACGTCAAACATAATTGCTGTTGGCCCCGGGCGGTCGGGGCGGTCACTCGCGGACTATCGGGACGCTCGCTGGAGCGATACTGAAGAGCGGACGACGCGGGCGCTGTTGCCAAACCTGTCTGAGGCGGCTGCGCCCCCCCCCCCCCCACACCCACCCGCGGGGCCGAACGATGCGTGCCCCCACTGCCGGCAGCGGAGCGCAAACGGTGGTGCGTGAAATCAAAATTTGTGGCTATATGTTACTACATTTTTACTTATTTATTAAGTAAAGCAAGAAGAGAAACAAATAACATATTTCAATATGAATTCTCTCCTAATGTAAGCACTAGACAAAATAAAACGTAGATAAGATTTCAATAAAATTTTGGCGACACTTGAAATTAATTGTAAAAATATATATAATTTAACGAATTCGTGCAGATTAATATTTAATGAAATATTTTGATTTACTACCAAATTCAATTCGGTAATTTAGTCATATTTTCGTAAAGTTATTGGTTGTCTAAACAAGAAAAGACAGACGTCATATATTTTTTTTTCAAAATACTCGAAATCTACGATATTCACCAAGTTCAGAAGGTGCTTTAGGTATATGATTTATTTATTTATTTGTTTATGTTACAAATTTTAAACGAGTCTTTGACTGGAATTTTGACGAAATAAACAGTACGTTATTAATAATAATTGAATCAATAATAGACGGAACTTGCAATAGACAGAGAGTCATGAATAATAAGAATTAAAATAATGTATTTTTTACTTTTTCTAACCTTTTTGATGTATTTTCTAGTCTCTTCTTGCATCTATCCAGAGAAATAATAATTTATTTATACTTGAAGGGTATATTATACCTTTTATTTATTTATTTTATTACACGATATCATATACATTTAATTTGTTTTATTATATTAATTATTTTTTTAAATACAAATTAAATGTATTAATTAGAAAAATATACATATAAAATCAATTTCATCGAAACATATTGTTATTACTACCGAGATTCGAACTTGCATTAAATGGAAATTGCATTACAACTATGCTACATCAACGCAGTGCATTGGCGACAAATTTTCGAACTTATAATAATAATGGATAATTTGTATAGCGCCATTTTCGTAAAAACTTTCACCTCGAGGGCGCTCAAGGCTATGTGTTACACTTTTCAAATTGATACATCTATCGTTCCATTATTTGAAAGCCATCTACTTTATTTTTACGGAATCTCAAATACATTGGAGTAATTCGATATATTTGTTTTTTTACGATTTGATTACAACCACGTGTGATTTTATAAGGAATCTTATATTTATTTTATTTGCCCCTATCTTAATAAGATAATCTAATCCTTAATTAATATATTTGCTAGATTTATTATCTTTATTTATTATCAATTTTTTTAAATAATTTTTTATTTTATATATAAACTAGAGCTTCGTGTTCGTAACATTCACAGATAATTAACATAATTAGATCATTAATTTTTTTTAAAGAATTGTGTAATTGTTGGAAAGTCTAACGCCATACCTACATATGAATAATATCTTCGGATGCGAGTGTTTTTTTGTTCTTTCATAGCAGATTGTAACAAAATTGGCAGTTACACATAATAAGTATGGAACGTGCAATGTTGGGCATCGCACTGAGAGACAAGAAGACGGACAAATGTACAAGACAAAAAACAAAGGCTCTCGATATTGTCGATAAAATCTATTCTTATTACTCAATACATTGTGTATGTTTTTTCGAAGGGTTCTCAGGCAAAACGTGACACGAAACTGTCTAAAAAAAGCACGTTAGAAAAGTGTGTAGCATTTTATGGGAGGCTAGGAAGAGTGGGGCAGTAATATATAAAAACGCTTTTAGTGTCTTTGTTGATTTGTTGACACCAATGAGAAAAATATATTTTTACAAAACAAAAAAACACCATCTGAATTTTTTTTATTGAAGCATGTAAAACAACCAGAAAAATATATTATATGTAAGAATGGTAAGATATATGTGTCTGAGACATGTAACGCGATTAACGTTTATTTTCATAAAATCACATAAAAGCCACTGCCGATATTTTCTGTAAGTTTATAGGTTAAAAGAACAAATAAATGAAATATATATTAAACTGAGTTGATTGTACGATGTCTCTTGCGTGGGTCGTGCAGTGCGCTGCCAAATGGTTGAGAACCCCCGTCAGAGCGAGCTCCCCTCCGGCGGACGACCGGTAGGTGGGACCGAACCTCGGGCCGGCCCGAGCGCTGGTTCGGTGAAAGTTTCGGCGAATTGTCGGGTTTTACCTACACAAGCGCCGGTTCGTGGTTCGATGCTGTTCGATTGGCCGAGTGCGACAACTGGCTGGTGAAGAAATTGAGTCCTGACTCCCAACTCCAGAACAAATAATATCACAATCTCTTTAGACTATTTTTAATTGTTGCAGCTTCCTAGTTGTCTGTAATTTCATATCACTAACGTACTCGCAGACTGATTATAACATAATCTTATACATTAGATTTTACGCAGTGGCGTAACTATGCTAATATCTATTACGAAAACGTTTCTACATATTTTAGATGGACATAGTAATTTTTTACTTACTTAACATCACACACGTTTCTCCGCGGGGGTAGGCAGAGAGGATAAAGCGCCACACTCTTCTGTCCTGATACACAATTCTCGCCTCATCCACATTCACACATCTTTTCATAGAAGCTCGCCGATTATTGAGGCTTCCAACAGGACCATCTTTCAGTATTTGGTTTACCTGATCGTGTAAAGTATTCCGCGGACGTCCTCTATTTCTGGTTCCATCAACACTTCTCTCCTCATTCATCCGTTCCATATGACCCTTTCTTAATCTTATTCACTATACTAAGATCGGAATTACATTCTTTCCTTATTTCTTCATTCTATACTCTGTCATAAATAAATCTGTCACAAAACGCCTAAGTAATTTTATTTCCACTGAATTCAGTCTACTTTCGTTCCTCTTCTACCAGATCCAGGCTTCTCTTGCATACATCATTGTCGGTACCAGGACTACATTGTAAACCGTCGGTCTTGCCTCGGTTGACAAGTTCCCGTTAGCTATAATTCCATTCAAAGCGCCGTTCACTTTATTCCCTGCAGTCACCCTCCTTTCGATATCTTTCTCAGTAGTGCCTTTCTAATAGTGATGGTAAAATCGTTATTTAAACCGTTATTTTATCTAATTGTTATTGTGACTGTGATTGTCATAATGATTAATAACTGGTCAACGTAATTCTTGGAGCAATGACCGGTACACTAGAAAGTAAGCCTCCGATAGTTAAATCTTAGTCACCAATCATCATTAAATCTCAGTTACCAATCATCGACACAATCACAGTGACGAAAGTAGACTGAACAACAGACGTGTGCTGTCACTACATTGAAATAAGCTATACATAACTAGATATTTTGAGAAATAAAGCGAAACTAAATATTAAAATTGGAATAATATATAATAATATTACAAGATAGGTATAGATATTTAATTGTGACTAATTTCACAGAAATTCTATTTAAGTACAATTTATTTGAAGCATGTATATAAATGCCTAAAATACACTTTGAAAATGTGAATATTGTAGTAGACAAGAGAGAAATTTTATTCTTCAATTAAATTAATAAATAATAATACATCTATATCATACATAAATACAAATTAAATGTATTAATTAGAAAGATATACATATAAAATCAATTTTATCGAAAAATATTTTTGTTGCTACCGGGATTCGAATCTGGATCTCTTCCAATCCGGGGAACGTGCTCATAAGATTAAGGAACATTTTATGTATAAATAACTTAAAAAATGTATATTTTGCTGTTGTTCATTCACTACTCCAGTATGGAATTATTGGGTGGGGAGGAGCATACAATAAAATCGATAAAATAATACAGAGAACAATTATTAAAGTAATATTAAAAAAAAAGATCAACTTTTTGCAAAACCAGTTCCAAAAAAAGAAAACATTTACAAAAAAATCTCAATTAATCAATTACTTAAAAAAAATAACACTGTAAAATTTGAAACAAGCACATCGCTAAGATTTAAAAATAATTTTAATATCCCTAAATGTAATACCAAATACTATCAGAAAATTTTTATATACTTATGGATAAAAAACTTCAATAGCCTCCCTACACAAATTAAATAGATAAATGATATAAAAGAACTAAAAAATAAATTAAATGAACACTTCAGAAGCACACAATTAGATAATAAATAATATTATATATTACTAATTTATAACATTTAACTATATATAAATTACTACCTCTCCATGCACAAGAGCTAGTCTCTTTTTTGGAGAGGTAATCGATTAAAAAATATGTAATTTTAGTAATGTACAATACTCAATTAACTAAATAAGAATAATCGGTTAATGCACGTTCCCCGGATTGGAAAAGATCCAGGTTCGAATCCCGGTAGCAACAACAATATTATTCAATAAAATTAGTTTTATATGTGTATCTTTCTAATAAATACATTTAATTTGTATAACTATATTTTCTATACAATCTATATATAGCGTACCCTTCCACTTTGCACTGGGGCCCAATTTTTTTAGTTACACCACTGACTTTACGGCCCCATAAATGGCAATGGTGTCTAGAGGCAAAGATACAAAGCGGAACTCTACAACATGTGTGGAGAAGTCATTGTGGTCGTATCGTAAGGGTGACACGGGAATAAATCTAGAATAAAAATGGCCCACTACAGAAAGTGTTCGCGTTGAAAACGTCAACTTTAGAATTCACATTTACTGGTTCATTTATAATGTTTTATTAGGTGAAGTGATTATTTTCGCAACTCGTCATCTATGACGAACACGCGACGTTATATTTCGCGAGAATCGCCTCCAAAGCAAAGCTGCACTAAGCCAAGTAAGATACACAAACCTCGGTAAATTCTCGACATCGTCGGTATATTCAAACGACGTATCTGTTTATTATTTGTAGGTCAGATCAATTACAATTGGAAGATACATTTTAGCTGGGGTCTGTGTGATCAGACAGCCCACCAAGATCACAGGAGACTGGCTAGGCAAACGATGAGATGACTTGACGTTGCGGACTACCATCTGTCGTGCTCTGGGGGTGATGAACTGAAAGAGAACTGCTGCAGATGGAAGGAATCGGTCCTTCATGACTATGTAGCGTGATCTCTTGAATATGTCCCTCGACATCCTGCTAATCTTAGGGCTTTCACCAGATAAATGCTTGTTGCCTCCTCTTCCTCTCCGTCCTTCGACGTTTCTTCTTCTCAACAAGCTTCTCTAAGCTATCTTCCCTTCTCACAGATTCTCCATACATTAAAGTAACAATTTTTAATTTTAAAAACAAAGATAATGTAGGACTATAAACAGTTGATGTGTAAAGCGCCATTGAGCTGAAAGTTTTTACGAAAATGGCGCTGTACTAATTATTCAATATTATTATTATCAGGCTGCAGGTTGAGAGTCAGTCCTTGATGTTCAGCTCCAGCTGAATAGTAACATTCGTGCGTCTATATGGAAGGAAATGGTGAGGTTCATCTAAGGTTGTAGTGCTGCTGATTCTTCTTCTTCTATTGAAGGTTGGCAACTATGTTGCAGTACGTAATCCATCCAAGATGTATAAGGTCACCGGTATTTCGTATATTTTTTCAATTTCTGAGGTTCGCCTCTGACGTTTTCTATATTCTGATCAGTTGTGAGCGATTAAATTACTTTGAATGTGTTCGAAATGTTGTTGTTGTTGTAAGTTCTCTTTACATATTTTTGCATCTTAATACCTCTTCATTGGTAATAATACATCCTCATCTCTAATACTTCTAGCCTTTTAATGGTCACTTCTTAATTATGATGGTAATGACTAATACGTAGAAGTGAAGCCTGGTACAGCTGAATGGAAGTAGACTGAAGTCTAGTCTCTCAGAGTGTGGTTTGTAAAAAGAAGGGAATAGAAAAATGTTTGTAATTGCATATTTGACAAGGGTTGCTATGTAAAGCGAATGAAATGAGTAGATTTTGGTAGAACAATTCGACAACTTAATATTAAAAGCATAAAATAAATTGATTTGATAAATCGCATAGATAAGATCATTAATGGTATAAGACACAGAGGTCTGCCTATAACCATTTAAAATTGAGAGCAAAAATAAGACTACAACCACTGATTAGTACCACATGAACATTAAATTTCTTTCAAATGACTAATGACTTACTAAAATAGACATCGCCAAATTATAAAATGTGATAAATATACGTGCAAGATAAATCGCTACTAGCAGATTCCACGCAGCGATCGCTGCCTCACGTGAGAAAATAGAAAACAAACTTGGGATGTCCTTTTACGGTCTAGTCGAATACAACATGACATCATCATTTTGGTCTATTAAATGGTTAAAGAACACGATGGCTATTGGTTTGGGTGCATTGTTTGTTGAAATAATCCAAAAGTATGATAACATTTTTTGATAAACGCTCAAAATCATAGCTCTGTACTGTGAAATGGTATTGGTACAGAGCAGTTGGGAATAATCCCTCGATCTTTGAAATGATCTAACAAACAAGACGCGAATCCAATTATAGGATAATGTAATATATTTTTGAAACCATTAATTTACCAGCACTCATCAATTTTGCTATCTTGGATTGTTCACGATAATGCTGAGCCTCGCTAAAGCTGATCAGAACCTTCTTTCTTCTTTCTTCCAAGCCGTTTACTCACGACTGAGAATCGTAATCTTCATGGAGTCTCTCGACGACCCTACTGACGGTACTTCTCCATTTCTCTCTGTATACTCGCAGTTCTCCTGTTGCGATCTTTATTTACATTTATTATTATTGTTGGTGGCGTCTCTAGCAATATATAAAAGGCACGTTTTCTCCTTCTTTAACCATCAATCCATACAAGTAGATATAAAAGATGAATAAGAGCATTATCAGCGTTACAAAAGAACACAAATATCCATTTTTACTTACTTGGGATTACCATCTTCGGAAAGTTATAACACGATAAGATTATAACAAGATAAAACATGCGATATTCAATAATTTGAACATTCTAGAACACTCCTTTATATGACATTATTGACTTATCAACTTTCGTCACGTTTATCTCAGAATTTAACTGCGTTCGAGTAATTATAAGATTATAATCGTATAATTATATTAAGCAATGAAATTTTTATTTTATCACAGGAAAATGAACGTTGATAATACGAAATAAGTTAACTGTTAATAGTATGACTAACGGGAGTACAATTAATAAGAGATTCTTTAAAAATATCGCGGGTTCTTGATAATCCACAATAAAATAATGTTTATGGAAGCAACAGGGACGCGCACAGGGCCGCTCCTAGACAATGTGACGCCTTTAGGCAAGATAGATAATGTATTGTATTTATACTTATTATATTTATTAAGACAAAATATTGCATTTTTTGTAAGCTTCACATAAAAAAAACATTATATTTAGATAGCTTCTCTTATATTTTTCGTTATTTTCCAAAACAGCTTTTCAGTATTTAAAATTTTCACGTCACTCTTTCTTATTAACTGTGGTCTAATCTCTCCATTATCTAAATTAATTATGTTTCCTTCTGCGAATATTTGGTAAACATAGCAATAACTCTTTGTGACAATAAAGTAAGTCTGTGTCTATCGCACGCCACTGAATACAATTATCAGTAAAAGTGTCATATCCTGCTATAATTATTAATATTGTTTAATCGTTTAAGTATATTATTTTTCATCTTACACTGGTCTTATCTAATCAATTTTGTTTGGTAAGCTTTTTCATTAAAAAACGTTTCTGGTAAGTCGTGTGCAATCCAAATAAATCCGAGTTGCTATCTTTTTAATTATATTATTATATCCTTTATTAATTTAATTGAATCTAATAAACAGACAGTGTGCAGTTGCGACAAGAGCAATAGAAGGCATCGAAATGTAATGCTGTAGAAGGATGTTTAACCAGGACCGATGCAATAAGCTCGAGGATCCTATCTCGGTTCTACTCATTCGCCATCTGGTTAGCATTTTTTAATGCTACTAGGCAGCTGTTCGATAGTGCCTTGCTTATATGACAGAACGATACCGCACAGCTGCCAAAACAAAATTTTCTTGGGTTGACTCACTTTATTAGTAAATAAGATATTTACAATACATTTAAATAAATAACAAAACTTGTATCTAAAAGTGAAAATTTAAATAAGACAATAGAATAGTAGACAGCGAGATAGACGAGGTGTAACAAGGCCGGGGAGTGAAGAGGTACAACGAGATGACACAAAAGAAAAGCCATCCTCGTCATCGTTTGCGATGTTCTTCTTCTTCCAGAACCTGGAGATTCAGTAAATCTTGACTCGTATGATAAAATGTATTTTTGTGGGTGGGGGGATAGCCATGACATCCACATATATTTGTATCCATTCAGAATATCTCACGCGCTGTTTTGGCAATCCTAGCGTATATAACGTGACAGTGAACTGATGATATCAGTGATACAATTATGTTTAAACGGAATCGTATCTAAAACTTCTTTAAAATCTTTAAAACTAACAATAAATACAAAAAGAGAACACTTTTATATACATAAAAAGGGAGAGACGGAAGTTTGTCAACCTTAACCTTTCTTGATTTGAGGAGAGTTATGGGTTAGAACCATTATTTTAATAGTTTTGTCTAATCTTATTATTTATGCTTTCTGTAAGCGGATGTGCAATGAAACGATTATTTCATATTATCTAATTTATTGCTTTGTTTACTCGGTAGAGAACCCGGATTTAAAATTATCTTTTATATTATTTAATAGGAGAAATATCTCCACAATTATCTTTATAAACTAAAACACAACCCTTCGGAGATCAGATCGTACCTACATCTAAACGAGAAAGAATTGAAAGTCTATTCGTTTCAATATATCTCAGTAGACACGCTTATAATATATAAATAAACAAAATATTTACAAGTAGTGATTTTAAGACCTCCCGAGGATGAAACATAAAACTATGCATCTGCCTAATTTCGGCACTGTCCATAATTATCTGCATAACGATACAAAATTTTCAGTATTTAGTCATAGCCCATTATGTATATTCTTGTAATTACCAAATAATTCCGTTCTCGGTACATTTATCGACTTAATAGTAAAATTTCAGTAAGTACTGCAGTTAAACAAATGTTAATTTAATGACAGGGTTGTACTATTTTCTGCGAAATACAAATACTATACTTTACCAACTAGTTATACGTTTTCTAGCGATAAGCTGACATCGGTTAAATAAATAGAACGAGTTATTCCAAAAGGGTAACTATGAAATATATTTCCAAAATTTCTTCCTAATTGATGTGAAATTTTTGGTTAAACCCAAATTCAAAATCAAAATTTATAATTTAAAATATCTACTTAAATGTATCTATGTAGTGTTATACTTCTATCCTGAAAATTTTAAGGTTTTTTAGATTCAAAACATGTCGGTTTATGAAGCTACCCTCTTTTAAGGTATCGTATTTGCGGCAGGCAAAATCGGCAAAAGCGATACTGAAATGTCGAACCTAAATAATATGCAAGGTGTACTTAGCATTAGAAGAAACTGATGAAGGATCGCTGTTAAAAGACATAAATGGCAATGGACGGGACATATTTTAAGGCATGAAGATATGAGAATAAAAACGATCTAGAGGACAGTGTCGAAGGATATAAGAAATTTTCATCAGAGTAGTGAGAGTAACGTCGTATGATAAATCTTTAATTTTTTATTTGTATGAATTGTAATAAATTTTTTTTTTAAACTTTTGGTTTCTGTTTAGGTCATTTAGAGTTTTAAGTATTTATTTAAAAATTATTATTTTTTACATCTCATCTTACTTATCATTTGTTTGTTGACGAAATAAATAAAATCGAAAGATTGACAGAGGACCGAAGAGAGTGTCAGGCATGGGGAGGCCTTCATCCAGGAGTGGATCGACTGACGAGTGATTTTAAGGATACGCAACGGAAATAGATAAATTTGATCTGAACTCTTGTAACAATAATCATATATACCCTACACCAGTGGCGTAACTAAAAGACTGCACCACATGCGAAATGTAAACCCATGCATTGAACCCTAAAGCAAAACAGGATTCCAAGTGTTATATATAAGCTGCATATAAGAATAAAGTTCATACTAAATATTAAAAACAAAAATTTTCTCTTTTCTCCAATAATAATAATAATAATAATGGATAATTTGTATAGCGCCATTTTCGTAAAAACTTTTACCATAATATTAGTAGTCGTTTCGAAAGCGTGGACTGATCCCTGATTTAGTGTGACACAACTGTATACATTTGAAATAATTATTCCACACGTATTAGTCAAAAATATCGATGTTACCCTAAGTACATTATAATGGTATATCGCAATATACGAAATATATTTTCTTATAGTCTTGAAGTCAAAATTATGGAGATAAATCTGAATTGAACCAAATTTGGAAAATGTTAAAAAATAATAGTTATAAACCATTAAATTTGCAGTACATCTATAATCAAGTTTTGATGTTAAAACACTTTGTGTTAGTAGTACAAATTATTTTAAATAATATATTTTATTTACTCACATGCTATGAGGCTTCAGTTACTATTTAAAATCAAGTTTTACTAAATAATATTTATATTAATGAGTGATTTTATTGGGTTATTATATTTCAAACCGCTGATAGTTAAAAAAAAACAAATCTAGTGTATAACTTTTGATATAAATGAATAATAAAACGCGAAAATATGAATTATTTTTGAAAGTACGCCCTTAAGTACTTAAACAAAATATAACCATTATCAATAATATTTGGTATTTATACCTACTTAAAAAGCAATTTGTTTAGCGATGGTAAACCCAAAACAACTAATTCCAAGAATGATTTAATTTATGAATAAGTGTATAATGGTTGCTAACCCTTCGCAGTAAATGTGGCTCACAAATTAGAGATTTGCAATATCGTTAGTTTTCTGGCTGGGGTGTAACTTAATTTCGGGACCTTGAAATGGTATCCCCATCTTTTTCATAATTTACATCGCCAATACAAAGATCTCAGAAACGATGATATAAAGGATTGGCAAATGGTGGCATATGCTAGGGACCAATGAAGGGATACAATGGAGGTCTATAATCATGAGTGGATTGACACAGGTAGAAGAAGAAAAATAATAGTCGAAATAGTGATATTTTTAATACAAATTAATGGATAAAATAAAGGCGTGTTCTAGAGATCTTTCAAATATGCTATTTTTAAATAATTCCATTTCAATTTGTAGTAGATACCTATATTTTTTAAATCGTAATAATATATATATTATTTTTATTCGTAGAAAGCAATCACTTTGTGGTTTAACATATTATATTAAATAAAATAACAATGACTTTGTATGAAACCATGAAATTTATTATACGTCAACCGATTTCGCTTATCTCAAGCGTCACCAGGACGTATTTAAAACTTTTAAACTATAATAAATGTTATTAAATAAATCATCGGCGATCTTTAGTAGAATCGGTGAACTTACCAGATACCGCTGGGCTGTACTGTTATTACTAATACATCTTCTTTTTTTTCTTGATAATTGTTATTTTAATTTTATTTGAAATCGGGGCTTTGTTCATTAATTATATGGCAATTAATTAATATGTTTTGATGCAATATTTTATTTATTAAGGAGAACACATTCTTATTATTGTTCAGAACATAAGTCTGTGATATTTTAAAAACTAATTAAATGTATTAATTAGAAAGATATACATATAAAGACAAATATTGTTGTCGCTACCGGGATTCGAATCTGGATCTCTTTCAATTCGGGGAATGTGCATTAACCGATTATACTATACCAACACAGTGGATTGACGACAAATTTTCGAACTTATATATTTACACATTTCAAATTAATACATCTATCATTCCATTATTGTGATAATTTATCAATTAGTTTAAACAATGTCGAAAAATAAATCATTACAATTAGTACTCGCATGGTTACGTACTGACATTGAATATATGTGTGTGTGTGTATATTGTTCACTAGGAAGGAAGGAATGAAATTTTATAACATTGTATTGTTGAGGTACAAAAGAACATATTGTTATCAAATTTTTTGTTAAAATATTCAATAAAATATTGTGAACTAGGTCTGTTACACCCTGTAAAAATTGTATATTTTTTCGAAAGATTAATTTTTTCTTTATATCTTTCTAAGTAATTCATCTAATTTCTTTTAACTTTACTATAACATGATTTATAAGCGTGTCCCACCAATCTAAATAAAAAATTACTGTATATTATATTACATACTTTTAGTTCATTAACATCTTATCAATTATTTTTTTCCCTTTGTTATATTTTATTTATATATAAAAAAAATGTTGTTTAACTATGCAAAAGGCAATCCTTGCCGCAAACCTGCCATGCAGTTTGGCAAAAAAATAAATAAATTATAATGAATATACATGTGATGTAAAGTTGAAAAAAAACAACATGCTACTGCTCAGTCAGCCTATTAATCAGCAGCTATTTGTGTTAAAACTATCGTGAGGTAACTTATATAAATTTACCTAATGTTATATTATTTTGTGTGCATGTGTGCAGTTGTCTATGTGTGCGCCTGTCTTGGATGCAGATAACTGCACATAAATATATCATCACGGTGACCGTATAAAGGAAAGGATCACGAGATCTAGTTACGACTATCGAACGAAAGAAAGCTGCATACTTCGGACACATCCTCCATGTTTTCTTATGCGGGGGAGGACAGAAGGCAACATACGAGTAAGTATATTGAAAAAGGTTATCTTGCCCTAAGAAAATGGCTGTAACACCTGTAATCTATTATAATACATTTCGCAAAGGATCGCCCGGTACACTGCAACACGGTCGCCAACCTTCATTAGAAGACGACCCATGAAGAAGAAGAGCGAAGATCCAACGAACGTGTGACTCATCGCTCGCCGGTAATAAGTGGCACCGAGCTAGGACAACACAGCGTCACGTTGGTATTCAAATACGGCAGTAAATTATTTTCTCTAGCGGTTAAAATCTTTGGTTGCTTGACTCATTTCGCTTCAGGGAAATTTTTTCTGCATTGTTGCACCATTACTCATTGTGGGCAAATAATCTGTCTTCCTCGCATGATTCAGAATTTTAAATAGGTTTTTATCAACGGGCCTTAAGTGTAAACGAATTTGATAAATATTTCGCAAAATCGTAAGGAGGACCGCAGGTAATTAAGTAAGTCATCCGGAGCAAGTCAACAGTGCGCAATGATGTCTAGTTCCTACCCCGAAGTATGAAAGTGATGGTAAAAAAAAGAATGAAAGTACACCGTATAAAGAATGAATTAACAAAATGCAGTAGAAATGCTAAATGCAACGCTGAAGGATTAAGAAAGGATCGATAAGGAGGTGAAACAAATGAATAAGGAGTGAATGAAAAATGAAGCATACGATACGAGTATTGATTACACTAGACACAGAGGACATCTGCAACGAGAACAATATAAATCATATATTGCATGATGGTCCAGCTAGAAATTTCAACAATTATTGTTGTGAAGAACGGATGATACAAGGGTTCCCAAACAAGTTATGTTTGCGCAGCCATCTCAAGGCGAACGAAAATAGGAAAAGATTCAAAGATGTGGCGTAGACCCTGAACAGTGGAAAACCACGGCACATGATCGAGGATAGTGGCCTCAAAAAGTACAGCTGAACGGTAGAAGGATAACGCGATAATCACAAAAAGGACCGAGAAGAAAAGTGTACAACATGTGGAAAGGTGTGCGATTCGAGAATAGGGCTCGTCAGCCACACTCGGACTCACGATCGATAAACCGTGGCAGACGTCATTCTCGTAACGAGAGATCGCCGAAGAAGATGACGAATGAGCGAGAGTTGTGGTGTCAGAAGAGTTGAACAGACGATTGAGGTGCTTATTCTATCCCCAAGACCTAGATCCTTCAACTCTATTCTGCATCATCATTTCTCAATTGCGTCAGATTTATTTGAGACACGACCAAATAATCAATGGTGTACAGTAGAAGACAAACAAATTATTATATTGCGTCCTAGCAATGTTCATCTGGCGACATTTCGTCTTGTTAAATCTTGGATAAATAAAACAATGTTATAACTCTACTTGAGTTTATTAGCACAACTCGAGTTTCGAGAGAAACAGTCACTTTCATCGACAGGTGTAGTATAAAACAGACAAATATAGGAGACAAGGCTTAGGTGGTACACATTCAAGCGATTAGGTACTGACAGATGGACGGGAAGGAGGTGGAGATACTGGTGGAAGGTGGAGGGGTGGCTGTAACGGGAATGTTGAGAGGAGAGGAGATGAGTTAGAAAATGTAATATTGTTTAAAAAATTAATACCCGAGTTCAAATTCCTTTTTAATTCTAAACTTTCAAAAATGTTAATTTTATTACCTTTACGCGTGAAAACTTTACGGAATGCAAAACGCAACATCTATGTATAATACCTTCTGAATTCATAAATTCACCAACTTGCTCCAAGCATTGGTTCGTTATATAATTAAGAGTATAGTCGTGCAGAACTGTTATGTGGGTTATAGATCGAAAGCGAGTGGGATGATACAAGATATTCGGGAACTACCATGTATGGAAGAACGGAACGGAATACATTTTTTGAAGAGAGGCATACTCAGGAGATGCCGAGTCTACTGAAATATGACATGGTGTACGTGTTCAGAATCTTTTTTTCTTTTTAATTTTACTCTGAGAGAGGAGTCGTGATTATAGTCCTGCGAGAGTGGAGTCCACAATTCAAAATCACAGAGGCTGGAAGGTAAAAATTTAGATAAGTCTAATTTTTGTATTCTCAGTTTTGCTTCGGTTTTGCCACAGCTTGTTCGTAGCAGACTAGGTCGTAGTATTTCTTATGTTAATCTCTGCTTCAAATGTGTCATGTAGGATTCTAGGTAAGTGTAATTGTTCATGACTTTCATCAACCGAAGCATTTTTGCTTGAACTCAGTTTATTGCGAGGCTCATTTCGTGTTCAGAATAAAGTTACATATAATGAAGTTAATAGAGTTAGTCATATTAACAAGTTACAGAATCAAATTAGAGTCTGACAGATATTAATAAGTTCCAAAAGTTAATAAAGTCGGACAGATTAATAAGTTCCAACATATTAAAACGGATTAATAAAGAGCTAATCAACTTTCGTTCGCTACTTGTTTCCATCAGGTCAAGGCTTGAAATCTGTAAATCTCGACCAGGACTTACCGGAACCTAGTTATTATTCAAAATATCAACACTAAGCAAAATGAATATTTCTAGACAGTTCTCTCCAACACACAAGGAACAAATGAAATGTACTTTTGTACAAATGCATCTCATTTTACGTTCCGTCTGCGTTTTAGCTGAATTTCTCTCATTTGCTTCGAATCCTCGGGCCAAAAGCGAATGAGTGAATAGTCCAGTATTAGAACATCTGTAAAAAAGTAGACAGTCACTCAACGCATTTAATTTTATTACGACTCTTACAAAAAATACATTGTTACTTCAATGCGAGATTGCCTTGAAAACTTGCTGATTCTCAGTACGTAACAGGTATGATCCTCATAAAATCAAGTAATTTGCGTAGCATAAAGGCAAAGGAGCAAAAGTTCACCATTAGCGACTAAAGTATATTGTTGATGGTTATGTGAATGATCTTCCTGTTTTTCTGCAGTGTCTTCGCATTTAGAGCAGTTTCTTGTGGAGATTCTTTGGTCTTGTAGTCTGTCAGGTTTTGGTTTATTATAATATTTTGGTGGTGTACAACAAAGAGTCTCCAACGGCAACATCGCACCTGGAGACAAAGAAGTGGTAAGGAATGCAGTTCTTGGTGGCTGAGATCCTCACTTCGCGAACAGAAATATGCACAGGTATATGCAAGTATGTACAAAATATTACATAATTTCAATTTATGGCTGTAACCTTAGGGCTGGACGAAGTAAGATCCCTATGCAATGCTTACACTATGCACAGCAAAGTTCTACATAATTTTCATCAGTACAAACTCAGTGAACTAAGAGGTATTGTAATTTGCAATATAAATTATTGCGAGTCGCAAGGTCTTGAAACTAGTCCTACTTTCGTGACAAAAGCCTTCTTGGTCTGTAAAGGTTAAATGTTCAATGGGTATAGTAAAGACATTTCTAGATTATATGTATACACAAAAAAACAATTCTTGTAGAGATTAAAATAATTGTAATATTTTTCTAATACAGAGTGGGCTAACTTGGATTGACTGATGTAAAATGCATATAACTTTTGTAATTTTAATATTTATTTAAAAATATATATTATTACATGAAAGTGTACTTTGTTAACTTTTTTTAAATCTATGTGTGGAAAATAACACAATTTAAATGACCTCCATTTTCTTGTTGACAAATAATTTCTCTTTTTAAAGTATTTTGCATTACATTACGCAACGTTTCTGTCTCCAAATTTGTTATTTCTACACGAATATTTTGTTTAAGCTCCTGAATTGTTGGTGGTTTGTTCATGTAAACTCGGCTTTTTAAGTAGCCCCATAAAAAAAAATCAAGCGCCGGCAAATCTGGGGAACGGGAAGGCCAAGCAAACTCTGAATTTTTTGAAATTAGCCTTCCACCGAAAACAGATCGTCGCGAAACAGAATAAAATTCAATAATTTTAACGCGCTCTTGCACTGGGTATGTAGCCATTATAAACATTCTTAAATTTTTTATTATCTGCAAAAAAATAATTACAATTAAAAATAAATCCCACCAAAGATATAAATTTTTAAAAACAGTCAGCCCAAGATGGCCCACCCTTTATGTAGTACATACCTAGAATGACTCAAAAACATCAATATACAAATAATACATACTAGTTTGATATAAAAATATTTACATTTATTTTAGCTACCTAACAACTATCTTATGTATCAATACGTCGTTTCTCCGCAGGAATACGCAGAGACAATAGAACGCCTAACTCTTCTCCGTTTTCGCATACTGCTCTTCCTTTGATCACGTTCATCATCATAGTGCTCGTCAATCGTTTATGCTTCTAAACAATTTGGATTAGCTGATGTTCTTCACCAGTGAATACTATAATTTCTAAAATCGTCCATTTTCCACAATGGAATGTATTCTAGTATTAGAAATGCTAGAATGTTCGACTTGTGAATGAAGGCAACCATTAATATCAATAGAAGAAGACCACAGACGACATGGATAGCTTCAGTGGATTTAAACGTGACTAAGGATAGCGCCCAGGACAAAACAGAATGGGACAGAATTATTAGAATAGACTACTCCAGATGAACAAGGTAAGAGAGGATTCTAGACTTGCAACTGAGTGAGTTGTTAGTTTACGCAAGTCTAGAAATATCTCTGCCAAACTGGTATTCTATTTGCTGGCAAGATGTTAATCTTTTATAAATCTAAAGTTTTTAATTGCACCATAAAACAATTAATTTTCTCGTTGTGTGAGCTAATCCGCCATGGTGTTGGCTTCCGGTATAAATTAATGATACAGCAACTCTTGCACGCGTCTTCTCGCCCAGACGGTTAGACATCATAATGCGAGGTTGAAAATTTGTCTAAAACTTTTTGAATCTCTCCGCAAGATCCATTTAAAAATTGTCCAACTGCATAGTGGGGCTGACACGGGTTCAGAGCAGGTTATTCAGATTATTTCTCGCGGGACGGGTTCCGTGTTACCCAAAGTCGGGTCACCTAGTCCGCTGGGCTCCGTCTCTCTCGTTCTCGCACACTTCGCGATAGCTCAATCCCTCTCTGACGGATGGCATTTTTGAACGGCAGCATTTCGTTCGTCTCTCTCGCGCTTTTTTATTAAGATTCCTTCTCACTTCGACGCATTCACTTTTGGAAAAATTTCCTTATCCATCTCTGTCGGTCATAAAATTGTGCATCCTTTTCTGAAGCTTTTGAAATCACCGGATTCTGTGTCCTTTTCTTACTTCGGCGCTGTAATGTATTCTGTCCAGCTCTGGCACGGTTCACATCTTGTGAATTTCTCACGACGGTCAAAAGAATGTCTGCAAGGGTAAAACGCACTGCGCTTTGTGACCTATACATACTTACTGTACTGTCTGCCGCAGGGGTGGGCAGAGACGTATATAGTACATATTATGTTAAAATACTTAGTTTCTTACTAACCATCACGCTGTTTTCCCGCGGGAGTAGGCAGAGAGAATAGAGCGTCATGTCTTTCGCGGATGTTATTTATTTCTGATTCCATTAAAACATGCGTCATATAACTTTCTTACCACTATCTCCTCATTCATACGTTCCATGTGAGCAAACCATCTAAGTGATTCTTTCTGAATCTTACTCACTATATCAGCTTTACATTCTTTCCTTATTTCTTCATTATTTACTTTGTCATAAATGGATTTGCCACATATACGCCAAAGTGATCTCATTTCCACTGCATTCAGTCTACTTTAATTCTTCTTTTGCCAGCTCCAGGACTCATTTCCATAAATTAGGACTCCATTATGAACCGCTAGTCTTTCCTCGGTTAACAAGTTCCCATTAGCTATAAGCGCCGTTCACTTTGTTCCCTCCAGTCACCCTCCTTTCGATATCTTTCTCAGTCTTTCCGTTTCTATCAAACATACTTCCCAAATATACAAACTCATCTACTTCTAAACATTCATTACCTCCAAGTATTTAGCACGATGTCTTGCTTTTCTCCTTCTCGAATACCATCACTTTGGACCAGTTTCTGAAATGATCGTGAAAAGGTGATTTTATATGGTGTAGAACCATGGAGCAAGGGAGAAAAGACGGATTGATGCTTTAGAGATTTGGTGCTGGAGACGGTAAGACGCAGGAATTAAACACCAAGGACAGACTCTCAACTATTTGCCAGAAACGAATTCTTCAATTTTTTGGGCATCTTGCAAGTGAGGAGAAGCTTGTTGTGGTGAGACACTATTGTGGATGTTTTCTATTTCTAGTACGTCGTCGAATGTCTTTCTCACCATCGTCTTCTCATGGTACAGTAGGCATAGATTTGGGTTATGCTGTTACCAATGATATTATACAATCATATATAATACAATATATGTACATACGTTTAAATGACGTCTTTAGACAAAATAAATCCGTCGTTTATACGACCCTACCATGTATTTATTTGTAATTTTAGAATACTATTAATAGCGTTTTTAAAATTTTAGTTTTAACGTGAAATAATACCTTCTTACCCATATAAAAAATGTATAAACGTTTTTGAGAACACTTTCTATGACTGAACATTATTAATTTATTGTTTGAATATCCTTCACGTAATAACTATTATTTTTATTAAAGGTTAACGTAGGAAATAGAAAAAGAACAATTATGAAATCAACACGTTATAAAAAGTAAGATAGTATAATTCGCGAATAAGTAAAAGAGGAAGTAGACACTTCAATGATTTGCACACAGTTGTGAGCCTTTCTAACGTTATTCTGTTAAAAAAAACAGCATAAGTAACGACTCCATACAAAACGGTTCAACCGAAAGGAATTTTCAATTCAGTAAATAGCCATTTATATGACTTGAGTAATTCACTAATTTAAAGACAGAACAGATTAATGTGAATTGCTCGATGCGGCGAATACATAAAAGCGCCATGAGCAGATGGCGCTAATTGTAATTTATGTTAATCTAATTATTTAATTTGTATTTGTTTCCCAGAATTTTTAATGATGCACAGCTTTTTGCTTGTACGCACTGCACGCACCTGCGCAACGGGAAGATCAACTTTGTATTCACTCTTATTTGTTATTAAAAAATAAAGATAAGTGAAGACATGACTGCATTTCTACTGCGTTCAATCTACTTTCGTAACTCTGCTAGCTCCAGGTTTGGAAGTGATCTTGTTTTGGCCAAGTATTTTTTTTAAAGAAACAGCAAAAGGGCGAACCATTCCTACTGCCTCGCTTGACAGACGAGAACCCGAGCAGAAGATTAAAGTAAGGCAAGTGGCAATGCACGAATGGCACTCGTAAATCAATCAGAGATACCTAAATAATAAATATGTGTCACGTGAAATGATAATAAAACAGGTGCAAATGGGTCATAAAGAATCCGTTATAAAAAGATTGCTACTAATCATATCGCATATTTAATAAAAAAAATGTTTATATATTATATTTCAAACGTCGATATCAATGTCATCAGATTGCAACGAAATTTTGACAGAAAATTCTGAATTCTTCTGAATATATTTTACCGCTAACAAATGTGTAATATAATATTCCAATTAGGGAATCCAATAAAAAAAAAATCAGAATTCGTTTAGATAATCCCGGTTACATTTATATAAAAAATCTAGAAGGAACATACAAGTATGTAAGGTATATTTGAACAGAAAAAAATCCAAATAATAATGCAAGATTGACAAATCGTGGTAAAATTGACTGAATATTTTAACAATAATATTCTCTCTAAAACATGTGTTACAAACATATAAAATCTCATAAATACAAGACAACAAAGTTATATTTAAGTACTTTTTACATTTTTCCTGTCGACTTTTTGTTCTGAATATACAATCTTTACAGTCTTCGAAACGTGTCGTCTGTCGTCTCTTGTTACACTGTATTCGAATCTCACATGCAGGAAAGTCTATATATTAAGAGCTCTTAACTTTTTGGGCACGTGTCAGACGTTTTAATTATAGACAATTATCTCATAGACTATTATATTACCTAAAAAGGAATACATACAATATGTAAGGTATATATTGAACAGAAATCATAATTGTGTTTTTGGACAAACTAAAATATTGTTAATTTAAATGTATGGTTTATTACTATTTACGCCTTTTTAATTTAAAAAGTATGACGAAGTGCAAGCATTAAAAAAAATTGTAAAATGTGTGCCTCAGTACGGGCTTAGTCTAGTGAGGCTGGCACAATGAATAAAATTATATCTAAGTACTTTAATACTTTCATAACGTCACTTTCTTAATTCCTACAATGAGGCTGACTTCTTGTACATATTTTCAATTAGATGTATTATCATAAAGTATGTAACTAGCTATTGGACAATTCTGTAACATGAATGCAAGATTATGAAAACTAAAGTATATTTAGATTGTTTCAAGAACTGCATCATTTGTTATATTGCTCACGTCTAAAATTAATATCTATTTATAATGTTCTTAATCAATTATCATTAAAATTGTTACTTTTTAATCTATGAACTATCTTTATTATATTCTTAAATAGTCTACTGTATTATTATGTCTAATATAATCTCAATACTAAATACTTATTCTTAGTTTGATATTAAATGCTTCTTCTTCTTTTCATTAATTAGAATCTTATTGTATGAAGATCACGCTAATTCCTTCAGTACTAACAAATCATATTGTGTATTGAATATGTATTAAATTTTTTAATCGAATTAATAGCTTAATTCTGTTATCAGAGGTGTTTAAAATCTTCATTGTATGATGTGAGTGCTCATATTGATTTGGATTAATTTTTCTTATAAATTCTGCCAATATTTTCTCAGTGAGTTTCTTTTCTGTTACAGAGGTGTTGCATATTCTATGACGACGTAGGAGCATGTCTATCATGTATATTCTTAACACGACATAATTGTATTGACATGCTCAATATCGTCAATGTCAAACAAATTTCTTCAACATATCATTATCATTGTCATGACTTCACACGTAATCGTACTACACTAATCTCATCATCGATCATGAGCTCTGTCAGAATAATTGAATTGAATTCAAAGATTATTAAAATAACAAATTACAGTGCGGCCTCATCCTAACGATCTCACTTCCCTTTCCCGCATTCCAAAAATGCTTCCCACATACTCATCCGTCTCGCTCTGGCGACCAGGTAAAACCCAGGTAGACTCGCGAGCCAAAACCTTCGCGGCTCTAAATTCCAACTGTTCTACCGCTCAAGCAAAAATGGACTCAATGCATGCAAATTTCGTAAGCAAATCGAGATTAAACTTGCTCGACAAAAGTTTGTACTTCACTAAAGTTATTGAAATGTTAGTTTTTTTTTTTGGTTGGTCTGTTAGATGCCTGATCGTCTGGTCCGGTACCATATTTTATTATTAAGAATCGCTCCAGTGTCTAGACAAGTAGTTTACATTGACAGGAGATTAATGTCACCAGATTGCTGAATGAAATTTATGGACGAATTTTATTGCCATTGCTTGACGTCTTACTTGCGAGCCTGAACTCTTGGAACCAGATTCTCTAAACAGAGAATGAACTTACTAATAGAAGATTCTTGGAAAGTAAAGCTCAAAGGGGATTTCTAAGAACATGAAGCAGAAGTCAATTCAACTCCTGCCTCTCCTAACTCCGCCACTCTCTTCGGCCCTCTACCGATCATTGCTACCAGCTTTTCCAGTCGGTGTCCTCATGATTGAGGATCGAAACACCGGAGTTATGACCACGGATTGAAATGGAAAATACAAGATTTGTGGAGGACCCGCTCGCGCTTCGCAGACCTGTTTGTTAAACCAGACAGTTTACAGCTATTCCTCGCCGTCTAGCACCGTCCGAAAATCTAGACTTTCGCAATGCATCGCAATGCGACCGGTTCATGGCCTGGCCATCTTTCCGGACGCATCTCTCGGAACCACCTCCAGCGAGCTCCGCTAGTCACGAACTTTAACTTGCTATTTAATCTTCAAACAGTGTAAATTTATTTGTGCATCCTCCTACAATAAACGCCAACCGATTGTAAGTCCCGTTTCTTTCATCAACCTACTCTAGCCGCAACACCAGCACCTATACTCACACGCACGCTCCGTAACATCAAAATACACTGCGACATTCATATACACGCGGAGGATTAGAGTACTCAGACTCACCTTAAACATATCATTCTAATAAACATAACCTACAAACATCAGTCGCTCCATCCGAGTGACTCCCACAATACACAATCAATTGAATCCTTAAAGATTTGTCAGATTTTGATTGTTTTGAGACACGGACGTTAGAAAATTATATTGTACACACATACATACAATTCCGCTCGATTATTGAGAATCTCATGAGGTCTAGATGTAGATTTATTTGATGACGTATCAACATTACGAGGGCGTCCATTTAAAAAGAGATTAACAACTTAAATTACCGGCCATGTTCGAGTGTTATGGTACCACAAACTATCTGGGCTCACGTAACTACATTGACCTTGGGGTGTTGTCAAATTAGAGACGATATTGGCTCATTCAATAGGACAATTAATAATGTTGAAATAGGCCACCAAACGAATAAATTAATATATCAAATAGATAGTTCAAGTCATTAGTAAATTAACCACATTAAAGCTAATAGAATGGTGTATCTAGAATCTGGATTGGATGACTTCTGGAAACAGACGGTTTTGAAGTGGCTCTGAATGAGAGGTCTACTGTCAAGACGAAAGAGTTGGAGTCAGTTCGATTGAGTGAAGGTTTAGATACGAACCTGGACCTCTTCCTATCCGGGGAAGCGCGTTCCTCTATTTTGAGCTTATATTATGTTTTTTTTCCAATTGATCATCTAAAAGCAATATATGTTACAGAGAATCTCAAATAACTTTGAGTAAAATCCGATATGAGACGCGAGAATTTAATTAATTAATAAATTTTATTAAATTTTGAAACTTTTAATACAACTAATATATTAAGGAAAACACAGTTTTGCTGTGAAGTTACATTTTCAGAGCATAGTTATGTGGTATTTGAATACAAATTAAATGAATCAACTAGAAAGATGTAAAGGAAAAATCTATATCTCGAAGAAATATTTAATTAGGTTCGTATCCCGGAAGTAATTAAATATTTTCTGTGTATTTTTCTGGTGGATTAATTTATATTTGTATTAAAATACCACAAAACTACGTACTGAAAATCCAACTTCACAGCAAAACTGTGTTCTCCTTAATAAAAATAAACATGTATAATTTCTGATTTAAAAAAATTTCCGTCTAAAACTATTTCTACATAGTTCATTGTTAGTTACTTACTATCACACCATTTGCCGGCGAGGGTAGACAGAAAGGATAGAGCGCCACACTCTTTTGTCTCGACACATAACTCTCGCTTTATACACATTTAGTTTAGTCATTGATTTTTGAGGCTACTAAGAGGATCTTCTTCCAGTATCTGATTTACCTGATCGTGCCAAGACTTCCGCGAACGTTATCTAATCTAGTGTTTTCAATGCTTGAGTTAAATATATTTCTTACCAGCTCTCCTCATTCATTGGTTCTATTTGACCGAACTACCTAAGCGATCATTTTAATTCTGTTCACAATTCAAGGATTCTGTTGTACATACCATGACCATACGTCCTGTTTTTAGGTAGCCTATCCCGTTTTTCCCAAGCACAGCTTCGGGACGCCGAAATGTACCGTTTTCAGAAAGAGAACAACCCACGGTAAAATTTGTAAAATCCGACGGTAGCGCCTAGTAGCGCGGCGATTACGGTATGTGCAATGTGTCTCAAACATATGTACCTAAGTCGGTCAGAAGCCTGCTCGGTTGCGAGTACGCGTAGACAGCTCGTGCATCTTTCTTGACGATTGAATATTGTTTTTATTTTATCGGCGTACGTTATTGTAGTCAATTTAAATTTCTTGTACGCGAACCCTTCATTTGAACAATGTGTAAAAGCAAGTGCACTTTTAATTTTTAACTTCCAAACTAAGTACCCGTTTATAAAGCAAAGAATTATTTTGTGGGACGTCAGATGTGACAAGTGTGAAAATTTAGCGTAGAAAAGAAAGTTGTAACGTTACTTATATATCTTTCTTACCACCTCTCCTCACTCATTTGTCCAATTTGACCAAACCACTTGAGCGATCCTTCTTAATTCTGTTAACTATTCAAAGATTCTCTAATACATTCACTACTAGTTAGTTAGTACAATAACCTACATTCACTTTTTATAATCTCGAATTGAATCATTATCACAGCTGGATGAAGGCCTCCTCACGACTCGGTCTTCCGTAAATCTTTGCCATGTCACCAATTTGACTTTGGACGTCTTCCACATCACGTGCAAACCTTTGTATATAATATATGTAATAATTGTAACCTTCTTTGTCCATCGTTTATCCGTACGTTTTGAAAAATGACCCGCTCATTATCATTTACGTTTTTTAATGGTACAATGACATCCCACACCTTGGTCTGCCCTCTAACCCACGTGGTTCTCTTTTTGCCTCATCTATTGAATCTCAATATACTTCTAAGTTAGCACTGAGTCAAGGTTACACTGACGTATATTACACTGACTAAGGGTTGAAAAATTGCGCTGTTCAAAGACTCGTGTCTCGTGACGCATGGCATATTGTTTTTAAAGACTTGTTTCAATCTGCCACACTCACTACTCTACTTTCTATTATATATTCTCTCAAAAACGTGTATAAGCAGTAATATGTTGTCTAGCAAAGACATAAACCTCTCTGTGTCTCTATTTGATTATGTAAAAGCAGGCTTCTAATCGTCAGGCTCCGCGTTTGTTTCCGACCGATAATGACACGTATTTAAAAGATTGAGAAAAACTCACTTTAATATGGATTCTTATGAGATCAAGAAATTAATAAAATGATCTTAGAAGAGTAGCAGAAGTAACATCATTGGACCGAGGTAAGGAAGACCGCACTCTTAAAGAAAACGAAGGTCTCCCATCCGTTGGACCGACAGAACTAAGGTCTGCAGGTTGCGGAGAAAAGTGGAGGAGCATAGGCAAAAGGGCAGAAGTTCATGGAGATCGCAATTCTCAGTCATGAGGGACCATAGTAGTTGATGCTTCTATATATGGAAAGATCTCGATGAAGGTGGTGTGGATACATTTTACGAACACCAGAGGAAAGACTACCAATATCCATCAAAGATTATGAAGACTATTAGTCTGCAAGTACTGAAGCGGCGCAAGACAGCGGAAGATGGAAGCGCCACGTCCAGACCATTTGAGCCCCCGACCCTCTTAGGATAAGGGGTCGAAAATTAAGATTAAAAATATGTTAAATATTAATTACATGTATTTATTATATATCATAGACCAATGTTGTGAATAATTACAACATCACAATAAGAATGTGTTCTTCTCAATAATATTTTTTTTAAAAATTTTATTTATATTTTTAAAAACAAGTTTAACGGTATTAACGACTGTAATTAGCCGATCGTCAGCACGTGACGAGTCACGTGAACAAGGAAAATATTTGCCGCAGTGACGCCGTAATTAGTAATTGAGTTCAACACACGATAGGAGGCACACATCTGTGTCAGTGCGCCAAGCAGTGGCGTGCACGGATTATGCTGCTAATATCGATGTTGTAATCGTATTGTCACTACACGTGAAAGAACTACACCATTACAGAAGCAAGTTTTTGTAAAAAATGCATGCATGTTTGAGTTAATTTTCGTTCTTCAAAAAAGAGAAAGATTAAAAATATTTTATAATATTTATAGAACAATTGGAACGCGCATATTTAAGTCCGCTTTAAATACACTTATTTTACGTTGGTTCGCAACACGTCTGCTCAACCGAAAATGTGTATTCAAAATACCGCCCGACGCGAGAGACTGTTGAGAGAGTATTGGGGTATTTAGTTTGAGAGATATGTGCATTCAAATAAATACGTCGTGCCATAAAACGAATTATTTGTGCAATAAAAAAATGAACACTAAAAAAATAATATTTTTTTTAATGAGAAAAAATTCTTATTGTGATGTTACAATTGTACAAATAAACTCAATTTAACGAAAAAAAATTTTTTTAGCAGCCACCAAGATTTGAATCAGGATCTCTTCCTATCCGGGGAAGTGCGATACACCTCGTAACTAGACGAAAAATTTTTGAACATATATAGGATGGCCCAAAAAAAGTGAGAACATTTCGTAAAATGTGATATAATTACATCAAAATTAGTTTAACTATATCAACGAGAGCTTAAATAGTATTACGTTTTATTTTGACAATTTTCGGTCGCCATCTTTGATTATTAATTTTTCCATATTTGGTTTTTTCAAATTGTTGCCCAGAATGACAAAAATCACTGCAGAAGACCGTATTCTGATCAAAAATTTGCGAATTGAAAAACGTTGGGGTGCTAGGAAAATGATCAAAGAGTTTCACAACAAATCCTGGAGTATAGCTAGATATTACAGCATGACTGAACATTACAAGAGGACGGAGCTCCATCTCACACAGCCAGAAATACGATCAGCGATTTCGATCAGAATGTTAATTTTATCGAGCCAGACCTGTCATCACCGAACAGCCCAGATTTAAACCCAGTAGATTATGCAATATGGGGTGTTTTCACTTTTTTTAAGCCACCCTGTATGTTGCACTTTCAAATTGATACATCTGTTAATCGGTTAATGCATTTTATCAGATAGGAAGAGATCCAGGTTTGTATTCCGGTAGGAACAACAATATGTATAAAAAATATTGTAATTTCACAATAAGAATGTGTTTTTAAAAATATATATAAGTTTCCAAAATTTAATAAAAATGAATTATCAATTAATACTGGTGTCTGCTATCGGATTTTACTCAAACTTGTTTGAGATTCCGTAAATATAATATAAAGAAGATGGCTTTCAAATAATACGACAGATTGTATTAATGTGAAAGTGAACATATAAGTTCGAAAATTTGTCGTCAACTTACTTGTGTTGGTTCGAATCCCGATAGCAATATCAATATTTTTTTGATAAGCCGATTTCATATGTATATCTTTCTAAATTATACATTTAATTTGTATTAAATATGTTTTTGTTTAATAAAAAAATATCTAACCTGACCTAACTAACCTAAATTTGTATTATTTTATTGCATAAATAGTTCGTTATAAGGAACAATGTATTTGTTTTTAATGCACGTTTTAATATTTCCCTAAGTATTGTATGTATTTAGTTGACAGGTATACGTTTGAGGGAGTTATGGTAAACTGTTATTGTGACTGTGATTGTGTTCGGTTGTAACAGTGATTGGTAACTGACATTTAATTTTTGGAGGTTTAGTTTTTAGGAAACCATTGATTTCGAAGAATTGCGAATAATCAGTTACCAATCATTGTTACAATCGCACATAGTTTAACCATCTATAGTTAAAAAACTAACATGCGAATAATGTTTAATTTGCGCGTCGACCTACATTATTAATACATAATATATCAAGTAATAAATAAATATGTAATTTAGATTTATTTCGTGGAAATTATAGTTAAGTTAGGTTTTCTGATTGTGCGGAGTGCACGCCCCTGGGCCGACAAGATACTAATGGGCCTATCTTCGCCCACTGGACAAAGACGGCTCACACACAAGGTGATTATTATTTCATTCAACACAAGTTACTGAACTGAAATTGCAGGGTTCAACCAATAATGCCGTAGAATCCGCATTAGTGAACACGCTGTATTGTATGCTATATTATAGTATTTATGTGATTATTAGTATCTTTGATTCACTAAACGATGCTGATGATAAGTGATCCTAATGTGAGACGCGATGAGATAAATTTAAAATATGAATTAAATATATTAATTAGAAAGATATACATATAAAATCAATTTTATCGAAAAATATTGTTGTAGCGCCACCGGGACAGTTGGATAATGAACCTTCCCCGGTTAGGAAAGAGATCCAGGTTCGTATCCCGGTGGCGCAACAACAATATTTTTCGATAAAATTGATTTAATATGTATATCTTTCTAATTAATATATTTAATTTATATTTAAAATATCACAGACCTATGTTCTGAATAATTACAACTTCACAATAAGAATGTGTTCTTCTAATAAGATAAATTTCAGTATGGATTCGAAACATAGATACTGTGAAGGAATGAAAGAAACGTGATCGACGTTTTCGAAATGTGGTGTTGGCGTGGTATAAAACGAATGAATTTATTCATTCTTCTGCAACTCGGTAGTAAAAAAAGACTCTCCATACGTGCGGGATATGAGCCTCGCTACACTTCGTACTAAACAAGGCCCAGGATCGCGGGTCGGATGGAGGCGAGCTGTTCACTCTGTAAGAGCAGACTAAGGGATCACGATGCTCGGTCATGAGCACTGTCGTATGTTATATATTTATATGTATATTTTTAATATTCTTACTATTTGCAAACTAAACCCTTAAACCCCTGTGTTATGAAAATAGGATTAGCTCGATGGCTTCCTGATCGCTAGATCATGCACGTCAAACAAGAACACCCAGTTACAACTTTCTTGTTGTTACTAGGTGTTCAGAATGCAATATAATAGATTCACTACGTCTTAGATAAGTGCATCACGTGCAGTGAGTGGTACGTTTTGTCCGCCACCATATGTTAATTTTGTTCTGAAGGCACACGGAATACATATAGTAATGGAGCTGTTAATTTTAATAAAATCGTAGACGATATTGACATGGTAGATAACTCCATTAAGTCCCTCATGGTATCCATCGTGACGTGATGATGAAGAGCATACGCAGATTTATGAGAAATAGACAATTACAATTTTGAAACCGTCAATAATTTTACACGTCTTGGAGTCGATTGCAGAGAATGCAAAATCAAATCAAGTAGAGGATTTATATTGCTATTGAGCATGTCATGAAAACGAATACTCTGATAATTAAATCAAAAATTGCAAACAATTACACAATAATAGGCAGTGGCGTGTAGTAGGTATAGATTTAGGTTATGCTGTTACCAATGATATTATACAATCATATATATTATAAATACGTAGGATTATGAATATTCGTTTAACCAACGTCTTTATACGACCTTACCATGTATTTATTTGTAATTTAAGAATACTATTAATAATGTTTTTAATGTGTAAGTTTTAACATAAAATAATTAATATCTTCTTATCCATATAAAAATCAATATAAAAAAAGTATAGACGTTTTTTAAGAACACTTTCTATGACAGAACATGATTCTTTTATTGTTTGAAAATCTTTCACGTAATAACTAAAGTATAAATAATTATTTTTATAAAAGGTTAACGTAGGAAATAGTTCTACCAACTGTTTTTTTTTTTCGAAAAATAATGTCAAATTTATAAAAAGTATTTCCAAGTGGACATTGGCTAGCTGATTTTCTATCGTATAACATTTGTGTATGTATAGCGTGTATGACATTTGCGTATGTATGGATTTTCTGAAATTTTGACACGCCGAGCCCAAAAGGTTCGCCATCACTGGTATAGGATAAGGCCGGTGAGGGGATAGGGGTTCTAGTCGAAGGACCAGTGAATTTCGGGGAACCGGGATTCGGAAGGACCGCTCGCCTTATCTTGACATAACGCCTCCGTAATGCCTGCAGTCGCCGCCGAGATCACACAAAGGCACGCGGATGAGCCGATCTCCGATCCCAATTGAAATACGGCGATGTCACAAGTTCACCCACGGTACATAAACAACAAACAATACATGATCAAGACATAATACAGTGCTGGTGCACTGGAGCTGAAAGGTCCACACCGCGAATGCTATCGCGATTTTGAAAACGAATAAATATTAGTCAAGTTGACGTCTGCTGGCGTCAAGTTCACATTTCACACTGAAAAGACGAGCATGAGGAAATGTATGGATGGGAATTTGGACGCGGAAACGTGTCAATAACAACGGTCGCTGTTGATTCGAAAAGACGCGCCAAAAGTGTGTTTACGAATTTGGAACAAATAGCTTTATAGAGAGTTAGTATGAGTATAACCAAGATCAAATAAGTATGATGTGTGTCGCCAGATTTGGAGTCATCAGGTTTAGGTGTTTTAATTGCCTTGTGGCGAAACAAAGTGTGTATTATGTCGCGGTGCATGTGTGTTGTAAACGCGGGACTGGGGCCCTACGTCTCCCAGTTCTCCACTATGTTCGAGTGATCGTGAGTGTGAGGAATATGTATGATGATGGACTAGAAGCAGGTTATGAGAAGAAAAACTACTTACGGGTGACACTGTTTTACAAAGTTGAGTGCGAGCACCTAAAGTTTGTGGTCGGAAAGACGGCAGGTAGGTAAGTAACACTCACGCGTCGGTAGCTTGATATTAATGCAGCATGTCGCCGGACGTCTATACCAGGAGTGTGTATGGCTGTTGAGGTATTTTTTAATTTTTTTTTTTTATTAATATTAAAAATATAATACAATTTCAATAATCAGTGGATATATATTTATATATATATATTTTAACATTTGTTTCTTCTCTATGAGAGTAAGACTCGTGTATAGAGAAGGAGTCTATTCGAGTTAATTTATGTTTCAGTTAGTCTGTGTACATATTTTTTTAACTTCAGTTACAAATTTATGACAGTCCGTAATTTTTCTAATTGTGATGGGGAGATTGTTAAAAAATTTGATACCTTGATAAATATATTGATTTTGAGTTGCGGTATATTTTAGTTTTGGGATATCAATTTGATCTCTATATCTTGTAGATCGGAATTCGCTTCTAAAATTTAATTGATTTTTAATTTTGAAAATTTGAATTATTGAATTTTTTTTGTATATGTCTACTATTATACTAGGTATGGTTATGGTACGACGATACCGGAGCCAACCTATGATGGTATTACGATGATATGACTGAATGTAATAAAATAAATAAAAATATATGTAATTATGACGAACCGAAACGATTCGGGATAGGGTGTAAATAAATAATTTTAAAAATATGGCTGTTGAGAGCTTGGCTAAATATCCAGGTAGCTGTCAGACGCGTTCAGGCCCTCCACAGATTTGTTTGTACAATACATTGTAGCAGTGTTATGCTCATATTCGTGACACAGTACAACATGTTTCATGTCGTGACCTGGCTGAAATATTTAATAAATGTATAAATTACAGGAGCACCCTGGAGCGTCGGTCCAAGTCCACGCCAGCAATTGATAAGGTCAAATTAATTCATGTCCACAAGCCATATCTCCTAAGGCCCAATTTCACACAGCTGGATGACTGGTAGATAGATAACCGCTGAAGTCAACCGACACGTATTTACCACGTGGACATAATGTTAACCTTGCAACGGAGATCTCAAGAATCTTAATGCGATTTAAAATTTTTGTAGGGACCAACAAAAAAAAAACGTAAACAGAGAGAAAATGTAAATTGGGGGTATTAAAAAAAAAAAAATATTTTTTTTTTACACTGAAAAAATATATATATATATATTTATTTTTATTCCTATCAAATCTTAAATTACAGCACGAAAAAAACTGGCCACTTTAACACAGACTTCAGCCTAGCAAAGTAGCCAGGACAACGCTGTATATATCAGAGGTGGAGTCTACTCCATCCCACACAATAAACACGAAAAAAACTGGCCACTTTAACACAGACTTCAGTCTAGCAAAGTAGCCAGGACAACGCTGTATATATCAGAGGTGGAGTCTACTCCATCCCACACAATAAACACGAAAAAAACTGGCCACTTTAATACAGACTTCAGCCTAGCAAAGTAGCCAGGAGAACGCTGTATATATCAGAGGTGGAGTCTACTCCATCCCACACAATAAACACGAAAAAAACTGGCCACTTTAATACAGACTTCAGTCTAGCAAAGTAGCCAGGACAACGCTGTATATATCAGAGGTGGAGTCTACTCCATCCCACACAATAAACACGAAAAAAACTGGCCACTTTAACACAGACTTCAGTCTAGCAAAGTAGCCAGGACAACGCTGTATATATCAGAGGTGGAGTCTACTCCATCCCACACAATAAACACGAAAAAAACTGGCCACTTTAACACAGACTTCAGTCTAGCAAAGTAGCCAGGACAACGCTGTATATATCAGAGGTGGAGTCTACTCCATCCCACACAATAAACAATAAATGTTATTTAATACACTCGTATACAAATATGTTCTCGTATGTCAATAAATAAATAAATTACTTAAATTAAAACGAAAACACGAAAAAAACTGGCCACTTTAACACAGACTTCAGTCTAGCAAAGTAGCCAGGACAACGCTGTATATATCAGAGGTGGAGTCTACTCCATCCCACACAATAAACATATTACAATGTTATATTAGAGTATATTCACCTCTGTTATAACAAAAATATGTATGTCAATAAATAAAATAAATAAATAAAATTAATGGTTTCTTGTGGTATATGACCAATACTTGTAAAATATGTTTTGAAGCCTTTAATATGGTTCATGGCATCGTCTCTTATAGGAAATAGATTTAAGGTATGAACAGGAAGATTCTTTTTCTGTCAAGTTTTCGTTTATACGACTGTCCACTATTTCATCAATTTTTACTACGTCCGATGTTATTACGTTGAAGTCAACGTCTAAATAAATCTGCAAGGGTTATTCATGAATTCTTTCCCAGCCATCAATGTTATCTATACTATTTCCAGGCAATTTTAAAAACTAATAAAAAAAAATGAAACATAAAAATTACGTAGGGATGAGAATGAAAAATGTGTATGTATGTGTGTGACAAGCAAACGACCAATATACTCTTGGCTCCACAGCGAATAGCGAACTGGCAGAACGAATTTCAATTAATTTTAGACGTAAATTGCGGGAAAGACAAACGTAAAACAGGGGGTTTTAATGTACTGAAATGACACGGGACTGCAGAAATAACACGCAAATGGAGGGAAAACGTGAACTAGGGGCATATAAAATCGGGGTTCCACTGTATTTGACCCACTTAAGGTAATTAAATAGTTATCGTATATTAAACAATTTAGTTTTATGATCACCAACAATTAGTGTATGGATGTAACTTGACTAAATTAAAAACCGAAAATATACAAATATTGTACAGTTACATGAAATATTATTATTTAAGAGAACACATTCTTATTGTGAAGTTGTAATTATTCAGAATATAGGTCTGTGATATCAGTTTACTCAAAGGTATTTGAGATTCTGCAAAAATAAGGTAGATGGCTCTGTCAAATGATGGAACGATTAAATGTATTAATATCAAAAAAGGTAACATATAGGGTCGAAAATTGTAGCTAAAAATATTGTCGCTGTAGCTTAGTTGGATAAAGCACCTTCCCCAGTTAGGAAAGAGATCCAGGTTCGTATCCCGGTGGCGCAACAACAATATTTTTCGATAAAATTGATTTTATATGTATATCTTTATAATTAATATATTTAATTCATATTTGAAATATTATTGTATGATTTATTCACAAAATCGTATTGAGCTTTAAATCCAGTGATGGTTAAATCGTTATATACGCCGATATTGTGTCTGATGCGTACTAAACAGTATCTGCTAATTGTTGGACAGATAACTACTAACCAATCATCATGAAATCTCGTCACAATCAGAGTCACATAACGGATTACCATTATATGGATTTCGAAATTTCGCATTAATTGACATGGCGGTTGCTTTGTAGTGTGGCACGATTATTTTAATTTTCACAATTAAACATTATCACATAATGATGAGAGAGACTGCACCACTCGAAACTATAGTAGTGACAATAACACAACGTTTGTGTAATACAAAGTTTAGATTACTATTCTATATCTTTTCCTCAGGACCTAAATCGCGTAAGTCTGGTTTGTATCATTCGGAAACATTAAGTATTTAAATTGATCAAAAAAATTGTAAATGATTTTTTTTGATGCTCGTGTCCAACGCGGTTGAGATTAGACACATCGTCGTGGTACTGCAGCTAAGGATGCGCTTTTGGCCGCCTCAAGAGCAGTCACCAGAGAGATTTTACATAGCCAAAGGGGTCGTGGTTTACTGACACCCCGTATCCCTCTGGTGTATGAAATGATATGAAGAAGATTTTTCAATCCGAGCCAGGTGTTCGGTCCATTTAATAAATTTGACAACGTCCGGCTTATCGTTGAGCTCGTAAAATCCGAGGATGTAGAGGCGATCTCAATTCGAGATCTCAGAACAGCAAGGTACACTCCATTACATTTCGAAAGAACAATTGTATTAGTGTAAGTAATATTATACGTAATATGCACATTGTAACCAGCGGCGTGCACCAGGCATGGACTTAGGTTATGCTGCTAATATCGATGGTGTAAAAGCGATGAGTATTATTATTAGAGATTGTATTCATCATTCACACTTTCAGAAGGATGTTTTTGTGTCAGTATAGCTGTGTGAGTGTGTAATTATTTACTATTATTTTAAAAAAGTTTTTCACTAAAGGAACTAAAATATGTTATAATATAAAATAATACCACGTTTAAAATGTATTGGAATGCACACAATCAAGTCCGCATCAAAAACACACCTCCGGTGTTTTGCAACACGTCTGTTAAAGCGAAGATGTGTATTCAGACTGCCACGCGGTGCGAGACTTGCGTCTAGTTCGTATATGTCTGGGACAGATTTTGCGGAAAAACACATGCGCCGCTTTATTTTTCTATTTTAATTTCTTCGGCTAATTATACGGTTTTAGTTAACACGCTGACATGTAAACTGAATAATTTTCGCGTAAATTTACACACTCAATACGTATTATATGAAATAAATATTTAATTTATATTTTAGATTCGCCATATTAATTAATTCGGTTCATATCTCGGTAGCAACGAAAATATTTTTTCTGTATATATTTCCAATTGATTAAATTTAAATCGTATCTTATTTGTGAAATTACGATTTTGGAATTGTCGACATCCATGTTATACATGGTCATCCACGGCTCCTCCAATCAGCATCGGTGTTTTCAGTAGGTGGTCATTTTTCCTTTTGTTAACATAAATGTGATGTCTATGGTTTGTCATATGACAGCGCATGCGCGAATGAAAGGGTCTACATGTCTTGCTTGTAAGCATATGTGCGAGCGGGAGATTGGGCTCTCTCCGCTTCGAGTCAGATAGATCATTTGTATTATATCGTAAATTGTACTCATTGTGACCTTGAATGAATCCTGATCCGATCCACCAACATTCTTCAGGAGAAGAATTAAACGTCAGGTGCAGCGGGTGAACAGCTGTCATCAGAAAGACACCACAATCGGCGCAGCCGGTTAATAACTGCATCCGTTATACACTATAATAAATATTTAAAAAATGTGTAAAAGATGTGTTCTGTACCTGATCAGGTCTCTGTTACCATTCGAATACTGTCATTATCATCCTCAGCATCTTTGCATCCCGTGCAGGATTCTCCGCGTCCCTTTATTTCTTCCAAGTATCTCAATTGTTGGTACTGCGAGTCAACTGTATCATCGGTCCAGCAAGCTATCTATCGGTCTGCCCACATTCGCCTGTTTCTTAATTATGTTCCTATAGTATAGTGACCTCATTCAGATGAGACCCGGCTCGTAATGCACCTCCACAAATCCCGGTCCCGGGTGGCCTTCACAGCTGACTCTTGGGTTTCTCCATCTTCCAGTTGTGCCCAGGATAATCGCCTTTTTTGGACTGTCACTTTAACACATAATGGGGCCGAAAAATTTAAAGAATATTTGTTCATTGCTGTAGATAAAGCTTGGGCGGAACTAGATATTTAGCATCCGATATAATAATAGGTATTTTCGTAGAAAGCAATCACTTTGTGGTTTGACATATTAGATTAAGTTTGTATGAAACCATGACATTTATTATACGTCAACCGGTTTCTCATATCTCAAGTTTCTACGGGACGTTTTTAAAACTAATCATAAATACAAAAAGAGTGCACTTATATATACATATAGAGGGAGACAGAATATAAAATTATATGCGTAAAAGAGAGACAGAATACATATACAGATAGATGGAACATTAAGGGAGGGGAAAATATAGCTCTCTCTCGCATATAATTTTATATTCTGTCTCCCTTGATGTTCTATTTTTCTATATATGTATTCAGTCTCTCTCTTCAATTTCCCTCTTTATGTTTATATAAGTGCACTCATTTTGTATTTATGATTAGTTTTAAATACGTCCTGATGTATAATATATTTCACGGTTTCATACAATGCGATTGTTATTTATATCTAATTTAAAAATATAGGCTCCTCACGTACCTAATACAAAATTTGTATCTGTCACTGGTTAAAGTATTACTGATTCTCGATATAATTTTTTTTTTTTTATATGAGCACATTCAACAGTTCCAATACTGGCTGCGTCCGAGGCCGCCGCCATTTCCACCACCCGCCCTTTGTCCCGCTGCTGGATGATCTATTAATTTGAGCGGTTCTCTTTTGTATCATGCGCGTCAAAGGATCTAAAATAAAATAAAACATTTAACAAACAGCAAATCAAATTATTTTCGCGAGATCCGATGATTACTTAAGATTAGCAAGTCGAAAGTACAACAGATAAAATGTTATCAACACAGCCAAAGTCGTGAAGATAAGATACAAACTGCAAAAATCAACTCGTGATTGAGATAATACGTCCTTGAATTCTTTTCTTTAAATCGAACCGGGTTCTTTACAAGCTCACGCGTGCAAGAGAGCTCTCCATCACAACCAGCGTAATCTTCTTAATAAATACAATAATGAAACTTGAAAGGAGAACAGTCCGCGTACGGGCTAACATACCAATAAACGCCATAGCAAACGAAATGAAGTTGTAAATTGAATAAGACATAATAAGATTGGAAAGATTAGATAAAATAGTCTTACCTAGAATGGGAATAGTGGAACAAGTAAAGGATGTTTTATTTCGAATTGGCAACACTTTTTCCAGCGACATCCAATTTGACAGCTGATTTGTGCTCAGTTTGGTTTGCCATTTCATCATTACGACAAGATTGCTGGAAATCGGAGCATTGGAAGAAGGAGAACACCGTGGCTGAAGAACCTAAGGCGAGCGTTTGTAGAGATTTCCGGGCCGCATTGAAAAAAGTGATGATAGCCAACGTCCATTGAACAGATATGGCACAAGAAGAAGTTTAATAGAAATAGAAAGGCTAAGAGAGACATTAGAAGGAGGATGACTTCAGGAAATAAGGGCGCTTTGAATGGATGGTTTATAATGGAGACTGGTAGGATAAAATCCCGTGAACTGTATCGATTAAAATTAATGGTTAGTTGACGCAATCCGAATTGGAACAAGAAAGGAATAATGGCAGATGAATCTAGCCTACCTTGATTGGTTGTTCTGGGTTGGATGTCAAGTTTCACCTCCAGTTGACTCGCACTTTTGTAGTTAAGAACGGAAACATCACTGCACTCCTGATGCTGAAGAACACCGTGGTCCTGGCGTTACGCACGGCATTATTCTCGACCGTTAAAATAAACACATGTGTTGACAGCTCGGCGTCGGAATGCAATCTGGTTCCACGTTGACGAAATCCCTAAGTAATTAGTTGGCCAGAGCGGGAAAAGTATATTAAAGTTTATTGGATAGACGGAATACATAGGGAGTATTCAACTTGCGTCAATGATGTCCTGGTACCGATGTACGAAAGTGAAGATTGGAGAAGAGGAACGAAAGCAGACCAAATATAGTGGAAATTAGACCATTTAAGGGTATATTTGTAAAGAATGAATAAATTAGGAGAGAATGTAAAGATGATCTTAACTTAGTACACAGTTGGACATGATGAACAAGTTAATGAGTGAGAGAATGGTAAGAAAAATGTCGATGGCACCAGAAATATAGGACGTCCGCGGAAAACGCGACCAGATAACCAGAAGCCTCAACATTGACCAGCCTGCACGAGAAGATGTATTAATGTGGATAAGAGCGTGGTGCGGAGAAACGGTTAAACGAGAAAGTTAGTTAGTTATTCTCGAAGCGAAGTGTTATTACATTTAACTATTTCTAGCGTATTGTATTAGAACGTACGCATGTCGAACGGCGTACCGACTTCCCCTGTTATTACAGTTCTCAGAAAAGTCCACACACGGAACTCTGACGACTTCCTGGTAACAGCGGCGTCCTCGTGGGTTCAAGGATTGATGTTTAAAATACGATGAAATGATGTGTCATATAAAATATAAAAAAAAAACGAAAAATGTTCATTTTTGTGACGAAAATGCGTCACGGAAGATTTTACACATGCGACGTACGTGGAATTCAATAAACAACTCATCACAATTAGAAAAATTACGGACTATCATAAATTTGTAAATGATGTTAAAAAAATATGTACACAGACTAACTGAAACATAAATTAACTCGAATATACTCCTTCTCTATACACGAGTCGTACTCTCATAGAGAAGAAACAAATGTTAAAAAATTCCTACCCAAAATCCATCAATAAACGTCCTCGTCGAGTGTGACGTAATTATCCCCGCGCGTTTCATTCGTCCAAAAGATATCCTCCTTAAGGAATTTAATAATGCCATAAGCAGCAGCTCCTGCACCACTATTTGAAGCGAATAAAAATAAAACACCCTGTTTCTTAAACATTCTTAAGAGATGAAAGAGAAAGGGGTATTTTGTTTGTACCTGGCGCTTGTCCCCGGCGGTAGCGACAGCAGCTCACGATAACGCAATCAAATCGACCTCTCGAAAATTATTCATCCAATCAAAGTCATAACCTTAAACAGTTACACAAAGAACGTGCGTGTTTGGCAAAAACCGCGAATTCGCAACGATAAAATACTCGTCAAATATGTTGAAGTTTCATTTAGTTTTGCGTTTGTTTGATCAAATGAATACATTATTCCTGGTGCAATGGGTGCTTGATTCGGTAATCAGGCCTATTTTCAAAATTGCAATATTGAAATGAAGGTGATTGTTACACCAACCCTCAAAAATAGTGTTATATTTGAATGAGAGAGAGGGAGAGAGAGTGAGGGAGATAAACGTACCATAATCTGTCAAAACATAAAAATGGCAACAGGATTGGCCGTGATTCTTCACTTACGACGCTGCGGATGAGGAAATCAATAGGTAATTTATGAACAAACCTTTTTCTGTGAACTTTGAATACTGTATTAGTACATACTTATTTTAACCAAAAACTTATATTTTTAGTCGAAACTCGAGAATGGAAAGACGTCGTTTGCGATGAAAATTCCAAATGGGCAATTTTTACAACTATACCGCCTCGATAAGGTACAACTATACCGCACAAATCACGTAACACGGACGTTAATTTACATACTGTCTATCTTTGAGGGTTGGTGTAACAATCACCTTCATTTAAATATTGCAATTTTGAGAATAGGCCTGATTATCTGCTGATGCTGTGTCATCTATTCAGCGTTGTTTCATGTGTTGCAGTCTATTGGACCACCATCTTCCCTATATAGTCACCGATGATAGATAGATAGTTAGTAATACTTCAATTATTATAATGTTGTATAAACCTAATTTAGATTTCTTGTTTAGATAAACGGAAATTGTGTCGAATATTAAAAAAGAAAAAATGTAAACCACCGATGAACGACTCTGCGCATGCTGACTGCACATAAAAACGCATCAAAAAAAATGTTGCAACTGTGTTGCCAAGTAGACAGGCTCCAGGTTTTCGAGTACCTACTTGTTTTATGTCGCAATAAGCTGGCTGGAAATAAGGTCAAATCGGGGCATAAACAGTAAACATCAATTTATAATATTGTTCACAATCGCACGTATGCCGATAACGTGGTACTTTTATGGGGCATAAACCTTATACAAGTAACGATAGACTGTTCAGGTACCGAACACAAAACTATAAAGCAATTCAAATGCCACAATTGTCGTCGTAGATAAGATTTGAATAGTGCTACTTGAGTAAGATCAGACTGCAAGATAAACGATAAAGTGTGACAGAAGTATCAAATAAAACATAAATAATCATATATACATTTACAGAAGAGAGGCATAACTAGTTTTAAATGATTTTTGTATAATTACTTACCTTTTTAGAGTTGTAAAGAGGAGCAGATTCTTTCTAAATTGAAACTGAACTAAACTTGGATACGATTCCCTTGACTTGTGCGCAGTTGACAGGAAGGTTACAGATGATATGTGGTTATTAAATTTCTTCGATTTACACGCCCCTAGCGGACGCTGTCGTGAAACTAGTGATATAGAACGATTCCCCGCGAAAATTCAAATCCAATGATATAAACATATTAATTTGACAAATAATTGGAATATTCCGTGTTGTTGGTAAGGTGAAGATATATGATTGAAACAATTTATTTATCTCTTGTTCAATCTATTTTACAATACTGTATAATCGGTTGGAGTGGGGGAAGGGGGACTTTCAAGGCTAACCTCTTACCTGTAGAAAAGGTTCAGAGGCTAGTTTTGAAAGTCATCCTTCGAAAACCATAAATATTTCCAATTTAATAAATTCCTTAAAGATTCTCAGTTAACCCTTCCCATACCATGCTGTAACGCTGGTCTACCGCCCCAATTAAGTCTGTAATATTTGGATAAATACACGCAACATAAAATTCATATTTTAGTATTTTAAAAGCATAACCTAAAGCATTTTTTCATTTAGGAATGACTAATAAAAAATCAGTTATGTAAAAGGAATTAATTCAATTCATTGTAAAATTACTACGTTGGCAAAAATACCATTTGTGGTAAGACAAAAAGAGATCACACATTACTTTCACAGTGAAACAAATGACAAAATATAAGAGTATAATTTTGTCTCTTTCTCACTAATTAAATGAAGAGAGATAAGAAGGAAGGGCGTATTGCATAGGACTTGATAAATGCTCCGAATTATATTAATAATTTTTTCACATTTAATTCTCAATATTTAGAGTTAATTTATGGCACTAACAATTTTGAAAGCATTCAAGCTAATATAAGAGTTTTTTCTCATTAAAAATGCTAAAAAAAACTATAATTTTTTACGGTAACACGAGTTGACAGCATGGCTGCTTACGGATATTTTTTATCACGGTATGGTAAAGGTTAGATAATGTAAAGGTAGCTAAAATAACCGTACTCCTCAATTCAAACACGAGAATTTGTTTTCTCTATTGAGTTAGTTAATTTTGTAAAAAAAAATGTACAATAAATAAATAAATAAGTGAAATTTTTTTGTATTGTAGCTTAAATATGTGCATTCCATTTATGTAAATTTAAACAGAAAAATAAAAGTGCAAATGCTTCTGTTAGAAGCGCTGGATAATGGTTATATTTTTAGTTACGTATTTTTCTTAAATTACCTACTCAATTTTCTGTCCTCGGCAGCTCCAAAATCGGTCCACTTCCGGATGGATCGCATCCAGGATAGTTACTTTCTAACCGACCGCCGCCTGCCTTCTTATTTTCTTCAAAACAATTGTTAATTCGATCCACGAATAACAAAGCCGATATATTAAATTTTACAACATTCAACGATGGGATTTAACTTAAAATGTGTCGGAGGAAAAAAAAAACAATATCAAATTGCTTGTAAATGGGCAAATTACATTCGTCTATAGTGGTAATTAAAATTAACGACGTCCTCTCAAGAATCGTGTTACCAAATTCCACGGCGGTAAATCAAAATAGCATCCAGTAAACGTCCACCCAAGATGCGGATTTTAATGTATTATATATGTATATATATATAATATATTCAGTGACACTAACGATCACTTGACCCGGCAGAGGTAGGCACCATTATATAAGCGGCCATCTTCTGCTGAAATCTTATACACGCGAGAGATGTTTTTGTTTATGCGTATAATATCTCTGCCTTGGACGAGGCTAATGAAATGTTATCTGAATTATGAGAAGTCTCCCAACAAATTGGTTTGAATTTGACAATGAACAAAACAAAAGTGTTAATGAATGACGGCACAATTCATAGCGCCAATATTCACACAAGGCAATTCTGTAGAGGAATTAGAAAAGTATATAGGCAGCAACTAAATAAAGAAATTGAGAAACGGATAGAACTAGGCTGGGCAGCACTCGAATACTCTAATTAAATACCCACAAAGCCTCAAAATAAAAAAAATTAACTAGTGCGTCCTTCCAAAGACGACATCACCATATCATTATTATCTGGCGTTTTCTTGTCTTCACAAGCGTCTCAAACTTGTCGATTGTTTAATGATTTCTTCAGTCCGGCCAGTTTTAAGGCGGCATGTCGACCTCTTTATTCCCATCGGGCACCACTGGATGACTGCAGTCGTCCAACGATTATCGAAGGATAAAGAATTCTACGCTTTTGGGCGTGCCACTGCAAATGCCCGTTCATTCCGGCAATGGTTAATTGGTTCTACAACCCTTCTTGCGACTGACCTGAGAGTTGAAGGTACAGAGGCACCATTTTATATGTCGCGTTGTACATCAACCAACACATTTCAAATTATTATCCTCCAAGGAAACAGAGCCAATGTGGTGTGCCAACAAAAGGGATGTTACGTACGAGAATTTTGACTTCCGTATATTAATTCGCATTTATAATAAATAGATTTTTTTCTAGTTCTTAAGATTCATTAATTTTAAATTAAATATATGCTCTGAGGATATCAATTATAATTATCTTCTTATCTGTCTGAAATTGTTAAAATTATCAGTGAGACGTGACCGATGACCGACCTTATACAGGATCATCGACGGTATAATAATAGACTGCTCCCAAATTGTCGGTCTGCTTGAGGTCATCGTGACACAATTTATTGTTCTATTACAGTAGTAATGTCAGAACTCATGCATTAGCTAACTCCGCAGTTCTCAGATTGCATTATTTGAGGAATGAATATGCGGAGGTAGTCGACATTTTTGTTGTAAATTTAATTCTTTATTGTACTACACTATTAAAATTTTTTGTGTCTCAATGCACAATTTATATTTATTTTTATTTTTGATTATGAATAAACTTGCTGATATTACATAAGTTTTTTCTTCATGTATTGCACTTCTGATGAAACTTTCTGTTATTTTACAAATTATGTTAATGCCTGAATAGGGCGTGTATAATAATAATAAATAAACATTTATAAAAAACTACTTCAATAGCTATCTATGTACGTACGGTAGGCTTCTTTAATAGTTTTCTTTATATATACGGGAGGCTTCTTCAACAGCTTTCTTTGTATGTACAGGACGCTTTTTCAATAGCTTTCTTGGCCAAAAAAAAGGTGAGAGCATTTCGTAAAATGTGATGTAATTACATGAATATCAACAATAGTTTACTAATTTACTTAGCTATTTACCTATATTACATTTTATTTCGACAATTTCCGGTCGCCATCTTTGATTAAATTTGGTTTTTATTTAGTTCCCATTGTTTATATTTGTTTTTTTTTTAATTGTTGCCCAGAATGACAAAAATCACTGCAGAAAACCGTATTCTGATCAAAAATTTGCGAATTGTAAAACGTTGGGGTGCTAGGAAAATGATCGAAAACAAAACTTGGAGTATAGCTAGACGTTACAGCATAACTGGACATTACAGCAGGACGGAGCTCCATCTCACACAGCCAGAAATACAATCAACTTACTTCGTCGTGAGAATGTTAATTTCATCGAGCCAGGCATGTCACCACCGAACAGCCCAGATTTAAACCCAGTACATTATGCTATATGAAATGTTTTGATGATTTCTGATTAGCTAAATATAGTGCAAAAAAAATTACATTAAGAATTATAATTAACTATATTATGTTTTGAAATAAGTCACGTGTTACGAGATGTTCTCACTTTTTTTGGGCCGTCCTGTGTATGGGAGGCCTCTTCAATTGCTTTCTTTATATATACAGAGAGCTTTTTTTGTGTACATGGTAGGATTCTTTTTACATTTATACTTGAAAGCGAAAACTTGTATTTAAAATATTTTTTAAAAATATTACATGAAACCAGCCAGCGTTCACTCGCTGCAGGTTTAGCATCCACGCTCAGTGATACCTATCGAGTTTCATCACGTGGTCTCGCGTCGTCCCCGCTGATGAAGACAATTGACTCCGTCAACTCCGTGTCTTGGGAATTGTGACAAATGTCGATGCGCACGAGGACTATTCTCGGCACAAGGTGATGTGGTAACGGATACCCTCGAGGTGGGAGAACCGCAGAATCTTATTGGTCGGCCATACACAAGCCTACTTGGTGGTTGGGTTTCAGTCAAGGTTGAAGGTTGAGCTGAGATCTTCATTTAACCGCGCAAGATAGACTTTTTTTTATTCTATTAAATAGATATTCGTTGATACGTATATTGTGGACTGTATTGTATATCAATTATCGTCAATAATGACAGGAAAAACTCTAATTTGCAAATGTATATTGAATTGTTGGCAGCAGTGGTGTAGTGGGGACAGGGCGGCACCCTAGCACTTCTTTTGATCCAGGGCACCGCCTTAATAATTTTTTTGACATGGAACTTACTTTTCAAGTACATTAAAAATATACTAATAGTGCAAAAAATATGTAGTGCCGGAGAATTTTCCAAACGGGAAAAATATTACTAGGAAATTTGTAGTGGTTTTAGTTAAGAATTGGTTCATCTAGGCGCGCGGCGGTATCCCATTCTTTCAACCATTGACCATTTGGAGACATATTAAATATGTGAACTCTAAATTTACATGTTATAGTTCGATAGTTCTATTGACATGTGCATGGTTTAAGCGTTTACAAAAGCTAATTTCTTGCTGGCTAAGATATTTTCTATTAAACTTATTCAATTTTAATTTTCCGCGGGAAAACATAGAAGAAAAAAAAGGGTGGTACTTTTTTATTTAGCACTACACCACTGATGGACAGTACCTTCTGGTATTGAACTGAAATAATAATTTGAAGGAATTGAATATTTGGGATGCAGAATATATGAAAAGTTGGACCCTTCTATGGAAACTATGTTTCGTATTGAGCAAGACCGAACTAAATACTTCCGTATGAAGAAAATATTGTGCAGACATGACATAAATTATAATTGCGAATAAGAATGATATCGTATTACATATACTTCTATTTGAAATCATACAAGCTCACTGAATGCGACTTAAGAGCATTTGAGATGTGAATCTATGGACGACTTCTAAAAATAAGATTGATTGCTAGAGTTCTTCTAATGAACTAATGCAAAAGAAAAATATTTTTTTAAAATAATAAATTACAATATTTTGGCCATATCATGAGAAATCCGGAAAAAAACCATTCATCATAATCATAATGGGTGTTAAGACAGAACAGTGTGACGTTTTATCCTATCTGCCTGTCCCTGCTAAGAAACTTCGTGATTAGGGGATCCCGGCACAGTTTATAATATTTATGAGTCCCGGGATAACTACATAAATCTACGGCGTTAACTTTGTAGAGTTTTATCGTAATGGAAACTCTACAAAGTTAACGCCGATTCTATCAGTAATTGGATTGTACGTACACAGTTCCGGGATTATCAACTTCACCTGTCGACGAGAGTTACTGTTTCTCTCGAAACTAGAGTAGTGCTATAACTCGAGTAGAGTTATAACATGTTTCATTTATATCCATTCACATATCTTGCATTCTTATTTGATGAAAGATTTGTTATTGATTATCGATCAATATTTATATACCACCCCCACCCCCAGAGGTAAACAGTGTTAAGTCAAGAAAACAAAATTTTACAGTGGTCATTTAAAGTTTCGCATACAAATAAAATCATTGTAATCTGACCAAGGATCATTTTTACTAGAACGATATTTATTTATTTTATTTCGTAATATTTTAGCTCATTGTTAAACACAAAGACAAACTAATTTCTAGAAGAAATATGAGAAACGTAATTTAAACAAAAATGGACTTAACATAGTAAATCTAAATTAGGTTTATAACATAGGGAAAATGCTCATTACTCATTTCAGGATCATTAAAATATAATCCCGAAATTCTGGGATTGCAATTTTGTTCAAGACAGTTCCACAACTGGATAGGTCTGGTTCACTCCAGGAGGCCGTCAGGAACGCTGCAGATTAGAGCAGATAATACCAGATAGTTTTGGGTGTGGTGGTATCTTTATTGCCATAGTTACCACGACCGCTCTCCCGAGAGCATAACGGCCATAACCTAATTCTAATGGTGTACGGATGCCTAGATTATTGTCAACTAATGTGTATCAACGTGCGTGATACGGAGATAAGAGCGATGAATCATTAAAAGAATATATTAGTAATGTAATAATATGTAAAGTGATATCGCGAGCGTCGCCCACAACCTCGTCTCGTGTCACCATCTTTCGTGGCGATGTTTACGTCTGGAACGTGCCGACGGGAGATTAAATTAAGCAAACAATAAATAATAATTTGCATACTTACACTACCTCTGTGTTGTATTAATTAAAGTGTGCTTTTTGGACAGGACCGCACTGGCCCTGGCGGCCGGGCACCGCGACTGCCGGGGCCGGGAACGTCACTCGACTCCGGGCGTCTAAATAAATAAAAATAATCATTTAGAATAACACATATATTTACAATACTCGACTCGAATCTGGAAGAATGAATCAATCTACACAGTTTTTTTTCACGTCAAATTTTCGACCATATTCCTTATATTTTCCAAAGAAGTATAAAAATGTGATGTCCATTATTTTAGAGGTGGATATATTCCAAGGAGTATGGACGAATTCTAAAACTGTTACTGTGACCGATCAAGTGGTGGGTGACGATGGAATCGGACGGGACGGAATAGGAAGAGGAAACGAGTAAAGGAGTTGGCGAATGGAATAGGGAAGAATGGGATGAGGGTAAGGGAATCCTTCGATAGCGGACCAGCATGGCTTACGGGATAAAGAGGACAGCTCAACCCGCCTGATGATGAGGCTCCCTGGCTTATTCGAAGTTCATCGATTCTGATGAATCTACCGCACTCTGTTCAAATCTTCTGTTATTCCAGTGGATCCAATGAATGATCCAGCGAGAACACCACTTTCTTTCCACAATCTCGACTTATTTCACTCGTACGAAAACGTACTAGCTGAGCTGGGGAACTGGTGTAGACTGAATTGGACATAGGCTAAGAGGTAGGAATAAACTAAAAACTGCTGACAATATACTACATTTAACTATAATTATTTTGATTAAAGTATGGAAGTATATGCACCTATAAAAAAATAAAAAATAAATATTATTGTATGAGATTCTAACAAAATCACGCCACGATGAGCTTGGCCTACGTATCTTTGCTTCAAACACTAAATCTTCTAACAAAAACTAGTACGGCCGCTTTAAATTCGATGACATCATATTTTTAATATATGTATATACCGCTAAAACATTGTGCGGTAATTGTGTTACGCTCAGTATATACATACATGTCAGAGATAAAGTTTCTCGATTATCCCGCGTCTGTTGGTCCTGAGATGGATCACTGTTGTCCCAACGTATCGGGTAAATCTCATTACTATTGGAATGCCCAATCGGTGAAGTGTCGCTCTAAAATCATCGTGAAATACGTTTTTTTCAGGCCGGCAGTTCAGCGCGAAGTGAAATCACCAACCTTTACTTTGTATGATTAGGGCGTCTACGATATAATGTTTGGTAATTTTGTAATTTATTAAAATATTATTCTTGTTATTTGTTTGTGCGATAATAAGATGAGTAATGAGACTTATCCGAAACTTTGGGACAAACTTAACATATATATATGTTAAGTTTGTATATATATACAAGGTATCTCTTGTATTTAATTTTGTATTTAAGTACAGTCCCTGGGAATTTATTTCTTAAAAATGGGCCCTATGGGAAAAAGTTAATTGGTATCAATTTTCGAGGGAAAATTTCACGAACAACTGGTAAGGACGCGGCTAGCGATCGGCATACCCCCCGCCCCTCTCCGGCTCGCTGCAGCGAATGAACCAAAATGAAAAAATGCTTTTGGGACACATCTATATTTGTTAAATTCGTGTGTCTGATTTAAAACAAATTTTGCATAGTTACACCTTAGGACCCTGAGCAAAACGCAGGCACGCTAACCCGGTCGTAAATAAGTTTTATATTGAATACAATATGAAAGATATGTGAGGCGAGTGTTGTTGGCACCCGAAGTCTGTTACACTGTGTATCTTGGTCCGGCCCTGATCCTCGGTCGCCTGGCTTGTCGCTGAATGTTAGATGATTGTTGTGATGTTGTCGCTGGTTGCTGGGAGCTGCTCTGACCGACAAGGAGTTTTAACTTTGCATGTTGCGATTATGTTTTCAAAAATAAGAAAAGTATTCAAAACATTTGATCCATTAAATTGTTACGTGTCGCGGCATTCGCAAGCAATCTAGAGACGGCCTTTCAAGCGTGTCGACAATATTTACGGATTACAAAGTTCACTTTATCGCAGTAGAGAATCATTTAAACGAGTATTTTATTTAAATTTATTCAAAATAATGCGAATTCGGTAGGCAGGTATTAACGGTAGAAGTAAAGAGACGTAGTTATACAAATTGGATGTTGGTCACGGTTCGAAATGGAAAATTAAACGAAATTTAACATTTTTTTGATCAACAAGTATATATAACAGATTTGGTCCAGAGTACTTTATGGGTGGATACCTGACTAAATTACGAGTCGAAAATGTTTAAGGAATACGTGCCTAATCTCAACCATGTCAGAGATATAATCATTTCAAATACTTCGATAATAAAAACATTTTTTCTCGATACACCCCCATTAGTTTTTTATAACTCCTGTCGCACCTTGTATAAGAATCATGCGGAATGGAGCTACAGTATATTCAGCACCCGATGTGCGCTATGGAGACACAATCAGGGGTGGGCTGGAGGGGGCTCGGAGGGGCTCGCGCGATTACGTTGATAAATTAAGAAAAAAAAATTCTTAGATCAAATCAGTATCTACCTAACTGCAATTTTTGTGGAAGGTGTGTTATGAAATATAAGATTTTGTTGCCTAGATTTTTTTTATCTATAGTCTAAGAATGCTTAAAAACGCCGATGTTTGATATATAATATATTGCTTCCAGAAATTCTTAGATGTTCAACGCAAAAATTTTGTGAACAATTATCCTTCATACTTCACACATGAATATTTTTTTCACTTTACCGTAATTGTGCACAGTTTTGAGAAGAACAATTCCTAATATATATTACTTTGTAACGTCATCTACTAAGGAGAACTTCAATTTCAGCAATATTTAAATATGTCCAAGAATACACAATTACCTATAAAGGCACTGTTATTGAATACATATCAGATATCTCATAGACACGAAGCTATTTTTACTATATTTAATGGAAGATATATGGGGGATAATTAAAAGGCTTACGACCTGTCTTCAATCAATTTTCAACAAAATCAGATTCTCATTGAGTTGACATATAATACATGCTGTTTCAAGGAAAAATGAATTATCAAATTTGATCTATAGATGGCGATGGTGTAGTGGTACTCGAAACGACTCCATGTAATACCATATGTACAACTTTAAAAAATTTGATAATTATGGAGATTGAAGCCCTGTATTTCATCTCAATGAGATATCTGATATTAACTGAGCGTTCTGTTTTGAAACATGGAATAAAATAATAATACCTATTTTCCCGTCAATATTGGAACTCTTCTGAGGTAGGTGAGCATATTATTTTATGTAAATTGCGTACTGTTACATAATATAAGTATATCGAGTAACATTCGATTGATGGAACGGAACACCGCGAATAGCTGTGAGATAAAGCGAGCCCCTCGTAAACGTATTGGCAGCCCACCGCTGGACACAAAGGACGCGTGGCACGGCACACGACACCCATCGTGACGGTGACACGAAGGACGAGGATAATGTAAACGTCATGGCAAAGTGTAGCACAAACCAATTGAGTGTTGACGAGTGTGGGAACGCTGGAGCTGAATCACGGTCCCCCAACGGGAGACCCTGACCTTGGCGCGTCGTAGCGCTGCGTGAAGCGTGAACCATGAACCGCGGTCGGACGGGATAGCCGGGGACAGCTGTGACCTCCGCTGATAATGTCATCCTCTGACATTGGTGCCATGAATTATTTCATAACAATGTGGCTCGATCCTAGTTTCGCGAGAATGTTTTACAGACTAACATTCAGTCCATGAATATATTATACAGGGTGTATAAATAACAGACCTAGTCCACAATATTTCATGAGTGGATACCTGATTAACTTACGTGTCGAAAACGTTCAAGAAATATGTGCACAATATCAACCATTTCAGAGATATAAACATTAAAAAAAAACACGTAATTATGCGATTATTTCGAATAATTTAAATATTTTATTAATTACATCCAAAAATTCAAAAAATTATTTCGAAATACGTAGACTTAAAGCTTAACATTAATATTTTCCTAGCGGTAGATAATGGAGTCTTGGTACCGACACTGATGAATGGATGTGTGGCCTGGACCTGGCAGAAGAGGAACGAAAGTAGGCTGAATGCAGCGGAAATGAGATCACTCAGGCGTAGGTATTATATATGCGGCAGATCCATTTATGGCAGAGTAAAGAATGAAGAAAGAATATAAAGTTGATCTTAGGTGGTTTGGTCATATGAAACGGATGAATGAAGAGAGAATGGTAAGAAAGATATATGACGCACGTGTTGATAACACCAGAAGTAGAGGACGTCCGCGGAAGACTTGGCACGACCAAGTAAACAAGATGATGCTCCTGTTAGAAGCCACTTCAACTTATGTTAATGTTTCTTTAACGGAATCTATTTTAAAAAAAACTATAATTATTTAAAAAATAAATTTGTATTTATGTTATTTTATAAATTTTTATGTATAATTTTAAAAACAAATTAATTGAAATAACTAGAGAGATATATCTTTTTAGTTGATTCATTTAATTTGTATTAAAAATACCACAGAAGTATCTGTTCTGAAAAACTGAAACTTCCCAACAATAATATGTTCTCCGTAAAACTATAAAATGAAACATATCTCTCGGTGCTCTCAGATTTTTGTATAGAGCTGTAGAATTCTACAGTCGCCATCAGTTCTGCTAACTGAAATGTTGCTCGAAATATCGGCCACAATAAAAGGCGACTAAAAAGAAACAGGCAGTGATGAAGTGACTAACATGCTTCTTCCATGTAACTCTCAAACGTCCCTTTTCCCTTGGTCATCCTATTCTCATCCATCTCTCTAATATCCGATTTCTTTCCTTAATGTGTAATTTTTAACATTATGTATCAATCTTTTCTCACAAGATTCCAAGCGCTCTGTAGTGACCGCTGTTATGTATGTACCTACCCTCCGAAGCAACATCCCTATCTTTTAGTTTGTCAACCTTAACTATTCTTGATTTGAATGGTTTTATCTAATCTTATTATTTATGCTTTCTGTAAGCCGATGTGCACTGAAACGATTATTTCATATTATCTTATTTATGATTTTGTTTACCCGGATTTAAATTACCTTCTATATTATTTGATGGGAGAAATATCTCCCCAATTACCTTTATAAACTATAACACAACCCTTTAGAGATCAGATCGTATCTAACATCCAAACGAGAAAGAACCGAAAGTCTATTTGTTTCAATACATCTCCGTAAACACGCTACCTTATGCATATAATATATCAATAAATGAGTTATTTACAAGTACCGAGTCGTCATTTTAAGACCTCCCGAGGATGGAACATAAAACTGTGGACAAAGATTTCCACGAAGCCGCTAAAGAAGAAGAAGAAGAAGAAGTAGAGTCTCGTATGCGACGATGTTGGGACCGTTAACTTTTTAAAATATTTCATTAATTGCTGTCAGCTACACTAGTTTCCAGGCAGTGTAGGTGAAACTAAACGTCCATGAAAATTAATTTCATTATTGGTGTTTGTTTAATTAATTGTGTTGCAATATTCTGTGAAATAACAATTAAGGTGTAATAATTAATAAGGAATTCCTTATATATAAACTCACATTGTTTTGAAAGGCAAATGTTATTATTTTCATCACTTGGCCTTGGCTTCAGAATAGTCAATTTAAAGGCGTGTCGTAATATTGTTTAAATTGCAAGTTCAGCTCGGACAAAATGGCTTACTCGCTTACGATTACGCCGTTTCCCTGCGGGAGTAGACAGAGAGAATAGAAATGTTCAGTGGCGGAGCAGCCTCTCTCCATCACTGATAAATGGGAAGTAAAACCAAAAGCAGCAGAGAAAGGAAAAAGAGAGAAAATAACGCCAAAAATAAGGTATTCTTGACTGCATGTAGGCTCGTTTTTTGTCGACTCGGCTGGGAGGGCTTTAAACATCAGTTATTTTATTTTGTTAGTATTATTTTTATCTTTCACAACCTCATGCGACCTGGACAAGATGAATTTCTGCGACTTCGACACATATATGTGACGTTTACCCTCTCTCATTTCGGGGGTGCATGACTTTCATAGCTTCTCTCTGGCTGCCTTCTGGAAAAGGAGCCTCACCTTAAATTGATACCGTACATGTGATATTGTTAATATTGTACAGGTATGGCTTCGGTACGATGATACTGGAGACAACCTACATCAGTAAATGACTGATCAGTAAATGACTAATTGACAACTCAATTGTTCATGTCAATTGTAATTACTTTGTACGCTAAAATTGTATATCCATAAGCTACGTAATAAAGAAAGAAAATAAAAACCGTGAAGGAAAGCCACAGAATTATCCAAACTTAACCAAACCAAATCCAAACCTAATGCACGCGTTCGTTGCTTTGCTAAGTGGAATCGAAGCGGGACTGCATAACTCTCATAACGATTCCGGGATAGGTCGGGATCTGTTAGGGTTTCTTTCAGCAATTTAATTATTATTATTGATAGTTTAACCAGTCTATACGTATCTGGTTTACCTGGTGTTCCGTACAGGATACAAGAAAACAAGGGTGGTTCGCCGATCTCAGCTTCTCTCATGATAATGAGGTCGAAAGAAATGAAACACAAAAGATGTTCAATATAAACACACTACGGCGACAAAATGGAGAATGCCTGCAGCAGCAGAATATTCCTGTTTTTATTCAAATTCATTACAATAAGTCATTTTGCAAGTACATACGTAAAACGGCGACAGCTCGGCCGCTTGAGACGTTTTTCTAAAACGTCTTTGTTTTCCTAAATCTATCGCACAGTTTTTTTGGCGCCATGCCGATGATTACACCTTTAAATTGTGTCTTATCGTATCAATTAATATGGCGCCTCCTCGGCGAGTAATTTCTGTGCGATACACCTGGTGATGACAAGTCTTCCGCGAACGTCCTCTACTTCTAGAGCCTTTAACCCTTCCCAAACCATGCAGTAACACAGGTCTACATCATAATTAAATCTGTAATATTTCAATAAATATACGCAACATAAAATTCATATTTTAGATAATCCTAAAAAAATATTAGCGCTTAGGAATGACTAGTGAAAAACCTTTTAAAAAAAAGGAATCGTATAAAAAAAATATTTTTTTTATTCAATCCGTTGTAAAATTAATACATTGGTAAAAATACCATTTGTGATATGAAAGGCAGAGATCACACACCATTTTCACAGTGAAAAAAACAACAAACATACTAATATAATTGTCTCTTTCTCACTAATTAAATGAATAGATAAAGAAGGAAGGACACATTGTACACGACTTAATGAATGCTCTAAATTATGTTATTAATATTTTTTTCGAAATATTTAGAGTAAATTCGTGCCATTGAAGCCATTTAAGCTAATAAAAACATTTTTTCTAACTGTTATTTACGGTAACACGAGTTGACAGCGTGGCTGCGTTCGGGTATTTTATATTATGGTATGGTAAAGGTTAACACTCGTGTTACACATCTTTCTTATCGTCCTCTCCTCGTTTAATCGTTCTACATGTCCAAACCACCTCAGCGACTCCTGTTCACTGTGCTAAGGACAGCAGTCCTAATTTGGAAAATATTTAATTTATCAGTTAAAAACATTTTGGTATTTATTTATCTATAACGATCATATCTATAACAAGAATTGGAGTCTTCGAAGATAATATAATGTACACACTGACTGCGTAGGCGATACATATATTAGATTATGGCAGGTGTACAAACAAGTAAATCGGTAAAATAAATGATTGCGATGTGCAAATAATGATAATAATATAAAAAAAAAAAAGTAAAGTTATTCCAAAAATATGTCTTTTAAATTTTAATTTTAAACGTTTTTGAGTCCCTTAATTTCTATATATATATATTTTTAATAAGTCCTAACTCACTAACTACCGAGCGGCCACACTCTTCTGTCCTGACACACGATTCTCGTCTCATCCACATTCACACATCTTATCATACACGCTCGCCGATTATTGAGGCTTCTAATAGGACCATCCTCCAGTCTTTCAGGTTTACCTGGTCGTGCCAAGTCTTCCGGGGACGTCCTCTACTCCTGGTGCCATCAACACTTGCGTCATGTATCTTTCTTACCATTCTCTCCTCATTCATCCGTTCCATATGACCCTAAGTGATCTTTTCTTAATCTTACTATACTAAGATCAGCTTTACATTCTTTCCTTATTTCTTCATTCTTTATACTCTGTCATAAGTTTATTTTATTTATTATTTATTTATTAAATTATTAGCGCCCTTATTGCTTACACAAGTAGCGTTGGAATACATATATAAATTGAATAGAAAAAAAAATATATATATAAACAAGCTATAAAAATAAAGGTTCAAGACAGAAAAAACAATAAAAATTTAGGTTTGACACAGAATGGCTGAGTATCAAAATCAGTTGTATCTTTAACAGCATCACTCTTACATTTAAACATTGAATATTGGAATACATATACAAGACCAAAATTGTTCCCAAGCCTGTGTAGTCTTTGTGTGGGTGCATTCCTATAAAAATTAGTATATGGTGAATTTATATGGAACAGCACGGACGAAACTCCGCGCAGGAACGTGGTATACAATCAGTTCAGTTAAATTAGGGGCGTCCAGTATGCCATATACTATTTTAAATAAAAATAATAAATCACTCACTTCTACACGACAAGTTAAAGTGCTCATTAGAAAATCATAATTCAATTATTCAGCAGGTATACACAGTTGATATATAAGTATATAAGTGATCTGATTTCCACTGCATTCAGTCAACTTTCATTCCTCTTCTGCCGGCTCTAGGCGTCACTTCCATACATCAGATACTAGCAGTCAGTACTCATACACTTGACTATTATAGAATTTGAGCTAAATAAGTCAAAATGAAATATGTATCCTAATTATATACAAACATATTAATATTGTATTATTTATTAACTTTGTTTTTAAACTACTACGAGTTGACTATATTCCATCAAACGGTTTTGGAAAATACCTTTTCCTTCAGCAGGATGCCAAAACAACTAACCAAAACCATATGTCAAAATGTTCTAATATTTTCAAGTTCAATTTTTAAAAAGTGATTAAAAAATGATCTAAAAAATAAATCAACTTAAATTGCTACGATGGAAATTGACTTAGTTATTCAAAAGTATTGTAAAATTTTTTAGGATATGACTTGTAATTGGTTATTTATAATATAATGTCGGATAATTTTACGAGCTGCTTTACTTATTTCTAATGATTCTAATATATTCAATTTAGTACCAATATTATTAATTTACTAATTTATTATATTACTAATTTTTATCGTAAGTATAATTATTTTCTAATAAATGATTTGAATATGTGATCTTATTCCACATCAAAAAAAAAATCATGTAAACATTATATAAATTCCTCAGTATCAAAAATGTCTCTCATGCCGTATTGTCTTCTTAGGTTGTAAAATTATATAACTGTCCTTTTTTATAAATTACCCATGACATTAAAATATATAGTGTTGAATGTTGAATTGAATGGTTACTTAGAATAAGTAGAAACATTCAAAATTAATGGAAATTCTCAGAATGCAACTGAATAATGTTGGCCCTTATACCTGGCGTTACGTTGGCCCTAGTTATAAATACAAGTTGTCGAGATAAATTGTAAATTGATAATGCCCTTTCAAGGCGAAATGCGTCTCGAGTAAATTAAATTAAGCTCAGCGCAAAAGCAACAAAACCACGATGAACGGTTGCAAACGAAAAAACATCCTTCATTATCCTAAGAACGCCGAATAAGATACCCATATAATACAAAAAATACCGAAAACAATAGAAAAATAAAGATACCCAAACACACAGAAGTCGGAAAACAGATAGGCAACCAGGGAGCAACACTTACGCAAACAGAATATAGGATTGATTCTCTATCCTAGTAACACTGCCGGCAGATATTCTCCGGAAACAGCACACTAAAGGGTTCAACTGGCAAGCCAGTCAGACACCTAGGTCTATTTAGGATTTCCCACTTAGCGACCCACACTCTCACAAAATCCCTGAACATTTCCAGATCTAAGTAGGTCGCACTTCTTCACAGAATTACGACACACTCCCGTCATGCCCTCGATCATACTCTATCTCGATAAGTGAAGCGGTTTTTGGCCACTCACGAGCTGAGCTGACAATCTGAAGAAACCTGATGGAGACCAAACTCAGCAATGAAGTGTGCGGCATTACTTTTGGATTGCACCGAGTAGTTCGTGCAACTTGCAATCACGATATGCACGATAAGGATAACCATCGAATATTCGTCATCAGAGGAGTAGTTATTATAGATTAATATTAAAGAATAGTAGTTCACGAAAGCTGTTGGTGTAAAAAGTGGAAAGTGACCTGACGTGATCTAACCTTATCGCGATGGCGGGACCTCCTCCAACGGTAGGAACACATTGAAATATTGGATTATTCAGTAAATGTGATAGAATTTCAAATAAGAATTAGGTTTTCTCTATTCCCGGGACTCGATTCGCAGCTCTCGATCACTCCCGGGATCCCGGGTCTCGTGATATGTTAATAATATATTTTTTTAAATAAAATATTTTATGTTGTTTGTTTTTATAAACATATATTGTTCAAAATAATACTATTTCTAAATAAAAATACAGATATAATAAATTCTTAAATAATATTTAAAAAATCTAATTTGAATGAAATGTATTGTATATACATATTTACAATCAATCTATTATATATTATATTAACAAAAATAAAATATTTTAATTAAATACACACATTAAAACAATTTTATTTAAAAAAAGCATTTTAAAAATACCAAAATGTTCAAATTTATATCTGATAGTCAGCTTCTCGATTTTGTACATACATTTCCAGCAGTTGATAAAACCCTCTGTTTGAATCGATGTCGGTTTCATCTGGTCAACAGGAAATTCCTATTACCGAATGACTTCGAGACCGTTACAAGGCAGGGCATAATTCGGTAAAAAAACTAAAATATTTCAGCGAAAGCATTCACTTATGTACGTACTAATGTTTTTATTGCACTTCACCGACAGTCGTCAATCAATGCTAGCAAATTTCCAAGAATTTATAACTCAGTATTTTGCGACTAAATGATTTATTGTTTCCTGAACCCATTGTTATTGTTTTCTGGAACCCATTCGAAAAGTATGCTTTTTTTGTTTTAACTCGAACATTTTTTTTTAACTGCGTTCGTAAGACATAAAAATTGGATGAAATTATTTTAATTGCAGTCTTCCAAAATTATTACGAATCCCGGGATTCGACGTAAACATTCCCGGGACTCGATAGATTGAAAACCGATTATATTTTACAATATTTGAGTCATCTTCTTGGGAATTTTTCTATTTTATACTTTTTTTTATTTTCTCTGCGGTATACTAAAAACTTAATAACTAATATTTTCGACTCGGTTAACTGTTTTTTTTACGATTATTTTTATATTAATTTTGATTTTTTTTTCAAAAATTATAAATAACAAAAAAGTATGACGTGTACAGTTGGACTATCAGCACAACACAGTAGCAATGATGAACGTTCCAAATATGGGTCTACACAAGAATCCTACAAATAATCTGGACTGATGAGTAAGGTATTAAAATAATCAATATGACAGTAAATATACGATATACGTTTGATGGAGACTTGAAGGGATATTGCCGGATTTTGTGTACACGATAACTCTTATCAGATTTCAATAACTTTTCCGTTAGATCTATCTCATATAAGTAGTCTGATTTGCCACGCCTTGTTTTAAAACGGGGGCTTTCAAAAACTTACAAAATTCGTAACTCTGTAAATTTTGTACCCAGAGAAAAAATTCCTAATTACACTTACATACATTCCATTTTTTTTTTAATTTTTGGCATTTTTAATATAGATGCTGTATTTTACCATTCAATATCAATTTGATCTATATGGATATATTTTGCCGTTTGTTTAAAATCTAGTATTATGATCATCAACCTCAGCATCTTCCCAATTCCCACCAAGCTTTATTATTTATCATTATATTGCTTTAACATGTATCATATATGTTAATAATGCACATTACCAATAAGATAAAAACATCAAAGTTGCGAGTTCGCGTATCTTATATAAGTATGTCGAACGTGTTTTTAATATCTCTAGGTAAAGATTACTTAAATGTTATCTCTTTTACAGTATATTCAATAACATTTATTATCAGGGGCGTGCAGTGCATACAAGCAAAAAAACTGTGCATAACTAAAAATTCTGGGAAACAAATATAAATTTAAAAATTGGATTAACATTAACAAAAACATTATTTTGTAATTAGTGCCACTAGAGACTTAAATTGCTTAGTTCTAAAAAATCACCACAACTCACCGCTGTACTCATGGCGCTCTTTTTTTATTTGCCGCATCGTGCTATTTACATTATTCTGTTCTGTCTTTAAGGTAGTGAATTACTCAAGTCATATAAATAACTATTTACTGAATTGAAAATTCCTTTCGGTTGATCCGTTTTGTATCGAGTCGTTACCTATGCTGTTTATTAACAGAATAATATTAGAAAGGGTTACAACTGCGTGCAAAACATTGAAGTGTCTACTTCAGCTTTTACTAATTCGCGAATTTTACTATCTTAGTGTTTTTAACGTGTTGATTTCATGATTGTTCTTTAAATTGGTTGTTAAGATTGGTTTTTGATTTGAGAAAACCAAAAAGCAATTGGCATAACTATTTACAACGTTAACCTTTAATAAAAATAATTATTTCCTTTAATTATTACGTGAATAAAATTAAATGAATCATGTTCAGTCATAGAAAGTGTTCTTAAAAACATCCATACACTTTTTATATGGGTGAGTATTATTTTACGTTAAAAATTAAACATTAAAAACACTATTAACAGTACTCTAAAATTAAAAATAAATACATGATAGGGTCGTATAAACGATGGATTTATTTTATCCAATGACGTTGGTTAAACGAAAATACATATATTATACATGATTGTATAATATCATTGGTAATAGCATAACCTAAATCTATAACTACTGCACGCCACTGTTTATTATGCATTATCATCGCAGTACGCAAATATATGTTAAATTTAAGAAAATATTTTTTGTTTTTGGTGCTAGAAACAGAATGATTCGCAAAAAATTACGAAATAAAGATAGCGTATAATTTTTTAATTTCAGTATCATTTCATATAAAAGCAGACTTGAAATCTTTCATACACATATGGAAAATGTAATATCGTTCAATCACACTAAATAAATAGTATATATTTTTACTAATCTCAAAACACGATTATAGACGGAGTACTGAGGAGATATTTTTTTACTGAAAGATTTTTTTTTTAATTGAGAGAGGTATATTTTGGTTTATCTCAGTCGATATCTGGACTTATTGATAACGGATTTAATTAATTTGGCTAATCACTGTTGATTGTCAGATGAGAGATTTCATATTCGTTTGTGATAATTCTCTAAATTCTTTAACATAATCAGAGGAGTTGATTATATAATATTTATCGTAACAACTACAATTGTAATTACCAAGTAATTCAAATAAAAAATAGGCGAGGGTGACTAAAATAACTAAATTAACTAGCCAAAAAAATATAATAGATTAGGTATTATAATTAATTACTACTAAAAAAAATACAAATTCACATATCGGGTCGTCTAATAAGTATAAGCTTAAAATTATTGTAAGTTTAAAATTCTATTTTGTTTTTATGTGACAACAAATGACATACTAATCGATAGAATTTTTTCTGCTTTAAAACGTCAGTGTCGCTGTTTACCTATATCTTATAGTTTGTCTTAATTTTTGACTTAAATAATAGTGTCGAGTTGAGAAAAACGATAATTTTCGACGAATACTTCTATTCGCCTTTAATCAAGGTTAAAATGGTCATCCTGGAGCTCAAATGGGAAATTCTGACGCATCCACCCTACAGTTCTGACCTCGCTCCGTCAGATTATCACATTTATTTGTCGCTCTCTAATCAAATGCGTGGCGGTATGGTCAACAACGACGATGACCTCTGAAATTGGCTCGATAACTATTTATATACCATACCAGCCGATTTTTATAGAAAATACAAATAGGTTTGTGGTGGCCGTGCTGGCGCCCCACAGACATGGTCACGAACGCATTCATCTGACAGCCATACAATTCAACTGGCACCCGCAGAAAATCAGACAACAATACGTCGTGCCGCAACTAGTCCGAGGAAACGTAGAACCGATCACTCAGCTCATCGGACACATCTAATCGCACGTTTAACTTATACTTTTTATAATATAACAGTGTAAATTCAGTCTGTAGATAAACGCAACTTATCCTAAGCACTGTTTCACTCATAATCCACCCACTCTAGCTGTACAGATCACCATAATTGGTAACATTTCAAATACATATGGGAGAAGCGAGGAGGTATAGGGCCCTCGATTTTCATCCGTACACATCCTTCTGACACAAATAATCCCTATTAGTGACCTTAACGAGTCATTAAAGGTCGAAAGATGGGATGAAGTTCTGGAAAATAATGGAGATTACATCATTCATTCAAATGTTGTAATTATTGTTTAAAATATTTATTTTATAATAAATATTTGAACAAAACCACAAAGACTTATTAGACAATCCAATATAAACAGAAAGACGAACAAATATATTATTTTTAACGTGCATCTGGAGCCTAGCACTATACGGAACTTGGACATTTGCTCAGAGAGAAATAGCTTGGAAGAATTCGAAATGTGGTGCTGGAGAAGGATGAAAAGTATAATTGAGAAAAAGGACTACAAAAATACATCTGTGGAAGACCTGAGAACGCCTCACACAATTAAAACACCTAAATCTGAACTGGAACAAGTAGATGAGTTTGTGTATTTGGGAAGTATGTTTGCTGGAAACGGAAAGGCTGAGAATGATATCGAAAGGAGGGTGACTGCAGGGAATAAAGTGAACGGCGCTTTGAATGGAATTATAGCTAATAGGAACTTGTTAACCGAGAAAAGATTAGCGGTTCATAATGGAGTCCTTATTTATGGAAATGAGGCCTGGAGCTGGCAGAAGAATAATGAAAGTAGATTCAATGCAGTGGAAATGTGATCACTTAGGTGTATATGTGGCAGATCCATCTATGACAGAGTAAAAAATGAAGAAATTGAAAGTTGATGTTAGTATAATGAGTAAGATTAAAAAATGATCACTTAGGTGGTTTGGTCATATGGAACGGATGAATGAGGAGAGAATGGTAAGAAAGATATATGACGCAAGTGTTGATGGCACCAGAAGTGGAGGACGTCCGCTGAAGACTTGGCACGGCCAGATACTGGAGGATGGTCCTGTTAGAAGTCTCAATAATCGGCGACCTTGTATGAGAAGATGTATGAATCGCGCTCTATCCTCTTTGCCTACTTCCGTGGATAAGCGGCGTGATGCTAAGTAAGTTATCTGATGACCCCCATAAAACTTATTTGATCGTGGTTAAACATTAAAAAAAACCGACCCTCGATACATCCACCAATAAGCGCGATGATTGTAGACAAGTCCTGGATGATGTCCAGGACAGAGTCACATGGTGAGCATTTCACATTTAATTTATATGAAAGAACATGATTAACTCAGACAGAAGATTACTTCTTCTTCTTCTTGGGAATGTTGTATCTTGAGAAAGAGAATGTCAGGAATAAGTAACAAAATCAATAAGCATTTAAAAAAATTACGAGACCTCAGTGAAAACCTTAAAATACAAAGTAATATAACATATTCTAATCTATTTTTTTATTTTCTTGTCATATTATATTACTATATATTCAGGTATCCACCTATAAAATAAAATACAGTGGATTAGGTCTGTTAAACCCTGTAAAAATTGTATATTGTCTTTCTAAGTAATTCATCTAACATCTCCTTATCTATTTTATACCCTTTGTTATATTTTATTTATTAAAAAAAAAGAAATGTTTAACTATGCATCCTTGCCGTAAAACTGCCATGCAGTTTGGGAAAAAATAAAATTATAATGAATACATATGTAATAAAGAAGAAATAAGACAACTTCTAAGTAATATGCGAGTACGGTCGGGCGTTCGAGACTCGTTACCGACGCTTTATTTTTTATAGATTCGTTTATATCATCAGATTATAATACCATCGGATTATAAATGAGTTAATACTTTTATTATCTATTATATTCATTTAAAATTACGATAAAAAAATTATAAAATATAACAACAGGCGCACGGAAAGTAGTGTACATATATTTTTTAATAAACAAGCCTAGATAAGCTCATTATATTAAACTAGCGGCCCGTGCCCGACGTTGCCCGGAAATTTCTTTTTAGCGCAGGTCATAATGAGTTATTTTTGCGCGGTGTGTGCGAAATTTGGTCAAAGCCGGGGGAGGGTTTGATGTCCCGGGGGTGGGGTATGGCCATTATATTTTAATCAGGGTCCTAGGGGCAATATTTGAAATGGATAGCATTCGATACATAGTTATATAGGTGGAAGGGTATGGAATCGTAAGGGGGAGGGTGCCTACATTATTAACCTTATTAAACGATGACAAATTCAAAGAAAATATCAACATTTTAATAGAAAGGGGTTTATAAAATGTTATTTGTAGACTGAATATTTTAATTTTCTACACGACGCGAACGGATACAAGGTATCATCTTATATTTCTGTCAAATTGAGATTTAAGCTTTGTCCACGAGGTGAAATTTTACAAAATAGCAAACTGAATACTGATTTTGGGCACGTTGTACAATATAACTCTTGTATATTTTATTTATATTCTATACGTACGAAATATGATTTATTTGGTACGTACAGTAAGATACGTTCCAATAAGTTCCAGCGCTAAACGAAACAGCATTAAACGAAGCAATATTAACACGTCAATAATGGGGATAAGTGAAGTAGAACAGAAAATAAGTTAGATTATTAGTTTTTCTTGTAACATTTACTGTTAATTACATTAATATATTACTAATATCTATTTTTTTCATAAAACATCTATGACAATAAAAAAATGATCCTAGTAAAAAAAATATTTAAGCGATAAGGGAGGCTCTTCCTCATTTTACTTTTTATGTTTTTTTTTTATGAAGAAGTCATCTAACTTCGTTTGTCTTTTCCCGTTTCGTTCAGCGAGCGGTTGCCGATAACGAGACATCGCATCGATGACACTTCGTGTTGCCTTAGAACTTGGTATCATTTTTAATAAATTGATCCATAATTTCCATTGTTGTCGCTTTTTCTATTACAATTGATCGACTTAATGGCATATCGCGTGCAACTTCATCCGCAATCCAGACGGAAAGTCGTTTTTCCATTTCCTCAATAACGTTGTTCTGGAACGGGTAATTTTGGTTGGTGAAATCCTTGCGGTTGTAGTTGCTGATGATACGAATATTTTTTTAGAATTGTTCATATTGTTGAAGTAGATAAATTGAATGCAATACCTATATCAGATTGCCGTTCATCTGCATTTAATCGTCTGAGCACTTGCATTTTAGTTTTCTTGTCGCTTTACTTTCTTTTTTTTTGTAATTAACTATTTCAGGAACTAAAAATGGACATTACAATAAAATAATATACACGTTATTGTTACGTACATATTATACGTACAAAATAACGTTGATGACAGATAATAAATTAACTATGATTATGTTCGTATTGAACGCACCGCGAGTCTGCACGCGAGTGTCAAAGCAACGAAATCGTGCGCGATTTCGGGGAATCCCAATTTTACCGCGTAATACTGAAACAGCGTTAAGCGGGCCCTTACTGTACTTGGCTTGGACGAGGTTCATAAGCTTTTATTGCGCGTGTACACGCATGAGATTTTTTTCTCGGAGATTCGTCTCGAAAGCTGGTGAAGGTCAGTACAGAATTTAGCGGTTTTTACTGATGAAAGGAATCTTAATATCAACCTTAAACGTGTATACGAACAAATGACTTCCTTTTTTTTATTACCTACAATTTTAATTTCCTTTTTTTTTCTTGTTTCTTTCATTATTCTCAATTTACATTTTGCTGACTTGCTAAACCAACTAAATAAAATCTGATTATTGATTAACCATGTTAAATATTTGCCTAGCGTTGTTAAATATTTGTCAAAGCCCAGTGAGGCAGATATTTAAATACAACATTTTAAATAAATAAATGAATGAAATACAAATACGTTACAGAAATTTCTTTCTATACTTGAAACTACATTATTTTCTCCATTCGATAGTGAACGTTTGTCAATTGAGAGACTAGTTCAGAGGTTCCTAAACTTTTTTGTGTCGTAGACCCCTTGCCATGTTTTTCGGTTTTTGGTAGACCCACTACTTACCTGATATTGATTTTTTGTAAATTTCTAATTGTAGTGAAGTTTAGTGTTAAAAACTTAAACCACAAAGCGAATGCCTACATCCTACAACTTACACAATTTTATAACCATATATAATACATTTTTTACTTCATAGGTACTTTTATAAATAATGTATATGTCTTTATATTATAAGATTATATAGGTACTATCAGTGAATGTTGAGATCCACTATCGTGGACCCCCATTTTCATTTCATGGACCCCCAAATTTTTTTTTCGTTGGCGTAGACCCCTTGCAGGTTATCATAGACCCCTGGGGGTCGATATAGACCACTTTGGGAATCACTGGACTAGTTCAAACCAGTTTCCGTCTCGAATTTTCGTTACTTCAATTAAAAAAAAGTGTAGGTACCGCCGAAAGTGTATTTATATAAAAATGCTATACTTTCTGCGTGCCCCCATCTTGCCAATAATATGATAAGAAGCGTTACAAAAAAACATGTATCTATTGTAAATCAACGCGTAGGACGGAGAAGTTGAACATTTGTGCACATTGTAGTTATCAGTCGTGGTTGTGATATTGGTTGTGATATTGGAAAAATGTCCAAGCCGGTATGAATTTTTCAAAATAATAATTATGTCGATGCATCACAGATTGCAGCTATTATGTACAATATCATCGATTGCTCCGAATTTGTTCATTTTTTCCCCTGATTATTTAAATGTAGTCAAATTAAGGGGCTCGCAAGTATTAAAAAAATGATTATGTATCCCTTAAAGTTTCGCATTTTCACGGTACATTTGACATTGAAGGTCATAGAAAATAGATGTTTCGGACGTTTCATTCATAGATGAACCCAAATTATGTTTACCATAAATAAAAAATACATGCTATTAAATTACTGAATAAGGTACTTAATCGCATTTTCAATAAGGTTTGGTTATTTAATTAATTTTTTTTATTATTTTGAAATTATTACAATTTTAAATAATATATGAGTTATATCTGTCACAAAACTTAAGTTACATATTTTTGTGAATCGCTTACCTCTCCACAAAAGAGACTGGCTCTCGTGCTTGGAGAGCGACTTACACTCTAATTATTTATATAGAGTTATAATTATACATTTGTAATCTATAATATTATTTAATATCTAATTGTGTGCTTCTGAAGTGTTCGTTTAATTTCTGTAGGGAGGCTATTGCTGATAGTGTTTGGTGTTACATTTAAGGATTTTAATATTATTTTTAAATCTTAATATGTATTTGTTTCAAGTTTAACAAAATTATTTTCTTTGAGTAATTGATTAATTGTATTTAATAATTACATTTCTATTTTTAGGTTAGGTTATGTTTGGTTATTTTATTAAAATTACATTTCTATTTTGACTAAACGCTTTTGTAAAAAGAACTTAATTGTCTATGGTTCACGTATTAATTTATTTATCTCTTATCTATGGTAAACGTACATTGAAACATCTATTTTCCATGGTCTTAAATGTCAAATGCACCGTGAAAACTCAAAAACTTTAAAGTGTAATAACTTTTTAGTACTTGCGAGCACCTTAATTTGACTTTATTTATATTATCTGGGCACTCAAAAAATGTACGAAATCGGAGCAATTTGTGATTTTTTAAAGTTATTCCCAATATTCAATATTCCAGTTCAATTATTGAATTGCCACACAAACCATTGTATTTCGAACATACGGTAAAATTCATACTGTATATGCAGTCGTTATCGATATCTTCAGCATTCTTGGGCCCAGTACAGGACGCGTACCTTAACTGAGGGCTTTAAAACCGGTTACCCGCACGTTAAAAAAAAGACAGTTTGGTTAACCGATTATTAATTATTTTATGAAATGCATAAATGTATTTAAAAATTACATTAACTCAACGGATACGTTGATTTGATTGCGAATGGGTAGTGTTTATTTTGTAATATAATGTATGGAAAGGGTGGGTGGGTTCTTGCGGTACATGTATATTATATTTTATTATTATTCCTTGTATTATAATATATACTCGAATATACTCCTTCTCTATACACGAGTCTTACTCTTAGAAAAGAAACAAATGTTAAAATATATATATCCACTGATTATTGAAATTGTATTATATTTTTAATATTAAGAAAAAAACAAAAAAAAAATTATAATATTCATGCTGTTTCATACACTTTTGTATATGTACAATGTAAGTAGTTTTGAATATTAATAAATTACAGGTCCTGAAAAGTTCAACTATAGAATTTCTATAATCAAAACATGTATTTCTTCTTCTATTAATTTGAAAATATCACGTTAGATATTATTAAAGTCCCGGGTTTTATTTGAAGAGTGTAATCGACATGAGAACAATGGAAATTCCCAATACGCCCCTTTGGCACACGTTCAGCATTATTACTGTATGAAGGAAGTACTGCATGAGTAAGAATCAATGGATTATTCACATAACAAAATATATCGAACAGGTTTGCGACTACACGTGACATTCGCGACCACGTATGTTTAAATTATACATACATAATCGCGTGGAAGAACTGGAATGTACGATAATGGAAAATTGCACGTTTTGATTCTACGCAGACAATGCAGTGCTTTGGAATAGGGCTGCTTTTGAAAGCGAGGGCTAATTAGATCACTATCCTCAATTTTCAAATATAAGCCTGTACATTTTTATACATGTAATTATAAAGGGATCTACGTCCTATAGTAAGCGGTACTTATAGAAGAAGTGGCTGCGTTATTCGAGTTGATTTCGGATTTAGATGTTTAGTGAAGATTTTCAAAAATCTTCGAATGTCGGCAAAATGTAAGTGTACCTTATTATTACATGATTTATTTTAAAAATATGATTGATATAAATATGACCGTTCAAAGAAACAAATGAGATTAGAATAAATTGTGTCAGTTAAAAGGGTGTAACTCTATCGCTGTCGATTACAGTAGCCCCTATATTTGTTTCATGTTTCACTGAAGATTTTATTGCCGAATCATTAATGTAGGCACTTAGAGATTTTGAATATTTAGTTTTTTTTTTCAGATGGGTCGTAAATCTAAGGCCAGGAGAAATTTTTTTGACAACGCTGATATCGATGTAAGCATTACGCGGAGAATATCGTAAAGATCATTCCAAAGTCTTCTATTGGGAGTGATCATATTGTTAAATCTACATCGATTTATTAATAATATTGATTAAATAATATAATGTTTATATTTTAAATAATTTAATTAGTATTTAAAATATCACAGACCGTCTGTTCTGAATAATTACAACTTCACAATAAGAATGTGTTCTCCTAATAACAATGTTGTATCAATGTGTCCAAAATTTTATAAAAATGAATTGATAATTCTGGCGTCTGCTATCAGTTTACTCAAAGGTATTTTAGATTATGTAAAAATAAGGTAGATGGCTCTTTCAAATAATGGAACGATTAAATGTATTAATATCAAAAAAGTAACATATATTCCCCGGTTTGGAAAGAGATCCTGGTTCTAATCGTGGTGGCTCAACAACAATATTTTTCGATAAAATTGATTTTTTATTTATATCTTTCTAATTAATATATTTAATGTAATGTTTAGTTTTAAATCACTATATTATGCATATATACTAAAGTCAACTAGTTTCAGTTGGACCCAACCTTCTTCAGGACAATATACTCTAGACTAACCTAAGTACCGATATTTGAATAGAAGGTTAAGAAGACAGAGCGACAGTATATCAGAGTGGGACTAAGTATCAGGTAAGGGGTGGGAGAGAAGGGTAGGGATTACACGGGAACAACTTTAATATCGGACCATTGGATACATTTATTTGGTTATTTAGTATCTGGTTATTATTATTGAGTGACTTATTAATTTCTAATGCTCCTAAATTGTTAAGGCCTAAACCTATTCCATTTTTATGTAACACTTGTGCCGCTGTATTCTTATTATAAATTCTGAAAAACCTATACTTGTTAAACATCTAGCGTGTTATTTATTAGTGTGTCTTCTTTGTCTTCATAATTAGTTAAAAGTTTTCCTAAATTATTATTAATATAGAAAGCTGGCTTTATGTCTTTTGCGAATTTACATATAATTAATGTAGAAAAATTATTTATTAATTGAATTATTATGAATTTATTGCGAACATGTTATATGTAAATTTATTAGGAGAACACGTTCTTATTGTGAAGTTGTAATTATTCAGAACAGACGGTCTGTGATATTTTAAATACTAATTAAATGTATTAATTAGAAAGATATACATATAAAATCAATTTTATTGAAAAATATTGATGTTGTGCTATTCGAAGCTGGATCTCTTTCCAAACCGGGGAAGGTGCATTATCCAACTATGCTACCTGTATGTTACATTTTTGATATTAATACATTTAATCATTCCATTATTTTGAAAGAGCCATCTACCTTATTTTGTGTCAAAAATTTAATAAAAATGAATTGATAATTCTGGCGTCTGCTATCAGTTTACTCAAAGGCATTTGAGATTCTGTAAAAATAAGGTAGATGGCTCTTTAAAATAATGGAACGATTAAATGTATTAATATCAAAAATGTAACATACAGGTTCGAAAATTTGTCGCTAAAAATATTGTCGCTGTAGCATAGTTGGATAATGCACCTTCCCCGGTTTGGAAAGAGATCCAGGTTCGAATCCCGGTGGCTCAACAACAATATTTTTCGATAAAATTGATTTTATATGTATATCTTTCTAATTAATATATGTAATTCATATTTAAAATATGTAATTTTATTTGTTTAATTTTGATATATTAATTTATAGTTTTTTTTAATGATTGACTCTTAAATATCTAATTATTAAACACATTTTTCTCAAAGTGGTGATGAAACATTTTCTATTCAAAATGAATAAATAAAACAGCCTCGAAGTTTGAACAACTAGGTACCTACTTGACTTATGACAACTTGCTATGTGTGCAAACTTATCATATGGGCGATAAAATTTTTTGTATCCTTATTTAATGTAGAAACATGTGACACGTGATTGAGAAAAAATACAGTCACTTTAAATAGTCTTTGTTATCTTCCACTTCTATAATCAAAGTTGGAAAATGCAAGTGCAAAGTGTGCAGCCGCACCTAGTACCGCACTCGTAACAGATAAATAACGATTACGTTCTAATACTTTGGAACTTATATTCTGTAGACTTTTTAATTAATCCATTAATAATTGATATATCTATTATATAAATAATAATAAGACAAAACACTTTGTTTAAACCACTATTTATTGATAAATCAACATGTTTCGATACTTATGGTATCTTCTTCAGGAAACAATGTATACTAAAATTAAAAATAGAAGCATGGATAAAAACAAAACTATGAAGTGTTTTTAAATAAGTATACTTCAATTTCAATTTAAAAATATTAAAAATTCTATACAACCAGCTTTTTACACCAATAACAAATTAAATAATTATGTATCAAATAACAAGGATAAGGATGATATTTAAAAAAATCGGGGGTCTACAAATTTATTTACAATGATAGCAATAATTTTTATATAGGTAAAACTTGCAGAAATTTTGATATAGTATAACTAAATAGTAACAACTATTCTGAATTCGCCAATCACCTCTTGGAAACAAACCACTCTTTTGACATTAACGAGGGTTTAGAAATTATACATACAAATACTAGGGGTTTACAGTTAGATAAAATTAAAATTTTAGAAATAAAATAAAGTGTTAATAGCCAGCTAAATATTATAAATAACCAAATCCTCTTTGCAAATAGTCATCTTTTAAATTTGTTTTTACTTATTCACCATTTTATAGTTTTGTTTTTATCTATGTTAGTATTTCTAATTTAAGTATACATTGTTTCCTAAAGAAGATACCATAGGTGTCGAAACATGTTGATTTATGAATAAATAGTGGTTTAAACAAAGTGTTTTGTCTTATTATTTATATAATATGTGGCCACAAAGTAATTTTGCTAATATTGAAAAAGTAATATATCTATTATTCCATTTTTAAAAGTAGTCAACTTTACATTGTGATGGATCTGAAATATATTTGCTAGGAGACGCCGAGATTAAATCAATCCATTATATATTAAATTAAGGTCTGTGTCCACGGAAGGAGACTATCTCAGAGATTTAGTTGAGATACATCTCAACATCGTGTACACGTGATGAGATTTTGTTCCGGAGATAAACTCGGAGATCAGCTTCAGATTGTTAGAAAGAGACAAAAACTCAAACCATCGTAGTCGGCGAACGTTATGACAGCGAGATTTGACACGTGCATATAAACGTCACATAAAATTACCATAGACCCCTTACAACTATCTGATCTAAAAGTTAGATTTTTAATTGATTCATTTAATTTGCATTTCTATTTTTATTATTCGCTAATTGAACTATTATGGTTTATTATATTATAGATTATTTAACATTGTTTATAATAATGACCATTTAATGAGTAATTTTAAAACACCAATAAAATATGATCATTGTCTGTTTTACATCTAAATAATGTTGGTCTTAAATTGAATAATTTAGAATGTTTAGAAATAAATAAACCAAAATATTATAAATAACCAACAAAATTTACGTCCAATTCTATAAAAAAAAAATCTAATTATTTTGTATCATCATATCAATTTCCACATCATTCATCATCGTAACAATTTTAGTAAAACACTAAATTTATTTTTTAAATAAATAGACTTTTTAAAAACATTAGAATAACGTGAAATATGTTGTTTAGTTAATTTATCATCCTGAAGAAGGAAATTATATTTTCGGAGACCGGTTGGCGTTTTAAAATCGCACATATCTATTTAATATCTTCGTTTTATTAACCACTTAATAGAGATTAAATACATCTACCGGATTCGAAAAATACCATTTTCTTCTTCAGGATGTCATAACTAACTAAAACATATATTATTGTTTTTTACTAGAATCTATTTAAAAAAAAAAAATTTTTTTTTTAGTACCTAACTCAAATCATTACTTAATACAAATTTACTCGAATAATTTTTAGGAAAAAATTTTAGAATGGGACTCGTAGTTAAATTTAGTTGGTTGTTTATAATTTTTTGATTCGTTTTACACGCTTTATTTATCTCCAACGATTCCAAATTATTTAATTTGTGACCAACACCGTTTATATCCTGTAGAAAAAATGGTAATTTTCAAAACCGGTAGATGTATTTAAACTCAATTAAGTGGTTAATAAAACAAAGATATTAAATAAAAATATAATATGTTTATTGTTAAATTTTCTAAAAATACACAGAAATCAAATAAGAAATATTTTTTTATATCCAAGGGAATCAATTTGGATTAAAAGGAAATGGAACGATGCAAAAGTTTGTGGCAACACCTGGCTCTTTAGGTATGATTCATTTGGTCCTAATTAATTCCTCGTCACCTCAATAGAGTGGTATTTCTAGAAATGAAGTGCTGGTGTGTCTACCTGCCGACTCCGTGACAATAAACTTAAACAACGCGTTCTTATCAATGCTCTAAGTGCTATGTAAACTTTAAGAACACACGACAATATTATCTTATCATTTTTAAAACACAGAGTGAACTTAAAATCTGATTTCTGGGTAAAATGCATCGTTACAAACATATTTTATAAATTGGTTACATATAAAAAGTTCGAACTTTATTTCTTTACGGGCGCCAATCACAAAATTGATATTTCTGTATCCTCATCTGCACACAGATCTAGACGACCAGACCTCTGATGGATTTCATTATTGATTGTGATTTGGTTCATACGTCATACGTTCGTACGGTTCGAACGCGCAGCGCGAATGCAGCGCACGAGCAGACCGGGATCGCGGAGCGAGCTGCCATTCACTGTCTATTGTATTTTACACATGCAGAGCGGGATGACCAAATGATACAAAAAGTGTGTCTAGATCTCACATCAATATAATATCTGCCTTTTACATAGTTGGCTCAGCGAATCGGCAAATTAAAAATTAGAATAATTAAAGAAGGAAAATGTAATTAACAAAAATAAATAAGGAAATGATCCAATATTTGAACACGAAAAATATATAAGACAATACCTGAAATTTGTGAACCTAATACACGTTCATTTTTAACAAGTTTAAATAATACAAGTTCAAATGCTAGAGTATTCAGGTTGGTGAAACACACTGTTTACTCACTGATGTTAGGCCTGTGGTCTTGCATTTCATCTTAGAGATGCTCTGCATTGTCCTTTACAAGCTTCGAGAGGAGTCTCTGAGACAAATCTCATCCATGTACACGCACTCTTAAAACGCCGATTTTGATACAATCCACGGATCTTTGAATTATTTCCATATCAATTTTTGTGTCAGGTTCTTTGATCTAATTTAATTATGTGGTAAATTTCGAACGGCGTCCATGGAACTGTCTAGAACTGGTTCAAGGAATTGGCGGCAGACTTCTTCAACGAGGAGATAGTCAAGCACGTCTCCCGGATGGGGATCGTCAATGGGGTTTATATTGAAAAGTAGTTTAAAACCACAGACCACCAAATAAATAGACATGAAGTAACGCAAAGGCTAGGCGACTTTTTTTTAAAATATGACTCGATTGGAACGAAAATTTAAACACTGACAATATAATATGCATTAATGTAAAAATTAATTTTCTATGTTGCATAAATATTTCGGATTTATGTTTCGTTGGATAAATGTGTATATAATAATGATCCAAAATTCCTCTTCTATATATACACTTCATATCATGTCTATTCATTTACTTGTCTGTGTTTAAGACATATTTTCATTATAATCGGAATGTTTTTGAGTTACAATAAATCGATATGAGTTCTTGACTGTATGATTAGTATTAAATAAAATTACCATTATAATATACTCGTATAATTAACATCAATCCTTTTAAGCATTACTATAGGTATTGTCTTCTAGACGACCAATTAGGGGTCTAATAATATGCACCCGCAATAAATTAAATATTTACTAACGAATTTCAAAAAGGCAAAGATGTCTCGTGTCCCATAATACTTTCAAAACACCAACAGACTAAATTGTACCGGTTTGATTATAGAATATTTTCTACAGAAATGAATTTTCCAAACAAAAGAATAAGGAAATTTTTTGTTCATCATTGCATAATTCTATTAATGTTATATTATATGATTTATTAATAAGCTTACAGAAGTGAAACCGGCTGACGAAAGCAAATCAAGAAATTAAATGTGGCAAAAAATTCTCGGGAAGAAATGTGCTACCTAATAGTAATATTGTCGGTGAAAGTTCAGCGGTTGTTTTCTTTGAATCTGAACATGCAATAATGTGTCAAATATCGTCTAATTTATTGTCGCATACAATAAATACGAGCTGACTAAAGTGTTTTAATACGCGATATTAAATTTTTTAATGTTTTGCGATTTAAATAAATTATCAAGTTAATCAAAATGTGTGAGATATTTCGCGTTTGTTATGGCTCCGTGTAATATGATTGCTTTTGTCCATCGGACTAGATAATGCATACGATATTTTAAGGGTTCTTCATACTTTTGAAGTCACTAGATTATTCTTTTGGTAATGATGTCCTTAAACCTGAAACTTAAAATACTATTTCGATACACACATTTAATAGTCACATTTTCTACTCGGTTCATCGGTTATTAGTATCAATATATTCATAAATAACTCGTATTTCTATATATGTTTTGAGTAAAATAACAATTCACCTAACTCTTTGGGTACTTAATTAATTATATAATATAGTATGTAATCTTCTAAATATCGAATTACAGACGTTCGTCGCCGCTTTCTCCCATTACAATTTTTTTATTCCTGATCTTGTTAAAACGCACTGCATTGTTTTAATTAAGTCATCAGTCGCGTTAGCTGTCGCTTCACGTGTTTTTTTTTACAATTTGGCAGTTATTCTCATAGATAAACAGTTTAAATCTGTGGGACAGTGTTTGATTACACAAAATGTTGCAAAATATTAAAAATCGATTTAATTGGCCTGTTTACGGACCCCAGTAAACAAACTAAAACTAATCACTATTTTAAATTAAACAATTATAAACTATGTTTAATATTTTATTTGTCTTAATGTACAATAAAGTTAACATAGATATATAGCTGTTAATTATATTTCTGTCGTTACGGATAACAGAATTTCTATATATTAGAATTAAAATCTCCCAAAACCTATATGGTCTAAATAATATCGGGCGCATATATATACTTCTTATATAGACGTATATTTTCTTATATAAAGCGTTTTTTTTTTTAGAGGTATAGAACTTTAAAATGAAATAAATCACATAAAAATCGTGGTAATTGTCATGGTATTGGCTTTATTGGAAAGATAATTTTATGCCATCAGTATTTAAATATGATTTCGCACATAATAAAGCTCGAATAAAGCGCAATCTGAAAAACCAATTTTTGACCATTTTTTGGAGCAGCTGGGGGCAATAACGCGACGAATGTTGATTTACAAGTCGTCTAACGTTTCTGGTTTATCGGCGTAGACCAGTCGACTTCACATATCCCCACAGAAAATCATCCAAAGGTGTTAAATCACACGATCTTGACGGTCAATTCGCAGGTCCATTATGCGAAATTATGCGCTCATCGAATGTTTCCCTCAATAAATAGATTGTGGCGCGCGCCGTGCGGCATGTTGCGCCGTCTTGTTGGAACCGCAGCTCTTTCACATAAATGTAATTCAATTGGGAAACGAAAAAGTCAGTAATCATGGATCTATAGCTTCAATTGCTGTGCACGATGGCGAATCAACTCATTCGGATCCTCCTCAATACGACGCTCCACTGCAGCAACAGCTTCTTCTGTGCGCACCGTACGATATCTCTACGTATGCGTATTGCTACTTGGAGTATGCGTGGTGCGAAAATGATCCATGGTTATTCGAATTACTTACTCGGATGGACGATTATGTCGACTGTAAAATGGACATAGCGCACGGTAAATTTCGCGATTTTCTTCGCATTGTTCTGACGTAAAATTGTAATTGGTAAAATTGCAAACCAAACCGAGCATAAATAAGCTGTCAGCTGTCAAATTGGCTGTCGCTGGAAAAACTGTTACCAATTCGACAAACAAACTGTACAGATGTTAAAGCTGGAATCTAACGAAAAGTGTTTGGAGAGCTTCGAAATGTGGTGAACGAAGAAAATGTAGTTGATCGGAAAGAAAACGAAAGGACGACCTAGAAGAAATATGGATTTATCCAAATGAAAATGGTTGGGTTATCTTCACCGGCACAACATTCGTGGTAGAATGAAATATAGAAGGAAAAAATTCACGAGCCAGTTGTAGAATGAGTGAGAAGTAAAAGGCATGGCGCAGTATAGAGGTAGACGGACAGAAAAAATAAGATTTTTTCTTCAAAACAAGCTCTGAAGTGAAGGGAAATTAGTAATTTTTCTACTTTAAAAATTGGTTATTTTTTTTAGAAAAGATTTTAATAATAAAATGCATTATATTGCCTTGGATTTAACATTTATAAAAAGTAAAAATATTTTTTTTGCAATATGTCCAAGAATGCACAATTACTGGATTCTCACCTACAAAGGTACTGTTAATAAACAAATAATAGATATCTATAAGATGCGAAGCTATTTTTTTTAGCATTAAATATAATAAATGATATCTATTATTTCTTTAATATATTTTTCGAACTAATCACACATCAATGCTAGAATAATATATATTTTTTGATGTAATATTTCATCAACACTTGACATTTAATAATCATAGATCAAATATTAACAATATAAATAGAAAAGCTGATAGATCACACAGATACCATGTGATCAGGAATACTGTTATTAATTTTATTTAGTGATAAGTTGCATTACTCTACTTTTGTAGGTTGTCACCTCGCCCCATCTAGATTTTAGCTACCCCAACAAGCTTCGTCTCCCCCCCTCTATGTTTTATAATAGGGTAGTTTCAAAATATTTGAACGGAATATAAAAATATACCCTCGGATGAAGGCACGAACAGAGGCTGCTATTCAAATTATAGGTTTGTATTATTTTACAAATTTACCCTGACCAAATCTTAACAAGTTACTAATTCACTAACCATTACACCGTTTTTACGAGCAGGTAGAGAGGATAGAGCGCCACATTCCTCTGTATTGACACAAGACTCTCGTCTCACTCATATTTATGCATTATCTCATTATTTGTTCAATTTTAAACAGAATAAACTTCCAATTACACAACGTCAGCCTTGTAAATCCCGAATAAATAGGAAGAGATCCTGGTTTAAATCCCGGTGGCAGCAAATTTTTTTTTGCGATAAATTAAGTTAATCTGTATGTATAACTTTCTGATTGATGCATTTAATTTGTATTAAAATATCACAGAACTATGTTCTGAAAAAATTACAACTTCACAAATAATAATGTGTTCTCTTTAAAATTAGAAAATGTTAAAGTTCGGATAAATAAAGAACTAAAAATTGTAATTCAATAAAAATCTGAAAACTTCAATATCTCGGACATGCGAGGCATATGGAGAAGTATGAGATCTTGCACCTCATAATGCTGAGAAAGATTGCTGAAGTCCTGGAAGAAGGAGAACATCGTGGCTAAAGAACCTAAAGCAATAGTTAGACTAGTGATGATACCCAATATTGTCAACGTCCATTATGCGGATAAGGTACGAACAAAAGACTACTACTTTATTCTATTTTTAAGTCAGTGAATTACTCAAGTCACACAATTTACTATTTACTACATTGAACATTCCTTTGTTGATCCGTTTTTTATGGAGTCGTTACCTATGCTATTTTTTAACATAATAAGATTAGAAAGGCTTACAACTGTGTGCAAATAATTGAAGTGTCTACTTCCTCTTTTACTAATTCGCGAATTTTACTATCTTACTGTTTTTAACGTGTTGATTTCATGATCGTTTTTTGCATTTGGTGCATGGATTTATTTTTGATTTGGAAAAAAAGCAATCGGCAGAACTATTTTTTACGTTAACCTTTTATAAAAATTATTATTTACTTTAGTTATTAAGTGAAGGATTTTTAAACAATAAAATAATCATGTTCAGTTATAGAAAGTGTTCTTAAAAACGTCCATACATTTTTTATATGGATAAGAAGGTATTAATTATTTTATGTTAAAACTTACACTTTAAAAACACTGTTAATAGTATTCTAAAATTACAAATAAATACATGGTAGGGTCGTATAAACGACGGATTCATTTTGTCTAAAGGCGTGTTAATTTCATGGTTGTTCTTTGCGTTCGAGGTGCATTTGGTGCATGAATTTGTTTTTGATTTGGGGAAAAAAAAAAGCAATTGGCAGAACTATTTCCTACGTTAACCTCTAATAAAAATAATTATTGCGTGAAGGATTTTCAAATAATAAAAGAATCATGTTCAGTCATAAAAAGTGTTCTTAAAAATGTCCATACATTTTTTATATGGGTAAGAAGGTATTATTTTACGTTAAAACTTCAACTTTAAAAACACTATTAATAGTACTCTAAAATTACAACTAAATACATGGTAGGTTCGTATAAACGACGGATTTATTTTGTCTAAAGACGTTGGTTAAACGAAAGTTCATAATCCTATGTACAAAATATATGGTATGATTGTATAATAATACTGGTAACAGCGTAACCTAAATCTATACCATTGTATGTATTGTTTATTTTAGTTCCTCTAATGTTAGTTCATCCATATCGTATTGGAACTAGGATTCCATTATTTACCGATAAACTTGCCTTAGCTGAAAAGTTTACATCAGCAATTACTTCATTCAAAGCATCATTCACTTTAGATACTTATGAAAAACATTTCTTAACTCTCCCGTTACAAATATTCTTCTTCTAATATTATGTCACACTTAAAAAAAAAAAGAATCGTTTAATAATAACACCAGAAAGTCATTGATAAATATTTTTTAAAGCGTTACAACACTTAATAATAAATAATTTTCTGCGTATAAACGCAGGCGTCCCGCAAGGTTCCATTTATAATTCATCCATTGGCAATAAGGATCTCTCATTACAAGCAATCTGGTCGCCCAGAAATACCGACACACGACTCGGCGGCCCGAAGCCCCAGCTGCCAAACTGCTGACGGGAAAATAATAGTAGTTTCGCCATTTTGCGACCGCCCTGTGGGAGAGCGACAATTGATCAGTTTCAGTATTGGATCGTCGGTCGCGGCGGTCGCCTCACGAAACAGCTGCCATCCAATTGTCACCCGTAGTTGGCTCGCGGAGTCTCAGCCGTAGTGTTCATAGTCGTGCCGCATTCGCCAACAGAACGAAATAACCCAAGGTAAGAAAGATCAAAGCATCCTTCGCGCACAATTGTGACATTTGAAACGATCTTTTTCCAAATTCAAAAATACCTGTCAGATGATAGTGAATATGATGTGGAAAATTATTGTATTGTAAAAACACAATGTGTAATATTTTAAATACAAATTAAATAATATAGAAGCTGTTTAAAAATAGTAATAATTACAATCAGATAAATATATGAAATTAAATTTTACGGATGCAAAAAATGACAAACAATTGATAACACATATATATATTGCACAGGGATTTTTTTAATGCACTTGTTTCAAAACACTACAGAATTGATCGAGGTTGTTGGGATTTTAATCTGACAGCTATTTCGCCTGTCAAATGAATAAAATTGTCATGTCTGACATTGAGAACAGGAGTTCATTGTTAGGTAGATTGATAGTTGTCACAATATGGTTCCTTATATATTTACAACGCTTCAATAAATTAATTCATTAAGTATTGATAGTATAATAACGAGGTCGCCTTTAAGTTCATGACGTTTTGAAAAACTTGAATTTAAATTTAGTATTTAATGGATATGTTTTTAAATGTAAAAATATTATTAGAAGAACACATTCTTATTGCGAAGTTGTAATTATTCAGAACAGACGGTCTGTGATGTTTTAAATACTAATTAAATGTATTAATTATAAAGTTACACATATAAAATCAATTTTATTGAAAAATATTGTTGTTGCTATCGGAATTCATACCTGGATCTCATTCCAATCCGGGGAAGGTGCATTATCCAATTATGCTACAGCAGACAGTACTTTTGACGCTTAATTAACACTTTTTAAATGAATACATCTATCGTTCCATTATTTGAAAGCCATCTACTTTATTTTTACGGAATCTCAAATACCTTTGAGTAAATCTTTATATTATTAGAAGAACACATTGTTATTGTAAATAATTGCATATAAAAAGATCCAGGTTTGAATTCCGGTAGCAACAAGAATATTTTTCGATATAATTGATTTTATATGTATATCTTTCTAATTAATACATTTAATTAGTATGTAAAAATATAAAATTTTTGTATAATAATATTGTTTTACATTTTGATTCGGTTCAATTTTTCTGTTTCTTCTTCATACTTTTTATTCTAATCGGGCTAATAAGGCTTCGAGAGAACTCTTCCACCGCTCTCTGTCTTGCGCTGTGTCGATTACTAGGGGCCATTGACAGTTCCATCTTTCTTCGCAAAGTCTTTTCATTTACCTTCTCCATATTCTCCTGGATCCTCCCATAGGTCTTCTTCTCTCTGGCACTGATGAGAAAATCTGTTTAGTTCCGTTTCCCATGCGGAGCATATGTCCAAGCCAACTTAACTGAGATTTTTGTATTTGGATCAGCAGCCTGTTCATTCCAGGAATCAATTTAATAATTTTCTTTTTTTTTCTATTCGTAATTTTTTGAACAAAGTATTAGTGAGCACTTGTTTAAATTAACCACTAGGCTAATTCCAGAATGATTACAATAAATATGACACTTCAGTTATGGTTGAGACCATTAGGCCCGCATTCCACAAATGTACACTTTTTTTTACCGACGAGTACTAGGAACGTTAATATTGCAGATTTTTGAATTTCAAGAACGGCACAAAAAATGTGTTTTCATTAAAATATATATCAAAGTACACACAAATTTAATAAAATTTATTGATTTAATTTTAGCGTCTCCTAGCGTGTAATCACTCAAAGGTGTTTGGGATTCATCGCAATGTAAAGTTGATCGCTTTTAAAAACGGAATAATAAACGTATCAATTATAAAGATGTACCGAATATAAGTAATAAATTTGTTACAAAACGTAATCGGTTGATGTAGTGAAATACGAAATGGTCCAGGTTCGAATCCCGGTAGCCACCAAATATTTTTTTTCCGTATATCTTTCTAATTGATTGATTTAGTTTGTACTAAATTATATATTTAGAACTAACGTTTGTTCCGTAAACCGGTTGAACAGTAAAACTCACGGGTGGCAATATTTATATATACGGTCGACTCCGCTTAATTGGGACACACCGGGACCAGGAAGTTTGGCCCAATTAAGTGGCTTAAAATTAAATGATGAATATATTTCTTTAAATACGCTGTAACTCGGCTATAATTTTGTTTCTCTTGGTAACTTACAGGCACAGTTGGATATTAATCTAATTTTTGATGTTTCTATTTAATCCTTCAACAACTGCATCCCCATTCGTTATTTTCTTAACTTTTGATAATTGACAACAAAACTTTAATGTCCTAATTTCCCTAATTGTTAAAAATTTCGGAAATATCTAAAGGTTTAAAGATTTTACATGGTGTACTGTATTGCTTGCAAAAAATGACATTTTTGCACCAACCCTCAGGCTTTTGTTAATAACTCATTAATAATTTTTAAACTTGTGTATTGTAATCGTAAATTTACTGTTCTAATTACGCGGAATGTCGTACCAATTAAGCGTTGTGAATTATTATTAGTTGTTTGGTTTGGTTTCCGTTCCTTGAGATTTGGCCCAAATAAACGGCTGTCCCAATTAAGCGGAATCGAAATATGAAAATCATCAATGAATTAGTTTGTAATTTTATTTTTACTCTACTCTATTGAGATAGAGTGATAACTTGAGAAGGGATCTGGAGACGCTCCGTGTTCTCTGATGGTCTCTGATGGTCCAGGGCAGAGACGCAAAGGAATGGGGCGTGGAATCATGGAATACATAGTACTATTATATATCCGGGTCGGAGATTAATCTCTTGGATCAGGCATGTGTTGTGTTGCGGGTGTTGTAGGCTATGATATATTCTTCCTCTCGTGCCTTATCTGTAAAACGGTTCTTGACTATCATCATCAAACATGTCAATAGTCAATTATTTGTTATGTGTTTTCCTTTTACCTTTTGCTTCCGGCACAGAGAATTCGCATTTCAGAAACCTTTACTCCGGTGAGAATAACAATTTTGGAATCATCTCCTATGAAACAGCATCACAGATCGTGAATGCATCAAAGACAACCGAAGCTCGCGCACATGATTTCACACCTGACGTGAACATACGTCGTTGATTAATAGCCCTATTCCGTTGTAACAAGCACAAGTTCCGAAATGTCCCGTTTTCAGAGCCACTGTAACAATTAGAAAAAAAAGCGTGTAAAATAAAAAAATCCGACGGTAGCGCAAGAGCCGCGGCGATTACGCATGCGCCATGCGTCATGCGCATGCGCTATGCGTATATGCGTCGGACAGAAGCCTGCTCGCTCGCTCCTCGGTTGCGAGTGCGCGTAGACAGCTCGCGCTCCTTCTTGACGATTTATTAATTTTTGAACGACGTGAGAATTGTATGATAACAAAAAATTTCATTACATGAACCCTTCAATATTAGAACAATGCTAGTGCACTTGTAATTTGAACTAAGAAACAAAGTCCCCCTTTAAAAAAGCACAGAATAAATCCAGGTACGTACAGATTTGAAAAGTGGACGTACAAGAATTTGCGTAGTCCATGTATAGATGTCTCATTTTGAGGACCCAAAAAATTACTAGATATGTCCGTTTAAAGAAGAAACAAAAACGGTCCATTATTTACGCTCCTTGTAACTTCGATTGGCACCCTGAGTTTCCTGGTTAAAAAATAATTTAACACACATGTGTGTGGGTATTGCTGCCCTTTTTTCGGAAGGCTAAGAAGACGGTAACCGACAGGCGTTATTCTTATTACATCTCCAGTGGTTCAAATAAACCACCAGTGCTCGACAACCCAGCTAAAATAACAACAACATGAGAGACTAGAAAGACAGCAAAATTAAAAAGGTTAGTGCGGTTCGTGTATCATATGCTTGCGATATAATTGTTAATCGAAACCTGGGAACCAGCTAACGAATGCATTTACATAAACATTCACTATATCATATGAGCACACAATTTTCTAACTAAGATTCTGTCTCATGTTCGTCTGTTGATTTATCCTGTATAGTAAATACCAACATTTATAACATTGAATCATTTTGACGTACGGCGCTAATTTACTTACTAACATACGCCACTGCCGTCTTCTATCTCCCCCCCCCCTGCACAATAAATTGTAAAATATCATATTTTTCATTACGGAGAATGTGTCCGAAGTATACAGCTTTCCTTGTAGTTGTTATTTTGACTTATTTATGCGTCTTAATGCATCTACATTACTAACGCGGTCAACCCATAGTAGCCTTACACTGGTATGGTAATATATTTTTTATTTTCTCCCGCAGTATAGCATTGGTCCGTAAAATTGTTCAAAATATTTTTTTACTGATGATTTTGTGATGATCATTTTGGGCGATCATTTCGCAATGAGCGGGGGCGTTCAGTGCATACGAGCAAAAAAACTGTGCATTACTAAAAAAAATTTGGGAAACAAATATAAATTAAATATACGGATTAAAATAACCGAAAACATTATTTTACAATTAGCGCCACCTGTGTACAAGTAGAGACTTTAATTGCTCAGTTCTAAAAACTACCGCGACAAGTCACCGCTGTACCCATGACGCTCTCTTGTATTCTCCGTTTCGAGCTATTCACATTACTCTGTTCTGTCTTTAAGCTAGTGAATTACTCAAGTCATACAATTTGCTATTTACTGAATTGAAAATTCCTTTCGGTTGATCCGTTTTGTATGGAGTCGTTACTTATGCTGTTTTTTATTCGCGAATTTTACTATCTTACTGTTTTTAACGTGTTGATTCCATGAATGTTCTTTAAATTAGGTGCATTGATTGGTTTTTGATTTGGGAAAAGCAAAAAGTAATTGGCAGAACTATTTCCTACGTTAACCTTTAATAAAAATAATTATTTCCTTATTTATTACGTGAAAGATTTTCATATCATAAATAAATCATATTCAGTCATAGAAAGTGTTCTTAAAAACGTCCACACATTTTTTTATATGAGTAAGAAGGTATTATTTCATGTTAAAACACTAGTACTCTAAAATGAAAAATAAATACATGGTAGGATCGTATAAATGACGGATTTATTTTGTCTAAAGACGTTGGTTAAACGAAAGTACATATATTATATATGATTGTATAATATCATTGGTAACAGCATAACCTAAATCTATACCTACTGCACGCCACTGGTAATGAGCCACTATCATCCACAGGGTAAAATGGTAGGGTAGATGTTAAGTTAATTAATTTTTCATTTTAGAGAAGTTGTTGCAGGAAATGGCAAATGTAGATTAAAGACGTGAAAAATATGAAAGCAAATAATGGAACGAAGACCTAATATATTTGAGGAATTTTGTGTATTACTACAATACGCGTGACACCTAACAATGTTCATGTGAGATGAAGCGTGATTGTAACAGTGATTGGTAATTCAGCGAATAATCACTGGCACACTAGAAAATAAATGCCCCACTGTTAAATCACAGTTACCAATAACCGTAATACCAATAGCAACCAATCGCTTAAACGATTTTTACATGGGAAGTATGAAAGTATTGGGCATTACAGGGCTTACGGCCTGCCACCGGCTGGCTTAAGTGATCGCTTTACACAATGTATCGTTCACCTATTTATCCGTGCATCAAATTTTTGAAAGTTTTATATATGTTATCATGTTGGAACATTTCAACGTAATGCCCAAGATTTGGACAAATAATAGCTTCGTCTCTGTTAGACATCTATATTTTGATGACAATCCCTCAGGGGATAAAACCCACTAATTGGTTCGTACAAATATTTGGACATACTAAAAAAATCGGTTTTACGGTTTAGCAGCAGCTAGAAACTAATTTCAAGTCCTATTATTCAAGTACACACTTTATTTATAACGTGATTCTGTATAATAAGCGATTGATGAAGTCCATTGTCCATATTCATTTATCACATCATCAGTCCATTGTCCATGTTCGTCATCGACATCATCAGATTCAGGCGGACCTCTGATATGTGCACCGGTGTCATCCCATTCAATGCCATCAAGTAACCTTTGACTCCGCTCTTTATATAATAGACTCGGCGATAGTTTAGGCGCCAAGTGGCAGCGAAAACAAGAAATTCTACTTCATAAATGCAACTAACTGCATTCGATTACAACTCTGCAGATGTAAAATCACAAGAGTGTCGACGTTGCAGCATGAAGCAACCGTCTTCTTCAAATCAATTTGACACTCTGTGTCTGCGGATGAGATTTATGTGAGATTTTCATCACGAGACGTGCTGGATTATTCTCCCATGAGATTCTTCACCGCATACACGCCAAGTCTCGTGTCTCACTTCACGCTTGATGTACGTCAAACGTAATTTGTCGGCAATTTTTCTTTTTTTAATAGAGATGCGTACACGGAATACGTGTTACATCAATATTCTTACTATTTTAAAACTAAGCTAAACGCTTGTGCTGTGAAAATAAGACTAACTTGTTGGTGTCCTGGAACGAGGCGCGAACTCACGACCACTAGATCACTAGGCCAACGTCTTGACCACTACACCAACGAGCTACTCGTAATTGACCGTTGATGTTCCGTTTGTTCGTTAAAACGGAATAAATGTTTGTAATATAAAGCCTCTATTAGTCTATCTTTTCAGAATAAATTTTTGTGGGTTCTAGATAATGCTCGTGCACACGTGTCGCGTCTCACTAACAAATCTGAAGCGGTGATCACTGAATTCATCTCCGGATCAAAATCTCAATACGGTACTGAGATTTATGTAAAAAAAGTTAAATTTTTTGGAACGTAATATATTATACATCTATGATATTAAATTTTTTTTCAGAATTTTATATGGTTAACGTTGAGAAATTGGTATGGCAGTTCGCCGGCAAGGAAACGTTCCGGATTCGTATCTCGGAATAATAATACATATTATTTCGATAGATCGATTCATCTAATTTGTTTATTTGAATTTTATCTCAACACATTTTTCGAGTCTTGTGTATCTTATCCCGTAGACATGGTCCATTAGACCAACTAGACTAGGGTGGTGATGGTAAACCGTTGGTAACTGAGATTTAACGATGATTGTTAACTAAGATTTAACTGTTGGAGGCTTACTTTCTAGTGTACCATAATCAGTTATCGATCACAGTCACAATAACAGTCAAAATAACGATTTTACCATCACTAGACTAGAGTATTACGTATTCTTACTATACAGTCAGTATAAAAAGTAGTGATGAGAAAAAAAAATGCTACTCTTGACTCACTGGTGTGATTGATTGTGATTAATATTCGGTAATATCAGTGATTTTAAACTGTGACTGTGATCACAGTTTCATTACTTGCGCCGCACAATAATAAATAAACATAATTTTGAGCGTATTTACTTATATTATTCAAACTTCATTTGGTGAAATCCCTTAAAAAATGTGAGTATATTTTTCGGGTCAAATTCTCTGCATTTCGGGTCAAATGCGTAAAACAGAATCTACTAGATTCTTTTATGAATATTTTCGTTTCATATCACGGTTCACAAGCAAATATAAATTTTGAAAAAAAATGTATCACGATATTCTCAAATATTCAATCACTGATAAATGAGTGTGACTCAAAGATACCAGTGATTGACTCACGGTTCGCGATTTGAGCTCATCACTGATAAATAGCCAGAAATATAACGTTCTTGTTCGGTTTTGATGATTTCTGAATTTTAATAGTACCGCAGTCATTACGTCTCCTGAATTTACATTCGCACGACAACGTTACTAAGTGAAGAGGTCGCGGGTCAAGCGCGCCGATAGCCGAGGACGGGTCACCGGACTTAATTGTCATTTTGACCTGCCGAAGAATGTCAGATCAGAATGTAAAATTTATTTGCAGTGTAGGAAGATGAAATGAGTTGTCACTGAGGCGCTGTAATATAACTCATTATGCAGTTCTGCACTTGCATCTCTCTGTTGTCCATCGTACATTTGTTTCTTTATTCCGTGGACCGCTGATAGTCCGCCGTCACTACTCATCATCATAGATCGCATCGCGCTGAATACTATATCGTTCTCACTCGAGATATAGTAAGTATATAATGCTAATACAAATTAAATGTATCAATTAGAGAGACATTTAGATAAAATGTTGTGCCACCCGGACTCGAACCGAGAATCCTACCTATCCGGGCAAGTGCGCTGACCGATTACACCGCGGCACCATTTCATTATTTGAAAGCGATCTACTTTATAAACACCTTTGAGTAAAATCCGAAAGAAGACGCGGAATTTGGAAACATTAATACAATTTATATATTTTTAAGGAGAACACATTATTATTGTGATGTTGTAATTTTTCAGAACATAGTTCTGTCATATTTTTAACACAAATTAAATGTATCAATTAGAAAGATTTACTTACTGATAAATTGATCTTATCTAAATATCTTTTTAAATGATTGATATATATATATATATATATTAAAGATTAATTTAGAAATGTTACATAATGTGTACATTACTCTGACATAATGTGTACATAACATGTTTATTTATTAATCAATATTGATACAACACGTGCTACCTCAGTATAGGAGATAAATCTCGTCCGTAGATAAGGATATCGTTTACAAATGTTAACATAATTATGATGATACTAATTAACTAAAATTACTTCTAGCTTATATTTTTTGATAAACAGATTTTTTTCTGTAAATCTTTTCAGTTGATTTAATTTGGATTAAAAAATACCACATAATTGTGTTCTTAAATTACAACTCCACAACAAAAATGTGTTGTCCTTAATTAATTATTTTCATTTAATAAAGAGGCGAAACGAGGTTAAGTCCCGGGGCGGGGGGAGGCAGTACATCACTGCTGCAGCCTCTTTCTTTATAAATAGATTCTTCACCTGTTTTCTTCAACGTTGCCAAGGGATCGTTAAGAAAATTTGGACACTTGCATTCCTTCAAAATACAAATTTGACATTATTAAAATAATATGTACAGAACGCTTGTAGTACCTGCAATACTCAAGATCTCCGGATATATAAAAAACATAGTTACTTAACACCATTTTTCGCTATCCTTCAAATGAACTCTTCAAAGAATGTCACGACCTGGACATCCGTCAACTGTACACACTACTCGCTATACTAAAATACTTTTACCGACATAAACAATATCATCAGCAAATAACGCACCCTCGCTTGACAAGGACACGGGCCAACTGTCACATCTCGTGCCGAAATCAAACAAAATTTTTGCACAAAGATTTCATTTGTTTCTAGTCACCAAAAATATACAGCAGTCTAAATTCAGACGTGAAAAATTGCAACCAAAGTCTTACATATTTTTCAAGAAAGGTGCACTTCTGTCTGCACGAAATGGGGAGAAATTACGCCCAAGAACTTTTAAAAGTCCAAACGTGAGATGAAAAGTGCTACAACAGTACCAATATATTGCATTATCTATATGTTATTTACTAATTTTATATACTCTTACTTTATTTACTCTTTTTTATTTTTGATATATTGAACATTTCATTTACTTTAAGTTTTACGTTGTATTTATATGTTATCTAATTGCATCTTGTTGTACTCTGTACATTACTAGTATACCGGAAAGGCACTGTCTGCTATAATATCTCACACATTTAACATCTTCCGTTCTTTAAAGCATTAATAATTTAATAAGATTTAATCATAACCTTTTAATGCATAACAAGAATCAGCACAGCCAACATGATGGCGTGTACCATAGAGTTCCTTGATATTTGCCGCCAGACACCGGCCAATTATCTTTAATTCGGTGGCCTGTAATGATAGGGCAAAGTTTCTGATCATTCTATTTTGCAACGGATCTTCATCATCATCCAGTGTTTTCAGCTGAGGAGTTATTATCTAACTAATTACCTACTTAACTGATGTGCTTCTGTTATTAAGACACTCGCCCAGTGATCCAATGATCGGGGGTTCAAGCCTCATTTCAGGAGAAACGCTTGTTAGTCCTATTTTTATAGCACAAACGTTTAGCTTGGTTTAGAGATTAATTACAAGGTTATTATAAAAGGAGTTCCGGATTAGTTCTGTTTCGTCAGTTAGTTAAATTATACCTAGTGGCGCCCCTTCACAGTTTACCTTTTTTTTTCTTTTCTTTATTACTTAACTTATGGATACACTATTTTAGAGTACAAAGTAATAACAATAGGCATTAACAATTGAGTAAGTATAGGTTTTCTCAGCAGAATGTTGGGCAATTATCGAGTCCTTGAACATCTGCGTACTCCGAAACGTCGATAAGATTGTTATAATCTCTGACTCGCAAGCAGCTCTTGAATCCTCTCTCTACTAATATGAAAGTTTGGCTAGACAATAAGATAATCTGTTCCATCAGATGATATCTTTTTAATTTGGAAATCAACAATAAATAGGTGTCATTCGTTAGGATTCCTGCACATAAAGGAATTCATGGAAATGAATGTGCTGATAAACTGGCCAATGGAGGACACTCTTACCGGAGTTTTACCTCATCAATTCCATATCCCGATGTATGACAGACTTAATATGGTAAAAAAACGTACGGTTTCTATTTGGACCGCCAAATAATCATAAGGGTAATCGTCGGTAAGGTCGAACGTCGTGTGCACTGGTTTGAGTTTTTGTCTCTTCTACACCAATATAAAGCTGATCTTTGAGTTTATCTCCAGATCAACACATAGTACCTACTGAGATAAATCTCATCATGTTCTTCCCTTTCTTACGTTCGGTGTTTTAGGGGTAAATCACGCCACTAAATTTCTTCTTCAACGAATGGTTTTAGATTGCTATCAGAGATGATTCAACATTAATTTACCGGATGCAGTAAATATGATTATTAATTGACACATAACGCTACAAAGTTGATCCAAGGATAATTTAGATTATAGATAATATGACAAATATTAAATTTTTCAGAAGACTGTAAAAACATAAAATGATATCAGGCTGGATTTCCAGCCATTCTGTGAGTTAGTCCCCGCGCCGAGTGTTGTGTGATAACGTTACTCATCATGAATGTAAGTTAACTCAATTTACAAAATAATAATTGTTATTATTATAAATATATTATTTAAAATAATTTGTTTTCACTGATACAAAGTGTTTTAAAAATGTCGAAAATTGATCATATGTACGGCAAATTGAATTGTTTATAACTCTAATATATTTTTTAACATTTTGCTAATTTGGTTCAATGCCGATTTGACTCCGTAATCTTGAAATATATCAAGAATTTTCTAAGCAATTTAATGGTCGCGGTATTGTTTGTATTTTCTTAATTGTGGCAAATAATATTCAAATATGAATTAAATATATTAATTAAAAACAAATATATATATAAAATCAATTTTATCAAAAATTTTGTTGTTGCGCCACCGAGATTCGAACCTGGATCTCTTTCCTAACCGGGGAAGGTGCATTATCCGACTATTCTACAGCGACAAATTTTCGAACCTGCGTGTTACCTTTTTGATATTAATACATTTAATCGTTCCATTATTTGAGAGAGCCATCTACCTTATTTTTACAGAATCTCAAATACCTTTGAGTAATCTGATAGCAGACGCCAGAATTATCAATTCATTTTTATAAAATTTTAAACACATTGATACAACTTTATATACATTGATAGAACACATTCTTATTGTGAAGTTGTAATTATTCAGAATATAGGTCTGCGATATTTTAAATATGAATTAAATATATTAATCAGAAAAATGTACATGTAAAATATTGGATGTAACAAACCTGGTGTATAATATTTTAGGGGTAGTTCAAGCTGCACGTACCTAACCTCAAATATCAACCACTATAATAAGCAATAAAAAAGTATTTATGGTAGTATTTAGATTAATTTTAATGTTTTATTGATTTAAAATTATATATTGAGTACAAAAACTCGGCCATCGAATTTCGAGCGGCTAGATTATTATCTGTTAAATCATTTAGGGTCTGAAGCGAAGATATAGATAGAATAATAATGAGTTAATTAAGCAAATATTTATTTAGAAATACGCAGTTTAACACGATTTTGTAAAAAAATCTCATACAATAATATTTTTCATAACGGTAAAAAAAATTGTGCACACTCCTTGAACATTTTCTACTCAGGTCAGTCAGGTAATAAAATAGATCCTATGTTTATTTCATTCGACGGTTAATATTTTCCTTCTTCTTTTTCACTTCTGTTATTAGGAGTATGATCTATAAATCACATTAATTACGGAAAAACATTAACGTGTTCAAGAGTTTAATTGTTTGAATTGATCCGAGTTTGAACAGCTGTGTCAGCCTTCTTTTGTTCGCCAATATTTTCGTTTTACTTTAATTAATTTTAGTACGAGAGTTAAACTAGAATAATATGTAATTGATTCCATTCAACAACACCTGCGGAAACTGAAAAGCTAATAAAACGTATGGCTATGATTTTTATTTGCATTTCAAATTAATTGAATAAATGAGACTTGTATCTTCCGCAAGACAAAGGTTAATGTAATATGCCACCTGACTGACACTCGCCTCTTCCAGATGATTACTCAGACTAAGGTATCTCTGTTCCATATCACGTAGACACTCTTGACTTTCTTCAAATGTTATCAATCCTTAACGTGCACCATAACGACAGATATCGGATTCAGGCCAAAGAAACCAAAATTTTCAATTTTTTTCAATATCTATGGTTACAATGGTTACGAGTCCCATTCTAAAATTTTTTCCTAAAAATTATTCGAGTAAATTTGTATTAAGTAATGATTTGAGTTAGATGCAAAAATTTTTTTTTTTTTTTAGATTTTTTAAAATTAGATTCTGGCAAAGAAACAATAATATATGTTTTAGTTAGTTATGACATCCTGAAGAATAAAATGGTATTTTTTGAAACCGGTAGATGTATTTAAACTCAATTTAGTGGTTAATAAAACAAAGATAATAAATAAAAATATGAATTTTAACCACAAAGATAATATTGCTAATTTTAAAAGTATAATAAAGAATTAACCTATTTTTAGACTACCAATAAAATAAATTGTTTTGAGTAGTGTAATTATTATTTTTTTTCCTTTTATATTCCAATAAAAGTTCAGATATCAAATAAGAACCAAATAGTGTTGACTTATCTGCATTTGAATGAAAAAGTCAAGTGGTAGCTCATATTCAGACCACACTTCATCTAACATCAAATTTCAATACTGATGTTTAATTTTATTTAAACAAGTATTTACCGCAGGTGAATTTTGTAGCAAGCTAGTATTTAATATAGAGCCTAAGATATTTTCACATCCTTAATTTAATTTATTTAACTGAAATTATAAATATTTTTCCGAAGCCGAAACACATAATATACATTATGATAAGAGTGTCGCATGCTTTTCTAAAAATACCATAATAATTAATAAATTAATCAATCATCGAGAAGATTACATCTTCATGGATGCGTCGTAGTGTGCACGCACTTGTATAACATCGATAATAAACTGCGTCTTAACATTTCCATCGTTATCAGATTGATTTGAGTCAATAATATCAAATTACCCAAAATGTGATAATGTACAGAAGAATTAAACAGATGATATGTACCTAAATGCTGGGAGCGGCGTCCAAGGTGCGGGCCTTTTGTGATTATCCGTATCGTACCGTGCATCATACAATAAACTTGTTGTGTATGTATATATATAAATATACATAGATTGATTTCAATTCAGAGTAAAAACAAGTGTATATACATCTATACGTATCGAGATTGGTTTTAATTAAATTTAAAAAATTGATCGATATACAAGAGGACGAAGAAGAGATTAAAACCCGCATCGAAACGGCCAATATAATGCTTTCAAAAGGCAATCAATATTCTCAGTCAGATCCAATCACGGCACCGCTTTCCAGAAGGCCTATAGGGGCTGTCGTTGTAGACTATTATTGTCTCGTGAGGATCCTAATAGTTGTACTATTGTAATTTTTGTACATCGAGACACTGAAGGACCTGACTCTCTTCTAGTCTCACGCGTGTTGGTGCATGTCGCAGTGTATATGAATGTGCGTGTGAGTATTTATGATGTGTGGAAGAGTGTTAGAGCAAGGTTTTTAAATAAAATAAAACTTACAAAAGTTTATTGCGTTTTGGCATTTATTGCGGAACCATTTACAGTTACGAGTATACAGTAAAATGCGCTTACGAAGTTGAAGACTGGAGTGGCTGAAGAATGGTCTGCGGAGAAGCGGGTCGGCTAGCTTCTAGGACTCGTCCGGCACTATATGGCTGTCAGGTGATTTGTTACGCGGCCATGTCTGTGGGGCGCGAGCAAGACCACAGAGTCACATAAAAGTGAAGTAAAACCAGAAACAACAGAGGAAGGAAATTATATGCGTTACTTATGTATTTCTTTACTTATTGTGGTTTCATGCACGCTATCGTATTGAATTAATAATAAAGAGATCTCTTGCCGAGGGACAGTGAGGAGATAGATACCCATGTAACATGGCGGCAGAGCACAGCTAACATTTAGCATTAAAAAATGTCAACCTGGCGGCGAACGAGAAAGACCAATATTGGTAAAAAAATAAGTTCCAAAAATTCCGCCTCGGTTTCAAAAATATTGGCAGATCCGATTGCGCTCGGCTGGTCATTCGTGACCCCATACGGTTCAGGACAACGATCTTTTAAGATATTTAAGTGCCCTATAGCTTGACATACCATGTGCACCTAAATGCATAGTTGCTACAACTAGAGACCTTAATTGTTGTTAGGCAGAGCCGCATTGGGTTAGAAACTGTAGCAAATGCAATAACATTTGAACTCGAAGAATTTCAATTTCAGTATTCCATTGAATTCAAATATTTTTAATGAGAACCACATAACTTTTTAATACAAATTAAATGTATCAATTAGAAAGATGTACAGTTAAAATCAATATATCGAAAAAATATTTAATTGTCACCGTGATTCGAACCAGTAACCCTTCATATCATTATACCATGTCAATATAGTAAATTAACGACAGATTTTCGAGTCTATATTAAGATGGCGGGAGCTCACGGAGATCGCAATCCTCAGTCACGAGATGATGACAACCTTGTATATGCTTGTTTGCGAAAAATAGCGTGCGATTAATTTTCTCAGATGCTGGGATCGTTCTCGGTTCTCGGGAAGCAACTGAAGATCAAACCGGGAAAGGCTTCTATCGACAACCTAGTTTTCTGGCTCCATTACAGAGCGACGTTTATGATCCTCATGCTGTGCACCATCCTCGTCTGCTCCAGAGAATACATAGGAGAACACATCAAGTGTATAGTGGACAAGGGTGTTCCGGAGAATGTCATTAACACTTTCTGTTTCTTCACAAGCACCTTCACAGTGGTAATTATTCGAGACATTTATGTTTTAGTAATTTTAATGAAATAACAGTACCTATTTTTAATACCAGCATTATTTGTTAATGTTTACAATGTTACTACTTCATCTTTAAACTTTCAGGCTCGTCACTTCAATGAATCGATGCTGGATAAGGGCTACATTCCTCATGCTGGAGTTGGACCATCGACTGAGGACGACCAGCTGAGGCACCATGCGTACTACCAGTGGGTCCCGTTTATGCTCTTCGGACAGGCCATACTGTTTTATTTGCCACGTTACATGTGGAAGAGGATCGAAGGTTTGCGTGGATTATTTAATTAAAGCTTAAAAATATCATATATATTTAATTATTATATCAATATTAATTTTTATAAATATTTCTAATTTGAGTGATTAAAAACATTTTTCTCTCGCTAGGTGGACGCATCAAGGCTTTGGTGACTGGATTGCAAATGGCCTCGATGTCATTAGCTGACCAGGATATCACAGTCAACGGGATTGTCGTCCCGTCGAAAACAAATATCAAGGAAAAGATGACAACTATCAGGACTGACTTCCTCACCAGGTACTGATAAGTCGCAGAGCCACACGGCTCACTGCAGAGGCGTTGACATCATTCATTATTTATTAATTTACGGTACAAATACCTTTTACATACGATTTTTTAGTACATACTATAATAAACAACAGAATTAAATCAGATAAACATTTCAATGCAAAAAAATAATATACATAACGTTATTAACAATCTTGTCTTCAATTTGTATTTAATACAGACGAATATTAGATACATAAAACATTAATAAAATTGCATTCATTAAAAACTGGAATATATGAATGTAGGAGCAAAAATGGGCGATTTGATTGTATGCTGTTTATTGTACGCCGATGATGCTGTACTAATGGCGAATAATGAACAAGAACTACAGAGGCTAGTGAGTAGAATGTAAGATGTATGCAAGGAAAGCGACCTCATGATGAATGTTAACAAGTCGAAAGTGATGGTATTCGAGAAGGAGGAAAGCGAGACACCGCGCTAAATACTTGGAGGTAATGAATGTTTGGAACAAGTAGATGAGTTTGTGTATTTGGGAAGTATGTTTGATAGAAACGGAAAGGCTGAGAATGATATCGAAAGAAGGGTGACTGCAGGGAATAAAGTGAACGGCGCTTTGAATGGAATTATATCTAACGGGAATTTGTCAACCGAGGCAAGACTAGCGGTGCACAATGGAGTTCTGGTACCGAAACTGATGTATGGAAGTGAGGCCTGGAGCTGGCAAAAGAGGAACGAAAGTAGACTGAATGAAGTGGAAATGAGATCACTTAGGCGTATATGTGGCAAATCTATTTATAACAGAGTAAACAATGAAGAAATAAGGAAGTAATGTAAAGCTAATGTTAGTATAATGAGTAAGATTAAGAAAGGATCACTTAGGTGGTTTGGTCACATGGAACGGATGAATGAGGAGAGAATGGTAAGAAAAATATATGACGCAAATGTTGACGGCACCAGAAATTGAGGACGTCCGCGGAAGACTTGGCACAACAGTCAGAGAGCTTGTATGAGAAGATGTATGGATGTGGATAAGGTGAGAATTGTGTGTCAGGATAGAGGAGTGTGGCGATCTATCTCTGCCTCTTTGCGGGGAAATGGCGTGATGGTAAGTTAGTTAGTTTTATACGAAGTATGCACCTTTCATACAGTAATTTTCTTGATTTATCCGTGCGTCTTAGTAGTCTTAGTCAACCAAGGAGACCTTTAGTCTTTTAATGGGGGCCTCGTTTTAACGTTTAGACTTCGATACCATAAAAGCAACACAGGTATGATTTTGTATAGATGATCTTCAATGTTAAACGCCATTTGACTTTTCATCTAGATCAGAAATCTGCACTTGCAATGCTAAATAATAAAACTATTATCGGATTAATTTTTACACAGGCTCCACGCCACCAGGTCATGGTCCACCTGGCTTATATTCTGCGAACTGCTGAACTTCTTTAACGTTATCTTCCAAGTCTACATCACAAACAAATTCCTCGGCGGTAACTTCTGGGACCTCGGAAATCAGGTGGCCATGAACTCTGATTGGGAGGGATCGATGGATCCTTTGGATTTGATTTTCCCTAAGGTATGTTGTTTATGTATTCATGTATAATAATGCCTGATACCAAATGTTACATTGTAAGATATTTCTCCAATTAAATGTTCCCTGTACAGTGTGTGATTTGGTATCATAGCGCACACGAAATAATATAGCGCGCTCACAATTTTCAACAAGACAAGGAGGGTTTAGCCACTGACTCTCTAATCTGTTGCTAGTACATAGATTTGTTTAATGTTTAATTATTTTATGGATAGGAAATTAAATAATATTAAACACATCTTCAATCACTCGGAAAGTTTTAAAAAGAATTATTATCAATGTAATAAGTTTACACATTGCGCGCGGTGTACACAACCGATACCATGCGTCAAGTGCGTTGTTGCATTACTTTCTAGCGTGAAGCTGTCATATAACTTTGTCTCTTTCTCACTTAGATAGAGCTCACGCACAAATTGACGTGTATTAGTACACAACACATTCTTGAAGTGCCATGATCAATAAATCGACCTGTAACTTCTGCGTCCCTTTTCTCTTATGTTCAAAACTGACATGGGTGATTGCCGTTTAGTCATCCTCTCCCAACCGGCTACATAAGCATATTTTAGAGCTCATGTGCTCATTTTCAAGAGTTAAAAATTGTTAGAAGTATTTAAGATTTTAGTTTATGATTTATGATAATGAACCTAAATATACGAAATTCATAAAATTAGAGAGGAAGGCTTTAAAAATTGAGAAGTTTACATTTTCGGTTAGCAACTTTTCGGCCACGAAAAGTAAAATTTCTCCTTGACTGAAATAAAATCTAAAATATCCAAGCTGATCTTGTGTGGAACGCAGATGGATTTCATCACGGATGTTATCCAACTTCATCCATATGAAGACATTAAATAAAAATCATCTGGTTGCTATGTTACTTATCCACCTCTCGAGAACACACCGAGCAAAAATAACAAGGATCTAATTACATCTGGTTTAGTGCAATGTTTCAAGTTACACATAACAAAATGCTAACACTTATGACTCAAGAGTTACAAACATTCTTGATACGGGCACAGAGAAATAAACATCCGTCAAACGTGACTTTTCGGTGAACGGTTTGATTGTGAAAAGAACTATGATTGATACAGCCTGATCTCGGAACTGGTCAACACTTTATAAAGTTTCTGTTCGAAAAGAGGCAATGAAAGTCTGGAGAAGTTCGTGCGGTCGGTGACTTTTTGTAGAAAGGATACTGGATAATAAGTTTACTATCAAATATACAAATATAATATATAATCGAAGAATATTTAATATCTCAATAATTCGGCTTCAAGTATTCAAGCCAAATTATCAAAAATGCGTTGCACAATCAAATTCCTCAAAACAATCCGTTCGCTACGTAATATGTATGCTATTCTGTGCATTATACCCATAAGCATTAAATTCGTTTTTTGTACGTTGGATGCTATTAAAAAATGCGTATACAGTATTCGAAGACCTTGACAGACGGAACCGAATGCGCATGCACGAAAATAGAACACTTTCAAACTTTGTGGATACGGAACGAATGATAAAATCCACTGTTGCTGGTGACTACGCGATTCATAGATGTTCGAAAGTTGAGAATGTATATGTATTTCGACTAGTGCGTGTTATGACTGGTCTCTAAAGGAAAAGGTGAATTTATTTGCAGCGGTGCTCTTTTCGGCTAGAAACATAAAGTCCAAAGCTTTTTGACTCTAGATCGCAAAGGATGCGAAGCATCCAAAGCGCGTATGAAGCGACCGCACCCGGTAGGAACTGTGTCGGCAGTATACGATGGCATGATTAGGTAAAAGATATATCTCCATTACATTGAATACACCTCCTTGTTGAAGAACGAGAATCGATAAGTAAGATCATAACATCGAGTAATGTTTGGAATATGATATGTTGATATAATCACACCTATCTTTTGATTTCTAGTAATATGAATCTAAAACCAGATGAAACGTACGACCAGCCGTTGCCAGAAGTCTTAGTTTAGCGAACGGGCATCTGCAGGCCTCCGTCATAAGAAACAGTGCATTGGAGGTTTTATTTAAAAATAAACTGAAATCACACCTCTTTACATAAGTTAAAATTATATTTTTTTATATTAAATGCATAAATAGTGTTAGACTAAACGATTTATGTATAAAACGACCATAAGAATATTCAGTAAAAATTAAAATCATATTTTTCATTGCGAAGAATGTAGCTCGCCTTGTTATTAGTTCTCTTGACTTATTTATGCGTCTTAATAGATCTTCATTTGAAGTGTGGTTAACCTAGGCTCTACCAGTAGCCTTATGCTGGTGTACTAATGTATTCTGTGTATAATTTTCTGGGCTAATCTGCCATGCATATCTGACCTTTCTGGCCGACGTTTCGGAACCCATTGCAGGGTCCATATCATCAGGGCTGATGTGATGTATGACTGTTAGTGTTGTGGTTAAGTACTGGCTTGCAAAACAATAGGAGTCGAAGAGTCCTCGCAGATAGTGATCCGACAGTAGATGGAACTTAACATACCACAAAACTACTCACTTCACACGACACCTTATATTTCTTATTTCCTCCCCCAACGCACAAATCTTCTGCGCATACCGTATTCAAAAATTAAAGGTGGAAAATTGCCGGTGGAGAGGTATTCTCGAGAAGACTATCGGTTTGTGACGATGAAGAATGTGTTTCTGCTTTATTTAGTCTGCTTTTCGGTCATGCCAATTTCAGGTTAGCATTCTACATTTAATTTCTCATCACGTGCACGCGCATAACACGTGGCCGCTCAATGACAGGTTGCACAATCAATTTTATATTAAAATCACCTCGTGTTCCACGAGATGGTGTGGTTATCAGTTTAAAATAATTATGTTGTCCAGGTGACCAAGTGCCAGTTCCACAAGTACGGTCCCAGCGGCTCCATCCAGAAGCACGATGCCCTCTGCGTGATGGCGCTAAATGTCATCAACGAGAAGATATACGCCTTCCTCTGGTTTTGGTTCCTGATGCTCTTCATCGTCAGTTTATTGGGTAAGTCCAGGGGATTTTATATAATACATATCTTATTTAAACTACTATCATCATCATATTCGAAACTGATCTTCATGAACTCCCGCCCGTGTGACTTCCCTCGTGGTCCGCCACTACAAGCTTCTCCGGGCCCTGCCTCTCTGCCCGAATAGGGTACCAAACTGTATTTAGTTATCACTTGAGATTGGAAACTATAGTAGTGACAGTATACAGTTTTGATTAACGAAAATTAAAATAATGGCAGACTAATGGTTGATGTGCGTTTCCTGTAGAACGGATAGAATTTATACGTTTCGCTGTCCACGTTTTGCGGTATACGATTTCAAAGTATCAAAAATAATAGACATATATAAAAAAAAATTCAAAAATCCAATTACATAAAATTGAAAATATCAGAAGCGAATGTAGATCTACAAGATTTAGAGACCAAATTGATATACCAAAACTAAAATATACCGCAACCCAAAATCACTATATTTATCAAGGCATCAAATTTTTTAACAATCTTCCCATCGCAATTAGATAAATTACAGACTACTATAAATTTGAATGTTAAGACAAAAATTACGTACACAGTAACTGAAACATAAATTATACACGCTCATATATATTCCTTCTTTATACGCGAGTCTTACTCTCTTCTTCTAATATTATAATAATAAAAAAATGACCTAAGAAATTGACTGGACAACTATTTCGATACCAGAGCCGATTTTTATAGAAAAAGCATCGACAATTTGGTTGAAAGATGGGATAAAATCCTGAACTATAACGGAGAATACATCATTAGGAGAACACATTCTTATTGTGAAGTTGTAATTATTCAGAACAGACGGTCTGTGATATTTTAAATATGAATTAAATATATTAATTTGAAAGATATACATATAAAATCAATTTTATCGAAAAATATTGTTGTTGCGCCACCGGGATTCGAACCTGGATCTCTTTACAAATCGGGGAAGGTGCATTATCCAACTATGCTACAGCGACGATATTTTTAGCGACAAATTTTCGAACCTATATGTTACCTTTACGATATTAATATATTTAATCGTTCCATTATATGAAAGAGCCATCTACCTTATTTTTACGGAATCTCAAATACCTTTGAGTAATCTGATAGCAGACGTCAGAATTATCAATTCATTATTATTAAATTTTGTACACATTGATACAACTTTATTATTAAGAGAACACATTCTTATTGTGAAATTGTAATTATTCAGAACATAAGTCTGTGATATTTTAAATGTGAATTAAATAGATCCAGGTTCGAATCCCGGATTTTCGATAAAATTGATTTTATATATATATCTTTCTAATTAATATATTTAATATATCATTCATTGAATTGTTGTAATTTTTGTTTAAAAAATTGATTTTCTAATAAATTATTGAACTTATCAGACAACCCAATATAATGATACGTGTACGTGATATATTGAGTATTGTATTATATCAGATGTACTAAATAATATTTGTATTACAATTTTAATGAACGTCACTCGTCTGACGAAGGTCTGAAACTCGTTTTACATGTTGATAGTAGGTATTTTGTTAATTGCTAGCTATTACCGCGAGATATCAACTGAAATACCAGCCAATTGGGCGGGAGAAATGTTCCGAGGGTTATCCTGAAAGTAAATACTATTTAGCTTTATAAAATTAAGAAAATATATTATTAAACTATTTTATGTATTATATAACACTGAATCTATTTCTTTATTTAACTAATCATTAAATATATGATAAATACTTAAATATAGGAGGTGACTTTAATCTGTTTTCAAATAATAATTACATATAGTTAAGTGAAGATTAAGATACCTACTGTTTGTTTAAAAAAATTGTGTAATAAAGATTTTATCTATTTTTTATAACTAAAATATCTGAATTTTTCAAAGAATAGCTCTTCTGAAGAGATAGGTTTTTACTTTGTAATGACATAATGTCATTTTAAAACAACTCAAAATATAATTACCAAACGGATCTACAAACCCCAAGAGCACATACAAAGTAGGGTAAAGGAACTACAAATATTTTGGACCCAAACTATTTAATAGAATGCTGAAAGCTTCAACTCAATTGAATTGAATAACATGAAACTGAAAATAAAAATTTAGATTCGTAATATGGATAGACTCACCCAAACATATTGATTCAAACCATTAATAATTATTGCCACAAATTTCGCCAAAATAATTAATTTGAAAGTCTACTTTCTTATGTATGTAAATGTTAATTCTATCTGTTACTTGTAATACTAATTTATTTGTAATATATCCAAGAACACTCAATTACTGGATTTTCACCTACAAAAGCACTGTTATTAAACAAATAATAGATATCTCATCGAGACAAAGTTATTTTTCATTATATTTCATGAAAAATATATAGAAGTATGGGTAATTACAGGGCTGTTTTCGGTTGGCTTAAGTGATCACTTTATATAAATATAACGTTCACCATTTAATATCCATTACTAAATCACCATATATGGACTAAATTTGATAATTCATTTCCCTGAAACAGCATATATATATATATATATATATATATATCTAATTTATTTGTACAATTGCACGTAAACTATGGTCGTCTCAACACAGTATTTCTCTAGTGAGGCGGGCCACATTACAAACATTCAAATCACATTGTTTACACCACTTGATTAGATATATTCCAGAACAATGTTCCATTAATTGGGATGAGATATATCCTCAAGTTGAAAGATTCACATTGGGTTTGGGTTTGGGTTAGGTTGTACTGCGGTAGACCAATTCCTTATAAGTTCTGGTTATCATACAAGTGTTCACTTTTATTGACGGCTGTCTTTTTATCAGGTTTGATTTGGAGACTGATCACCGTGCTTCTGCACTCACGTTCTGCCCGCTTCAGCGAGATCGTCTTCTCCAGCGCCAGTCCTGGCAAACTCAACCTGAGGGACATCATCTCAGTGACCAATCAGTGTTACTTCGCTGACTGGTTGTTCCTGTACTACCTCGCAAAGAACATGGACGGGTTCATTTTCAGGTAAGCTGTCTCCACATTCCTCTTACTTCATCCTTCATTCGTTCACCATTACAACATCTCTGTATTTCCTGAAATACCGGCTTCATTTGGATAATCTCCTTAGCCTTATTAATTATCAACCCAATATTTCATAATTTTTGGTACAAGATTGGTTATTTCAAAAATACTCGTATATCAAATAGTTAAGACTGTTGATAATGTGCATGTTGTCAGTTAAATCAATACTATAAGCGTGTTGTCAGTTAGAGCGATCGGTTATCGCCGATAGCAGGCCGCCATTATTGTATTGCGTTAACCTTTTAACTTGCCAACTCTATTAGAGATGGAAGAAACCACACAGGGTAAGACTAGGATTTATCTATCAAAAGCTGGGACCGGGCGATCACAGATGGATTTTTTTTTATAAATATGACTTTACTCCCTTCATGTTTACAAGGTCCAAAAGTGCGTGTTAACACGTTTGTAGCTTGGCGTGACATACAAAGTTTATGCGTGTTAAAGCGCTCATGGTATTTAAAAGGTTAACAATGCACTATGTAATGTACGATGCAGTTAGAGCGATCTATTATTATATTGCTTTAACAATGCACCATGTGGTATGTAGTGTACTTTGTCTTTATGTACAATAAGAAAAAAACAACATATTCGTAAATTGATACACGCTATATATATATATGTACACCTAGAGCTATCTTAAATTGATAGATTTATCATCAGAATGTTATTAAAAGCATAAACAATGGACAGGTAAAAAAAAAACTTAATATCTCAGGACAGAAGAGTGTGGCGCTCTATCCTTTCTGCCTACCCCTACGTGATACGGCGTGATGGTAAGTAAGTTAGTAATATGCAAGTTGTCAATTTTAGATAGATAATTAATACGCACGATTTCAGTTAGATCGAGAATTTGTTTGCAGCGATTTTCATGAATGTATACGAGTAGTGAATCCAATCCCTGGTCAACACTGCAAGCCGGTGGTATGAGGATTCGGTTCTGATGCTAAAGCTCTCATGAAATTATGGTTTTACAATTAATAATATTGTTACATTTATAAAAAGAACAAATACAATTGAAGGATATTGATATTAACGTAAGTGAGTAATTAATCTTTTAACAACGGATAACGCGAGTGATAATTTAAGATTGACAAATAACAATGGTTCGGGATTATATTTATTTATATACCGATACGGTGTACTATTATCAAAAATGTAATAAAAACAATAATATCCTTACTGATAGATTATTAAACAAGTATGGCAAAAATTATTTATAGAAAATTATATAAAGACGCTAAAACCATAAACAAGTAGAAAACAGTGTAAATAATTCATTAAATAATTACTGCTTTTACATAGGAATTAAAAGCGAAATTATGATTATTTGTGAAATGCTGTTAATAGAAAATAACATAAAATTAAGGGTAAAATTTGACGGTTTATATATAGAAATAGTAAAAGTATTTAGATAAAGTAAAGATGAAATGTATATATCGACATAAATAATGAGTTATTGGTATAATTATATATGGAAATTCATAATACGTTTTGAAATAAATATATTTAGAATAAAATAATACAGTTAAATAAAATATATAAAAAATGAAGAAACACACAAAACGTTTTAAATCAAAGCATAAAAATGTATATGTCCAGGAATCTATTCATCAGCCTCGCTGAGGAAATGGAACGCATCACTGACGATGGCACCCAGGGGATCGGGACTCCTTCGTCCTACTACGGAGGCAGAGCCGGCAGCACCACGGATGAGAAGGCGCCCATGATCAACTCCCCCGCGGGCAGCCCGGACAAGAAAGACGATCCGAGAGACACCGTTGATTTCTACAATGACAGCACCTTGAAGATGCGACTACCGGAAGACAGGAATGGCGACGATGAACGCAAAGAGCCGTTGAGGGATAAAGATGACTAGATAAATATAAAAAATATTATCGGTAAGAATAGACTAAGGAATGAAAGAGAAGGATGCATAACCAACGTCGATTACTTCAATGCAGTGGGGTGACTACAAAAATTGGATCTCAATGCAGAATGGAGAAAACAGCCCCTAAATTAATAATATACGAATGCGTGGTTTATTCAATAAATAGTAAAAACAAAATAAGTCATTGGTCTAATATAATATTTATATTTTCATGAAAAAACTATCGTGTTCTTAGAGGTTGTATGCGTCCATAATGTTTTCACCATTTTTTGTAATAATAATACGTTTATCTCAGCGTGTTATTTAAGTTACGAAATATTATTTACATATGTTATGAAAAGAAAAGCAAAAAAATATAAATACAAAAAAAAAGTTCACACATATAGTATATAAATATAAACAGTCACGGCCATTATTGCGTCTGTAGCTATTCTGTAGGCGTTGCCATTCTCTGGTCAGGGAACCAGCCTTCCACGAGAGCGCCGCTTGCACCAGAGAGTTGGTGCTGAGTGCTGATCTCCAGCCTTTGTAGTACACGTGAGAAACGATTTTTTAAATTTCATAATTCCATTTCTTGCTATGGATTACTATTAACGCTGGGAAAGGTATCGATACTCGCAAAAATTGATTGTGGGCCGCGATCTTTTTGGTCCCCTGCCTCACGTGGACCCCGATGCACCGCATGGCACCCAACGGCATAGTTTCGCATCACTGTTTCAATGACAACACCCCGATACCACCGGAAGATGAGGATGAGAACAAATGCACGAATGATTAAATTTAAACGATTAAAGACTTAATAGAATTAAGAATATTTTTGCCAAGTGATTTGACCATTCGTCAAGGCGAAAGAATTAGCGATGGAATTACAAGAATTCATTCGTTCGAAACGTCAATATTTTTTCTAATAATTTATACGATCATTGATTGAATTTGATCGCTTGTTTCGTGTTTAGAAACGTTTCGAAATCCGTTCATTATCGCGAAATATGAACACACCGATGGAGACAGTATTGCAATCGTCACTGGTGAGTTTGTCGGTTTTTAAAATTTTTTAATTAAATAAAATCAAGAATTATCGATGACAAAATGGCGACAACAAAAAATGCAGTTGGAACTCGACAAGAGTAGCGCTGTATTAGATTTTGATAGTTTAAACGTGGTCTTTTTAAATAGTGGCCTCAAAAATTACATCAATTTCTGGATTATATAAATTTTTTTAGTACACCTTTTTTTATAAATGTATTTGTACATTATACGTCTAATTATTGGCTAACAGTAATGAGGTGGTATAATATTTTATTTTTAAATTTCGCATGTATTAGCCCTAACGTGGATATATTGCATGCTCAGTATAAAAGCGAAATTATATTAATATTGCTTACTATACCGGCCGGTTCACACTGCTGCGAGAACACAACTTTGTTATGGCATACGTTACGGTGCTTAGATATCGTCGGCTTTAGATGCCATGAGCCCTGCATTGCAATAATTATATTGAAGACAAGATTTTGTATTTTTCCTCCTCAAATGGAACATTTATTTTGTTCTTTTAAACGTGTTTTTTGTTTTATCTACATCGTACTTTTATATATCATTGTAGGTTTATGAGGGCCATCAAAGGATCTATTTCATGAAAGTAATATAAAATATTGTTTATGCAGTGTATGTGCTAGTTTATTAATGTATTTATAATTTACCGGGGAGCTTCATTGGTCCATATTTATTTATTTTCTTATTGGTATTATATATTAAAATAAATATATATGTTTAAAAAGATACATAAGTAGACTTGCCGATGCCCGAATAATGTGTAGTTACCGTATATTTTAATTGTTTCTAGTACTATAACTACTAAGTATTATTATAATTATAATGTTCCTCACATTCGAGCGTACTTTCGTATTAAAAACGCAGCATATTCGATAGTTACCGAAATAGAAATAGAAATTTTAAATGATATTTAATGTTAATAATAATTATTTCAATCAATATTTAAAATACTACAGCCGAGTTTGTATCTAGTCAAGGTCATAGTAGGTTATAAGTATTTAATTGACCGTGTTCAGATTGTTAAGTAACCGATTCAGTAGTGGAAATCGTGAAAAGTTGTGTCATACTGGTGTAACACAACCTAGTGCACAATATTTTAGCGGTAAATAAATATTAAAAATGTAAGCCGAAAATGTTTAAACTGCGCGTGTCTGGCCTCAATCATGTCGGAAGAATGTATTTTGAAAATGTCGTAGATATACAATTACATTGATTCATTGAAATATTTTAATGTTGTTGTAAAGTATCCGTAAAATATTGCGACTTGTATCTGTTACACCTGTCATGCAGCACGCTTTGCGGTATTCTGAGCGAGGTCCCGGAACGATTGTGCTGAAGGTACATCATGTAGGCCAGCGTATGGTCGTGAGTAGTGACGAGCTTAAAATCACGAGCCGCGAGTCAATCACTGATATCTTTGTGTCACATTCGCTATCAGTGATTGAATATCTGGGAATATCGTGATTAATTTTTTTATTTTATTTATAATTGGTTGTGAACCGTGATTTAGCGCATGTGCATATGAAACGAAAATATTCATGAAAGAATGACGTCATAATTCGTGAAATCTAGTAGATTCTGCCAAAACGTTTTACGCATTTAACCCGAAAAATAAACACATTTTTAAAGCGTTTTCATTCTCTTTGTGATAATATTAAATTATATATATATATCTCAATTATATATCCTAAAATATGTTTTTTACGCAAATGAAGTTTGAATAATATAAGTAAATACGCTCAAAATTATGTTTTTTTTTATTCATTTCATGTATTATGATATCGTGCGGCGCACGCGTATTAGTAATGCAACTGTGATCACAGTCACAGTTCACAATCACTGATATTATCGAATACCAATCACAATCACACCATTGAGTCAAGAGTAGCATTTTTTCTCATCACTAGTCGTGAGTCCTCAACTTTCCATCGAAAATTAAGGTGGTCTTCACTTCGAGTGATGAGGCGGATCCACAACTATGCATTTTTATATATTATTATTGTAAAGAACCGATTCAAGTGCTGCCAAACAATTTTCAGACTGCAAGAAAACTATAATTTAAGTTTATGAGTTGAATATCCACAACTATACATGGTGCTTTCAAAATTGTGATCATTGTAATACTATGTTAATTAAATTTGGATATTAAATATTTTATTTATTTTATTTTGTATCCATACATGCCTTATGTCCGTCCGCCCATTCTTCCATGTTAAATAGCAACAAGATCTGCTGTCACGTGGCTGTAAGTGTATGATTATTTCATCGAATAAATTGTTATTATTTATGTATTGGGCTCTGAAGGCAAGGGAGAAAAGTCAGATTTTCGACTCGTAATTTAGTCAGGTATCCACTAGTGATGAGTTCAAAATCACGAACCGTGAGCCATCCACTGATATTTTGAGTTATATTCACTATCAGTGATTGAATATCTGGAAATATCGAGATTAGTGATTTATCTTTTTATTTTATTTATATTTCGTTTTGAACCGTGATTCGGCGCATGCGCATATGAATTCGTGATAGTAGATTCTGCCAAAATGTTTTACGCATTTGACCAGAAATGCTGAGAATTTGACCTGAAAAATAAACATTTTTTTAAGGGTTTTTATCCTCTTTGTGATGATATTAAATTAGATATTTATATTAATTATATATGCTAGAATATGTTTTTATACGCAAATGAAGTTTTAATAATACAATTATTTATTTCGTGTATTGTGATATCGTGCGGTGCACTCGTAATAGTAATGAAACTGTGATCACAGCCATAGTATTCAATTACTGATATTATCGAATATCAATCACAATCACACCAGTAAGTCAAGAGTAGCATTTTTCCGATCACTAGTATCCACCCATAAAATATTTATTTATTTATGTACGCCCTTATGGGCTGTTACTAAATTAGTTAGGTATTAAAAAAACACGAGCAGCTTCAGACGTAGCATGGAATATATACAATAAAAATAGAAATGGATTAAATATATATATAAAAATAAAAATTAATAGAATATATCATATAAAGTTTTTTAAAAAAAAGAAAAATAAGTCAAACAAAATATAAAAATTTAGGTTTAACACAGAATGGCCGAGTATAAAAATAAATTGTTTCTTTGACTTAGAACAGCATCGATAACATCACTCTTTTATTTAACCATTGAAAATCGTTTCCAAGCCTTTGAAGTCTTTGTGTGGGTGCATTCATATAAAAATTAGTATATGATGCATTTACATGGAACAGTGCCGACGACCAGGTACTCCGCGCAGGAACGAGGTATACAAGCAGTTCTGTTAAATTAGGGGCGTCCAGTATGCCATATACTATTTTAAATACAAATAATAAATCACTTAAAAGTTCTTCTACACGACAAGTCAGTTAAATTAACAGCGCTCATATAATGGACTAGGTCTGTTATAGCCTGTATAAATACAATAATATCTTAAATATGAATTAAATATATTAATTATAAAGATATACATATAAAATCAATTTTATCGAAAAATATTGTTGTTGCGCCACCGGGATTCGAACCTGGATCTCTTTCCTAACCGGGGAAGGTGCATTATCCAACTATGCTACAGCGACAATATTTTTAGCGACAATTTTCGAACCTATATGATTCCTTTATGATATTAATACATTTAATCGTTCCAATATTTAAAAGAGCCACCTACCTTTTTTTTACAGAATCTCAAATACCTTAAGTAATCTGATAGCTGACGCCATAATTATCAATTCATTTTTATTAAATTTTGAATAATTACAACTTCACAATAAGAATGTGTTCTCCTAACAATAATATCTAATGGGAACCTGTCAACCGAGGCAAGACTAGCTGTATACAATGGAGTCCTGGTACCAACAGAGACAAAAGTAGACAGAATGCAACTGAAATGAAATCACTTAAGGCGGATTGAAGATTGTGGTGCTCTATCCTCTCTCCCCATACCCGCGGGAAAACGGCGTGACGGTAAGTCAGTTAGTTAATAATATAAAGATCCTCTCACACAGTTGTAATGTTTTCACCGATTTACAATTGTCAAATGCGACTCGAGCAAACCTGCCAATCGCTGTTTGCGAAACAAGTTTCATCATATTCCTTCGGGCCAATCTTGTGTGCCGAATCAATTATATATTTGGAGAGTCGGCAAAACGGTTTTCTGAAGAAAAATCGAGTGAGTCACACACAATTTTCTAATCATTGTGACCTTATAAAAATTAAATAAAAAATTAACCACTAAATTGAGTTTAAATACATCTACCGGTTTCGAAAAATACCATTTTCTTCTTCAGGATGTCATGATTGACTAAAACATATATTATTATTTCTTTGCCAGAATCTATTTTACCTAATCATTACTTAATATAAATTTACTCGAATAATTTTTAGGAAAAATTTTTAGAATGGGACTCGTAGTTAAATTTAGTTGGTTGTTTATAATTTTTTGATTAGTTTTACACGCTTTATCTATCTCCAACGATTCCAAATTATTTAATTTGTGACCAACACCGTTTATATGCAAAATTGACAATCCCAATTTTTTATCAAAACCATGACCATTTTCTATCAAATGATTAGCAAATTCTGAAAACCCACTATTGTTCAAACATCTCAAATGTTCCCTTACTCTTATATTAAAATTTCTCACCATTTTATCAATATAAAATGCAGCACAATAAGTTTATAGACACCAGAATTGTTAAATTTATCATCTTTGTCTTTAGAATTTATGAGTAAATTTCCTATACTATTATTTGTATAAAATGCCGGTCTAATATTTCGTGGTAGGTGTTTAGATATTTATATATTATAACAAAGATAATAAAATTAAAAAATATGAATTTTAACCACAAAGTTAATATTGCTAATTTTAAAAGTATACATAAAACTATGTTTTTAAGTGATGCATCTAATTAGTTTTAATCATTAAGAAACTATGTTCTGAACAAACGTAACGTCACAAATAGAATGTGAGGATGGATGGCGGCAGACCAAAGTCAATGGAGGTGGAGGCTTTAGTTAGAAAGAGAAATTAACAGATGATGAAAATATATATACATATATATATATTTCTATACTGCACTTAAAATGAAAAATCGGTAAACGTGAAAAAATATTCTGGTCTTAACAACATAATGTACCGGCCTCCGGGCGTCGTCACCAAATTGTATACTGTTTATGAATTAACGATTCAACTTTCGATTGACTAGGCCGACATGTGATAACAAACAAAAATAGATACAGGGATGCTGTTTGCCGCATACCAAACCCTGTGCGCCAGAGTGATTTGAAAGACAAGGATATTTTGCTGTCAAACAGTAGAAAATATTTTGAAATATGACGCGATTTCCCTAGATCGGGCCAAAGTGGGAAATTGATATTATAACAAAATATCTGTGTATCTGTGATTGATAGAGCTAAATCGGACGTGCTATAGTAATTGGTCATTTCAAACTCAAACCTCAACAATAATAGTTTGAGTAGCTTGTTGGTGTAGTGCTTAAGACGGCTAGCCTAGTGATCTACCAGCAAGTTAGTCCTATTTTCATAGTGCAAGCGTTTAGCTTAGTAAGAATATTGATGTGACATTCACCCAATAAAAAATAAATTATTACTATCAACTGCGTCGTCATCAAAATAAAATTGTGTTAGATTAAATAAATTAACAATCACTTTGTATTAAACCACGAAATTTATTATACGTCAACCGGTTTCACTTATCTCATGTTTCATCAGGACGTATTTAAAACCAATCATAAATATAAAAAGAGTGCACTTATATATATATATATATATATATACATAAAGAGGGAGACAGAATATAAAATTACACGTGAAAGAGAGAGACATAATACATATACAGATAGACGGAACATTAAGGGATAGTTTTAAATATGTCCTGATGAAGCTTGACATAAGCGAAACCGGTTGACGTATAATACATTTCGTGGTTTCATAGAAAGTGATTGTTATTTTATTTAATCTAATACGTCAAACCACAAAGCGATTGCTTTCTACGAAAAAAATTAATTATGTTACTGGTTTACGACTTCACGACTTAAATTTCTGTACCAGGACGGTGTCTGTTATTCACTTGATTTAAAATTAATTTGGCATGAAAACATATTTCGGTATCCACGTTTTCATGTATAACGATTTTTCTACGGTAGGTACTTTCTTTCGCAGCGCACAAGACCGTCACAATTTATTATACTGTCGGGACAGAAAAACTTGTCTGGATTTTTGAATGCTTTCTTTTCGTCTGAAATACTCGCTCGTGGCCAGACAAGCTATGCAAATTTCTCAATTTGCAACCGTAATCATTACTTAGAAAAAACTCCACCAAACGGCGCGCATTGTGCAACAAATCATGGTGGCCATTTTAATTTTATATTTTTCGCAAATCAAACAATTATATATATACACGAGCTATTGACTAAATGGTTGGGCGGGCGCGCCAACAGACTGCAAAGGTCAAAAAGCCCACTTTAAAAGAAGTGAGACAATATTTAAGATTTATTATAAAAAAATACAAAGAGCAATTTGTACAAGTTTTTAAAAATGTATCTTACCTGTATAAAATAAATGTTAATATAAATCCACCCCAACTATCAGACTAGGAGTAAAACTAATGTGCATGTTATTCTAAAAGGTACAAACTATGGATAGGACATGAACATGCATCGTACATTGCTCCTAGGCCAGCGATGGCGAACCTGTGATCCGCGGGTCAGACATTGACCCACGCGTTGATTTTTATAAACTTACTTTTAATATGATAAAAGAAAGCACAGACAATAAAAATCTAATGTTGTATTAATAAAAAAATATGTCCAAGTGGACCTACGTATGACGTATATGGTCGTAAAACGTCTTGTTTTATCCTAAAACTCATAACAGTTAGACGTCTACCCGACAACAACGTACATACATATTACATATTGAAATGAGAAATTAATTGGTTGGCGTGGCGGGAGGGGGGGGGGGGGGGGGGTTGACACGCCAGCAAAGTTAAGTTAGATTTTCTGAAATTTTAACACGCCGAGCCCAAAAGGTTCGCCATCACCGTCCTAGACTGTATAACCAACTGCCAAAAACAATAGGTGCATTATTTTGAAAATAATATTATTTATTGTAATATTGTAGATTTTGATCATGTTTTTATATTTAATGTCGAAGCCGTCCCCGGAATAAAAGATCATTTTTATTTGGAAGTGCACAACTTTACTGTTGAATAAAAAGACATGATATGTTACTTTACTATTTTATTTCTTAATAAATCTTTCTGTAAAACATTTTTAAGTACATGATTCAGTTTTTTATGAAGACATGACACTATCTCTCATGAATACTGTCATTAGTTGTCCGAAAGACTGCCAGAATAAGAGATAGGCTGATGGGATCGAAAAACCGAAATAGTCCTGGCTGCCAGGCGATGGTTGAGCTCGCACCTTCACAAAAACTGGACACTACGATTGCTACTACCATAATGTTTAATTTGTTATACATACATGTTATACATATATATGGATGGTCCTGTTAGAAGCCTCAACAATCGGAGAGCTTGTATGAGAAGATGAATGAACTGAATTAGGCGACAGGACAGAAGAGTATAGCGCTCTATCCTCGGTGACTACCTCCGCGGAGAAACGGCGTGATGGTAAGTAAGTTAGTCAGTATTAAGTAGAGGCCGCTTCGGGACTAACGGTGTCGCTGCAGTCAAAGTTTTCCCTGTATTATGTAGGGTTGCCATATTATGTAAATACAGCGAAAAAATGCTGGAAATCAGGGTCCCGTGAGAAGAAGAACGATATGGCTAAAGAACCTGAGACAAGTCAGCTGTTTTTCTGGGCCGTAGTAAACAAACTGATGACAGCTAACGTCCGAAGAACGGATAGGCAACGAGAAGAAGATGAAGAAGAAGAAAATATTATAGATGTGTGGAGTCGTCAACTCTCCCTCTCTACGGGACGTAGGTACAAATTACGCGTGACCGTGACGGGCTGACCGTAGAGGTCACCGGCGGCCGTTGACCCCGAGCAGCGATGGCAGGGTCGGGCCGGCAGACAGCCGGGGCTGCGGGCACCAGCGACATCTATTTTATAAAGCGCTAAAATTATGTATTAAATTCTGCGCCTGTGAAAGACAAAATACTAACACACGTGTACTACAGATTGCAAATATGAATAGCATCATTTCTGACTTAGGACTTGTCCGTGATCCGTGGTGTGTTTGCGCTCAGGTGAAGCAGACATCCTCATGGACCGCATCCTCTGGGACTGCGTGATTAAGAAATGAAAGGAATCTCGGGACATTTCCGGGAATTTATTAGGGTGTGGGTCTCTCGCTGGGGGTTGTTGGGAAGGGCGATGCCGGGAAGAGCAGTGGCTAGAGAGTCCTAACGGAGCATTCTACTGACTCTCCCTCGCACCTCTTGCGACCTGGACAAGGTGAATTTCTGCCAGACCGTGACCGAGTTCTGCGACTGTAACACATAAATGTGACGTCTACCCTCACATTATGATTTATATATCTTCTTTCTGGCTGCCTTCTGAATTGAATGTGATAACGAGTCTCACGTCAAATTGTACAGGTGTGGCTCTGGTACGATGATACCGGAGCCAGCCTGTGATGGTATTATGATGATAATGTTCATAATAACTAAATGTAATAAAATAAAAATATATGTAATTATGATGAATAGAAACGAGAGTAAACAACTCTCAAAACGATTCGGGATAGGGTTTAAATAAATAAAAAAATAAAAAAAATACAGATTCTAAATACGAGAATGTGTAATAGTAGACGCAGCCCATTTGTACGTATTAAAAAACTATGTATATTACTTCCATACTTAGCAATTTTTTTAACATTTGTATATTTTATTTTGAACGGTGATATTTCTAATTATATTGATTTTGTGGAAACGGTAATTACGATATTGAGTAACTGAGTGTTCCAGTAACTTGATAGAACATAACCGGTTAAAATTCCACCGGGACCTTAGAATAACAAGGTAACTATAGTTAATTAACTAACAAGGTAACTATAACTAATATTTTGGGTTGATTTGAGTTATTGTTGTATCGCAAATGCATTATTCTTTATTTCTTCCATACACACCGACTCTATTTAACGGATATTAAAGGAAGTAGCAAGAGCTGAAAGTTCCAACTGCATCAGTTATTTATTTCAATTTATGGATCATTATTGTTAATTCATAATGTTTTTTTTATTTTTAATTTCCCTCATCTCACAGTGGTCATTGATAATACTGAAAATAAGTTAAGACCTTAAAACTGAACAAAATATACACGAATATATGATGAAATTTGATCAACACTTTTCAGCTCATTATCTCAAAATAGTGTCAGTTGCCGATGAGTTATTCTGAGGGGTCAAAAGGTCAACCGTAGCTACCGTGAATGTCCTAGCATCCGCTGACACTTCAAGCTACCAAGATCATGGATTCTACACATATATAATGCAAATATAAGGTTTGACATATTATAGGTCCCCCTACCGTGGACCACGCTGTAAAGTATGGATATTTCTTCCGTTTTGGGCAGACTTTAACTCGAAATGTTTGAAGTATTTGGAGATTTAGTCATGTTTTCTGGTACATTCGATACTGTAAATGGCTCTCGAGTCTTGTCTATATGGGCACGGATTTAGAACCACGGTTTACGCAACTGTTATATGACATTTGAAAACAAGATTAAGCTGATGGTTAAACCTTAAACCACTGTTCAGTAACGATCGTTGCCATGCTCAGTGACCAAATCGAAACGCAGTAGAATATCTGAAGAGAAATCATAATTTTAATTTACAATTTATTATGATGAGACCGCTCGCTTGCATTAAAAGTAAAGAGTTAGTCAATTCCAATCTAGTCGCGCCCAAATAATCTTTTTCGAATGCGTCACCGAATGTAATTTCTGGTCGACGATGTATTTGTAATTTATTAATTATTTCATCTTATTGTTCAATTTGAAATGATGCCCTTTTATTTTCTGTTACATATTATGATGAAATTATGCTTAAGAAGATTGAAGCATTTGAGATGTGAATCTATAAAAGATTACTGAAAAAGGCTGGCTTGATAGAATCACTAATGACAATGTGTTAATTCGGATGGATGGGATTGAAATGAAAAATAAATCCTTAAAACAATTCATATCCAAAAACAAGACAATAAATAGTTCGTGAAAACCATAGTCCAACTACTTCAACATTGACAAACTCCAAGATTATTTCGACAGTTATTGGCGCATGGGCGTGAGCCCCAGCTAAAGTGCAGCTATATTTTTCTCTAGAAGGAAAAAAAGAGTACACCATACCGTAGAGTTCCTATTCAATGAATCAATTCTGTGAAATATTTTGGACTTACATTTCACAAAAAACTCTGGATACAACACATGAATTTTTTAATTAGCGCCATCTGTGTACGAGGACAGACTTCAATTGCTCAGTTCTAAAAACTCACGAACTCTCACCGCTGTACTCATGGCTCTCTTTTGTATTTACCGCACCGTGCTATTTACATTACTCAGTTCTGTCTTTAAGCTAGTGAATTACTCAAGTCATATAAATGGTTATTTACTAAATTGAAAATTCCTTTCGGTTGATCCGTTTTGTATGGAGTCGTTACCTATGCTGTTTTTTTTAACAACATCGCGATAGAGCCCAAATCTCCTATAGTTGACTACACCTCCTCCTAAATTCGTATAGTTCATTTTGTGAAAATTGCTAATAACTACATTGAATTTTTTTCCTTTGATCGTTTTATATACTGCATAAACTTCTTTGAATATGTTATTGAATTAAAGTCGCGTATTTTGATTAGTTTTGATGAGTGTCCCGAGAAAGGGTGGGTCCCTCTCCCTCCAGCTGTCTTTTAAAGTTCATTATCCGTAAAAAAACTAATTAATCTTGCACAAAGCAATCATCCGACCTATACTCACATACGCGATCCTCATCTGGGGTTCAAGTAACACAAAAATTTTAGAATTCAAACTAAACTACATCCTTAGGAGAATCACAAACTCACCTTGATTTGTCAGAAACACAATCATTCACAGACTCAAACGACACATGCACGATTTATCTTCTTAATTTTAACAAAAAACTTTACTCATTTTTGCTACTTCTTTATAAAATTATATAGAAAGTTAAAATTATCTGAAATTAAAAAAAAAAACAATTTCACAATGTTCCCCGTTCAATAGAGAAATATTACGCCATTGATGTTGCCACATATGTCAGAGACAAGGTGGGTCAGCCCTTATCCCTCCCCTCTTTAACAATCGAATCAGAGTCCAACTATTTCGAGTCAACAGATGTATGTTCGATTGTAACGTTGATTGCTAACTGATTCTTCATAATTCGGCGAGACCTAAACCTCCAACAGTTAAATCTCAGTTACCAATCGTCTTACAATCCAACATCACACACAATCACAGTCACAATAATGGCTTGGCTTATTATTACTTCGAGCTGCTGTAAATAAAATAATAATCGACAACATGATCGCTAACATTTCTCAAGTATCAAGCGTTATAAAAAGAAGAGGAAGAAATAATATTTCGAAATGTTATTTAATAAAAACAGAATTTTTCAGTCACGATTAATCCGCAACCCGGTTAATGCGACCCTGGATAATCGATGGTCTAGTGTAGATTTCACATTTCTGCGTGACGAAATACATGCGATGGTCTCTCCTCGGGAATGGCATATTTCTAAAACCATTGTGATTATCATTCAATAGCCGAAAGGCTATTAAAAAAATAGGCATGTGCACAGTTGCCGCTGCTTCTTCGTCCAGGCCTGCTTCCCTGGCTTGCTGCTGGACGTGCGCAGAATTCGGACCATGCAGCAGCGTCACGACTACGCTGCACCGGTGTTGGGGCGAGCGAAGCTGGTCCGACCTGTTCCTCGCAGGCCAGGCAGGTCAGCGGACCAAGTCCGGGACACGGAGAATTATCGCTAAGTTCGTTAGCCATCCTGATCCGATATTTTAATTCAAAAAAATGACGGCTGTTTGAAAGTTTACAAAATTCCTAACTTTGCTATTATTGGTCTTAGGAGAAAAGTAAAATATAGTAAAAGACACACAGACGGATCTATCTGACTTTTGCGGCTAGATTTAAAAAAATATTTTAACACTACTATTTTTATATTAATTGTCCTGCGTTATTCTAGTTTCATTCGACGAAATAAATATATCTAAATTTAAACCTTTTACTCGAGATACAGCGCAAGGCAGACGATAATGCCTAGCGCGCTCCAGACGCTACCACCCGGGATAAACGCCAGGCAAAGACTGGCCAAAACTTCCATGACGCATTTTTGTCTCAATGAACTAGTGACAATTTTATGTAGGTACCGGCAAAATTGATCTACTTCTAAAAGTATACAAACTATTATAATAATCACTAAGATAATAATTATAATTTGTGTTTTAATTATATGTCATATTAGTATTAATCATACTGGTATTGATTAAGAAAAGTAATTACATTTCACATTCCCCGGGCTGTTAAAGGCACCTCTATCTAATTTATCTCTCCGTGGTATCGATGTACTTACACATTTATTTAATTTACTGAAATATTTTTCTTTGTATTTTGGTTATCCATTACAGGGAGAATCCTGACGCCCTTGACATTGCTCCACCAGCTTTTTTTATTCTACTAGACCCTGGCCAGCGTGCTTTACCGACGAGATTCAAGCACTAATAGACCATTACGAACCACAAATCTTTCAAATCGCCAACGTCATGGCGTGCAATATGTTGCAAAATATTGACTATCTGTTAAAATCATATCAGATATATTAAATACTAATTAATATAAAACGAGAAGTAAAATACCTCAGTTCGGCTCTGGGGAGACATTCCACTCTTTGGCTTTGTTCTCTTACCGCACACCATTTTTGTGCAGCTCGTTCTGTCTCCACCTCCTCGACATCGTCTCTCTCTCTGTCTGCAGCTATCCTGGCTGGAAACTATGGAACAACATGGAGAGACAAAAGGTGGACTCAGAAGGTATTTAAGGTAATGAGTAACTGTTCCACATGACACAAGAGGGTTTTTTATCAGTAATTTTTTACCCTTCCAATTCATGTATTAATATAAAACACTTATGATGTTTATAATAATAAGGTAGTTTGTAAAAGTGTCAAAGCGATTAGCGCTGATGCACTTGCAGTTGTAGATTAGGCGGTCTAGCCGCATGTAGAGTACTCAGAGTATCGTAGACTCTAAGGAATTGGAAAAAATTGGAAATTCCACATGACACATGTAGCTGATGATTGTCATCGTATCATATATTTTTAAGTAAGAGTTCGTAAAGAAAAAAATGTCCGCAAAAGACTTGGCATGACCAAGTAAACAAGGCGCAGAAATACTTATTAGAAGCCTCAAGAATTTATTGACAACATGTATGAATGTGAATAAGGTTAGAATTGTGCTAGGACAGAAAAGTGTGACAATCTCGTATTGGCAAGATAGTTAAAATATTTTACCAATCTCCGCGAATTGGATATTCCATTTCTTCATCTATTAATCAGACTGCACTTCAAACCACTTTACGATTACATACACATACAAAATCTAATGAAATAAAACATATAACTATTAGAATCTATACGTTATGTCAAAATATCATTTTTAATTGTACGATAAAATGTCTAAATATATCTTTTAATTTAATTATTAAAATTGACAGCTTACGAATTTCACAACTCGGAAACAACACATCTTCCGAACACTTGTATATTTCATAAAATGGTGCAATAGTTTTTTTTAAATTTAGAGTTCACTGACATATTGACAATAAATGCTCAAACGAAATTTATTGTTGTTCGCGGTCACGTGTTGGTTTTGGTAACAAAACTGTTGGTCACGTGCCGCCGGACGACACTGGTTGAATGCAATTCACGGCTACCGGGAATTTAAAAAAAAATGGCGGCGAGTTTTTGCCGTGTTTTGACGTTTACATTGAATTTCGTCATGTTACGTTCTTTCATTGTTTAATTTTAACGTTTTTAATATTAAGAAGTTTCGACAGTGTAATAATATAATATACATATGTATTGTAATAATTGTCGTTGTAATCCAAAGAGATTACACTGTTAATGTTGTAAATCAATTTACTGACGTGATAGTATCTGCGTATTTGCGAAGTAATTAGAAGTGTGATTGTTTTTTTATTAATGTACTCTTATGTACTGGTATAAAACGATGTGTGAGAGTAAAAAGATGAGGTGGAAGGATGCAGTAATCTCGGAAATGGATTTAAACCCAACTGTTCAGAACAGTTTTCAAACATCGCTGATTCATTACTGTTTAGGGGATGAATTATTGTGTCGTGCTTTAGTAAACTTTGTCCGTTAACAAAGTTTATAGGTGATATATGTTCTTGAACAAGAAACAAATGCAGAGCCTGTCATTATCGGTTTCTAGGAAGTGAGGCGAGCTCTGTATATCCTCAGGATGCCAGGTATGTAAAGGCAACGTATATTATTTTATGACAGTTATTTTTTTTGGTAATATGTATTTAAACTGCAATGGCGCTGCAGGAAATTAATATTCTTTTAAATGTTTCTTCCTAAAATGGTGCAATATAATATTGATATGTATGATAGGGATGGTAAATCGTTACGTGACTGTGATTGTATCGATGATTTGTAACTGAGATTTAACGATGATTGTTAACTAAGATTTAACTGGCGGAGGCTTACAACTGTGGTGTACCTGTTATTAAGTGTTATTTGTTTAATGGTATGGATGGAGCGGAACGCTGAATTTTTATGTGATAATGGATGATTAGATTTATTATGTATGATAGTATCAGTTTTATATCATGTCTCGTGTGTGTCAGATATCAATTTTCCATCTATATGTAATCTAACATGTGTTCTATGGATTTATGTTTATAAGTTTTATATGAATAAAGACAGTACTTAAGGGACGCTGGAAGGTCTAAATTTTAACTCTTGCGAAAATTGCTAATAATCACTTTAATTATTTTATATACTGCATAAACTTCTTTGAATATGTTATAGAATTAATGTCGCGTATTTTTATTAGCTTTTGTGAGTGGGACCGACAAGGGAGCTCTGGCTTCCTGTCCTTTATAAAAATAAAGTATTAGTAAAAGTTGGTATTCGAAAATTTTTAAATATTGTTTTATTCATTTTGACGTATTATTACGTTTCAGTGGCGTAACTATGCCAATGTTGTCAATGCAGTGTACTGGGGCCCAAGTTATATAGGGATCCAAAAAGTTCGCGCAGTGTAATTCATTTAAAATCGATTTTTTCCCAATAAATAGAATTATAACATTACTATAATTATTGAAAACATTATCAATGTACTCGTACGCTAATAAGTCGAGTTTGGTATCAAAGACTAGGCTGTAAAGTGAAAATTGCCTTAAAACAAAGTACTTTTTCAATTCTAAATGCGTATACCGGTAAAATGCCTTGCAAAGTGTAAATATTATACAAGACAAGATATTAATTTTGTTCTTACTATTTAATGACTAATCCACGCAGTACTAATATTTATGTATTTTATATAGAATACATATTTAGGGGGCTCTTTTTTTCATTGTGCAATGGGGACTAATTTTTGTAGTTCCGCCACTGCTTATAATTGTACTTTGTGTAACTAGTTACTAGGTATGTGTTATTTTTTTAATTCTAATTTTTAGATAGGTACCGTGTATGTACTGAATTCACAAAAATGTTTTTTTTACCTACCTACCGGAACGTGGCGTGAATTTAATTTTCGAATGCATGAATTTATTATTCAAAATTACAATTTAATTTAATTGAATTTGTTGCTATGTTCCGTGGAATCTGAAGATATTTCAAACAAAATGAAAGTGTAAAAAGAGGCATTTCTCATCCAATGCCGACCCTGTGAAGACCTACGTGACCGCCGAGGCGTAGGCCTGGACCTGGCGAGCACACGTAGGGCCTGAGGGGACCCTCGAAGCCCTACTTCCAAGAATACGCTGGCGCAACACAATGTATTGTCAAAAGTCGGAAAAAACTCCCGAAGATTTACTTATGTCAACATTTTGAATAAATGGCATTTGGAAGATTCGGGGCTTCGTAAAAGTATGAAATTTTTTTAATATTCACATAACATTGCAAAACTAATATAATAATCTTTCTTATTAAATTAAAATAAAATAAAATAATCGAGTAATACGTGTAGATTTTGACTAGTAACAAAGTCATTAGTTTGTTACTAGTTGTTCACTCCGTAACCAAGTACTAAATTACCATCACGCAGTTTTATCGCAGTGGTAGATGATATAGAGGATAGAGCGCCAAATTCTTCTGTTCTGATACAACTCTTGCCTCGTCCACGTTCATACATCTTTTCATGCATACTCGTCGATTGTTGAGATTTCTAACAGGATCGTCTTTCACTATCTGGTTTATCTGACCATGCCAAGACTTGCGCGCGCGCGCGTCCTTTATTTCTGGTGATATCAACCCTCGCGTCATTCATTCGTTACACGTGACCAAATCACCTAAGCGATTCTTAATACTGTTCACTATGCTAAGATCAGGTTTATATTAACTCGTAATTTGTTTTTCTTGACTTTATCATGAGTACTACACGTTCGCCTAAGTGACTTAATTTTCACTGCATGCATTCTACTCTCGTTCCTCTTTTACCAGGTCTCCATTGTGTACCTAATCTTGCCTCAGTTAACAAATTTCCATTAAAAATTACTGCATTCACTTTATTCCCTGCATTCGCTCTCCATTCGATATCTTTCTCAGCCATTCCGTTGCTATTAAACATACTTCTAAACATTCATCATCTACCAGTATTTTGCACCTTGTCTTACTTTCCTCTTCGAATATCATCGCTTTCGAATATATTTTAATGTTAACATTTATCATAAAGTCGCTTTCCCTTACACACATCGCACATTATACTAATAATCAGGGGCGTGCAGTGCATACAAGCAAAAAAGCTGTGAATTACTTAAAATTCTGGGAAACAAATATAAATTAAATAATTGGATTAACATAAACGAAAACATTATTTTACAATTAGAGCCATCTGTGTACCAGTAGAGACATTAACTACCACGACAACTCACCGCCGTACCCATGGCGCTCTTGTGTATTCGCCGCATCGGGCTATTCACATTACTCTGTTCTGTCTTTAAGCTAGTGAATTACTCAAGTCATATAAATGCCTATTTACTGAATTGCAAATTCCTTTTGGTTGCTCCTTTTTGTATGGAATCGTTACCTATGCTTTTTTTTAACAGAATAACATAGGTAAGAAGGTATTATTTTATGTTAAAACGTAATCTTTAAAAACACTTAATAGTACTCTAAAATTATAAATAAGTACATGGTAGGATCGTATAAACGACGGATTTATTTTGTATAAAGACGTTGGTTAAACGAAAGTACATATATTGTATTACATATATTATATATGTTTGTATGATATCAAACAGCATAACCTAAATCTATACTTACTGCACGCCACTGCTAATAACAACATGCACTCTGTAAAACTTGTTTACTATTCGCCATTAATACTGCATCATCTGCATACAATAAACAGAATGCAATTAAATCGTTAATTTTCCCTTTAAGATTCTTTTACACAATTATGTATCCATATACAATTTGAAAACTTAAACTAGTTGCAGTGAGGTGAAATAAGTGACGTCTATAGGTAAAGAGCCGCCCTTAAGCAAATGCCGCCCCTACTATTTAGTGTATAATCTACCCCTAACCTATCGCTATAAATGTGCATTGTTTAAATTCATGTTACCTTTCGAAATTGTATTATTTTATGATCGGGTCCATTAAATTTCTCGTTAAAAATGCAACGCTTCTGCCAGTTGCCGAATTTTTACAGCGTAGTTTTATGGGCCCTTGCCGTTTGAAAATTTCCCCACATATTTTTTGTCGTATTAGTTTCGGACAATTCTGAGTAATTCATTATCTGTTTAAGTGCCCTTTAATATTTGTTGTCTGCTTTTTTACATAATTAAAATATTTTTATTATATTCATATATTCGGCCGCCATTTTACCGCCCTTAGGCACCGCCTTAAGTGCCTACGGCCATGGGACACCCCTGGATAAGATCTTTTAGGCGTATATATGGAAAATTCATTTATAATAGAGTAAAGAATGAACAAGAACAAATAGGATTATACAAGTGTAACAAACCTTGTCCACAATATTTTATGGGTGAATACCTGACTAAATTACGAGTCGAAAATGTTCAAGTGATATTAGCCTAATCTCAACTTACAAAAAAAAATCGTAATTATGCGATTTTTTCGATTAATTGAAATATTTTATTGATTCAAAATTATATATTGTATTATAATTTGGAATTAATAAAATTATAATTGAATACAAAACTTTAAAGGTCATGGCATTTCGAGCGGCTAGACTATTTTTTATGAGATGATTTAGGGCCAAAAGCAAAGATATGCATTAATGGAACCATTTCGCAAATATTTATTTCAAAGTACGAAGAAGAACGATAATATTTTCCGTAACAGTTTAGAATTTGCACATATTCCTTGAATATTTTCGACTCATTAGTCAGGTATCCACCCATAAAATATTGTTGACGAGGTCTGTTACACCAAGTATGGTAAGTAATGGGTCGCTAGGCGGTTTGGTCATGTCGAACAAATTAGTGAGCAGAGAATGGTAGGTAGGTAACCACATACTGGAAGATGTTCCTGTTAGAAGTATGTTGAAATGTGTGGCGTTCCACCCATCTATGCCAAGTAAGTTAGTTAATCTTACTTTTCGAATAGGTACACATTTAGCCTGCTAACATTCTTAATATGGTCGTTTTCATTCGCATACATCGCACACCCTACTCTTTAGACTCTATAAATTCTGTTTACGATTGAGGAGGTAATTTTAGTTAATAATATTAAAAAATTAAATAGTCAGTCAAAACATTTTAATCACTGGAGAGAGAAGCCAGTGCGAGACGAAGAATGCCACAACATAAAAAAAAAATATTTTGCATTTAAAAGGCCACGCACGTAATTCTACCCTGTCCTTGCGATGGCACTAATGTCAGCTCTGACAGGCGGCATTTTGGGCTCGTATTTCATATATTTTTTTAGGAATTCCCTTCAATCGTATCGGCCGTTTGGTTTCAGTCAACCGAATTAGTCTAAATGGTATGCGGGTTCGCGACCCAGATGTCTTACATAATTGTTAAACTCTGCCGACTGCACGTAAAAGTTGACAAGAAATCCCATATTTAAAATATATGCATACTTTTGACATAATTAATACGTTGCCAGTTTTTGAGAGGAGACGAACCGGGGTATCGCCAATACGATGGTGGATGATGTTAAACTATATATTGAAGGACGGCCCTGTTCGGGTCCGATCGAACAACCTGAAAGGCGCTTGCGTCCTACGATGCGTGACAATTTTTTATGGAAATTAAAACAAAATATAATAAAAAAATAAGGTAGATGGCTCTGTCAAATGATGGAACGATTAAATGTATTAATATCAAAAAGGTAACATATAGGGTCGAAAATTGTCGCTAAAAATAATGTCGCTGTAGCTTAGTTGGATAAAGCACCTTCCCCGGTTAGGAAAGAGATCCAGGTTCGAATCCCGGTGGCGCAACAACAATATTTTTCGATAAAATAGATTTTATATGTATATCTTTATAATTAATATATTTAATTCATATTTATAAAAAAAAACTGTTTGAAAATGGCCTTAACCGCTGAAACTTAGGCAAACTAGCAGAACTCAATAATATTAAAATTAACATGGAGTTTTACAAACTGAACACAATAATACAATAACAGTAAACAAAATACAATATGTAACTAGTATAATAAATTGAATGCGACGAGTGGTGTATGAGAGAGGTGAAAGTGTGACAGAATGTGATGCAATTGTAATTATGTATTCTTAGAATATATTAATGAATTTGTGTATTTGCTAAGTTTCTTCACTATGGATGGTAGGGTTGAGAAAGATGACGTCGCCATTTTATCATCTGAAGTAATAGTGGAGTTTTGGTACCGACGCTAATGTATCCTATACATATGAGTGAAGTGCAAGTGTGCAAAATCAATGCACGATATAATGATGACGGTGAAGATAATTATTTGATGCGAGTGTTGAGAAGACAACAGAAACGGAGAGCGTCCGCGAAAAACTTGACAAAATCAAATAAAGATTAGTTAGATCCTTCAACAATCGATGAGCGTGCATGGAAAGGTGTATAAAAGAAAAATGGTACCTACATATCAGTGGCGGTCGGTGACTTTTTGTAGAAGGTATGCTGGAAAACAAGTTAATACCTACTATCAAATATATATTCAATGTTTCAATAATTCGGTTTCTAGGATTCAAGCTAAACTGTCTAAAATGCGTCACGTGAACTAATTTCTCAAAACAATCCTGTTCGCTTCGTAATATGTATGCTATTTTGCGCATTATACCCATAAGTCGTTTTCTATACGTTGGATGCTGTTAACGAATACGTATACAGTATTCGAAAACATTGACGGGTGGTACTGAATGCGCATGCGCGAAAGTCGAATACTTTCAAACTTTGTGGATACGGAACGAATGATAGAATCCACTGTTGCTGGTATGTATATGTATCGCACCGTGCGCGCGCCGTGTCGTAGTGTGTCCAATGGCCGGTCTTTAAAGAACAGGACGAATTTATTTGCCGCAGTGCAGTTTTCAGCCAGAAACAAAGAGTCCAAAGCTTTTTGACTCTAGAGCGCAAGAGATGTACGAAGCGACCGCGCCTGCTGTATATGTCAGGTCACAAAATTATTTGGTGGTCTACCCGATCTGCTTACCCTTGCAGAGATACTATTTAATAGTAAATATGCAGCAGGCGCATGCAGTCAGTACATTGAAATAAGCTGTACCTAACTGTATATTTTGAGAAATAAAGTGAAATTAAATATTGCGATATACTAAAATGTAAATGAATTATATTTAAGTACAGCTTATTTTAAAGTATTGACTGCACCGCTGATGAGCGGTGTATTGTTTCACGACTGTCTATGCCGCATGCAGGCATATTTCTAATAAAATAATTCTATATTCGGCTGGCACTTGACTGATGAAAAAGTGTTACTCTCTAGATGTTCCGTTTTGAACCAAATTCCTATTCAATAATTATTTATTTCGACACAAAAAGTTAGGTGCCTACCGTTTACTCTGCGCTCCTTTGAAAATATTATATCTTCCTGTATTTAATAACGCACTTTCACCATGTTCCACATAATATAATATTTTAAATGGTATCCATTGCAAGTACCGACAGCCTATTGTATCGCAGGTCTTAGTTATGTGTAATATGTTTATTTAAATTTAATAGTACAAAAACACGCTAGACTCGGTGCATGTTGTATAGCTCCGGAATGTAAAACACAATGTTGTGTATGCGGGAGGTGTAGGTGCACAAAGGAAACATTGACGCATTGCTCGTGTATTTAAATATTGACTTATTCGCGCCGGTGCTCTGTGTAGGTACCGTTTAGAAATAAAACACAAGATGGCGCATGTTTTTTATGAATATGACCACATTTGGTCAGATAATAACTCAGTTTGCTGTTGATTCTAAAAGTCCATACAGACAAAATGCGGTCATGTGTGGAAATGTATGTAAAGGATGTTTTTTTATAGAGGTATAGAACATAAAAATCGTTCTAATGGTCGTGGTATTGGCTTCATTGGATAATTTTATGCCATTAGTGTATAAATATGATGGGCGCTGCGGCTGGCTCGAGTCCAATTTTTGACCACTTTTTGGAGCAGCTGGGGGTCGTATATCGGCAACAACACGACGAATGTGTTTGCATCCGAGCCGTCTATCGTCTCTGGTTTATCGGCGTGGGAATAATCCACAGAAAATAATCCGATCTTTGTATTTGATCCGTTACGCGAAATTATGCGCTCATCGAATGTTTCCTTCAATAAATTGATTGTGGCGCGCTCTGTGTGGTATGTTGCGCCATTTTGTTGAAACCATAGCTCTTTCGCATTAATGCCATTCGATTGGGGAACGAAAAAGTCAGTAATTGCTGTGCACGATGCCGAATCGACTCCTTCAGCTCCTCCTCAATACTACGCTCCACTGCAGCAATAGTTTCTTTGGTGCGCACTGTACGATGTATCTGCAAATGGGTGTGCGTGGTGTGAAAACGATCCACGGTTATTCGAATGACTTGCTCGGATGGACGATTATGACGAACGTAGCGCACGGTAAGTTTTGAAAACTGAACCACGATTTTTGAAATAAATTTGCAAGCGTTGTTCTGGCGTAAGTCTATTCATGGTAAAATGGCAAACCAAACTGAGCACAGATCAACTGTCGAATTGGCTGTCGCTGGAAAAAGTGTTGCCAATTCGAAAAACGAACCTCTAAAAAAATATGCTTTATATGCTAGTAGATTTGTGTGCAGGATTATCGATAAAATTAAGAATAGTGCGCTGAGATTGTTTGGGCATGTGAAACGTATGAATGAGTAGAGAATTGGTAAAGAAAATATTGAAGAAAGTTATGAAGGCAATCAGTTAGATAAATATCTGTACAAGTCATCATCATCATCCCTGGTTCTACAACTCGGTATGGGTCATGAATATACCTCCGCCGGTCTCTGCCGCTTGTGCTGGGCTGCTTTCCGCCAATTGCTGACTCCAAGGATGGACTTTATTTTCGTGCCACCTCATTTTGTTAGTCTTCCTTTCTGTTTATTGTTGAGCAGCAATTTCGGGGGTTGCGCGTCATTCATACACTCTGTATCCCCTGACTACAGAAATCTCCCTAATTCTATGAATTTTGGGCATCGTACAGGTCGTAAAATATTTTGTTATAACATACATGCTTCATTTCAAATACATTTAGTGTTGCTTCATCTTTCTTCGTTGAGTGTTCAGGTTTATGCCGCATTGGTACAGGTCGATATTTTACTCATGGCACTGTACAGTCGGCCATCTATTGCTAGTATATATATATTTTAATTATTACAATATGATAAGTTCATATAGATTTATTTAATTATTTTATAGATAAGGAATGAAATAATATTGATCACATCTTAATAATAGTAATGACTCTGTCGACGCCCTTCATCAGCTGAAACTGGTAGGCGAAGAAAATAAATTTTGGTTAAATGTGAACAGTATATATATTTTATATACGTTAAGTTTTAAAAATGGTTAAATAATAATTATTATCAATTTGTTAAATTTACTTTTATATGTATATATATCAAAGGCGCAACATACTGCGCGCGGTGTACACAACCGATACCATGCGTTAACTGACGTCAAGTGCGTTGTTGCATTACTGCCTAGCGTGAAGCGGTCGTATAACTCTGTCTCTTTCTCGCTTAGATAGCGCTCACGCACACATTGAAGTACCATGACCAAAAAATCAACAGAGTTTTATACAAATATATGAGTGAAATGGCGAATGATTTGAACGAGTAGGTAGGAACATCTACGCACAGGCGTCTGCCTCACTACGAAGTCGACCCATATTACCGTCTATTTCATTAGGGCTTATCAAAAATAATTGACAATAAACACTTTTGAGTCGCTCGTAATTCTTCAATTGGTTGCTCGTGTCCAGCAGGCATCAAAAATCACGCTTCAGCCGGCGTCCAGATTCTGGCGCGTCGATTGCCTACAGGCTTAAGAGTCGGAGCGTTGAATCGAGACGGTAGGATGGCTGTGTAAATTGATTTACGAGATGCCCGACTAAATTATAATTATGTTAATTCAAACCGGAATGTCGTATAAAGTTGTACGCCATTGGAAGACGTGCTCTTCTGTGGTATGTTGCACTTGTGTAATAATGTACAGGGTGTCTCGTAGCTTGTAGCAGAATCTTTGGGGGAGTCTTCATAATTCAATTTGTCGACAGTTAATTAGATAAGTGACATCAAAGTTTGCATTTTTTTTTTTTCAATATTTCTGATTTATCTTTGGACAATCGTTAAAGTAATTCATATCATTTTATTACCTTTACGCGTGACGGGATGGAAAAGTTGAATGGTACACGAATGAAAAGAATGATTATTATCGATCTTGTGGTTCACAAATTCGGAAAAGTTAGACAACGACGATGCTCAAATAGTTTAGGCCCAAAATATTTGTAGTTCCTTTGGCATATGTTGTATGTGCTTTCGGGGCTTGTAGGTTGTGTGTATTTGTCCGTGTGGTAATTATATTTTGAGTTGTTTTAAAATACGTCTGTTTTTAAATATATTTGTCTTATATCAAAGACATGGAATTTATTAAAAATTTCGTCAGTGCTCGTTGTGATTGGGGTTTTGAGGATAACTTATAAAATAATTTTCTGAGCTGCTATTATTGTATTAATTGCAAACATAGTCGCTCCACCCCCGAGCAATTATACCATGTTCTATGATTGATTGACAGATTGCGTAGTACGCCATTTTAGAATTTTTATATTAAAGAAATTCATAATAGTTCTAAAATAATATATGTTTTTTTTTAAATTTTATTTGTCATGAGTTGTGTATGATGACTCCATTTGAGGTAAGGATCAAATATAATTCCCAGGTATTTTATTTGGTCAGTACGTTCTATATCATTGCATTGACATGTATCGTCGTATGAGTTGGAGCGGTTATAAACTTTAATTTTGTAAAAATTAGTATTGAGTGTTAAGGTGTTCAGGTCGAGCCATTTTTTAACATTACTTATATGTTTCTCGGCTTTTTTAAATACTGCTGATCATGTATCAGCTCGGAATTGAAGAACAGCGTCATCCGCAAAACATATGATGTCTCCGTTAAAAGGGATGTTGCATAGGTCATTAATATATATTTAGAACAGTATTGGATCTAATATGCTGCCCCGCGGGACCCCGAAGTCAGTGGTAAGAGGATTGCTTGTGATATCTTTAATACGAACTCCTGTTCATTATCTAACTTTTAAACATATCAAGTTCTTTACCTAAGATACTAATTTATTTTAGTTTCCTGATTAGACTCTAATGCGAAATTGTATCAACGGCCTTGGCGAGATCAAGGAATATGGATATACATTTATGGCCTTTATCCACATTGTTAGTAATGAAGTCCGCGATACGGGCGATAGCTTCGGCTGTACCCATATATGCTCTAAAGCCGAACTGGTTTTCAGAAATAATTTCATTACTCTCAAGGTATTTTACAAGTTGAATTTTTATACTTTTCTCTAGAATTTTCGAAAGGAAATTAAGTAGCCGAAATCGCGTTTTGACTGGAATAACATTCTATGTAGCTTCCGCTACACGTTTCTCTAGTAAGTTCCTACAGAAAACAACAGATATCGTTGCTATGTCATTTTTCACAGCTGGAATCGTGAGTTCAAGGTGTTTCTTTAATTTAGCTATGATTTTTATTGTATCTCTTCTAAAGTTTATAATAATACATTCTTCATTTATTAGATAAATCACGCAGTGCTTACATTCGTATATTTTATATACAATACTTATTTAGGGTCCAGGTAACTTAAATAATAATAATAATAATAATGGATAATTTGTATAGGATAGTGATGAATCACTATAATATTTTTTATATTTATTTATATCCAGTAGTAATGTGTTAAACCGTTATTGTGAAATTTGATATCAATGATAAGTAGCTGATTAATTGTAATTCGGCGAGCAATCAGTGATATATATATATTATATATATATATACTAAACCTCTAACAGTAAAATGTTATTAGGAGAACACATTCTTATTGTGAAGTTGTAATTATTCAGAACATAGGTCTGTGATATTTTAAATATGAATTAAATATATTAGTTAGAAAGATATACATATAAAATCAATTTTATCGAAAAATATTGTTGTTGCGCCACCGGGATTGGCAACAACAATGTGTTTTCCTAAATAATAAAGTTGTATCAATGTGTCCAAAATTTAATAAAAATGAATTCTGGCGTCTGCTATCAGTTTACTCAAAGGTATTTGAGATTCTGTAAAAATAAGGTAGATGGCTCTGTCAAATAATGGAACGAATAAATGTATTAATATCAAAAAGGTAACATATAGGTTCGCTGTAGCATAGTTGGATAATGCATCTTCCCCGGTTAGGAAAGAATCCAGGTTCAGTGGCGCAACAACAATATTTTTCGATAAAATTGATTTTATATGTATATCTTTCTAATTAATATATTTAATTCATAGTTAAATATCAGTCACCAATCATCGTTATAAAAGAAATACCAAACGCACAATCACAGTCACAGTCACAATAACGTTTAGCTCATCAATAATATCCAGTCATCTTTATCCTCTATTTGCTATTCGCGTCCGTCGTTGTCGTTATTGTCTACTGGTAGTCGATTGTCTTGTCCTGGCTGTCCGCGGGAGAATTGATCATAGGCGCCTTCTCATCCGCGGTGCTGTCTGCTCTCCCTCCGCAGCAGGACGAAGTAGTTCTGATCCTGTGGGTGCCATCATTGGTGATGCGTTTAATTTCATCTGCGAGGTTGACGTATAGATCCCTTCAAATATAAATGTTTATACTTTGATTTAAATCGTTTTGTGTGTTTTTTAATTTTTTTATTTAAACCCTATTATTTTATTCTAAATATATTTGTATACTTATTTCAAAACGTATTATGAATTTCCATTATTGCAAAGAGTTTTTATCACTGTACGTATAATTATACATAACTAATTGACTTACCATCACGCCTTATCACCGCGGGGGTAGGCAGAAAGGATGTAGCGCCACACTCTTCTGTCCTGACACACAGTTCTCGCCACATCCACATTCATACAACTTTTCATACAAACTCGTCGATTATTGAGGCTTCTAACGTCGTGTCAAGTCTACCGCGGACATCCTCTATTTCTAATGCCATCAACACTCGCGTCATATATTTTCTTTACCGTTCTCTCCTCAATCATCCGTTCCTTTCTTAATCTTACTCACTATACTAAAATAAGCTTTACATTCTTTCCTTGTTTCTTCATTCTTTACTCTTGTCATAAATGGATCTGCCACCCGTACCGCCTGAGCGTTCTCATTTCCACTGCATTCGGTCAACTTTCGTTCTTATTTTGCCAGCTGCAGGGCTCACTTCCATACGTCAGTGTCGGCACCAGGACTCCATTGTGTACTGTCAGTTATACCAATGACTATAAAATCCAAACTATTGTACATTATTTACACTGTCTTCTTTTACGCGGGTTTGAAGCTACGCGATTTACGTTTAACGCAATTCTCGAAAAAATATATTTCGTAGTCTCCGAAGCATTGCACCGCATCTGCTAGCGATGAAATAACACTTAGCTCGGCCTTGGTATGTCAGCCAGTGGCACCATTGCAACATCGGTAACGTCAGCTGAAATCATTACATTGGCTCATGATGTTGATGAAGAAAATTTTGAAATTGTTATTCTGTTGATTTTGGGTGTAATTTAACTCACTGCTTAATTTAGTTTTGCGGTTTTGGAAAATAATGAAACGTATCCCTAATTTTTCAACGTTAGCCAAGTCTTTTTTTATGCGATATGCATTGGAATGCATCTACCGATTAAAAAGAGGACCGGATTTTTTCTTTACTATTTCTGCATATTTTTATATCTTTACTGTTATTTTAATGAATTCTCTATTAACAACACATCAAAAATAACTATATGTAATAATTCTTAATGATCTTATATCTTAATAACTTCCTTAAATGATCAACATTTTATCGTTACATCCTATCTCGTTACTTATCATGTTTCGTTTGCTCCCGGCTTGTTTTTTTTTTCTTCTTTTACTTCATACATATCTTTAGTGTGTATCAAAAATTTACTTTGTTTAATTTACTTATTATCTCTGCTTGTCTAATTTAATTTGTTACCTTACTCCCAACTTATATTCTAGCTTATGGAACCTCATGGCTACCTACCTCAGAACAGGTACTGTATGTACCTAGCGAGGTAGGAAGCGGCCAACATGCTTGCATGTAAACGAAATGAATTATAATATTTGTACTAAGGATTGTATATTGATGCAAGCTACAAAAAGAGTATTTTATCGGCACTGAAATGAATAATTATACTATGTTTTCTACTTGTTTATTTTTTTAACATCTTTATGTAATTTTCTATAAATAATCTTTTCCGTACTTGTTTAATAATTAATCGGTCTGTAGGAATATTATTGCTTTTATTAAATAATATTTGTCAACTGTACTGTATAAATATATGAATAATAAATAAATGTAATATTTTGAATAAATTTCGGGATACCGATTAACGACTAATTAAAAATTAATACACTAATATCTCTCTGATAAGAAATAGTCCTTGCTACTTCGTGGTATAAAATGATTTAACACAAAACATAGTTAAAAACTTAAAAAAGCACAAGACTGAAAAAAACTATGTGGGTGATGACCACAGATTACTAAATATATAGACATGAACTAACGTGGAGAAAAGTACCGGAACGACATTGCATCCTACGTATATCCTATATTAGTTTGATTGTCGGTAAGAAAAATAGAAAAAGTAGGGGGTATTTCGAAAGTGTTTTCTAGATTAAGATTACTTAAATGCTTCTCTTTATTTATTTAATAATATTTACATTACAGTACGCGAATATATTTTAAATTTGAAATAATGTTAACATTGTCTTCATTACGAGTAACAAAAAATACAAAGTAGCGAAATCGTATGAATTGCTCCCGACTGTCATTGAATTTGAGGTTTAAAAAAGTAAGACCTTCGGTAGGTGTCGGCATTCAAATCGAAAATAAAAGACTTGTCAGATAAATAAATAACGGCGTGACGGATTTATACGGCGTTTTTGTGACGGATATATTCGGCGCTGGCAGTAGAGGGGTTGTTTTTATTTTTTATATATTGAATGCATTTACATTGCAGTACGAAAATATCTGTCCGCACTCTAATATTTGTCAAATCAGCTGTTCATAATTCTTGAATATGATTACTTGTTCATTTTAGCATTGCAGTTCAATAAGATTTTACGTAGAACATCGTATTCCCTTGAGATTTAAAGTTTTTTTTTTTTTTACTTGTTCTTATTATTTATTTCATTTCCCTAAGTTCACCATATCCTACGTTTTTATGCTTTTAATAATATTCTGATGATAATCCTATCAATTTACGAATATTTAGTTTTTTATTACTAGAAATAAAGACAAATTACATTACATAGTGCATTGTTACCTTTAAATGTCATAAGCGCGTTAACACGCCACACTATATGTTCACGCCAAGCTAAAAGCGTGTTGACGCGCACTTTGGACCTTGCAAACTTGAAGGGAGTAATGTCATATTTTTAAATAATTTTGCAAACTGTGATCGCCCCGTCCCATCTTTTGATAGATAAATCCTAGTCTTACCCTGTGTGGTTTCTTCCATCTCTAATAGAGTTGGCAAGTTAAAAGGTTAACGCAATACAATAATGGCGGCCTGCTATCGGCGATAACCGATCGCTCTAACTGACAACACGCTTATAGTATTGATTTAACTGACAACATGCACATTATCAACAGTCTTAACTATTTGATATACGAGTATTTTTGAAATAACCAATCTTGTACCAAAAATTATGAAATATTGGGTTGATAATTAATAAGGCTAAGGAGATTATCCAAATGAAGCCGGTATTTCAGGAAATACAGAGATGTTGTAATGGTGAACGAATGAAGGATGAAGTAAGAGGAATGTGGAGACAGCTTACCTGAAAATGAACCCGTCCATGTTCTTTGCGAGGTAGTACAGGAACAACCAATCAGCTGTAGTGACCAATCAACAGTGATTGGTCACTGAGATGATGTCTCTCGGGTTGAGTTTGCCAGGACTGGCGCTGGCCAAGACGATCTCGCTGAAGCGGGCCGAACGGGAGTACAGAAGGAATGTGATCAGCCTCCAAATCAACACCTGTCAAAAGATAACCGTCAATAAAAGTGGGTGTAATCCTATATGATAACCATAACTGAATATTAATAATTATACAAAATACTTTGTTTAAACCGCTATTTATTAATTATTCTACATGTTTCGATACCTTTGGTATCTTCTTCAGGAAACAGAGTATACTGAAATTAAAAAATACAAGCAAAGATTAAAACAAAACTATAAAATGGAGAATAAGTAAGAACTAATATGAAAACAAATTTAAAATTTGCAAAGAGGATTTGGTTATTTATAATATTAAGCTTGCTATTAACACTTATTTTTTATTTCTAAAATTTCAAATTTATCTATCTGTAAACCCCTAGTATTTGTATGTAGAATTTCTAAACCCTTATTAATATCAAAGGAATGATTTGTTTCCAAATGGTGATTGGAAAATTCTGAATAGTTATTGTTATTTCGGCATCTCAAATGCTCCTTAATATTAATATCAAAATTTTACGTTTTACATTGAAGATCATCTTTACAATATCATACTCGGGCTGCGTTTATGGAGTCAAAGTCTGAACGTTATAACAAGGCCCCCATTAAAAGACGAGGCATTTGCGATATGGTTGTATTCACGTATTCTAGAGATCTCCTTGGTAGACTAAAATTATTTTTCTTTCGCTCGCGAATCAGTTAAATAAGCTTAATACTATTGTAATTCTCACCATAATGGTTATTTGAATCAACATTATAATTTTGTAATTGGCACCTGTACGTGTTGTACTATCCGACCTACCAAGGATTGATGACGGAACTACTTTGTTGGAAGCGACTGTATTCCTTATACCTTATACATAATTATAAGTATAGTATTTATGAAACAAACAGCTAGTGTTTAAAATACAACAGTGTTATATATAAACGAATTACTAAATTGCGACTTACATAAAAATAACGCACTCAAAATGTTTACTTAATTCGAGAAAACGTTGTTTTCCCTTAAAATCAGTAAAAAACATATAATTTATGAAATTAGCTACTAATGTTGTGCATAAGTTTAATATTAATTGATATTTTTGTGGTCGCTGTAGTCACTGCTCTCCTGAACTTCAGGTTCAACTTTGCCGATGCACCCGAAGCACTCTGATGGTACACAATAGCGGTTTCGGCTCGCGCGCGCGAGAAACCGAATACACACTAGCAACAATTAACTTCAAGATATTGACGAGCACGTAGTAGGACATCCACTCTACTTGATAGTTTAATAGTTATAGACTATAAAGTCGTGCTCTGTGGTGTAAAGTATAGGGGGGGGGGGAGATGACGACACAGATAGGTACAGTCAATATAGTGGAGCATCTACATACGCGCACGGCGATTCGTGGATCTGACATAAATATCGAACACATATTTTACCTACAATATGCGTGATAATACATATTATCGATGTATAAATAATCGTCTTTTATAAGACTAAAAAAATATTATTTAAAAACTAATTATTGTGTCTTTGATATTAAACTTAGTTTTAAATAGTAGCTGAAGTCTCAAAGCATGTGAGTAAATACAATGCATTATTTAAAATCATTTGTTTTCACTGATACAAAGTATTTTAAAAACGTCGAAAATTTAATATGTCCTGCAAATTGAATGGTTTATAATTCTATAATTTTTTTAACATATTGTTAATTTGTCTCAATTCAGATTCGTCTTCATAATCTTGGCTTCGAGATTATAAGAAAATATATTTCGTATATTCAAGAATTTTCCATATTAAGGCAATTTTGTGGCACACGGAAAATGTATTTAATGGTCGCGTTTTTTCTTATAATATCTTGTCTTAGTTATAGCAAATAACATTAAGTTTATTAGTTTTAAGTGAGTGCAAAGAACCTGTCTAAGTAATAGTTAGATTTTTTTTTAATCTGGTATATAAGTTTTGACATAAATGAATAATAAAAATCCTCATTCTCGTAAAAAATGCGTAAATTTGTATTATTATTGAAAGTGGTGCCTTAAGGCTTTTATTGATTTTATACATTGTCATTAATAGTACACCGAAATTCACTTAAGTTTCAAAATTTGTAGTAGCATTCGAACCCGCTACTTAATATGATTCTTACTTTTAAAATTAGCAATATTATCTTTGTGGTTAAAAAATAGAGTCTGACAAAGAAACAATAATATATGTTTTAGTTAGTTATGACATCCTGAAGAAGAAAATGGTATTTTTCAAAACCGGTAGATGTATTTAAACTCAATTTAGTGGTTAATAAAACAAAGATAATAAATAAAAATATAATATGATTCAAATAGTACAAACGCATTTTTTTTTAAATGTTTAAAGTATACTAGGTTGTGATATAAATATAAATTGAAGATAAGATTGTTAATTACGTTATGTATATTTATTTTTCATATCTTGTTTATTTTCTCATTATTAATGTTTAATTTGATTTATTTGCAATGTTTATCTGATTTCATTTTCATGTTTATTTCATATTATTATAGTATGTACTAAAATGGTATATGTAAAAGGTCTTTGTATCGCAAATAAATAAATGAATAACGATATCAATGTCTATTCTGAAATGAGAGCAGCGAGCTGTATGACTTCGTGATTTGTCAGTACCTGGTGAGGAAGTCTGTCCTGATGTTGGTTGTCTTCTTCTCGATATTTGTTTCGTATTGCAATCCGTTCACCAAAGCCTGAATGCGTCCACCTAGTAAGAGAAAAATGTTTTCAATGACTCAAATTAGAGATATTAATAAAATGATAGTATCATGTTCTTAGAAAGTACGACCCCCCCCCCCCCCCCGCTGGTTTGAGCATGTACAACCGAGGAACAGAGAGAAGAACTGAATTACGAAAGAAATCATGGCGCGGATAGTTTTAAATATGATATTCCTCATTAAACCTTCAGTCTTCTTCCAGAGGTAACGTGGCAAATAAAACAGTATGGCCTGTCCGAAGAGCATAAACGGGACTCACTGATAGTATGCATGGTGCCTTAGCTGGTCGTCCTCAGTCGATGGTCCAACTCCAGCATGAGGATATATGGTTAGAAGGCAAGTCGCGAATGGCAGTCGGCTGGGCAAACTTCGGAACCCTCAAAACTGTCTTCAAATTAACCATTCCGCGACACCTCAAAAATAAAATTTTTCAGCAGTATACCGTGAACGACTCCACCACTTTTTCAAACCTCATATCAGTGACTCTTAGTAAAACATTTCGGCTTTAAAGACTGTTACTGCTCCTTTGCGGTGGGTTCAAACTTTTTAATGTTACGTACTCGTCTTCAGTGTATACCTCGTATTGTGAAGGTCCAAGAAATAGACTTTGTAACAATTATACATTTATTACAATACGCTACAATTTAGTACAAGGTCTATGTAAAGAGGCCGCGCCCTGCCGCGCGCTGCCCTTTATAGCCTCGCACACACGCTCGCCGGCGGTGCGGAATTCACACACACAACCATACAATCCCAAGGACATCACATTTAATAAATTACATTACAATTTTTATTACAATGAGTAACTTGTTAGTCTAGTAGTTAAGACGCTGGCCCAGTGATATAGTCAAGGTCGGGGTTCGAACCTCGTTCCAGGAGACCATTAGGTTAGTGAAAATAGTAAGAATATCGATGTGACATGTATGATTACTTAAAACAATTAAAAAATACACGATACATACTTCTAAACAATGAAATAATAATAAACAAATAAATTTAATAACTCCGATGTTTACTAAAATGTAAAGATATATAGTTTTGATTTTATCTATGCTTGTATTTTTAATTTCAGTATACATTGTTTCCTGAAGAAGATACCATAGGTATCGAAACATGTAGAATAATTAATAAATAGTGGTTTAAACAAAATATTTTGTATAATTATAAATATTGATATGTTAGTGCATAATTATCATAGGAATATTACGAGTTATTTATTTTATTTCGCAGAAATTTTTTTTTAGTATGTACACGAGTACTTTGACTGCACGCCACTGAATTATTTAAAAATATATGTATATTTTTATAAATTAGGAGACCAACTCAAACACGTTTTAAAATTAAAATCTAAAAGGCTTATTTTTGGAATAACTTTTATTTATATTATTGTTTTGTATGTACATAATTTTATCCAGATCTGACAGATTACATTTTTTAGTGTAATAGACGTATCGCTTACGCAGCCAGTGGATACATTCTATTTAATCCGATTCCTATTAATCAGCTGTGTAGATAAATAAAATAAAGTAATAGATTATAGTATTGCCGTATAAGGAGTGGAATTTGCTGACCTTCGCATAGTGGATAGGATTAAAAAATAGTCACTCGGCTTGGACACGTGAAATTAATAAACGAAGAGAGGACGATAAGCAACACGCTTGACACGAGTGGTAAAGCCACCAGAAATAGAGGACGTCCGCGGAAGATTTGTCGTCACCAGGTAAACCAGATTCCGAAATATATGTATAAACTATCAATATCAATAATAATGTTGAAGGAAACTCTGAAGAGTCCCACGGGAGTGATGCACTCGGCAAAGCACTGCGCGCAATAATGATCAAAAATTTTTAGGAGAACACATTCTTATTGTACAACTTCACAATAAGAATGTGTTCACCTAAATAATAAAGTTGTATCAATGTGTCCAAAATTTGATAATTCTGGCGTCTGCTATCAGTTTACTCAGAGGTATTTGAGATTCTGTAAACATAAGGTAGATGGCTCTGTCAAATGATGGAACGATTAAATGTATTAATATCAAATAGGTAACATATAGGGTCGAAAATTGTCGCTGTAGCTTAGTTGGATAAAGCACCTTCCCCGGTTAGGAAAGAGATCCAAGTTCGAATCCCGGTGGCGCAACAACAATATTTTTCGATAAAATTGATTTTATATGTATATCTTTATAATTAATATATTTAATTCATATTTATAAATGATCAAAATCTTAAAATAAAAATTTAGTTGGATAAATTCTGTGTCTTTCCTTCAGTTGACTTTTTTTCTTCTTTATTACGTAGCTTATGGATAAATAATATAATTTTATAGTACAAAGTTGTTACAATAGGCATGAACAATTGCGTTGTCAATTAGTCATTTACTGATGTCAATTAGTCATTTACCGGTATCATCGCACCGAAGCCATACCTGTACAATATTCATCATATAACATCAATTTGAGGTGAGGCTTCTTTTCTAGAAGACTGACTTCCAAAGAGAAGCTATGGAAGTCATGCACCCCCAAAATGGGAGGGTAAACGTCACATTTGTGTGTTGAAGTCACACAGCTCAGTCATTGTCCAGCAGAAACTCACCGTATCCAAGTCCGCAAGAGGGCGCGGAGGATAATGATAATAATAATACAACTAAAATAACACAACTGAAACCTAGAGCCCCCCCCCCCACCCGACAAGACAGAGCGTACATGCAGTCACGTATACCCGACGGCAAATATGGAACTAAAACAGTGTTTGTAGGTCCCATTTAAAAAAAAAAACCTAATTTTTGCTTTCTCTGTTGCTCCTGGTTTTATTTCCCGATTCTTAATGATTCGGGGGTCTTATGGAGAAGGGTGGATCCGCCACTGAATATCCACGAGAAGATAATAATTTTGGATAGAAGAATATGGTACTTTGATCTCTCGGTCCACTCACGCAGTGAAACGGCATAATTAGAGCATCCAAATACGCGGCCAAATTCATTACCTGGTTCTCGGGTATGTTTAAATCAAGAACCGGGTAGAACGGGGCTTTTACATAACAATAATAATTTATTTAATTTAAGTACAGTTTGAATAAAACATAATTTTAAAAACTAAGTATAATTCAAGTACAAATATTCCTTCAATTCAGGTATGCTCCTGCAATGAAATTCAACTTGTTACCGAGCCGATGCATCCGTATTATTGGTGAGTTAAGTTCCTGGTGCCTACCAGGAACGCTTCATGTTGTCTCGTTTGAGTTAGTACCTGTCCAACATGCTATTGATAATTTTACATAAAAATACTATATCCGTTCACATCTCTTCTCCAGGCTAATTGTTTCGAATGAAGTAGACTCGTTAAATAATCTTAACTTATATTTTCTATCGGAATATGGAATTTAAAATTGATAAATCTTAGAAATTTGTATTGCACTCTTTGATTTTTATATGTGAGCCATGCCATAATAGGGAGACCACAGAGTCGTGTTATGTTCCCGCGTACTTCTTAGAGAGCGGAGCGAGTTAAAGTTTTTGGCTGTCCCTAACACAATTCTTAAGTATTTCATCGCCGTGTTGCAAATTTCGATGTAATGTTGAATAAATATTAATTTTTCATCGAAGATCACACCCAAATCCCGCATGACTGGGACTCTACTTGTATTCATTTTAAAAGTGTAACATATGGGTTCGAAAATTTGTCGTCAAAAGTACTGTCGCTGTAGCGTAGTTGGATAATGCACCTTCCCCGGATTGGAAAGAGATCCAGGTTCGAATCCCGGTAGCGCAACAACAATATTTTTCGATTGAATTGGTTTTATATGTATATCTTTTTAATTAATTCATTTAATTAGTATTTTTTTAAATATCACAGACCGTCTGTTCTGAATAATTACAACTTCACAATAAGAATGTGTTCTCCTTAATATCTGTTATTTTTTTAATACGTGCCTTTGTAGGTGAAAATGTGTTCTTGGACATATTCAAATTCATATTGCGGGTGAGGGTGTAGTATATAAGAATTCGGATGTTTACTATCTATACATGTGATAAAATCCAAACCATGATTGAAAAGACCGAAACAAAAGGTTCGATGATCTGCAAACAAGAAAACGATTTTTTATGAATAGGTGCCTACGACACGAATGACACATTTTTTATCATTATTGCGATAAAATTCATTCCGTTATCATTTTTTTTATCATCACGTTAAATCTGATACAATACAATATTATTCTCATATTTTATTTATACGAAATGGAGTTTAACGATGCGGATTTTATGTTTTACAAACAGTATCGTCTAAATGCCGTCCATTTCTCTCAAGACACTCTTGCAATCGGACACGACGGATGTTTTCTTGTAGAGCCTGAATTATTCAGGATTGTTGCTGTAATCTCTCGACTAAGGTATCCCCACAAAAAAAAGTTGCACGGTGTAAGGTCCGGCGACCGAAGTGCCGAGGGTATGCCTCCGTACTTGCCAATTAATTTATTGGGAAAAATTCCCCCCAGCCTCTTCTTTGAAACTCTACCTGTGTGTGGAGTGGCTCTGTCTTGCTGAAATTGTGTTCTGTTGTTGAACTCGAGAAACAGCTGTAGTTGCGGTATCAAAACCTCGTCGATCATTCGGCAATACACGTCAGCAGTGACTGTTTCTCGCTGGTTAAAAAAATATGGGCCAATTATCCCTCGGGCATAAATTGAACACCATACTGTCGTTTTTGGACAATGCAAATGTTTTTGATGGCGTTCCCTTGGGTTGTCGGAGCACCAGTATCTCATGTTCTGTTTATTAACATAGCCATCGATATGAAAATATGGTTAAATATAAAATGTGAAGTAGCGATTTATCCGTCACCATTGAGTTGAGACACAAAAAATTGTAATAGTGTAGTCCTATAAAGAATTAAATTAAAAGCAAAAATGTCGACTACCTCCGCATATTCATTCCCCAAAGAATGCACTCTGGGGACTGCGGAGTTAGTTAGTGCATGAGTTCTGACATTACTACTGTAATAAAACAATGAATTGTGTCTCGATGACCTCAATGGTGCGTGAAAGTCAAGCAGACCAACAATCTGGGGGCAATCAATCATACTATTAATGATCCTGTATAGAAATATAATTATTATATTCTTATTCGAATCAGATTTTCTCATCATAAGTCTTGAAAAATGTTACTTTTGTTTTGTAATTCACACGTCCTGCCATAATATAAATAAATATTTTAAAACATTTTAAGATGTTTCATTACTCAAGGTACTTATGTGCCACCACTGGCTTTTATTTCCACTAGTTTATAATAAAGTTTTCGAAAAAATAAGACAAGTCCAGTAGGTAATCACAAAATACAAAAGCTGATCTGTAAAATAAATTTGATGCGTATCAGTAAGAAACAGATTTTGATTTCCTTACTGGAATATTGGATTTGTCACGTATACAAAATATTTTTTCAGGCTTCTTTGATCCCATCCTACATTAATTATGATGGAATATGTTTCATTTTCAGATTAACATCAAACAATGACATGTCCAAAATTCAAATCTAAATAAAAATATGTTTTTCAGAACAAAACATATATTTGGCATCAAATTTAGTATTTAATGTTAAATATCTTCCAGAAAATAATTAACCCATTGAATATTTTAAGAACATTAAAGTACAGTGTTTTTTTTTTGTATTTTACTCGAAAACATGTAAGTGGACATGCCTGCTTTTACACATACTAGCAAAGTTACGACACCACAGACGGACGACATTGGAGACATTTGAAAGTAAGCGCGAAGGACGTCACAATATTGTTTTCAATTACTTTCGAAGTTTCATATTTTATATATATGATATTTATGTAAGTACATACGTACCTACCCACGTTTCAATGATTCATCTCGGGTGAAATACATGTAGTATTTCTAATAAATAAACATCCATACTGATTGACATCAATCATTAAAACTATGGAAACTTCGACATGTAAACAAAATGTCCGCCTTCTTGATTTTTAACAGTTAACGAATTAAGTTTGTCACATCGACCACTTAGAGTAACAAGGTTCCAACTAACATTTTGGACTAACTTGAGTTATTGCGTGAAAAGGGTTCCAAATGCATTATTCTTTATTTATTATACACTTAGCAAGAGGTGAAAGGTCCAATTGCATCACTTATTTATTACAATTTATTTGTTATTTACTTATTATTTGAAAATAAGTTAAGACCTTAAGACTGATCAAATTTACATACTCAAAACATAATATACATGAATATTATGTTGGAATTTAATCAACACTTTTGAGCTCAGTGTCTCAAAACAGTGTCTGTGTCAGATGGAACCTTGTTATTCTGAGTGGTCGACGTATATATCAAAATTAAATTTTGAACGAAAAGTTAAACATTTTAGCTTTCTGCGCACTTCGTACGATATTGTAGATGAATATTAAAATATTTTCCAAAACAATAGTGTGAACAGGTTGCATTTCAATTGATATAATCTTATCGATTTCATTTAGATCCATCATTCTTGTGTTCTTTAGCTGACCTACTTATAAAAATAACATTCAACAACTGAACATTAATAATTAACACTCTCGTAAATCTGGCAACACTGTTTGATTTCAAAAGAGTAAAATCAAATAATGCAAATAGTCACATCAAAATACAAGTAATATAAGTGCTCTAATAAAAATAATTCAGCATTTATTTGTAAATAACTCTAGATGTAACTGTTGGGTTTCAACCTTTTTGTGGAATGTTTCACTAATCAATCGATTATTTCATGTAAGACAGACCCCACCTCGCCGCGCCGTCACGGCGTGCAGCTGTTTGGGGGATATTTTAGTCACAAAAGGGCTTAAATTCATACAATGTAACTCATCCAAGCTTGTAGTGAGATTTATAATAGAGAATATAATCGCTCGAAGAATTAAACGAAAGTAAATTCTTTTGCGCAGTACATTGTCATCCAAATTTAGTTATTATAGCTACATTAATAAGGCATACAATTTCGTGCATCAAAAATATAGTTATGACATTTTTTCACTAACGGAATAGTAGAAATGCATTCCGTAACTGCATTCCCTAAATTTGGAGGGAAAAAGAATCATTATATTGCTTTCTTTTGTTATGTTCCGCGTAGCAATAATAATTTATCTCGCATTGCGGTTTATTTCCACTAGACATACAAATGATTAGATTTGTAATATTTTACAAAAATGCCCAAAAAGATTTAATAGAAAATTCTGAACCTAAACAATATATTTGAATCACGGTGACAGAAGATTCAGTGTCTTGTCTATAGAAGAACAGCAGAAATTGTGAGATGTAGTAAAAAATGTATATTTATAGACTAACGTATATAACTAGAAGTACGATGATATGTATTCCTTTTGATTAATTTCGTTTGTTGGCAGTGTCAGTACTTTATTTACTCCTTCCACATGGGCGCTGGCGTCGTCGCGCGGCGAAACCTGGAAGCAGCGTTTTCAATATGGCCGCCACATCGCAGTGCGCGCACTAGTCTGAAGACGGGGTACATTATTTGAACGTTCCTTGTGCATGTATAGCTAAGCTGGACCGCGGGTTGGCGTGTAAAATTGACTCCAAAACGTGAACCGCGCGATCGGCCTGACGCCGCCACCGTTCGCACCGCTCTTCCCACCTTTCTCACGCTAGTGTCAATTTTGCGACCGCTCATTTTCGTAATTCGCCGCCAAATAATGTCGTGTGTCGGTCCTGACTTGTGTTTACGCCAGTGTTTGTGATTCAAAACTGTGTCAAAAGTGCTATATGCCGCTCCGGGACGAATATCCCGCAGGAATAACGTATTTATTTTATGTAATGTGTCAAACCATTGCTGATAGGTGACGTGTTCTGCGATTCAGATGCAAATGTACAGCGCGGGATAAGTGCAAGTGATCAATGAAAAGGTAAACATCTTCAATTCTTTTTAGAAGAAATTTACGTATAAATGCATCTGTGTTGTGCGCAGTGACGCTGTTCATTTTGACGTTTCATTAAAAATGTTATAAAAATACAAAAGCTGATGAGTGAAATAAATTTGACGCGTATTGTGATAGTTTCTTTCAGTAAGAAAAACAGATTTGGATTCCCTTACTGGAATATTGGATTTCAGTCACGTATACAAAATATTTTTTCAGGCTTGTTTGATCTAATCCCACATTATTTATAAACACACGTCACGTCACGTTTCGTGTGTTCCATTTTTTTTTTTAAACTTTAAACTAGTTTTCATTTTTCCACCAAAATTCCATTCAATAGGAATTTGTCGAGGACAGAGCGCCATACATTTCATTGACATACTTTTTTCGCGTGTTACGCCGCGCATGCTAGCCAGATTTAATATTAGTTAGATATTGTGTATTGGTAATTATATCGTGGAATAATATCTCATATTTAAACTCAATTTATTAAAAAATACTTTTAAACAATATCAGCCCGTCGAATAAATTAGACATGCCTAAAGCTTTCTCACGAAAAAACAATTTTCTGTTGAATATTACATTACTATTCTTATTTATTTCCTAGTGTATATACCTATTATTTAAAATATATTACCCCGCCACATTGACATGATATAACCAACCATAGTCTTATATATTTTTCAAGAAAAGTGCATTTTTGGCTTCACGAAATGGGGAGAAATTACGCCCGAGAACTTTTAAAAGTTCAAACATGAGATTAAAACTGCTACAACAGGATCTATATATTGAATATTGCATTTTTACTCTTCTCTGCAGTTGTGTTAGTATGCTATTTAACTGAACTTTTTTCAATTGTTTTATATTGAGCAATTTTACATAATATTAATTCATATTTGAATGTTATTTTCTCTTACTTTACTTAGTTTTAAAGATTTTTATAAATGCCACATTGCATTTACTTTAAGTTTTACGTTATATTTATATGCTATTAATTGCATCCTGTTTTACTTTTTATATAATATTTTTTTAACTTTTTTATACATTGAACACGCTATCTAAATGCATTTGTATTTTACTCTTTATACATATATTTTATATGCTATATATAAATATTTATATATTTTTCTACATTGAACAATGCATTTACTTACTTTCAGTATTACAATGTATTTATATGCTATCTAATCACTCTTTATATATATTTATTTGTACATTGAACACTACACTTTGTTTATTACTATACCGGAAAGGCACTGTCTGTTATAATACAGTGAAATACTAGTGTAGCAGACAGGGTACCGAAATATATATTTTAGATTGCTACAATTGTACTGTAAATCAAAAAAATAAAATATTAATTTTATTAATTAATTGTGTACAATATCCTGTAAAAATTAAATCGACTTGTAGTTTTATTTAAAACATTACGTATTCCTGTTGTGCAACAGAAATTTTCCGTTTGATTATCCGGTCTGAAAATATTTGATATCCGGCCAAATCGTGGATACACCGGATACCGACTCGACTGGATTACCTTCCTAACAATTTGACGTCTTAGATAGGTACTGCACTGCACCTGCTCAAATAACCTGGCCGAGTTATGTAGATCGTTCCCAAGTTCGATGTACTTTTAATGTTACTCTTGGTTGAATAACCACTGTAAAATTGGCTTGCTTGCTCTACCGATAATGTGGATATATTATATATATCATTTTAAAATTTCAACATTCTAGAAACCGAATAATTAAACTAATAAATAAATAAACCGAACTGAGGGTATACAATGTAAATCGAAATCCATTAATTTATATATATGTAATATATAAGACCAAACAAATTTAAAATGAAGGAATCAATGCTCTTAGTGTAGTAGACATGATTCAATGTTGGTCGCTTGTGTAGTTTGATCATTCGCAACTTTATACCTAGTCCACAATATTTTATGAATGTAGAATGAGTCGAAAATGTAGAAGGAATATGTGCAAAATCTACACTGTTACGGAAAATATTACAGTTTGATTTTTTATTTATTTTTTACAAAATCGTGTTAACCTTGATGTCTACGTACTTTCAAATAAATATTTGCGAATTTTTTCCATTATTAATCTATGTTTTTGCTTCAGGTCCTAAATCATCTAACACAAAATAGTTTAGCCGCTCGAAATTTGATGAACTTTGATTATTTGTATTCGTTTTGGAATTTGGAATCAATGAAATATTTAAATTAATCGAAATAATCACGTAATTACGATTTTTTTTAAATGCTTGTGTCTCTGACATGGTCGATATTAGGCACATATCCCTTGAACATTTTCGACTCGTAATTTAGTCAGGTAAATATAGTCCCATAAAATATTGTGGACTAGGTCTGTTACATTCTGTATAGTCTGGAGCTCTACTCACAAATGCCGGTGGATGCGAAGCTGAATTCCGAAGGAGAATCAGTATGGCTAAATCATTATGATTAAGTTACATAAGGTATTGTAGGATCGTATTAGTAACCACGTACAAAAAATGCGTCTGTTAATCACGCTCACGTTTTACAAAACACTATAATAATATTGGATAATTTGTATAGCGCCATTTTTATAAAAACTCACCTCAAGGGCGCTTTATTACTATATTATTCAGACGTATTCTCAAAATTGCAATATTGAAATGAAGGTGATTGTTACACCAACCCTCAAAAATAGACACATAGTTTTGACAGATTATGGTACGTTTATCTCCCTCACTCTCATTCAAATATAACACTATTTTTGAGGGTTGGCGTAACAATCACCTTCATTTCAATATTGCAATTTTGAGAATAGGCCTGAATGTCGTGAACCCGGAGAAAAACCCCAAAAAATGTAATAAATATGTCGGATGTGATGCTGATCCCGCGTGACGTGGACGACTAGATGTACCAACTTGTAAATTCTCCAGGATGTCAAGATCATATAGTCCAGCTTGTCCAGAAAAAGTGAATACACACTGAAGCGCTTTGGATATAGAGCGTGACGATAATTTGAATATACTGCCGGTAATAGGCAACATTCAAGATAAAAGAACGAAAACGCGAAATGTGCAGCAGAAGACCGTGAAGAATGGATATAATAATTCCTTTCGTGTTATATCCGGCCGTATACGTTTAGATAAGTATAGTGGCTATATGAAAATGAAACCATATTAAAAAGCGAAACTTTCACGACCGCACACGTCATCCACCTTCGCTGTTTTTTCTTCTTTCATAATTTACGCATCGATCAAGTCACGTGGGATGACGAGATGAGGTGAGATTGTCCTGTCCGGCTGGACCCACACAAGGAATTGGTAATTTTACTTCTTACTCCATATGCGGGTCTGTTTTCAATCAGGAAGGTTTAATAGTGACCAATTTCAATTTCAGCACAACTTTCACTTTCATCACTATGTCCCTGCGTGTATCGGATGCTTGATCTTGCTCATCATCAGGCGGGTGAATGTTGACCGTCCAGGTGATACTTGTAGGAGAATAATTCCTGACAAACAAAAAAATCATTAATTCAGTTCAGAATTCAATTTATTTACGATTACATCATTTTGGAACAAAAACAGACGAGAGATTCAATTTACGCGAGACGTCATCGATCGCGGCGTTTGCGTTCCTCGAGATTTGATAACATTGTAATTTTATAAAATATTTGTATATATTTACTGTGCATAGCAGCTACTAATGCATTAATAAAAATAAGTACATTTAAATAAAATAAAAATATTAACGGTATATATATATAAACATGGTATATTTTTCAGTTAAGTAATAAGCAAATCAGGAGAAATGTTGGACAGTTTTGAGAGTGTTGCGGAGAATTTGTGAAACCGTGCGGAATGGGGCAGTTTAGATAATACGGTACAGTATCTTGGATACTCCGTTCGCATGAAACGGACGGGCGAGTCGCGATCTCAACGGTGGACGTGCACGCGGTAGAACAGCTTAAAAGCCCCAACTCCTCTGGGAGGACGACGTAAAAGAGGACGCGGTAGACTGCTGAAATGAAGAAATGTTGCCGAAAGAACCGGAGCGTGTGGAGGTGAAGGCTCCAAAAGGACTACCACCATTGAAGAATTCCCTTTGATAATTATTTCTACAATCAAATTTTTCTAGTACGATATCGTGACGTTGCATAATAAGACAAAGTTGTATATTTGTTGTAATTTTTTTTTCAAAATAAATACACATAATATTTACGTGGAGATTACGTGAAACGATTTCCGCGCTGACCTCGCGTGTGACGCTCGTCGAGCACTTCAATGTTTGCAATATTATCGAAATCTCGCGCGCGATCCGTCAATCATCCACTGATGAGATGCTGTAAAAACTACCATAGCTGTGAACTAATTCGGGTTACGCATTTTTTAAACTCGATATATACATTTGTGCCCGTGAATCTTGGATCAGTAAGCCGACGTAAATTCACGTTCAGAAATATAATATAAGTAAATTCTACGTGTAGTCAAAGTGACGTTAAGATTATTTAGTCTGGCGGGTTCTTGTGGATATTTAAGCTGTCTCCTGAGAAAACGCACACTGGTCGTGTATACTGTAGGAATACCTTACTCCGATATGTTCACATCGTCTCGGCAGCCGTTGGCAACATCGGTTGGTTTTCGAATGCAGTACATGCCACACTCAGCTCCAAACTCCTCAGAGCGTTATTCCTGAACTGATCGATCTTCGAGGCTTGAAAGGTTTTGCAAGAGTCGCGCTTATTACTCCCTTTTCTTATTTAAAGTCGAACATCTGTGAATGCGTTTGTCTTATGTTCCGTACAGGAAACGAGAAATGTAGACAAGGGTGATTCGCCGATCTCTGCTTTTCTCTAGTGGCGATGATGATAATGATGATTATGATCTAGGTACACTATGGCGACAGAAACGAGAATGCGATCCCGCCCGCAGAATACCTCCTTTTATTTTGTATACAAACAATAATCCAATTTCACACCATTTCAACGAGTGGACAGCGACGGACGCTGCCTGTCCCTGACCCACGTCGATGATTATCCATCCAAATCATTGCCTCGTGTCTTTACAGCATCAATTAATTGGCGTTACCTCGGTGCCTAATCCTGTGCGATACACTTTAGATATGATGTCGCATTTTTTAAGGTTTAGGATAGAGGGCTGACTTTTTGTATTTATAGTAATACTTTAACCATGCACAGAAATAAACTTGCTAGTGATGGTTAAATCATTATTGTAACGATGGTCGATAACTGATTATTGGAGCAGTGACTGGTATATTAGAAAGTAAACCTCTAACAGTTAAATCTCGTCGCCACATGGCGATTGTACCATCACTAATACTGACTACACATGTGTTGAAAAGTAAAAATACGAATCGTACCCGGTTTGCAAAATGGTCGCCAGTCGCTACTGAAATATTGCAATTTGCACCTTTTTCCGCATTGGAGAACGCTGCCGGCAGCCACTTCCAAGAGTCAATATTGACCCGAGTTATATCCGAACCGGAGACATTTAGCGGTTCAGCGCTCTCGTCTCCTCCACCCGCCTCTTGAATCGATCCTCATTCCTTTCAAGTTCTTCCCTTCCGACAGTTTGCTTTTCTCATATAAAATTACATTTCCTAGACTCAACATTGTAACTTTTTGTGCTTTAATATTGAGTGCGTAATAAGATCTCGTTCACTGTTACCGATGTTAGTTTGTATAACTGCATAATCACATATGTGAAAATAAAACACTTTTTTTTTTTACTCTACTCGTTTAATTTACTCGAGATGCGTTTCGCCTTGTAATGGCATTGTCAATCTAATAATTTAACACGACAACTTTTATTTATATCTATAGTGGAGAACGGCTACACGAATAGATGTCTCTCTTGCTGTATTGTCTTCTTATGTTGTAATGATGATGATACCCTTACAAGGCGAAACGCGTTTCAAATAAATTAAACGATTATAATCAACATCTCGTTCTTTAAACAAATCATTGTATCGATTGAGAAATGATTTCGCTTCCGTGATAGATATATTCAACACAAATTTACTAGGTTTCTGAGGTTCTTGAGTGAACTTCTTTCGCAAACATAACACTATATAATATAAAATAGATATATTAATGTATTATAAAATTTGTAATATTTAATATAAAAATACCTAGCATTTTGTCTTTTGTGTGATATGCACCGAACACAATTATATTCTATATAATTATAGAAGTTATGCGCTATACATTTATATTAAGCCATGTAAAATAACACAGTAAGCAAAATTATAATCAAATAATAATAAAATAAATATTTAAGGTGTAAATTTAAAATAAATGAAAAATAGAAAATATTATACTGTACGCAAAATGTTATTCGAAAGCGTTAATAATGCAGTGTTTTTCAATCGTTGCACTAAAGCGACACACTTGAACCTCTGCCAGATGTAATAATAATTAAACATGACGCCCCCCATAAACTAAGTGCGACTCTCAAACTTTCTCAGTCCTGTGACAAAGTTTACACTTCGGCTAACAACACAGTTCGCGACAATTTGGTGGTAGAATACGGGCAGGACCGGTGTAGAAAATAGCTGTGTGTGTATTAGTAATTTAATTGCGCCTAGCCAGTAGTGTATATCTGCCGAGAGATCTGAGATTTCTGCCACGCGCGCATCCAGCTAATCGGGTTGTGAAGATATTGATACGACAAAATAGTGAATCTCGCTTGCAAACCGAGCGGGAGAATAATTTAAATAAATTATGATTGGTGTCATATTGAACTAGGCGGGGGATACCCCCTTCTTCAAATGCGTTTCTGCGCAGATAATTTCAGCCGCATTCTTACGTAGGTTTTATAAGTTAAAAATATTGTTGCACACTATGATGAATTTTTTGTCCTTTTTAATATTAAAAATTATAAATTAATTCGAGTATTACGACTTTTTAAATTGGTTTAAATACACGTTTTTAATGTTATCGTGTCGACATTCTTTGACGTACATATTTTAATTATATTAATATGATAATTTTATATTAATCATTCAAATTCGGTTTATCCTACATTTATAAACTAAGTACTTACATCATTTTGATAAATATGATCTATTTGAATTTAAGACAAAATGTTATATTTTTAAGGCCACCTTTAATATTATATATATGGTCACCGAATACGGATTTTACCGGAAATAGTAAAATCAAGAATTCAGGCTGTCGAAATGAGATATCTTAAGGGAGTAGAAGAAATGATATTTATTGACCAAATGACACGTAGGTACCGCGGTAAGGGATACTACATATAGAAAGACCTCAATTAAGTGACTTTGACACGTTTAGCGAATACCAGAGTAACGAACTTTGGGCCAGTGATCTCAACGTCAGTCGATACTTAAAATGCGCATTTTTATTTTGTATGATTTCTAAGATAATTTTTAAAAATGGTTTATAAAAAAATTAAAGAAATATAAGTGTGAGATATCGAAGCGGAACAGACTTTTCAATTCTGACGGGGTCAATGCTGGCGAGCGGTGACCCAGTGGGAACGTGACGTCACAGGGGTCGTTGAGACTGTGATAAGATGAGAGTGTAAATTTCTACTAATACTACTTTATATATCTCGCTAATGATATCAAGTTGAGTAATAATTATGTCTCCTATCGCGTAATAATATTGAACACGTGTTCGGCAGGGGCGTGCATCAAATAACTGTCTATAACTATAATTTCTGCGAAATTAATCTAAAAAAATAATATATATCTCATAGAGACGAAGTTATTTTTTTTATTAATGGAAAAAATATGGAATTATGACCTGTCTTCGGCTGGCTTAAGTGATCACTTTACACAATGTAACGTTCACCAATTCCAAAATATTTGATAGATATGGAGGTCGATTGGATGGAATGGTCCGTCCTCCATCGATGCGGTTGTTATTGTCTTTTTTTTTTTGCGTATTCCATAACATCTATATAATATATTTATTATATAATTTTAGCTGGACTGTTAGTGTGGACTCTTCTAATAAATACAACATTCTTTCAGTTTAAGATTCATCCTGATTCTGATTCACCCGACGCAGGACAGTTTGACAATTTGGTTTTGCAATTGACGATTAATTTACGGTCTGCCGCATATTTCCGCACACTTCTTAGAATAAATATCGACATTTGCAACTGCAATTCGTAATTGAATTTCCTCGCGGTTTCTTTGTCGGAGCCAATGTCGCCATCTCATGGTGGTGACATTTCCTTATGGAAAGACAGATTTAGTGTCACGAAATCCAGTTTTCTTTGCCTTCTGCCTCGGAACAGTTCAAGTGTCGGAATGGAGTGAATTTATATACGCACATATATAAATTTGTTTTTTTGTTTTTCATTCCGGCCCATGTGTATTATATTAGTATAGTATGCGGTCCGGCTTTTAAAAAGATTGAGAACCGTTACTCGAGGGCATGGCATCTGCAATTATAAAAAACGAGTTAAATGTCTCAGATGCGGAGAATCGGTCACCCCAGTCTCCTGCGTGACATGCGGGGATACTAACCATTACGGTGCCGAGAAATCAATGATTTGTGAAAATAACAGTTTATAAAATATCTTTATTAATACTAGGTAGCTTCTTACAAAGTTCAAAGGGGATAACTATTTTTTTAAATTAATTTTAATGTTTTAAATATATTAATTAAAAAGATATACATATAAAATCAATTTTATCGAAAAATATTGTCGTTGCGTCACCTGGATCTCTTTCCTAACCGGGGAAGGTGTATTATCCAACTATGCTACAGCGACAATATTTTGGAATATGGAACGATTGAATGTATTAATATCAAAAAAGGTAATATATAGGTTCGAAAATTGTCACTAAAAATATTGTCACTGTAGCATAGTTGGATAATGCACCTTCCCCGGTTAGGAAAGAGATCCAGGTTCAAATCCCGGTGGCGCAACAACAATATTTTTCAATAAAATTGATTTTATATGTATATGTTTCTAATTAATATATTTAATTCATATTTAAAATATCACAGACCGTCTGTTCTGAATAATTACAACTTCACAATAAGAATGTGTTCTCCTAATAATTTTAATGTTAGTTATTAATGCTGAATGTGCAAATAAATGCATTAAATTGCAACACAAAAATCTGCATATTTACATACTTATATGACAATTACACACCTCAGTCTAAGAATAAAAATACCAAGATTATAGCGCACTTGTTTAACATGCGAGAGGTGTCAGGATCGATACTCGGCGCCACTGAAATCTTTTAAATTTCACAAAAGGCGCCCAGCGTCGTTCCTGTTATCGGTAAAAATGAAAATAAAGCCTAAGGTATCATTTAAAATTCATAAAGTAGGTATACAATGGCGATATGGTTTTACAATTTCGCCCTTTTTTAAAAATATTTTTTATTTAGTAAGTAACATAATGTGTACAAATAGTATATTTTCATTAATCAACATCTATACGAGATAGATCTCGTGCTTAGAGTAAGGAGATCTACAATTGTGAAAATAATTACTGTAGCACATCGATTATAAGACGCACCCTGAGCCAGAAATAAAAAAAAAGAATATTATAAAAATGAAATAATTCATATTGCATAACCAATATGTTTTTGTTTCAATGCAGTATCATAGTGAATTCTTTTTCAGTACATTTTAACGTTTTAAATGCCACGAGCGCGTTAACACGCCAATTTTTGTATGCTACTCCAAGCTATAAGCGTGTTAATACGCACTTTTGGTCCTCGAAAACTTGCAGGGATTAAAGTCATATTTTTAAATCATTTTGTTGCCTGTGGACGACAGGCGCCAGCTTTTGATAAATATGTCATGACCCTTAAAGCCTAGTCTTACATTTCGAATAGAGTTGGCAGTTTAAAAGTTAAGCAAAAATTAGGGGCACCATTTTATTAAGCAATTATTCCATTCGATCGTCACCGAGCGACGACTGCAGCAGCGGCAGCTAAGGATCCGAGGGTCGCCAACGGCAAGTACATTTTTGACAGCGATTGTAAGACGTACCGTGACACAAAAATAGGAAAACACATGGATCTTATAATCTATGTATATTGTAAAAATACAGTTAAATAATCACAAAACAGATTTAAGATTCTATATTAGTATTTTGTTTATAAAAACATCGCGAGGACACGTGTTTTGAAACACCGAGGTACAGAAACGTCGCATTTTATTACCCACTCCCAAAAAAAATGTCACGAACCACCAAATACGTAATATTACTATATTTAACTGTACATACAGATTCTAGACTAAACGCGACGCAATAATCTACAGATCTTTGAGGCGCGTGACCTCACAATCCAGGAATTATTCCTCTAAATCTTCGTCTGGTTATTCATGCTCCACGTCTCGTGGTAGGCGTCGTGTAACAATCCTTTTTGTTTGGGAGAACACATTCTTATTGTGAAGTTGTAATTATTCAGAACAGACGGTCTGTGATATTTTAAATATGAATTAAATATATTAATTAGAACGATATACATATAAAATCAATTTAATCGAAAAATATTATTGTTGCGCCACCGGGATTCGAACCTGGATCTCTTTCCTAACCGGGGAAGGTGCTTTATCCAACTAAGCTACAGCGACAATATTTTTAGCGACAATTTTCGACCCTATATGTTACCTTTTTGATATTAATACATTTAATCGTTCCATCATTTGACAGAGCCATCTGCCTTATTTTTACAGAATCTCAAATACCTTTGAGTAAACTGATAGCAGACGCCAGAATTATCAATTCATTTTTATTACATTTTGGACACATTGATACAACTTTATTATTTAGGAGAACACATTCTTATTGTGAAGTTGTAATTATTCAGAACAGACGGTCTGTGATATTTAAAATATGAATTAAATATATTAATTAGAAATTAATATATTTAATTACATCCTTTTTGAGTATCGTCCGCTGTTTCCCACACCCACCCGTTAGCGTCGGCAGATGGAACTGGGGCGCCAATTGGCATTGCACGAACATTATTCTAATTTGCATGCAGTTGTCATACCGATCCGTATTTGTAGATCAATGATATTTTTTTATGATTTTATAGCCGCAGATTGGTTATCTGGCATGTGAATGGGTGAGAAGAAGATGGCTACAGAGTGTCGTTGGAGGCACCTAAAATGAACGATGCGTGCGTTCATGATCAGGTCTTTAGTTTAGTTTAGTCAAAAAGTGCGTAGTGATGCACTGTTCCTTATTACGGGGGGGGCTAAAGTTCCACGCCTTTGGACAAACGGCCGTTCATTGAACTAGTCTTCTAGCAATGGCTGATTGGTTCTGCACCCCTTTCCGCGATCGATGTATAGTTTGGCTCGAGTATTTGGATGGTTCTGTTCTTTGATCTCTCTGTCTTGGGAGTTTCTGGTAGTCTGATAGCGTAATATCTCGCTAACATAGTCTTCTGTGTCACAGAAACATGCGAATGCTCTCACTTCGTTAAGGTTACAGTCCGAGAGAATGTAAGAGCGTTTGACTGGAGAGAGACAATAAATTAACGTCGTGATGCAGGGGCGCATCAAATGTACACAACAACTAGAATGTTGTTTATTTTTTAAATTGTAAATAATATATAGGTACCAAATTTTAAATCACTCAAGGGGATTTAAGAATATATCACCTATACATATTTCGGTGTTTTTGAACATAATGAAGTATATGTGATAAATTAATGTATGCTAGAGTAAAGAATGAAGAAATATATTCGTATTGGACTAATAAATAGAACTAAAAAAGGATCGCTTTGGTGATTTGGTCATATGGAACCCATGAATAAGGAGAGAACTGTAAGAAAGATATATGACGCAAGTGTTGATGGCACCAGAAGTAGAGGACTTCTGCGAAAGACTCGGCACGTCTAAGTAAACCAGATTAAAAGCATCAATAATCGACGAGCTTGCATGAGAAGATGTGTATTTACACATCTCATCAACACCCTCTCTTCCTCATCCTCATTTGTGGATGAGGCGAGAATTGTGTGTCAGGACAGAAGACTGTGGAAACGGTGTGATGGTAAGTTAGTTAGTTTAGATTTTAAAATGGGGTTTTCGCGATCAGAAAAAATTTCATAAGACGATTATTACGAATTATTGTGTAAAAGCGGCCTGGCTGTTTTCGGCGGAATAAAAACAATGCGGATTAGCTGCTTTCTGCGTAACTACGTTCAAATGAAAAGTTCAAAAAAATATTATTACCGGTGTGTGCGAATATGATTAGCACTATGGGCGCGGTAGGACATTCTTGGAAATCTTGACGTATTCTGAGCCTGTCGATAAATTATTTCTGTTAAAATTCATGGAATTGTAATACTCAACGATCATCATCACGTCTCCGAATGTCGGCGACGTCTTCTTCATTTGAATCAAGGATCGAGAAGTCATTGTAATGTTCAACTCTTTTGGGCCGTGACAATGAATTTGATGCGAGTCATTACTGCGTATATATATATATATATTCAACTATGAATTTGGTATAAAAACGTGGCAGGTGCGGTCGCTTCATACATGGTTTGGATATTCCGCATCCCTTGTTTTTTAGAGTCAAAAATCTGTGAACCTTTTGTTCTAACCAAAAACACTACTGCTGCTAATAAATTCATCCTGTCCTTTAGAGACCAGTCATAACGCACACTGCGACACGGCGCGCGCACGGAGCTAGTCGAAATACATAAATCGCGTAAACACACAGATAGCAGCAACGGCGGATTCTATCATTCGTTCCGTATCCACAAAGTTTGAAAATATTCGACTTTCCCGCATGCGCATTCAGTCTTCGAATACTGCATATGCATTCGTTAACAGCATCTAATGTACAAAAAACGACTTTTAATGCTTACGGGTATAATGCACAAAATAGCGTACATATTACGAAGCTAACGGATTATTTTGAGGAATTTATTTTTGACAATTTGACTTGAATACTTGAAGCCGAATTATTGAAACATTGAATATCCTCCGATAATATGTTATATTTGACAGTAGGTATAAACTTGTTACCCAGCATCCCTTTTACAAAAGTCACCGACCGCCACTGATGCGTGCATGCCTCAGATTTATTTGTGGAAGAAATATGATAGTCCACAATGTTTAGTGGTGGATATCTTTCGCAAGTCGTAAATTTACAAGGTGTGTGTGAAAAATCTTAACCGTTTCAGAGTTATACAACATGTACTAAACAGCGACACCGTGGAAGCTTTATTATTTTTTAAATTTTACCTTACTAACTAACTAACATACCATCACGCCGTTTCTCCGCGGGAGTAGCGCTCTGACACGCAATTCTCGTCTCATCCACATTCATACATCTTCTCATATAAGATCGCCGATTATTGAGGCTTCTAACAAGACCATCCTCCGGTATCTGGTTTACCGGGCCGTGCCGAGTCCTCTACTTCTGGCGCCATCAACACTTGCGTCATATGACTTTCTTATCATTCTCTCCTCATTCATCCGTTCCATATGACCAAACCACCTTAGTAATCCTTTCTTAATCTTACTCATTCTTCTAAGATTAGCTTTACATTCTTTTCTTAATTTTTCATTCTTTACTCTGTCATAAATAGATCTGCCACATATACGCCTAAGTGATCTCATTTACTCGACGTGTACACAATATTGTATAGAATACAACATGATGAAAAAAGGGATAAAGGCAGAGAATGGGCGATCCTCGAGGGAGGCCCATATCTTCAGCAGCGGAGAGTCACAGGCAGATGATGATAATGACGTGATCGTGTCGCCATACATGCGACTCGTCTTTTAATTGCCGGTCCAATTTCCCGGTTAGCATGTCACTCGGATGCACGGTGCTCTCGTTTGACGCTTCTTGTTTAACTGATCACTAGTACTTTAGTAACTTTTTACTAACGACCGTGGTTAAAATCGTTTGCGGGTTGTTTGTACGTCAAATTTACTATTGTCAAAGCATAGATGAGATAGTCTATAGGCGCGAGAAATAATCATTTTTAGCCTCCGCGTTCGAAATCTGTCACTTTGGTGATGAATTTTTTTCGTATTATGTGCTATTATACAACGAGATCATTCATTGTCGTATACTGCATCTTTCTAAGTATCAATGTGTCAGATGACTTTTGGAACAGCTGTGAAGAGTCCGCCATTTTAAAATATCGTCGTTTTTACTATAGGATATCGGAGAGTAAAATGAGTTTACTAAACGTTTAAGAAAAGTAAATATTTTTTTACCAACGATCAAACAATCCGTTTTCACAAAAAAAATTTACTTCAGTAACCTTTTTTACTAAAGTAAAAAATTTCTACTGATCGCACAACCGGCCCTGAGGTTTTTTTTTTTTTGATAATTTTGTTTTGGTGGCGTTGTATTAGTAACAGATCGTAAACAATATTTATTTTAATATTTCGATAAGAAATCAACAATTAAATAATAAATATCGAAAATGATTTTATCATCCTGAGCTATTAAATATAATACTGGCGCGTTACATATTTTAATATTTGTATAGTACCCCACGTGCATTACAATATAACCAGGTCCCCAAATTCTTGTATTGTTCCCTTTCTTCGGCTGGACCGAAAGGGTTAGTTCCATCTACTTTATGGCCGGCGTAAACATATTTTTGGCTTTGATATGTACTCGGCAACAGGCGGGGCGTAACCCTTTATATTGTATAGGACGCTGCCACGTTGCCTTTGATCGATTTATCGCGGGCGTAACATTAGAGAAGCTATACAGGTCTGAATCGTTTGCCATTACTCGGGCAGATCTCTGGGGAGGGTGTAGTTTATAACCCCACTTGTTAATTAGGAAGTTATTTGTATTTTGAGTCGTTAAAGTGTCTACAGAGTTACCGCTTCGAACAGCTGTCGGCTCCTTGCTGAGGATGGCGACACCCTCACCAATACTGATGCACTTTGGTTCCATTCTTCGCGGTCTAGGGTTGTGCGCGACGACCTATTTATTTATTAAAATTATTAAAAATTATTATTATTAATTTATTTTTATTTTTTTAAAAATAGATTCCGTCAAAGAAACAATACATGTTTTTAGTTAGTTATGACATCCTGAAGAAGAAAATGGTATTTTTCGAAACCGGTAGATGTATTTAAACTCATTTTAGTGGTTAATAAAACAAAGATAATAATTAAAAATATGAATCTTAACCACAAAGATAATATTGCTGATTTTAAAAGTATACCTATTTATTTATTTATTCTTAATCTAGTGCATACATAAGTATGTACATATGCTCCAATATAAACAATATCAATATTTACATTTTACTATCATTTATCTTGTATATATTTGCTTAGTTTAATTATGAATTTATGTAATTTCTCTTATTTTCTTATATCATCCAGTATTCCATCGCAAATTGATTTCTGAGATTTATCCTTCTTCCTGAATGGCTGTCTCATTATATTTCTTCCTCTTGTGCGATGTTAATGCTCATGATGATGTGCACCAATTTTTCATACACTTACTCTCGATATTATGTTTAGTGAGGATTATACACGAGGTTCCGGATACTCCATCACTCCGTTGCACAGTTGACCTTCCTCTTTAGTCTATTTTTTTTTACCTGCTCATATTCTCCAGCTTTAGACGCAGTTCGCGGCAATTCGGCGGTAGAGTACAGGCGGGACTGGCTTAGAAAATTGTGCGCATTAGATCTGCCAGTTTGGTGATCGACCGCCGTGCTAAACTAATACACGTGTAAACGAGTGGCCAAACAACGATTCCTTAATTGTGCCTAGCTTGTAGTATAGCTGTCGATCGTGGTCATGGGTGTGAGTTGATAGGAGGTTTGATGGGGGGGATATGATAATCCACACGGTAGACCGTTTGAAAAACAATGATCTATATTTTAATTTTTTTTTTTTTTAGAGAAAAACTGATTTTAACATAATATGCAAAAATAACACCAGTGAAGTTTCTTCGAAATTAAATAACTAGTACATAATAAACTAAAAAATAATATACTCAAACAAACTGATTAACAAAAATACTAACAAATAAACATAGTAAACTAAAAAATAGTATAAATTTTTTAACAAACTGAAAAAAGTGTTTTAAAACTGAACATACATAATAGAAAGGATAAGGAGGGCAGGGAAATGGGATGCAATATATACAATTTATGTTAATAGTTATTAGAAAGTTGGCGTAGTTTAATTTTAAATGGAAGCAATTTATCGTCTTAATTAGTTAGTAGAAAAATTTACATTTTGACGTAGAGCGGATCACAAAATAATTTTTCTGCCAAAATTTGGATAAATATGATTATTTGATCGTGTCAGGTGTGTGGGACAGATTAAAGATATTTGTTCTAATAAATAGGGCGATTCAACTAAGTTATTTAAAATTTATAAAGGTAGGATAAATCTTGTATGTTTCTTCCATTAAGAGGGGGGGGGATTTTATGGAAACGCTCACTTTCATATATTTATACGCTTACGCTGGTAAATCAAGACATGTAATCCATCACTATGATTGTAGGAGAAACAAAATCGCTGCTTAGCCCTTCGAAGATTTCTCCGCATTGGCGAGTTATCTTTTCTAAATTCCTTCGATGGGTTCGTGACTAATCTCCGACCTCCGAAAATACCCGACAAGACCAAGCCACCGCAGACACTGTATTTAATCTTCCCGAAATTGGGCACCCGGGAACATTTAAAAGCTTTTAAAAGCTCGATAAATTACCGCCAGAAGTGACTCCTGGCTCGAATACTATCTCCGATATAACAACATGGCAACGTTATACCTTATTGACGAAACTATTTGATGGTCGCCTTTATGCTTTTTACCTATTTATATATTTTAATTACTACAAACTACTTGTATTATTAATTAACTGGTTGTTCTGTTTTGTATGGGTGTAAATCTTGGTCTCACCTTGGAGCGGGAGACCAGGCTACAGTTAGGTTAAAAACCTTGGAACTTTAGGAATTGTATGACGCCCTAGATATCCCGAGGAAGTTGAAAGAGGAAACTGCAGTGGGCAGGACATGAAGCGAGAGTAGATGAGTTATGTAACACACGTACAGCCTTCTTACACAAGTCAATAGGATCAAGATAAGATAAGAAAAAGTAACATATGCTATAATTAACTATTCTTAGAGTTGATGTATAATGCAAATATAAATACTAATCCTCACCATAGCTGGTGGACCATGAGAGTACCGATTGCGAACAACGTGTGTTCGGTGGGAGAACGAGAAAATGTGTTGTACCAAGAATAAATGACAAAATCAATAAAGACCTATTAAACATTTAAAAAAATGATGAGACCCCTGTGATAATATACAAAGTAAAACAACATATTCTCATCTAATTTTTTATTTCCTTGTTATATTATAATATATTCAGGTATCCGCCCATAAAATACCGTGAACTTGGTCTGTTTATACCCTGTCAAAATTGTATATCTTTTCGAAACACAAATTTTAATCTAAGTAATTCATCCAACATCTCCTTATCTATTTTTTTTCCCCCCTTTATATATTTTATTTATAAAAAAAATTTAAATAAAATTAAAATGAATATATATATGTAATAAAAACGATGAGCGGATGATAGATAAAAAGAAAATTGATCTGAAACCCCCAGTCATTAGTTAACAATAATCGTACAATAGAAGAAATACCGTTCGCCGTACGCAGCTTGATATTTCAATTGCATGTAACATAATGACACCGCTACGTTGTCAACTGCCTCTTACAGTCTAACTTCCATTTCGTGAGAACATTAAACAATGGCTTTTGGAACGTTCAACTAGTCGCCAGGTGGAATTCTACACACTCAATTATTGAAGCGTCTAATATAAGCGGCCACTGTGTGCGACAATTCTTTTCGACACACGGCTTGGGTCATTATTGTGAAACCGTTTTTACTTGTGTGTAACAAACATCTTTAAATATATTAATTAGAAAGATATACATATAAAATCAATTTTATCTAAAAATATTGTTGTTGCGCCACCGGGAGTCGAACCTGGTTCTCTTTCCTAACCGGGGAAGGTGCATTATCAAACCATGCTATAGCGACAATATTTTTAGCGACAAATTTTCGAACTTATATGTTACCTTTACATTTAATCATTTGATTACAAGTTCACAATAAGAATGTGTTCTCCTAATAATAAATATTACTCAAAGGTATTTGAGATTCCGTTAAAATAAGGTCGACGGCTCTTTCAAATAAAGGAACGATTAAATGTATTAATATCAAAAAGGTAACATATAAGTTCGAAAATTTGTCGCTAAAAATATTGTCTCTGTAGCATAGTTGGATAATGCACTTTCCCCGGTTAGGAAAGAGATCCAAGTTCTAATCCCGGTGGAGCAACAACAATATTTTTCGATAAAATTGATTTTATATGTATATCTTTCTAATTAATATTTAAAATATCACAGGCCTACGTTCTGAATAATTACAACTTCACAATAAGAATGTGTTCTCCTAACAAACATCTTTAGATTGCATTTGGCAGAGTAATGGAATGAGAAACTTGTGACGGAAGACTTGGAAGCTATTGATAAGTTCACGGATTATACTTCGGACCTTTGGTCACTTGCATAAATGACGAATTTTTAAATTTTCTTGTTATTTCTTCCTTGATGTTAGTATTTATACATATAGGTCTAAAACAGATGCGACACGGCTCGCAATGCACCTGCGCAAGTCTCGGTCTCACACCTGGATATGGGGACGAACAAAAGTAGATGATGTAACACAATGCGGCAATGTATGTGTCGCTTACAAGACGGACAATCGTTGGACTAACCCAGTCATCCGGTGATTCTGAAAGGCCCCCTTAAAACCTGCTTTGACGAATTCATGAAGTTCTTGAGCAATACCTGCCAGCGAAGTGTAATGTACCGTGAAGATTGAGAGACACTCGGGGAGGCCTTCGTCCAGGAGTGGCAAGAAAACGGCTGATATTGATAATTATGAATGTTGATTTGCTTTGAATCATTGGACACAAATCTATAAAAATTTAGGTTTTGAATTTGGTATTAGGTCTATTTCAGTGATTTTCGGTCTCTTCATATATTTGGTGGTCGAAGACATCCTCCATTGTAATTAGAATATGTGTTACATATAGTAATCCAAAATGTTCGGAATGCTGTATCTGAGCTGTCTCAGTATGTTTTTGATGTTTTTAGCGTTAACTTTGTTGTTGGATATGATTATTTATTAATTAAAAAAATTAACAAACTTCGTATAAATCAAATCGGTTCATTTAACGTCGACGTGTTTCGATACTGCTGTATCTTTTCGTCTCTACTAACTAAATGTGCGTCTGTCCTGGCGAATATACAGTGGTTCGAAATCGGTCGATGTTAAATTGATCAAAGTAGTTTTTACAAAGTTTGTTTTTTAAATAAAATTATAGTCTCAATTAGAAGAGCAATTTTTACATTCACACAACTTGAATTCGGATCGGTAGTTTGGAACATACATTATTCCACTCGCAGCGACCGTCTTGAAAATGTTCAACATACATTTTTTAATATATTAAATTCACGTGCCCGCTTAGACATTAAATCTCATTCAGAAAGTGAGCGTTTCCATAAAATCCCCCCCCCCCCCTCTTAAATAAAAGAAACACACAAGATTTATCCTACCTCTTTAAAATTTTAAATAACTTGGTAGACTAGTCCTATTTATTAGAACAAATAACTTTAAACTGTCGCACACCCCCAACACGATCAAATAATCTTTTTTACTTAAATTTTGAATAAAAAATGTTTTGTGATCTGCTCTACGTTAAAATATCCGTAAATTCTTCTAATAACTTGGACATTTTCAAAGATAAATTTCTTCCCTTTAAAATTAAACTACGCCAACTTTCTAATAACTATTAACATAAATTGTATATATTGCATCCCATTTCCCTCACCTCCTTACCATTTCCACTTTGTATGTTCAGTTTTAAAACACTGCTACTATTTTTTGAGTTTACTATGTTTATTTGTTAGCCTTTTTGTTTATCAGTTTGAGTATTTTTAGTTTACTGTGCTAGTTATTTAATTTCAAAGAAACGTCGCTGGTGTTATTTTTACATATTATGTTATTATCAGTTATTACTGTTGCAAAACAAGCACCGTTCAATATGCGGACTTTATTAAGGTTTATTTTAAACAAAAAACAATCTGTCGATACATTTGAAAGTTTACTAAACCTTTCGCTATGCTTGAACCGTTATATTGCAAGAACTGCGACACCCGATCAGCCAGTCAACGGCCTACGGTCCACAGTCGGCGGTTGAAGGTTTAAAAAAGTTCTCCGCAATCTGAAATAGCTGTTACCACGACGTGCAATCACGTCTTGCGCGATTTTTTTCTATCCATCGGCGCTGCCTTCTTCACGGTCCGGAGAACGCGGTGTGGTCAAGTCGGGGATCATTGATCGTGGACTCGACTCGTCAGCGTTTCGTCGGCTGGCCGAGGACCAGCGATTTGTCAACGTGCAACGACACCGTTGACCTCTTTTGCGCAATTATGCTGCGGTGTGGTCGTGACTGATCGATCTGCTTCAAACCATTATTATTATTATTAATTATCACGCGATTTCTCGACGTTTTGTACGACGATATTTCGTGGTTGTAAGTTGCCATTGTTTCAAGCTGTTACGCGTACTTGTGTTTTAATTGTTTTTATTTTTCACCTTGGGCTCCGAATTCGGAAAAGTTACATTACACTTGCGTTACAAATTATTTTAAAAAATAATTCGTTTCAGTCTTATTAAGCCACGATATGTAAACGCTCCTGTAATGTAAACAATTTTCTTGAATAATAATAGGGGCCAGATTCAATGAACCAAATTTAATGGGAAAAAAAATATTTTTAACATAAATTCAAAATGAACGATTTTCTCTAATATTTTTTCTTCAGTAAGCTTGAATACGTCAATATTAATAAGGAAATGATTTTTATATTAAATTCGATGAATTTATTAGTAGTTAATCATGTTTAATATTGGAACGAATGTTGAAGGCACAGAGTGGATACCCGGTACGATCAGTTAAACCAGATATTGGAAAACAGTCCTGTTATAAGCTTCAACAATCGACGAGAGTGCGCGAGGAAGATGTAAGAATGTGAATGAAGCAAGACTGATATGGCGGGAAGATGCTCGCCTACCCCGGATGACGAATTGATCGAAATTAGATAGCTGTCGTTCTTACCCTAGCAAATACGTTGGATTATATGTACCTGTTTTCAAAATCATTAATTATTCAAGTTCATTAAGGTGTGGGTGTCGCGCTGGAAACTTCTTAGAAAGTAAATTCTGTTTTTTTTTCATGATGTGGTTGATGGTAGGGGCAACCCTATTACCACCCCAGTATGCTGTTCCTGTACCGGAGTGGATTCACATCAGTTGTGATCGGTCTGGTGTCTGAGCTAAACTGTTATTTTTAATGTCCTGATCCGTTGACGAAATGTTGGTTTCAGACTATCGCTGTCCGACAGTGCCAAACTTATTATTAATCTATTTTATGTTTCTTGGTTCATCACTGTATTCTTGTGTCTGTCCAATAATTTGAATATTTAAATTTTATATCTTCATTGTTTATATATTCTTACTTTGTACATTAATTTAAATAAATAAAGGCAGAATCTGCACTGAAAAGACAGTGAATGCATTTTTGCTGGTAGCCATGCCGTGTGTTGCATTGCTGCAATTCTGCACTGCAGCAGCATGGCATGGTTACCTTGTCGAATAAAAATGCCAACCTGGTGTCGAACGAGTAGGACCGATATGGGAAGTTTTGCTCATATAATGGTTCTGGGTAAACGGAGGGTCGCCAATTACTGTTTTTAAATTAACGAAATTGTAATCGATCGAATAATTCACTTTTTTTTTAATTTTAATCTAATGCAGTGATTGTTTTCCATTGTTTCAGAATCAAGGGGCGGCCGAGTGAGTGAAGAATACTTGGAGACATCAACACTCGATAATCCAAGCTGACGATAAATTCAAGAGGCGGGGGGGGGACACCGAGAACCAAAAACAAGAATAAACAAGTCATTTGTAAAGAGAGCAAGCAATCAATAGTATTGGACTTGAAGAATCTCTTGCATTAAACGGGAACTCTGTCGTACTGTTGCATATCTTTTGAAAACGCTTAATTATTTTTGACAATCTCAAAAGTTGTCGAATATCATACGTATGATCCGTCCACGTCGACATATTTCAAATAGTCATCGATTTTTTTAGCTTTCCTACAGACTGATTTTTGGAAAACACTTCTTTATGAGATTTTCGAGACATTTTGATTATTCGATCAATTTTACTGTTTGCAATCGAGAAGGCTGATTTTTACAATTTTTCATTTTTTGCTAATAAGAAACTTGTTATTATTAATTACATACATATACACTGAGAGACAAAAAGTGACGGATTCGAGAGATTTGAGAGAAATAAAACAAGAATAAAGCTAATTGATCAGTTTTCGAGTCTAACAAAGATTTATCTTGTATTAATAGCGAGGTTCAACGATTAGACCGAGATGTATAAGTTACTCGGCGGGCTGCAGGCCTACTTCAAGTGGCAGGACATCCAGACGGACAACGCGGTCTTCCGACTGCACAACGTCTTCACCACAGTGCTCCTGCTGACGTGCTCCATCATCATCACCGCCACCCAGTATGTGGGCAGGCCTATACAGTGTATCGTCAACGGGCTGCCCACGCATGTAGTGAATACCTTCTGCTGGATCACGTCCACATTTACCATGCCGGATGCCTTCAATAGACAGGTGAACCTAATTTATTATTATTCTTCGAGGGTCAGCCTGTTCCAAGTGCATGAAACTTTCCTTCTGTTATGTCATTTTGACTGTCGTAACTTGTGATTGATTTGTGAATCCATTTTGTTTTGTACCTAGAATTTTTTTACTATAATATTATGGTAATTTACCAATTAGACTAAGCTTGATCTAAGGAAACCGTCTCACAAACATAGTATAAATGCTTCTTCAATATTAGAAAAATTACTTTGTGGCCACATATTATATAAATAATAAGTTTAATCCACTATTTATTGTTAAATCAACATGTTTCGATACCTATTGTATCTTCTTCAGGAAATAATGTATTTATTTGGACTCTATTGACATATATATTTTTGTTGTAACAGAGGTAAATATATTATAATATAACATGATAAACATAAGATACAATTATATTGCAATTAAATACTCGAAGTTTATTGTGTGAGATGGAGTAGAATCCACCTCTAAAATATATATATATATATATAGTTACAAATAAAATCAAAATAAAATACTGCGTTGTCCTGGCTATTTTGCTAGACTGAAGTCTGTGTTAAAGTAACCAGTTTTTTTTGTGCAATTTAATAAAAATTCGACAGAAATAAAAATATAGATAAAAATAAAAAGGAATTTTAACATTTTTTTAAAAATAAAAATATTGAAATAAAAAAGTTGTAGAACTAGTGAATTATTAGTGTAGGCACTGTATAATAATTATGTTAGAATGTTGGATAGCCATGCTTCTGATTGATCTCTACCCGATTGGATCATATATTGGGTCCATATTTGTGTTATCTTATTGTAGTTGAACGATTTCCAGTTGGTACTGAGTGTGTTGTACAGTTTCGGAACTAAGGACATGTAGAATCTTTGATAAAATGTCGTTGTTGCTCTCGGAACTGGCTGCAGATCTGTCTTGTGTTGTGTCCATGATTTATTGCTTGGGGTGAGTTGTTGTTAGCATGGAAAAATTGGACGAGTCTCAACATAAAGATTTGTCTGATGTCTAGGGCATTGTACTGATGGATATCTAAAGGGACGACCATTTATTACCTTGAGAATTGTTTTTGTACTCTTTTTGCCGACTCTTAATTGTTTTTGCTACTCCTCCCCAAACTAAAATAGCATAATTAATAATATTTTTTATACTAAAATTAAAAATACAAGCGTAGATAAAAACAAAACTTTAAAAGTATAAAAGTGGTGGGTAACTAAATATGAATTACTGTGAAAACAATTTTAAAAAGGTGACTATTTGCAAAAAGGATTTGATTATTATATAATATTTAGCTTGCTATTAACACTTTTTATTTTTTCTAAAAATTCAAATTTATTTAACTGTAAACCCCTAGTATTAGTATGTATTAATTTAAATAGATAATATAAAGATAATACTAATACCGTACAGGTAATAATGGCGTAACCTAAAGTATCCTTCCCTTTCAAAACATTCTAGTATAATAGCATATATAAGCACAGGAGCAACTCTTTCTTCTCAGCCATTCGACAACTTTATTTTTGAAAAGCGCAGGTGATTAATTTTTCTTTGTGTTGGAGTCTAAAATGTTGTAAAGTTTTGGTGCTTTGTAGATATAGAAAATATATTTGTTCAAATGCAGTCTTCGTATGTGGTAGTTGAGTATGTTTTATGTTGTTGTTCTAATCGTATAATAGTGTATGCATTGGCATATGATGTACTAAGGTGTCATTGTGTATGTATTGGCATACGATGTACTAAGGTGTAATTGTGATAAAAAATAATTGCTAATCTAGAATAAAGTTGATGAATTTTAGACAAATCAAGTGATATGAGGAGTTGCTCCTTAGGGTGTAAAAATGTTTTCTTGTTTTAACTTGACTTATATTATTATTATCTTTCTATATTTCTGGAATCCCTTGTTATCTTCCGCTTAGTCCTCGCCTTATTTCGTTCATCGGGGGTCGGCCACACTAATCCTTCTGCTCCACTAAAGTTGGCTACTCTAAGATGACCAAAACCACTCTTTTAAAATGAGTCGTATTTATTAATTTAGCATCTAATCGGCTTATGTCATCTTACATTGTTTTGTCTGTCGTAAAAGACGATTTATTCGGCCATCTGTTGCAGTAATTCCTCTGTCCGCAGTTACCATTACATCTGTGCCATAGCTGCAACTTTATCCTGTAATATTATTGCGTCATATTGTGCTGGTATAGTTAATGTGTTTTCGCACTGTTTATTTATAGAAATGTTACAATTGTACTAAATTCTCACACGTTATATTATTCATTAAGAATAAAGTTTTGGGTACTTGTATTGTACTCTCCAATTAGCCCTGTCTCCTGTAGCTAGTTCTTAGTGTTAGTCTTTTAAAAGTTCGTTTTTTTTGTACATAATCTTCTATGGTAGTCTGTTTGGTAATAGTAATAGTGACTTCAATGCTCATTATTTTAGCTTCTTCGAGCACACCATGAATCGTCCATTTAAAGCATGTACAATGGGGACAAAAAATATACATTTACAATAGTTTGTTTTCTTTAAGTACCTATGTAAAAGATGTTCAATGTCTCGTCAATTGGCAGGTGGGCAAAGTCTATGACGATTTGGAGGAGTTGATGGAGTTGATTGCTTCTTCGCCCGCGGAATCAACCGTCTTCCAAGCATATGGGAAGCAGTAATTGACGTTGATGGTGACTACGGCAATGATAATTCTACATAATATGTTATGAATTTATTTTCGTTTTTGGTTATATTACAATATAATAATACTATATAATTTTTAAAAACGGCGTCTAATTATGCATCAACCTAATAGTTGCATTCTTAGCAATGTCCATTTTTTTTTATTTGGAGAAAAACATGAAATACTGGTAGAAGCTTATAGAACAATATATTTATTAATGCACTTATTATGAATGACAATGAGTATGGTTTAAAACACAATATAATTAACTAGGATCATACGTTATATCGAACAGTGAAATCTAAACAATACCAATTATCGAAGTGAGCGGTGAAATTAAACTTTACAAGCAGGTATATATAAAATGTAACGATGCGATCGGGACTCGTGTCGGATCGAGCGCCGGGGCGAGACCGGCACGGTCAGCTGGTAGCGGCGATGGTGGCAGTGTATTTAAATTGGTTTCTGAAATGTGTGCGAAAGTAGAGCCATGTAAAAAGACACCAAAATGGGATGTATTTATTTATCAATCACAATGCGTATTAGGATTCAGGAATTTTCTTTATTAAATTGTCAAGAGATTGTTGAATGCCACCCTTTTTTTTCTTTTCCTATAACATGCCGTGTCTCTATCGATTGCACTACGCACTTGAGATATACGCTCTGTATTGGGATCACATTCATCCATGATAGCCAAAAAATTATCAAGATGCATGAAGGCTTCATTCATATTTTTGATTGTCAAAGTCTTGACGATGTCAGTCTCTTCTTCGCCTTCTTGCTGTTCAATTAGGTATTCATCATTCATCAACACCTTCGTTGTTGACGTCCAAGCTTAGTTTATTCATCCTTGAAACTATTTCAGTTATTCTTCATGGTTTAGATGATCGCCCATCATTTGTTGGCGTAATTTTTTCTCCAATATCCTTTTAAACCCGCTGAACTTGTTTTTACGTACATTTCGAGGATGGAGAGAAAGAGACGGGTAGCGGAGAAGAGGAGAACGACTGCACGTGAGACGAAAGCGAACATTATCTGCAATTAACAAAATATTGTTTCTTTTCATTTTTAGCATCCTTTTTAAATATCGTCGGTACCGTTCTAGAGTATTGATGTGTCTGTTGTACGGTGTCCAAACTAATAAACAAACCATTGCGAGGACTCTCTCAGACTCGACGTTTCCTTTAATGACTTTGATAATTCCGTTTCACAGAATCTTTTCAGATTCGTCATTATTCCTTGCACACTACCGCAATTTGTCATCGCTTGATATCAGTATTGTGGTTTAACTGAGATATGTGACAAATTTAGACGATGAACTGTTTTAAAATTCCTCGAAACGAGAAGCGACTCACCTATGCACGTACGTTAACATCATTTCCGACAATTCCTATCTTTATGTATTTTGTATTTTAATGAATACATATTATTATTATTATAAAACTAGTTCCTCTCACATCTACATAATATGTGTTAGCTGGTAATCTTGGTAACCTTGGTCTTAAAGCTTGTATCGCATTGGAGTCTTGATTACTATATTTATAAAGCCTATCACAAATATGACATAGTATTTACATTGCTTACATTTCTAAGTCACGTTGTGTTGAAATGTAAAATAAACATTTGATCTCTCGTCATCATCAGCGGTGCCCCCAACCCAGAGTGACTCACGGTCTAACACGAGTAAGAGCAAGACGAAAAACAAGAAAAAAAATTCTTAACCCCAACTCTATTTGAAATGGAAGACACAACATAGGCTTTAAGGATCTTGACTTATCTATCAAAAGCTCAGACATGTCGTCCGCAAATTACTTTTAATCCCTGCAAGTATGCAAGGTCCAAAAGTGCGAGTTAACACGCTTATAGCTTGGCCTGACATGCAAAGTTTGGCGCGTTAATGCGCTCGTGGCATTTAAAAGGTTAACAATATTACAATTTAGTGGCATTTTATAAATTATCGCATTTGTCGTGTGTTCAAGGAAAGCGTGAAACGTAAGAGTTTTAATGTTTATAAATTTATGTAAATGGGGCAATGCGGTTGTGGGTAATGTTCCCTCTGAGGTGTGTGGGTGTACGCGCGCACACGGTTCGGCATCATAGTGCCCACAAAAAAATATAGCGCGCACACAATTTTTATCGAGACTCCTTCTTTATATGCCGCCTTTTATCAAAGGTTGGCGACCATGTTGTTGTATGTTCATGTATTGTGTATAAGATCATCAACATTTTTAACATTGAACCACTTTTTGTGGTTTCACAGCCAAGATGATCTCTTTCTACCTACACTACTCTGCCGCTCTGCTGCCTTCTATCTTCCACTGCATACTCTAAAAAAAGTAAAATTACCAAAAGGATCAAGCAGTCAAACTGCTGAAATAAAAGAAGCAAATCCATCCCTACCGATATTTCTGCACCATAGATGGGAAAATTTCTTGCACTATTGAACGTAACACCTGTTAAATAGAAATATCATAATGTTGCATACCGTAAAAATCACATTCACGAAGAAGAGAAAAATTGGTACTCAATTTAACATAACCATCTGTATGTAAAAGGTTAGGTCAGTTTAGGTCAGGTTGAATCTACAGCTCGGGACCAATTAACGATAACAAAGTATTGCAAAATTGAATAAAGATTGATCCAATTGAGGAGAGCGTTCATAGTCCACCTTAATTGCTCGCGTCCAGCGGTCCAGTGGCGTCACGTAAGAAGAGAACAAATTGCGCATTATTGTATCGGGTCGAGATTCTGGCCGACCCGCGGCTTTTTATTGCGTCAAGTACGCCCTCCGACCTCTCCCCGCTCATCTCGGGCCCCCTCCAAATCTGGGCAATTTACATCGATGATGGGGCCGAGTTGCGTTCGTCCAAGGCGGCACGCGAGCATTGCGCGCCGGGAAACGCCAAATTGACGTCGTAGCTTCGATATTCTCGCAATTCTTCCGACCTTAAGCGTGGTAGAAATTTTCACTAAGCGCTTTCAGCGGCGGAACTGGGGCGGGCGAGAGGAGCCACGACAGGGGCTGGATTGGGGCGGGCGAGAGGGGCCACGACAGGGGCTGGATTGGGGCGGGCGAGAGGGGCCACGACAGGGGCTGGATTGGGGCGGGCGAGAGGGGCCACGACAGGGGCTGGATTGGGGCGGGCGAGAGGGGCCACGACAGGGGCTGGATTGGGGCGGGCGAGAGGGGCCACGACAGGGGCTGGATTGGGGCGGGCGAGAGGGGCCACGACAGGGGCTGGATTGGGGCGGGCGAGAGGGGCCACGACAGGGGCTGGATTGGGGCGGGCGAGAGGGGCCACAACAGGGGCTGGATTGGGGCGGGCGAGAGGGGCCACAACAGGGGCTGGATTGGGGCGGGCGAGAGGGGCCACGACAGGGGCTGGATTGGGGCGGGCGAGAGGGGCCACGACAGGGGCTGGATTGGGGCGGGTGAGAGGGGCCACAACAGGGGCTGGATTGGGGCGTTCGTTGAATGTTCAAAAAATAAAAATTCACAATTTTCTCACGTCAGTGACAGTTGTTTACAAAACATTTTTCAGAATAATATTATTAATTATTAAGGAGAACACATTCTTATTGTGATGTTGTATTTATTCAGAAACATAGGCCTGTGATATTTCAAATACTAATTAAATGTATTAATTGGAAAGATATACATATAAAATCAATTTTATCGATAAATATTGTTGTCGCTACCGGGATTCGAACCTGGATCTTTTTCCAATCCGGGGAAGGTGTATTAATTTAAAAAGTGTAACATATAGGTTCGAAAATTTGTCGTCAATACATTTCCCCGGAACATTTTGTTTACTATCGATCATAAATTACTTTAGTAACTTTTTTATTATAGTAAAAAGGTTCTACCGGCCCTAAAATACATCTTTTCTCAAAATCATATCCATAAGTTCAAATAACAATTTTTAATATGAAAATGGCGCTATAAAAATGATTCAATATTATTATTAAAGAATATAAATGATAACCTCGTTATAACCACGTTATGTATTACATCGAATTAAGATGTCAGACGATTTCACATGACATCACTGCCGGCCGATGACACCGGACAATTAATGTTAATACTTATTTTATCCGAATGTCATCAGGAACACCTGCGCCAGGGTGCTCCCATTCGTACGTCCTGTCGAAGTTATACATTCATTACGTTGGCATATTGTTGACACGACAAATTAAAATACTTACACAATCCGTGTGTAATTTGCATAGTAACGGGTGACATGCGGGGAACAACAGTAAACTTGTGTATTGAATAAATATAATGTCACATACAACACAGATAAAACAATGAACATCGACAGATTCAAAACATATGTGATAAACGTACTAAGACGCGCACGGATGTAACAAATACAAATAATTGTAAATCTTTTTCAACTTACGTGTTATTTGTTAAAATGTTTTTTTTTATAACCCTCCCCGGTTACTTATATTGAATTGTCTGATAAGTCTTTGCGGTTTTGTTAAATTATTTATTATAAAATGCAATTTTTAATCAAAAATTACAACATTTCAATCAATGGTGTATTTTTTATTATTGTTCAGGACTTCATCCCATATTTCAACCAATTTGTCGATGCTTTTTCTATAAAGATCGGCTGGTGTAGTATATCGAAATAGTTATCGAGCCAATTTCTGAGGTCATCGTCGTTGTTGAACGTAACGCCAATTTGATTGGAGAGCGACCGAAAGAGGTGATAATCTGATGGAGCGTGGTCGGGACTGGATGACCATTAAAGGCGAAAAGAAGTGTGTGTCGAAAATGTTATTTTTTGTTAACTTGACACTCCATTATTGACACCCAAAAATGAAGAAAAGCTATGAAATACAGGAAAACGGCGACACTTTCGTTTTAGAGCAGAAAAGCTCTATCGAAATGCATTTTTCTTGTCACAAAAATAAACAAAATAGCGGAAAAATGGCATTCCAAAAAAAAAACGCTAACTTATTAGAAAATACAGAATATTTTTTGTGAATTAAAATATTAATATATAGATTTACGCTGCAGATATTTAATTAACCTCTTAGGACCTTCTGGCTTCCTGGCTCTTCTCTCTCTTGTAATAATAATAATATTGGATAATTTGTGTAACGCTCAAGGGCGCTTTACACATAAACTGTTTATAGTTAGTTATCTTTGTTTATAAATTAAAAATGGTTATTTTCACTTATGGAAATGATCTTTTACCTCATATAGCGTTTTAAATCTGATTACGTTAGCCCAGATCGCAAAACTATTCAATTCCTTTCTGGTAACATTAAATTTGTGCGGAAATACCGACCAAACTTTATGGTTCAATTCTGACAGCAAATCCGGTGTGAAGTTGAATTGATCTCTGTGGGCTCATCGGATTCGCGGTTTTGTTATCTGCACGGTGAACTCACAGTATATATGAGTGTCCCCAAATTCCTGCTGATTCTCAATTTACATGGGATTAACGTTTTATATTTCCAACGATTTTTTATTTTTTTCACTAGGTGCCGGCCGCCACCCGCTTCGGAGAGTTCTCCCGGACAGTTTTGTATTAACGAGCACTTGGATTGATGTACGTGGGCATCGCTAATGAGACTCAATCATATGTTATGTATATCTAACATTTGCACAGTGAACTACGTATACCAGTATTATTAAATTATCGTTGTAATACATCACCCGCAAACTTGACAAATTACAGGATGAGAAGTAGTTTAACAGGCAACAGGGCCGTTTCTAGGTGTTTTGCCGCCCTAGACGAGAATTGAAAAATGTCGCCCCTTCCCTTTTACTACCACCACTTTCTCCCTCTGTCGTCCAGGCTAGAAGAATAATTTAAATACATATAAAATAACTTCTTAAACAACAAACATTAAATAATATTTTTAATTTATCTCTTCTAACTTCTATGGTGTTTTGGGTTCTTCCTCTTAATCCAATGGTACCTTCCTTTTCTTTATTTTAGCAAAGTCTTTAATAAGATCTATAATGTTAAGCTGGTAAGCCATGTCTTTTTGTATTGAAATTGTGGCTAGTCCCGCGAAACTCTCTTGGCTCATTGAGCTGCGCAGATAGGTTTTTATTAATTTGTAACATCTCTGTACTTGAAGATCTTCGAACAAATGAGAAAAACCATTTTCTAACTTGTTTTGGCACAAATAGTTTAGCACATATTCGGGTTTCGTATATGTTTGTATTCGATGACTTATTCCTGAAAGCAGAGAGCTGCCGCGTCAATGTCTTTTGGAAAAGATGGGCTACGCAGGATTAGTTCTGTTTACAATTTGATACACAAATCCACGAGTACTGTGGGAGTTTTCATTTTAAGGTTACTTATATTGTATAGAAAACCAAATAATCTTGCAATTTATTTCAAGTGTGTGGATAGTTCTTTTACAAAACTAATTGTCGTATTTAATATTGCAAAATAGTAATTTGTTCTGAACATCTCTTTGGGGTCAGCGATTGGTTCATCTTCTGACTCGTAAGCGAACAATTTCCTTTTCCTCCTTATCTTCAGCTAGTTCTCGAGCATCAACCAAAATTCAAATCACACGTAACTCGTGTTTTTTAAAATACTCCTTTGTATTTTTAAGCTTATTTATTATTGTTTTTTCAAGAGTAAAGTGCCTCTCTTGCAGGAGTTTACTGGTCAAATTGATTTGAAATAATATACTGTGCCATGTTACAAGCTCTGTCTCCGAATTTGCTCAATTTTTTTTGATTTAAAAAAATATTCCATCGTTTTGCAGCCCCTAAAATTTTTCTGCCTGGGTAGAAACGGCCTTGACAGGCAATTTATTGTATTTGGACGCCCTGATAACCTAACGTTGGAGACTGTAGACATAATATTCGAAGACGAATCCAACTAGCTAAAGTTGCTATAAATCAACTCACGAGAACATGGAAGGACAGAGACCTCAAACAAGCAACCAGCAAAATTTGAAAGCCTATTCTTTTGTCTTTCCAATTTTTATACATATATGCAATTCCGCAATGGTGTCAAGCGGAATTAGACGCCTTCGAAGTGAACTGCTAGAGAAGGATATTACACTCCGCGGGTACACGAATATCTCAAACCTGCTACAAATCTGCTCTGTTGTGAAGACAATATTATGAAAAATAATTTGTCATTGTGTATTACATACATGTATTATATACATTGAATTTGACCGCGGCACACCTGTATCCGGCTCACGGCACACCAGTGTGCCATGGCACACCGGTTGCGGAGCACTGCCACAGAGCACAAATAATTGTTCAAATATGTCGGCAATCACTTGGTCATTAATTTCGTTGTTAAATTATTTATTTTAGTTTTGTTGAATTAAAATAATTTGTTTAGAACCATTTTATTTACTCCAAGACTCTGACCGACTTACATATCTGTGAGACGTATAGCGCATGCCGTCATTGCCGCGCTACTAGGCGCTACCGTCGGATTTTTTATTTTTGTGTCTTCTTTTAAAAATAAATCGTTACCGTGGGTTGCTCTCTTTCTAAAAACGGGATATTTCGGCATCCTGAAGCTGCGCTTGGGGACAACGGGATAGGCTACCTAAAAACGGGATGCTCCCGTTTAAAACGGGACGTATGGTCACGTTATTCATGACAGAATTACTGTCTTCTTGCAATACTGCAGTCTTCTACGTGATCAAAGATCTGTATCTATCCTAAACCCCGTCATCTTCTTCACGCGGTCACTTCAAGGTACAGTACAGTTTCTCTAAAATCTATAGTCTATTTTCCCATAAATTCTAAAAACAAAGATGATAAATTTAACAATTCTGGTGTCTATAAACTTAGTTGTAAGGATTGTGCTGCATTTTATATTGGTAAAACGGGTCGAAATTTTAATATAAGAGTAAAGGAGCATTCGAGATGTTTGAACAATAGTGGGTTTTCAGAATTTTCTAATCATTTGATAGAAAGTGGTCATGGTTTTGATAAAAATTTGGGATTGTCTATTTTGCATGTAAACTGTGTTGGTCATAAATGAAATAATTTGGAATCGTTGGAGAGTAATTTCTATTAGTTTTGTGTCATCAAGTAATAATTTAATTTAGGTACTAAATTTATTTTTTAAATACTTATCGTTTTTTAAAAATAGACTCTGTTAAAGAAACAATAACATATGTTTTTGATTCGTTAACGACATCCTGAAGAAGAAAATGATATTTTTCGAAACCGGTAGATGAATTTTAATTCATTAAGTGGTCAGTAAAACAAAGTTAACAATTTAAAATAATTTTTTTTTGTACGCATAAAATATTGGTATTCCGAATTGATTAAACTTCTTGGCGTGAAATGTTGACGGTATCAGATGCGGCTCTTTATAAATGGTAATATTTTTTTATGCGACTCAAATGACCGTGAGTGTATCAGCTGGCTGTTTTTTTGGCGCGGGATGTTGTTTACATATTTTTTTATTGTGGTTTACCGAATTTTTGTAATATTTAAATTCATACTGAGAAATATTTAATATAATGTTATCTACATTTATTTTATGACTGTCATTGTTCGTGGTAACGCTTCATCCGTTCATTGATTATTATTTTTTATTATTTTTAAATAGGGATGCGCACATGTCACATTGATATTCTTACTATTTTCAAATTAAGCTAAACGTTTTGTACTATGAAAATAGAACTAACTTGCTGGTCTCCTGGAACGAGGCACGAACCACCGACCACTAGATCACTAGACCGACAAGCTATTATGGTTAAATATTATTGATTATTGTAAAGCGTGATTTATCTGTATTATAAGACACTTGATTGTAGAAAAATGATTGTGGTTTATGTGCATTTTAGGACCTTTGATTATAAAACACGTACTTAATATATTTGTATTGATATTTAATGTAGCAAGACCTAGGTGAACATATAAATAATTTGAGATGCCTATATAACAATAACTATTCAGAATTTTCCAATCAGCTTTTGGAAACAAACCATTGTTTTGATATTAACAAGGGTTTATAAATTATATATACATATGCTAGAGCTTTACAGTTATATAAATTTGAAATTTTAGAAATTAGAAAAAGTGTTAATATTATAAATAACAAATACATTGTCACCTTTTAAATTTGTTTTCATATTAGTTCTTGCCTATTCACCATTTTATAGTTTTGTTTTTTATCTATGTTTGTATTTTTTAATTTCAGTGTCTATTGTTTCCTGAAGAAGATACCACATGTATAGATACATATAAATAGTAGTTTAAATAAAGTATTTTGTCTAATTATTAGTATATATAATGGTTAGCAGATATATTATTATATGATTCAACCGTGATACACAGATAATCCTCAAATATTTGGTCCAGCTATTTATTTATTTATTTCATATTATATGTTGTAAGTACATTTGGTATTTTAATATCTGCCTCACTGGGCTTCGCCCGTGCTGAAGCAAACATTTTACATTTTTAATCAACAATCATTTTATACATAATTAGTTAATCAACTATAAATTTAGAATAAGAAAGAAGGAAAAAATATGAAGTGTAAGTAACAATATATGATGCAATGTTTGATCTTGAGAATGTTACAACCTATCTGAAGGATAATACACATTTTAATACATTTAAATAATGCAATACAATTTTATTTAACACACACGCGCATTCACAGGCTGCTCACTCATCGGTGTTGGGTCTGAAGTCTTAACTCTGTGTGTGTTCATATTGAATGGGTGACCATACTGTGAACATACGTCCGGTCTGAGTTTTAAAGTGCACAATCTTCTATCGATGTCCATTCTACAAGTTATGGGACACTGACTGGTTTTATGACCTGACCTGATGGATGTTGAATACTTGATCAGTTTTCGTGAATGGTTGATATCAGTCGCGTGACTTCGAGTTGTTCCTCTCCTCCCTAATTCGGTGCGTCCTTGAGTAGGTTTATAAAAAATGTAATGATGCAAGCTGGGAAGGTACAGGGTGCGTGATCTAGCATTACCTAATAATTTTGGAGAATAATTTTAGAAACTTATTGAACAATTTGACGTGTGTAGTCTCACTCGTACTTCATGATGAAGAATCGAAATATGTGCGTTCGGATGGAAAACTAGTGTTTAATTTCTACGCACATTTCTGGGAACTAACTGAATGTATTGAAGGAAACCTCAAAGGGTCCCTATTCCGGAATCGTTTAATATAATTTGTAATCGTTTGTTACTCTCGCTTCGATTTCACTTAACAAAGTAACGCGTGCAATATTTTACACAATCTTCAAAGCTTTTTAGAATATATTTCGAGGTTAGATCAGTTAACTTTTTTATTTTTCTTTATTATACGGCACAATCATTACATTCGGTCATTGACTATTAATAAATTAAAGAGAATTTATTGGGGTTCGTACGGGCCTCCCGCCGGGGGTTGCCGGCGAGAGGGGTGGCTGGGGAGACCTAACGGAGCGTTCCACTGGCTCTCCCTCGCACCCTCTTGCGACCTGGACACGGTGAATTACTGTCGGACTACCGAGTTCTGCGTCTTCAACACATAAATGTGACGTTTACGTCCCCGTTTGGGGATGCATGACTTCCGTGGCTTCTTTCTGGCTGCCTTCTGAAATCAATTCGATGATCGATACATATGGCATCGGTACGATGATGTCGTAGCCAAAATTATATCAAGTATGAACTAAATAACCAACACGCCGTTTCCCTCAGAAACTAAGCGGAGATGATAGAACGCCAAACTGTTCTGCCGTGGCGATAACTGTCACGTCATCCGAATTCATAAAATGCATTTGGCCAATCTGAATCTTTTGGCGACATCCTCTATTTCTGTCATGAAGTACTTGATAATAATCAGGCCTATTCTCAAAATTGCAATATTGAAATGAAGGTGATTGTTACACCAACCCTCAAAAATAGTGTTATATTTGAATGAGAGTGAGGGAGATAAAGGTACCATAATCTGTCAAAACTATCTGTCTATTTTTGAGGGTCGGTGTAACAATCACCTTCATTTCAATATTGCAATTTTGTGAATAGGCCTGAATATCAACATTTTTTCAGAGCAGAGACGCTCTTCTTCCTGCTGCGCAGTCTCGAGATGGCAACATAATACGGGTGCAAGCCCCGCCGTGTCGCCACTCGGGACCTGTCCGCCTGTCCGTTTGCTTTACCGATTCGCTTCATCCATATTCATGGGCCGTTACACAATGCGTGATTGTCAGCGGCAAGTCGAGGAGTCACTGCTTCGTCACGACGATTCATTTTATTTCTCACGCCTGTTTGCAAGTCATCGTTATTGTTTTTCTCGCGATTATTATTCTTTTTTTTTTTCTATTTGTCCGTCTAATTGTATTATTTAATAAGATTTTTAATTTTGTTTTATAGGCAATTTTGTTTTATAGGTTGTTACTCCCCCCCCAACCGAGGATGCAGTACCTAAATGGACATTGATTATTATAATTGATTGCTTATTAATTAATTAATTATGGCTGTATTATAGCTATAATTAATGTAGCGAAAAATGAGTTGTTTCATACGTTTCATAAAATCTATTGTGCGAGAAACAATTGTAAGACTATAGTCCAAAAGCGATGGCTAAGATATGCTGACTGTGATCAAAGAATGCCGGATGACGGGACACCACAGATTATGACCAAGTCGATGAGGAAGAGATGGGTCGATGTTGAAGAGGATTGGAGTAGGATAGAAGTTGGCTTAGGAGCTGGACAAGAATGGCCAGGGATAGGACTGAAAAGTCATGTAATGAAAAATGATTTTGGACGTCAGGAAAAGAGTGGATGGTGAAAATTTAGAATTGTATATACGTACTAAAGACAAGTGTTCTCCCCAAATATATAGGACATCATTGAATATGGGATTTAAAAATACTGTGTCTTCATGTGCAGTCATCCAATTCTTACTGAAGTCTGGCATTTTAAATCTAAACTATCTTACAAGTTTTAGATTACACAGTGTAGTATGAAAGAAAGTGCAAGTCATGTGCACTATACTTAACTTCGATTTGTTAGGTCGCTCGGAAGGAGTGATGGATGTAAAGATTATGTAATTCGGATCAAAAGGTTTTGTATATGGTGAGACTGAGGGTCCTATCTCTCCTCAGTGCGAGTGAGTATATATGCTGTGACTAGTGCAAGGTATTTAATTAAAACAGGACTTTTAAAAGTTAGCGTTATTTGTGGATAGTACAATGATTAGAAAGTTAATAGATTTCATAAGCGGAGATGCGTGCTTGAGGTGTTTCCGAAAGGATGGACCGAGGAGAAGTGGCCGACTTTCGCTGATTTCTCGGAGACCTTCATCCCATCCATAGCAATATTTTAATTCCTTTTTTTTTTTTTTACATCATCTTCCGAGGATGGCGCGAGCAGCCCTGTGCACAGGCCGCCGGCCAAATACCGCCTCTGCAAGGTCAACGATGATATCAAGTTCAAAACACTCCAAACAAAAATAATTATGCGGCACAATGAATAATAATGTGTGCTCATAAAAATTAGCGCGTTATTCATGAATACCAAAGTAGGCTTCGGGCACAGGCGGCGCGCAAGGCCGCCGCGCGCATCGCTACACCTCGGGTCGTGACGTCACACGCCATTCGCGTTCCGCATGGGTAGGCAGATTAATCACCGTAATTCCACAATGCAACGTCGTATCGGAACACGTTAAACAAGAATATAATCATTTATTTACTGTGTCTCGGTTCTGGTGCTGATCCGCTTCTTCCTCGCGAATTACTTGCCTCCGTTTTCCGCGATCCTGGACCTAGTTTAGTCGACCTTTCGCTCTTCGTCCTCGTACATTTCCAGCGATCTTTAGGCTATCGCCACCTCTTCTAGAGACGTCCGCAAAGGATGCAAGAAGCATTTTCCTGCACGTGGAAGAATGGCATAATGATATTACTATACAGTGCGAGTACTTCATCAAAGATGTTCGGCCACGCTTGAATTCATCAAACCGATATCTGATGATAGTCATCGAAGGTGCACGGTCTTTATAAACGGCACGCAACTTCACTTTCATTCCTTCACACGTCTTACCACAAAAAAAAAAATCAATGACCGATATTACTCAAACAGACGAAACAAAACTTACTCGATAAATATGTCTGTATAATTTTGACAGGCGTCTTTCGAAAGATGACGTTAAACAATGGTATACAGATTTTGCGTCAGTGGCGCCAGCAGTCGTTAAACGTAGGTACTTATCGTACAGTCTTCGTATACCAAATGACAAATGATTTAGTGTCATGACATTTTGGGCTACATTTCATTAGTACCGATGAACAGAATACATAGCTTGTTCTCGCCACACCGTTTGCGGTGTTTTAACTATCATAATATATTATTGTGTTTCGTCGATTCTAGATACATAAGTAGTGTTGGATAACCTTCTTGCCGAGAAGGATTATTATTAATAGGAACATTAACGTGTTAATAATAAGAATATTGGATTATTTGTATAGCGCCATTTTCGTAAAAAATTTCACCTCAACCATCAACTGTTAATAGTCCTACATTATCTTTGTTTTTAAAATTAAAATTTGTTATTTTAACATATGGAAATGATTTTTTTGAAAAGGTGCGCTTTTAGTGTCTTCTTACATAAGTACCTGATGCATTGTTTCTTATGACGGAGGGCCACGCTTTTGGGCCTGCCACCGCAATTGCCCCTTCACTAAATTTAGACTTCTGGCAACGGTCGGTCGGTTTTACAGCCCTTCATGCGGCTGAAGTAGAGGCTGACCCGAGAGTTTGACGTCTACCATTCAAATTGTCCGGGATACATAGATCTTGAAGATGTAGCGGCGCCGCGTTACGTGTCGCCTTGTACATCAACCAGGGATGTTATTATGATTAGAATGGATTGTAATTTAACCAGCTGAAACATTGGCAGGCCAGCATATAGATGCTGTTACAATAGTCCAATAGTAGACGGGCTGCCTCAAGAGGAAGATGTCTCCGAATACTGTTAATCTGTCTCAGTTGATGTCAGTTGATCAGTGACAGTTTTACTGATTTGTGTAATTCATTGAAAGATCTGAATCGCGTACCAATTGACAGTAAAAAAATAAAAATGTCTATAAATGTGATCAGCTTATAAATGTTTACCACATGTTTCATAATAATTGCCAAGTTTATGCCTATAGAGTTTAGCCCTAGCCTACCGATACGCTTGCCGATATCGATAACGATATCATTACAATGATTACAAATAGTTCATAGGCTCTATGTACATAATATGCATTGCGGTAAATTTTTAAAAAGGCACAAATCAATTAGACTATACATATTCAAATATAAACATTACAATGATGCGAGGATACTACTAGGTTCATGTATAATTATCCGCCCTTTTTGGAATGACAATGTTGAGCGTCAGGAGTGGCGAATCTCGGACAGAAATGACCAAAGGCAGTACAACATCAGCAGCGACGTGTACCTGCTTGGCCCAGCTTGATCGCCTTTATACTGCCATTCGGCTGAAAGGACTGCGCAATAGAACCAAATCATTTTCCACCACGACACAGCTCGACCTCATGTCGAACGCCGTGTGATCGAATCTAACTCTAGCTAGAGATGGGATTCATTGATTGGATTGGGACCTCATTCGTTCTCCTCCTTCTCGAATACCATCACTTTCGACTTGTTGACATTCATCATGAGGTCGCTTTCCTTGCATACATCGTACATTCTACTCACCAGACTGTGTAGTTCTTGTTCATTATTGGCCATTAGTGCTGCACCATCGGCGTACAATAAACAGCATACAATCAAATCGCCCATTTTTGCTCCTACATTCATACATTCCAGTATATTTATATTATTTTTTAAAGAAATAGTTTAAAATTTAATGGATCTATCGTAACAAAATCGATTGAAAGCATTATATTGCTGTGGTTTTTGCAAAAAGATTCGAAAACTTTACACTAAATTGACTCTCCAATGACGATGTTAAAAAAGTGAATTACGAATTATGAAAAACGAATTAAACACTATTTTGAAAATGCTGTACATCAGGTTTCACGTTAAAAATGAAAAAAGGCATACATTTAATATGATAAATATCTACTGATGGACGCACGTAGATATGAAAAGGTTCCGGTCGCTTTGAATCATCGATCGAAATCACTTCTAGTTTTTTGTCGTCGAATTTGCAGCTGCCCGCGCACCGGAGCAGTGTGCAACCGACAATAAACAGCGCTCTGCACTCGGACATAAGATTATTATCACTTAAAATGGGGTCAAATTGCGTACTATGGTTTGATATGCGGGTGACATTAAAAAAAATATCTCTATAATTTGACGATTCAAATAATCTTTACCGGTATTATTTATCTTTTGGCTGTACAAAAATGATCTTTTGTCTTTTTTGATATCCGAACAACAACGTATATATATATTCTTAATAAATCTACCCCTCAGAATAACAAGGTTCCATCTGATTTGTCGATTGAATTTCAACATATATTCGTGTATATTTTGTTTTGAGTATGCAAATATGATCAGTTTTAATGTCTTATTTTCAGTATTATCTATGATCTCTGTGAGATGAGGGAAAATAAAAATAAAACATTGTAAATTAATAATAATGATCCATAAATTGAAATAAGTAACTGATGCAGTTGGAACTTTTAGTATATATGGAAGAAATAAAAAAGAATGCATTTAGAACCCTTTTCACGCATTAACTCAAATCAGCCCAAAATGTTAGATGGAACCTCGTTATTCTATGGGGTCGAAATGATATCGTGTGCGAGCGTGTTTATATATATGTTTTTTTTTATATAAAGCAATAATATCGCGTGTTGCTTCGGTGTATGACCCGAAATATTAATATACCAATTGTCAGTACCCGGCGTTGCTCGGAATTTATATTAATTTAATTATAATTTAAAATAGGAATTTATTTAATAATGCATTCAAAATTTGGTTCAGGGGAGGGTGAGATATCAGAGGGAGTGGGGTGTGGTAACTTTATTTTCCTCAGGATCCTAGTGTGTAACTGAACAAAATTTGGATGGTGTTCAATATAATATACAAAATATTGGCGGAACGGGGCGGGGTAGCCATGGTAAGGGGGGAGAAAGCCCATGTTTTGTGCAGAGTAACTACGCAGTACATATTTGGTTTAGATCTGTCAAAGGAATCAGGATTGTTTGGAGAACAGGCAGACATGTGATATATGTACTCAGTTTCATATATAACAATATGTAGAATTACGACGTATAGCTAAACCACCTATAATTAGTTTAATTTATAATTAATTCAAACACTTCGATCTTTATCTTTTGCTGAGAAAGCAACGCCAACTCTGTCGTCTGTTACCTGACACACTGACGCCTTTTTTTCCTCTTCCTCAGAATGTGCCCGGAGTGCACGTGGCCCAGCTGGGGATCAGCAACGACTTCGATGATGAGGACGCCAAGAAGTACTACACCTACTACCAGTGGGTCTGCTTCGTGCTCTTCTTCCAGGTATGTTCACGCACCGTTTCATTTTCGTTCATCATTATGTACTGTTTGTTTCTTGATATTTGATTTGTAACAAACAGTTGGCATTGCAGTTGTTATACGGTCAAAGAACGGAAATATTACCTAATTGAAAATATGAATTAAATATATTATTTAGAAAGATATACATATAAAATCAATTCTATCGAAAAATATTGTCGTTGCGCCACCGGGATTCGAACCTGGATCTCTTTCCTAACCGGGGAAGGTGCATTATCCAACTATGCTACAGCGACAATATTTTTAGCGACAATTTTCGAACCTATATGTTACCTTTTTGATATTAATACATTTAATCGTTGCATTATTTGACAGAGCCGTCTACCTTATTTTTACAGAATCTCAAATACCTTTGAGTAAACTGATAGCAGACGCCAGAATTATCAATTCATTTTTATTAAATTTTGGACACATTGATACAACTTTATTATTTTAGGAGAACACATTCTTATTGTGAAGTTGTAATTATTCAGAACATATGAATCATGTGCAGTAATTATTTGCAGCAAGGCTATTATCAGATATCTTTTCAATGTTGAAAGGTGGTCTTGTAAACATGGCTGTACAGAAGTACAGTTCGCTCTGGCTTTGTAGGGCATATGGGCAGCCTGGCTCACCCAGTTTATGATGCTCAACTGAATGATAAATTGTCGAAACCACGTGGTATCTGGCAATGGATTTCAATAGCGGGTATGAATACGTTCTTTCTTTCTTAATGGGGTAGATATTTTTAACTTCTACAGGGTTATTATTATGTTCCGGATCGTTTTTGTTTGGCCGCCATTTTGGGTTGGCATACATTTATCAGTTCGCATTTGGTAGTCGTAGAGAATAGTTTATTACAATTTATTATGGTGCATCTGACGCAATGCTGTAACCATTAATGGTGATCGCTATCGTCACACGTTGGAAAACTTCTCGGTGGCCGAATCGGATCGATTGGGCCTGCAACACGTGCGGTTTCAATAAGATAGTGCCACCTCACACACAGCCCGAGATACGCTTGAAATTTTACTAAAAAAATTCCCGGCTCCTTATTTTTAAAAAAGTAGTGATCACCTGATTTGACGGCTCCCGACTATTTTCTGTGAGGGTACTCGAAAGGTCTACGTCAATAAGCCAACTACAGGACTATATTCGAAATGAAATTGTTGAAATAACACGTGACGTGTGCGAGAATATTATGAAAAATATGGTTAAAAGAGCACGCATTCGCATACATATTGTAATAAACCAGATAATCTATAAATAAAAATCAAATTTAAAAAATGTGTTTCATTTGCTGGTTATTCAAAAGCAACATCGGCCTGGAACGCAGTAGTCACCCGGTATGACCACTAGCCATGATCAGATTCGACCCCCTAGTAAGATATACAAGTTTCACTAAATACGTTTAATTCGTCTGTCTGTTACCCCTATTCCCCTTCTACGCTTCTGTCGCAACTGACGAGCCGCGAAATGATCGATTCGTGTCAGGATACACATGCGGCGCACCCTTCGCCCGCGGCGGTGCATCCCGCAGCAGCCACGGTGGTCTGTCTCTTCGGCCTGGAGTCTGGGCGGTCCAGCCGGGCAGACGGCGATCAGCGCGGAATCCAGTACAGGCCAGTGCCGAGGTCTCCGACCCCGCGCCGCGTCTGGCTGCCGGCGGGGTGGGTACCAGCTACCAGGTACCAGTTACCCGGCCATGCCGTTCCAGAGCATTCCTCACTCGCGCTGAGTCGCGGTTCCATTCTCGAATGCTCCAGCGGAGGATTATTCCACTTCGGACTGAAGATTTTTTAAGATTTATCCACTTTTACAACAAAAAGAGGGGGGGGAGGGGGGGGGGGGGGGGGGGGGGGGAAAAAAAAAGGGGGGGTTTTTTTAAAAAAAAAAATATATTAAATATAGGAAAAAAAAAAATGTTAAGGTAAATATATACATTGGGGGGGGGGGGGGGGGGGGGGTTTTTTTTTATATTATTTTTTTTTTTGGTTTTAATGTTTTTTTTATTTTATTGTCTTTTTGGGGGGGTTTTATTATGGTTGGGGGGTAAGAGGAGGATGAAGGGATTATGAGAATTGAATAGATAGGTGTAGAGTAAAATGGGTAAGTAGGGTAGAGAGGTGAGTGAATAGGGGTATTGGGTTAATGATGTGGAGGAGATTAGGATGTTGAGTGTGGGTATAGGGGATGGGTTGAATTTGGGGGGGGGATTTGTTGGTGTAAGGGTTTGGGAATAGGATTTAAATGTTATGTGTAGGATGGGATATGGATGGGGGGTAGGGGGGGGGTTTAGGTGTAGGATTGGAATATGAGGGGGTAGGGGTTGATTTGTTTGTTATAGGAAGTTGGGGAGGTTAAATTGAATAGGAAAGGTTAAGGGAAGTGATTGTTGTGTGATGGTGTATTGTTATAGTAATAGGGTAAGGGGTGGGGGTAGGAGGGGAAGATGATTGGGGTTGGGGAGGTGGTGAGAGTAATAATTGAATAGAGGATTTGATATATTAAGTTTTGTAATTGTAATTGATTATTTTTGAATTTGGTTATTTTGGGAGTTTATAGTGAGTAGGGGGATTATTAGGTTGGAGGTTGGGTTGAGGTTATGGGATTGGGTGGAGATGTGTGGAAAGTAGAGAGTAGAAAGAGGAAGTGAAAGAGAGGGTATTTGGGTTTTTTGGTAGATTTAGTTAAGGTGAGTTATTGGTAATAGTTGGGGGTTGTGTATATATAAGGGGGGTTTTTTTTTGAAGGGGAATAGATGTTGAATTGGGGGTGATTGGTAGGGAGTTGGTAAATTGATGTGGTGGGGTAGTGGGGAAGTGGAGTTGGTAATATTATGGTGATGTTGGAATATTTTTTTGTAAGGGGGGGGTGGTGGTTGGAGGAAATGGTTTTTAGGTATATTTTTAAAGGGAATTATTAGGTGTGTTTATGTGGATTGTTAGAGGTTGATTTTAGGGTGAGGGGGAGGAAATATATTATAGAAATGTTGAATTGAGATAAAGGGATAGAGGGTTGGTGAGTAAGTGTATAGGGAAGATAATAGAGAATGGAGTATAGAAGAAATTATGGGTTATATGGCGCGCACTCTATACAATCAACAAATCTGTGCATAACTATAATTTCTGAGAAATACATAATCTATTTGATACGTTATGTATGAAGTAAATAATAGTTCTCATGTAGTGGCAAGTAAAGCTACGCATGTGTTTCGTATAATTTTACATAAAATCTGTATTCTTAATTATTTTGTTTTTGATCGGTGAATCATACATATATTCCATGACTTGAAACAAATTATTATTTTTAAAAAATGTAGTATTATTGTGACCAGTTCTAGTTTTGTTCCCTCATCTAGTCCACCCCCAATTCAGTACACATTGTTCCCTCAGCTCGACTGGTTCGTTTTGTATTTATGAAATTCGTCGAGATTTGGAGTGGAAGCGTTGTCCTCGCTGTGATCATTCGTTTGGATCCTGAGGAAATACCGTTCCCGTTTAGCAGCTCGTCTGGTTGTGTTCCATTTGTATTGAGATTAAATTCGCCAAGATTTGGAATTCATTGTGATTGACTGATCGGTGCGGGACGTACTCAACAGTATTTGTGTGTGTGTGTGTGTGTGTGTGTGAGTGTGTAAATCATAGCGTACGGTGAATTCATCAGAGTCGCCTGTCGCGCACTTCAGGAGAAGCCAAAGACAGCGTCATCGCCAAGTAAGTTGAGCAGTTCTTTTTATCGCGTAAGCCACCCTGCCCTGCTATTATCGAAGCATTCCTTCATCATTCCCTAGTCCAATTCCTTACTCCTGCCCATCTATCCATTCACCAATTTCCTCCTCCTACTCCACCCCGTTCGGATCCCATCACCACCACTTGTGATCGGTGACTTGCATCGGTTACACCAACTGAACGCAATACTTCAGTCTCTCGTGTCACGCGGTGTTCTGAATGAACACCTTCGCTGGAGCAGACGTGATGCAAAACGCCGCAAGTATATATTTGAAGCGGGTATTAATTATTATTTAAAAGTAGACCCTCATTTAATTTGAAAAATATTCCAAGAATATTAGTGATAAGGTTATTATTTTTCAAAAACAGAAATTAACTCACACATAGGTATTCTTTCACCAAAACATGCTTCTGAAAGAGTCATCCCATCAATATTAGCAGCATAACCTAAGTCCATGCTCAATGTACGCCACTGGTAACTAGTGTATGTGTGTGTGTGTGTGTGTGTGCGGAGAACCTCGAACGACCGCTGAAAGAACCGCATTATTTCACGTTTACATGGCTCGGGAGCATAACGGCGCTAGTCAATGTCAAATGTTCAGGATTATAACGGAGCGATATTAAGTTAATGTGAATATTTTCTGGTGGCCGTCAATTACAATGATGCTTGCGGATGGTCCGGTGTCAGGACGCGCCACTCGGGACCCGACGAGGTATTGTAAGTAAACTCGCCAAGTCATAATGTAATATTACTTCATTGGAATAAAATTCAGATATGCCTGTTTGAATGGATGATGGGCGATCTAAAAAATGAGATACGACTTTTTGAAACGTGGACGACGATTTGTTATCCCACAATTCTTCACCCGGAAAATTGTATGCTTTTGTAATGATATTTTTTGGGTGTTTTGAGATAAAATGGATTGTTTCGCATTTGTTCAATGCTGTTTCATATACATGTTTTCTTTATATAATGGCTAGGTTAGGTTGATTATTTTTAACTTTGTTTTATTGTTGTGATATCCTTTTATTTAATAATTTAATTTAATTAATTTTTTTTTTTCAATATATACGGCGGAGATTTGTGAGCGAACAATGTTACTAGACCCGATCGCGAGAAGCGCTTCGTTTGGCTGCCGTCCTAGCCAGTAGTTTATCAGAGATTTTTCTTCGAAGACTGCATTCCTTCCCACTTTGTGTACTATGTACCACCGACGGTATGCGATCACTGATCTGATGCCGATCACCGATCACTGATCACCACTGCCCGCAGGCTGTGATTGCGAGGGCCTTGATTGTATTTCTAACCACGTGTCCCTCGAAGACGCGCCGGGCATGCGATGCCGGAAGCGCCGTGCGGGGGCTACTTGATTACTATTTAAGTACATCGATATTACCTTTCACGCAACTGAATCCACACACAAGTACAAAGTACGCCAGGCACGCACGTGTTCTTACGTGTCTACTTTTGTGTTTTCACCGTTATGTTTCGCATCTGAGTGAAGTACGCGCGGGTGCATGGGCGATTAGATTGAAAAAAATATACCATTAATCAATTAGAAAAAAAAATTAGTTGCTGAAGATTTTCCTTTCCCGGGAAAACGCGTCACCATTTCGCCATATCGATCAATTAACTTTTCGACAAATTTAGAAACTATATTCTGCAGTATTTTTAAATGATACATCTACTTATTTGCTTACTTACCATCGCGCAATTTCCCCGCGGAGGATAGAGCGCCACACTCTTCTGTCCTGACGCACAATTCTACCCTCATCCACATTTATACAAGCTCGCCGATTATTGTGGCTTCTAACAGGAACTTCCTCCGGTACCTGGTTTACCTGGTCGTGCCGAGTTTTCCGAGGACGTTCTCTATTTCTGATGCCGTCAACACTCGCGTCATATATATTTTTTACCATTCTCTTCTCTTTCATCCGTTCCATATGACCAAATTACCTAAGTGATCCTTTCTTAATCTCACTTACTATACTACGATCAGCTGTGCATTATTTCCTTATTTCTTCATTCTTTATTCTGTCATAATTTACATAATTTCCACTGCATTCAGACTACTTTCTTTTCTCTTCTTTCAGCCTCACTTACATACACCAGTGTCAGGACTCCATTGTGTATCGCCAGTCTCGTCTCGGTACATCTTACATGTTTTAAATATCACAAAGTTATGATCTGAAATTGGAACGTCACAACAATAATGGTGTTGTCATTAAAAAATACACGCCTATTATTTGAATAGCTCGAATGCAATCTGACCACATTTGGGAATGGTCCTGTAATAACCGCCCTTCCCAGTATACCTATCTATTTACTTGTGTCCAGTTCTCCTCGACGGCAATAAATTCACACACCGCTTAATATTGTGATAGATGATGATATTTGATGTGTACTCGCACTACTTCTTAAAAAAATTTGTACTAGATTTGTGTCTCTGAAAAATTTGTGACCAAAGCAGCACCACACTCAATATCTTCGAGAGTTGATGTATGCGTTTAAAGGGAGTTGTGAAGTAGTTGGATTTGTGGTTATTGGAGGTCATCGCCAGCATCATGGGTTTCGGCTTTTCCAGCCCCGTAATTCCCTGAGGATAAATACCTTAAAGTTCCCTAATACCTACACAAAGTAGAATGCTATGCAAATGATAAATGTAATCAAATTTCTTTCCTTCCCCCCTTCCCAGTTAAGTATACACACAACACACATACGCAGACGTGATGTTTACTCGTAATCAATTTTCTATCACGGTGTGTGCATAAATAATCTGTGCAATTTCAGGGACCAATGCTATTATTTGTGCGCCGGGGGAGAAAATAAGATAAAACATTACCACACCGGTATAAGGCTACTGGTAAGGTCTGACTTGACCTCATTACTAATGAAGATGTACTAAGATGTATAAACAAGTCAAGAGAACTAATAACAACTATCAATTCATATGCTCATCTTTTACAACTCACTATGCAGGGAAGAAAATAGATTATCTTGGCTATGTAACTTCAGAAAGTGGTTCAGCATCGGAGGTGTTGCTGATCGTATACAGGAAAAATCAACACACTGCAACATGGTCGCCAATCTTCGATAAAAGGCGACATATGAAGAAAAAGTATTTTTTTATATGCGCTATGATGCCGAACCGTGTGCGCGCGCACACCCGCACACCCGCACACCCGCACACCCGCACACCTTACAGGGAATATTGCTCATCACCATGAAAATACTTTTTCTTTTTTCATAAGAGTTACGAAAACTACCCGAAAAAAAATGACAATCTACAATTTGATTTGAGAAGATGAAGGATTCCATCATCTCTTTATTATCACCATCGTCCCTTGAATTTGCATTTCAGAACAAACCAACGGTTTAACGGACCCGCCCTTCTCCGCCGCTATAACACGACTTTTCTTACCTTTACATTTGTCTGTTTTAAGCAATGTGTTTGTTTCAGGCCATCATGTGCTACACGCCCAAGTTCCTGTGGGACTCGTTCGAAGGCGGGCTGATGCGGACCATCGTGATGGGCCTCAACATGGGCATGTGTGAGGAGAAGGAGAAGGAGGAGAAGAAGTCGGTGCTCATCGACTACCTGCTGCGCCACGTCAGGGTGAGTCTAAACACGCATTATTCCGTGTTCGGTCACTTATTACAATATTTTTGATTTGAAGTAGTGTTATCGCACCCGTCGCCTTCCGGAAGTTGCGCCCGACACGAGAGCATCACGTGTGCCGCTTAATCTGCGGTGGTAATTGAATGACTCAACGTCCGTAATATCTTCAATCAGGAAGTCGGTCATGCGTGCTCGTAACATCATCAAAAGCCAGTCACTTCTTGTGCGTCACCGGGCGACTGTAATTATATTTGTTTTACAATTGTTGCACGTCACAAGTCACCAAGTATCAACTGTACGAAAAATGCAATAACTAATTTGTCATCCGTATCACACCACTTCTGCAAATAATGTTTTGATGATTAGAAAAAGAAAAACCGTTCCGCGGTATACCAAAACCCGTGTAACAAATACATTAATATCTTTATTAATATGCACTGGCTCGTTATAAAGTTCAGCAGGGGTAAATAGTTTATTTTAATAAAATTAAATAATTGTATGAGAATTTGATGTTAGGAATGTATATCAAAAATATTAATTAATGAATTTGATATAAATATATCGCTTTCGGGATTTGATTGTACATTGTCGTATAATAATAATAATATTGGATAATTTGTATGGCCCCATTTTCGTAAAAAAATTCACTCCAAGGGCGCTTTACACATAATGTTTGTTTTTAAAATTAAAATTTGTTATATTAACTATTGGAAATGATTTTTTGAAAAGGTGCGCTTTTAGTATCTTCTTACATAAAGTATCCGATGCTCTGTTTCTTATGACGGAGGACCACGCTTTTGGGCCTGCCACCGCAATTGTCCGGTTACTAAACTTTGACTTCTGGCAACGGCTGGTCGGTTCTATAATCCTTCCTGCGGCTGAAGTAGAGGCTGACCTGAGAGTTTGACATCTATTATTCATATTGTCTGGGATACAAAACTCTTGAAGATACAGAGGCGCCATGTTATGTGTCGCCTTGTACATCAACTGGCGCAATTTAAAGTCGACTCTTCCCGAGAACCGGAGCCAATGTAGCTCGTGCTAAAGGGATGTTTTATGAGAGAACTTGGAAACTCCTGCTGCCGCATTTAGAATGGATTGTAATCTATCCAGCTGAAATATTGGGTGGGAGGTCAGCATAGATGCTGTTAAAGTAGTCCACACGTGACACCATAAATGCTTTTATAAGTAGACGGGCTGCCTCAGGTGGGAATACTTTTAATCTGTCTGACAGTTTTGCTAATTTGTGTATTCATTGAAAGATCTGAATCAATATGCTCAACAACTTAACTAACTGACTGACTAATATAATTGACGTCCATTGCAACTGGTAGGATGACGTCAGTCTGATCTGGATGATGCGAAATATTTTCTCCTCGTCACTCGGCATTCTGCAGGGCGAAACGTATTTGTCAGGGGCAGGCCCACGGCGCTCGTCTATTGTCGTCTTGGAGAACACGTCGTAGACTTGCCCCATCATCACGTGGCTTTGATCCATTGAGAATCTTTGCCTGCTCATGTTTCGCCACTGTCGTCTATCTTCTTCTTTAAGACGCCAATATTTCCTCGGTCTTCCCCGCGATTAACGCCGTACTATATGCGGATAGCTTGGAGGAGGCGTACTTCGAACGGTGGTTCAGCGCAGGAGCGATTTTTAGCGTAGCTGCGATATCTGGTTCGTCATACATAACGTGACCGTCAACTCCATGGGCTACGCTAAATTCTGTACGATACTTGTCACATCTGACGTCCGATGAAGTGCTTCTTTGCTTTATAAACGGGTACTTTGTTTGGAAGTTAACATTCAAAGTGCACTTGTGTTTAGGCATTGTTAATATGAAGAGTTTAATATAAATTTCATATACATTAAATTAATATTGACTATAATAATACACTTCGATAAAAAGACAATAATCAATCGTCGAGAAAGATGCGCGAGGAGCGAGCGAGTTAGCAGGCTTCTGACCTACTTACGTACGTGTGAGACGTATTGCGCATGCCGTAATCGCCGCGTTACTAGGCGCTACCGTCGGATTTTTTTGATTTTTCGCGCTTTTTTTTTTTTAAATTGTTACCGTGGGTCGCTCTCTTTCTGAAAAACTGTGCTCGGGGAACAACGGAATAGGCTACCTAAAAACGAGACGTACGGTCACGTTAGTCATACGTTACAAAATCATACAACAATTTTAAATGACCGTGTATAAAACCATCTTGAGTTGAAATTATTACGAAAATGGCGCTACATAAATTATCATATTTAATTATTATTCTTATAATGTCTGGGTACAACTTTCAATGTCATTCTATTCAACACATGTATTTTTATGTCGTTTGTTATAAAATATCAGTTCAAATATAAAAATACAAACTAATTTCGGTCAACGACACGCCAGCTTCCTTGACTCTTTTTGTGCAATGGCTCAGAAAGAGGAAATTAAATGAATATGTCCATAAAAACGTGACTAACAAATCTTGACAATATATGTTAGTTTTGTCGTTTTAACCTTTACCATACCATGATATAAAATACTCGTACGCAGCCATGCTGTCAACTCGTGTTACCGTAAGAAATTAGAGTTCTATTAGTCTTTAAAGTGTGTAAAAATGCTTTGTTTAATGCTATAAATTTACTATAAATATTAAGCATTAAATATAAAACATATAATATTATAATTGAGATAATCAAAATATAGAAGATTGCATTATATAATACAACCTTCATTTTTATCTATCTTTCTTTAATTAGTGAGAAAGAGACACCGTTATATTCGTAATTCTTTTCACCGTGAAATTAATATGCGATCTCTTTCTGTCATGACACAAAATGTATTTGTTGTCAACGTATTAATTTTACAATGAATTGAATTGAAATATAATTATTTTTTTTGGATTCACCTTACATACTTGATCTTTCACTAGTCATTTCTAAGCGTAAATAATCTTCAATTTATCTGTAATATGAATTGCATGTTGCGTGTATTTACCGAAATATTACAGATTCAATGAGAGCGGTAGACCTGTGTTACTGCATAGTTTGGGAAGGGTTAAAATTAAATAAGACAATTCTTCATATTAGTCCATCTCATCTCTACATGCTTGACATAAACTATCACATTTTATCTGTATAAATGAACGATTAAACACTTTTGAATAATATCGGTCTGGCTTAATATTCCTACAATTAAATGTATATCTCATCTGAGATGGGCGTTCACCAGTAGAGCGGACATGTGATTTAAAAGTAAATAAATATATACAATTGTGTCTGTATTTAATTGTCATTATAAAATATTGTAATTATACGTACGCACACGTGTGGAAATAAATAAATTAATTAACCCCTGGCATTCCAAGGTGATTGATTGAAAACGTGACTCTATGTCAAACATTTAGCAAGAACTCTCACCACGGCTGCCGATCGAGTGTCGCGCGAGACTAACAATTACACAGCAATCTATTAGTCATAATTATTGACACACTGTATTAGATATGTACTCATTATAATAAATTCTATTCGATGCCAATTAAATTTGTTATGGCTTGATTTCCTTCAGCTTGGAATCATACCAAATATGTAGATTTAACTTAATTAAGACTTAAGTCACGTGGACGTCTCATCAACGTCATTTGAGCCGCCCGTTTGGACTGCACGCAGTGATACGAATATGAAAAAAATTACATCACTCGAAGAACGTCCGGCTGTTGCGTTCAACGCAGGAGGGGTGTCGCCACCGTCGGTGACCAGTGTCCACGTGAGTTGTGGCGACAGTTTTGTCGACGAGCCAGTCGTCAAGTTAGCAGCTATCGCCCGAATCGGCGGCAAATTGTGTTCCGAATTCGTAAACACGCTTTTTGCGCGTCTTTTCGATTCAGCCGCGACCACTATTATTGACACATTCCGCATCCGAATTCCCATCCATACATTTTCTCGTACTCGTCTTTGACACCAGAAGACGTCAACGTGATCGATATTTGTTCGATCTCGGCATCGCGTCAGCATTTGCGGTGTGGACCTTTCAGCTCCAGTGCACCAGCACTGTATTTTGCGGTATTGTGTTTTGATCACGTATCGTTTGTTGTGTGTGGGCCGTGGGTGAATTTGTGACATCGCCGTCTTCAATTCGGAAGCGGAAATCGGTTCATCCGCGTGCCATTATTGCCTGATCTCAGCGGCGACTGCAGGGATTACAGAGGCATCATATAAGGGCAAGGCCTTCCGAATCCCGGTTCCCAAGATTACTCGTCCTTCGACTAGAACCCCTATACCCTCATCGACCTCATCCTGTACCACGTTTCCATATTTCCCTCCCCTACCCTGCGGTGATTCTGATTTACGACCGGAATTGTCGTATTCCATTCCGCGGGACGTGTGATCCGGAGATTGTACGATTCAAACAAGTCCCTGAAAAGGAGTTTACCCGAGTTAGCACTAAATTCACTTAAAACTAAAACTACACCATACAATTAATATTAATTGATGGTACTATTTATTATTTTATCCATTCATCTAGGTATATCATTTAATTATATTCATAAAAATATTTTTAAGTTTATCTTTCGATTCGATTCAAGGTAGCAACAACAATATTTTTCGATAAAATTGATTTTATATGTATATCTTTCTAATTAATATATTTAATTAGTATTAAAAATATCCCAGACCGTCTGTTCTGAATAATTACAACTTCACAATTAGAATGGTGTTCTCCTTAATAATATAGTTATTCACCTTTTTCTGCATATAAAATATATTGTGATTGCAACTTATACTCTCAATTCAATGTGTGTTTTTATTTATATTCGACACGTTTTTCGTCTGACTTCAAAGTGGATAACACTAGACTGCTTTTGATATAAAAATGATTTACAGCCGGAAGTGATATTTTTACAACCGGTAGTGAGCTGTATATAGATTGTAAAAATTATCTAATATCTGGTTCCGGTGTTTATTAGAGGTTTTGTGTTCGAGCTGGACATTTGGAACCTCAACAGAGGTTTCTCATGACGGTTTTTACTTCAGGGCGATACTCTCAAAGGAGAATGAATATAATTAAATAATATGTATACTTTCGGAAATAACCTCGAAATATGAACGCGCAATGTAGTGGATTATTTTTAAATTGCTACACTTTCCGATTTCCGAATATGTTTAAATAAAATTGTAGTCGGTTTGTATTTATGTTATTTATATTTTTTTTATTATAAAATAATTATTAATAATTTATTCAATGAAATTAAGCTTACATTTATAAATTGATAACAAAAATCAAATACATCTATAAAAATTATAAAACACAAACAATTTTTCTTCAAATAATTTCATCTCATCTAAATTTTGTTTCGTCAAAAGATGACACGATTTTAAATATGTACATCATATTTTACACGGAAACATAATCCCCTGTTTGAACAAACCGACAAAACTATTCCCTTCAAAATCTTTATAGCTGACCATATACTAGAATTGGCACACGTGCACCGCTCGCCGTTCGCCGCTATGTCGCACCTGCTATACCGCAATGGACAGCAAACAAAAATATTTTTTCAATAATAAGATATTTTTCTATTTTATATAACTTGTTTAAAATGAGTCTCGAGTGTCGGGTTATTTTTATTTTTATATTTCCGGGACTCGAGACAGCAAAAGATCACGGGATTCCAGGGTTGTCTCGACACAGAATCCCTAGTTGTGTTGCTTTTGTAACGAATGTCATTTAAATTTATTGTTAAATTGAAAATGTAATTAAATTCTCAAATGTCTTTAATCAAATCGATTTCATTAAAACCAATGACGAACGCGAAGTTTTCTACATTCGATACACGCGCAAACGTCACTCAATTTGACAGTTGATTGACAGTACTAGTGCTGTCTCGCCAGCGGCAGGGTGTCTCCTGGTCCGATGTACAGCGTGTCCATCCGAATCCGAATTGAAAGAAAACCCTCCGCCCAAGGAGTATAACCACACAATACAATGAGATTGCCTAAACGCGGCGATTCGATATTCAGTTGCGTTTCGTAATTACCGCAATTTTTTTTTGGTTCAACGATTGGAGCACTGACCGAACTGGATATATATAGTTTATTTATGTAGGTCTCTTTGTAGTATAGTTGATGGGAATATGAACGGGTTACTGCGATGGTTTGGGCGCGTGGAACGCGTGAGTGAGGGATGAGTAAACAAATTGATTTATTATTATCAATTATTAATTGACGAGGGGCAAAAGTGAGGTGTTCTATCATGGCCGTTTCTAGGTGTTTTGCCGCCCCAGACGAGAATTAAAAATGCCACCCCCCCCGTTTTACTACTATCGCTCTCTCCGTCTGTCATCCATTCTTGCTCATTAGTTTTGAGGTAGGTAGAGGCAATATTTACATTAGTCAAGATAAAGACTTGTTAAGTAATATTATTCGGCCGCCTAGTCTTGCCTAATGGTAGAAACGTTTCCGCTTTCTATCCTCTCTACCTTTGAAATTATCTGATGTTATATAAATTAGTTAGTTTTATTTATTTATAATATATAGGGCGTAGCAGACTTAGTCCACGCTATTTTATGTGTGGATACCTGACTAAATTACGAGTCGAAAATGTTCAAGAAATATGTGTTAATGGTGCACCGTTACGAAAAATATTATTGTTCGAATTTATTACGAAATCATGCTAAGCTTTAAGTCTACGTACTTCGAAATAAATATGTGCGAAATTTATCCATTGTTAATCTATATCTTTGATTCAGGTCCTAAATCATCCAACAAAAAATAGTCTGGCTGCTCGATTTGTTGACTTTTTTTGTAATTTGGAATCATATTTCAATTAATCGAAATAATCGCAAAATTAGAATTTTTTTGAAATGCTTATATCTCCGACATGGTTAAGATTAGGCACATATTCCTTGAACATTTTCGACTTATAATTTAGTCATGTATCCACCCATAAAATATTGTGGACTAGGTTTGTTACACCCTGTATATTAAATTATGAGGCATTAAATACTACACATTCCTATTCTGATTAACAAAGCACAGCTGTTTTTTAATCACTGCTCCTGACATTGTTCATTTTCAGATTATTTTTTTTTAACATGAGTATGTTTTTTCCGAGACTTCTTGGTGAAATATATCTTGAAACAGCTTTTAAAAACATGTTATGAAGTATGTAACATTTTATAGGAGGGGTGCACTGACAGAGGTGTAATATGTAGGAATGTTGTTACGGGTATATTTGTATATTGGGAAATGGCAGAAATAATTCTACAAAACAATGAACACTGTCTGACTTTTATTTTAAATAAAACAAAATTCAATGATTTGAATGTAAAAAGATAGTTTTTGCGCTACCGGGATTCGAACCTGGATCTCTATTTCCAATCCGGGGAAGTACACTACCAATTGTGTTATAATGCCAGTATTTTTCATGACAAATTTTCGAACCTATATGTTACACTTTTTCAAATTAATACATCTGTCGTTCCATTATTTTTGAAAGCCATCTACATAATTTTTACGGAATCACAAATACCTTTGAGTAAACCGACTGCAGACGTTTTTATATGTATATATTTATAATTAATACATTAAATTAGTATTTAAAAACATCACAGACCTGTGTTCTGAAAAATTACAACTTCACAATAAGAATGTGTTCTCGTTAATAAAAAGATAGTACTATTTGGTGGTGCAGTGTGAATATTACGTTCCAGGCCGATGTTGTTTCATTCATCATAATTTCAAGCGTGGCTCGGGCAGTATGTGAGGTGGCACTGTCCTGTTGAAATCATATGTGTTGCAGGCCCAATCGACCCAATTCAGCCACCAAGAAGTTTTTACAACATTGTCTCTTGCATCCTAAAAAAAAAACAGCCTAATGATTCCGCTGGCCCACAGTAACTTTACACCCATACAGTAACAATTAGTGTATCAATTGAGGATTTTCAGTGCCCCAATAACGACTGTTTTGTTTATTAATAATATCCGCCAAGTCGAATCGATAATTTTTTTACAAAAGTCTGGTTTGTGTTTGTTTTAATGTTTTAATGATTTCAACACATTGTTAAGGTGTTAGATGCTCTATAATAAATTGTAAACAACTACTCTCTACAACTACCAAATGCAAACTGACAAATGTCTGCCAAACCAAAATCGGCCTGAAACAATAATATTCACCTTGTAGTCACTAACCCGATAACAATAAAGTATGTTTCTAAAGTATAATTACTAAATTAAAAATAAATTAAACAAAATATACGAAACATATAATTTATTAGTCGTTAATTAAGTTAATAAGTTGACTTGCTTATTTGATTTAGCAGTAAGACTTTCATCTAGTGATCAAGGTTTACTCCTCGTCACGGGAAATTACCAAGTTAGTCTAAAAATAATAAGAATTTGATAAGACATGCGTTTCATGTATGAAGGCAAATAAAAAAAAATTGAAACAACAAAATTACAAACAGCTGCTTTCTTATCTCTCTTTAAAATACTACAACGTTCGTGACTTGCCCAAAACGTCATTGCTCCTTCTTGCTAAAAACTTACCAGCATCCGTATATGATTGACGTCAGTTAATACAAGGAGTCATTGAGTTATTGAAATCCTATTCCCTGTCAACAGCCCTTCTCTAACTCTATCCTGACGCCCACCGCACTTTATTCTAACAGAGATATCTCCATTTATATTTTTTGATCACAAAATGAATCACACAAGACCGGATATCCAGTGGGCCAGAGAACAATGCGTATAATATTCTAGTGGGCCTTGAATACCTGGGAAACTATTCGGGAGGAAGTTGATTTGACTTCCTTTCCAATGCGATGTTAGGTTGGAGGCCGTGACCCATGAAACATGCCAAATTGTGTGAGAAAATGCACTCATTTTTTGAAGTAATTCAATAGCATCACCCAAGGTGACACCTTCGTCGCCCAAACCACACATGACCTCGACGCCTAAATTAATAAACTTTGTAATAATACTTTAATCAGGAAATCATTTACATTGCTATTGTCATTTCGCTAATTGTATCCTATTGAAATTGTCTCATAGTGAACCGGTTCAAGGTTGTACTTCCTCATTCATATCTTCATATTAATGTGTTATATATAATACATCCAAGTTATTTATGTATCAGCACTTATCATAATTTGTTTTTATAATTGACATTCTTTAAATAAAATCACAAGGCAACATTATAACATGTATTAGAAAAGTATCCCCGAGATAAATACATAGTACTTGGATTTTACTTGGTTATTTATAATATTTTGATTACACCATAACACTGCGAAGCCATCTAAAGTAATGTTTCTCTTTTCAGTGCCACAAACTGTACGCATTCCGCTACTGGGCCTGCGAGCTCCTCTGCCTGATCAACATCATCGTCCAACTGTGGATGATGGACTCCTTCTTTAACGGAGAGTTCATGTCCTACGGCCTCCGCGTCATGCACCTCACTGAAGAACCGCAAGAGAAACGTGTCGACCCGATGATCTTCATATTCCCGCGTGTGACCAAGTGCATATTCCACAAGTATGGTGCTTCAGGATCCATTCAGAAACACGACAGCCTCTGCATTTTGCCTTTGAACATCGTCAACGAAAAGACGTACATCTTTCTCTGGTTCTGGTACATCATCCTCGCGATCATCTTGTGCCTGCTGGTGTTGTACCGCTGCGTAATCATCTTCCTACCCGAAGTCCGACCCAGGCTCTTGCACGCTCGGAATAAAATGATCTCGCGAAAGATGGCCGAAACGATCTCTAAGAAGACCGACGTCGGCGACTGGTGGATTCTTTACATGCTGGGGAGAAACATGGATAACATGATCTACACGGAGGTCATCTCTGAGCTTTCAAAGAAGCTGGATAATGAAGATCCTCCAATACGGGAATGAGACCAGGCAAACCGCGATGTAGAGCGGTTTTAATCGAGTGATGTGTCTTTTTGACAGACTGATGCATGTTCTGGAATAGACTGAAGGGAGATACGTATGTGAATCGTTTCTGTGTTCATTCTCAATTGTGATTTTAAAGGTATTGTAGGCGCAATACAATACAATTTGAAGATGTCAGATATTTTTACAGAATTTCAATAGGATGTATTCATCAACGAACTATACATGTTATGTTGAGACTTGCTCGAGCTGATGTTAATAACCTTCAAAGAACTGCAAAGAAATTTAACATTTTTTTTAATCACATTTCTTGTAAATCAACCATTGCTACGTAAAGTATTGTAATTAATAAACAGCTAATTTTTAGTTGTTCCAGTGGTTCGCATGTATTTGATACATTTTTAAGTGGCAGTAAATTTGTATTTCATGTATTATATTCAATATAATATCCAAAACGTACATTGTGTTCAATGGAATATCCAAAACACATGTTGTGTTCAATAGAATATACAAAACATAAAGAAATATCAAATACAGTTAGTTCCTGAGTTACGTAACACGCAACTTACGTAAAAAGCAAATGTCGAAAAGTAGAAAAAAAAATCTGAGTAGAGCTACATAAAATTTTACACCCAATTCTATTTCAAACATCTAATACCCAAGCACGCTGGCTTTTGCGCGTTTTGTAAATTCTAACACTTAGTATACATAAATGGCATTGTATAATCTGTAATAATATCTAATCGAAACGTCAAACCGAATGCACTAGTAATTAACCTAAAAAAAGTTCTGCAAATAGTTTAAAAGAAAATATAATTTGTATGCATGAAGGCGGGAAAATTATAACAACACTAGCTCGGCAAATAAGTCAACCTAATTCGGATTAAAGAAATTTACATATTTGATTTACGTAAAATTCAAGTTACGGAACGCATTATTTATATACGAAATACTAGAATAACCAAAAATGATCTATTTATTATTTATGATGCTTTACATTGGGGGAGGGGGGGGGTCGATTTAATAATGAAATATCAAAAACAGATATAACAGAGTGTGTGCTAAATTATTATATCAGAAAAATTATGATTGGAGAAAAATATCTCCAATCATAATTGAAATAATCTCGTTCGACAATAAGAATAGTTTTAATTAAACCGACAGCGGATGAATAATGATGACCGATGAGAGGATGCGACACAAATCTACTATTAATAATAATTAGGATTTATCAATTAAGTTTTTACACTTTTCTAGAAAAAAATATAGAATAAAAGAATTAAGATCATTTTAAAATGCGCAAAGATGCAGAGCGGTCTGCCGGCGGCGGAGCAGTCTTGGAATGGAGTCATGTCTTTTATTTGAGAAAAAATAATGCATTTGTTATAGATGTAGCATTTGAGATTCCATTCCGTTACGTGTGACGTCTGTCAAAAATCTTGTGCATTTATAAAATGTATTGATTAATCTCTTGATATTATTGATACACGCATTTTGTAATGTATTTGATGATTATTATTATTATTATTAACTCTTTTAATACCCTTTGAATTTTCAATAAACTGGTTGATATAACTTTTTTCACAAAATTTTTTTTTATGTTCCATAGAATTATTATTATTTATGATGCGTACAAGAAAAATATTTACTCATATCTTGAGCAGCTTGTTCTGTAATATTGTATTTATCTAAAAATATTTTAGCGTCGATATTCAAAAAATAAATTCTATAATAATGAGGGACAATTCATGTGTCGACCGAGTGATCTTTAATACGTGATCGGACAGCGAAAACATGTTTTGTCAAGTCGAGTCAAAAAACATTGAATGCTACTGAATGTATTAGAAATTTGGTTTTTAATATGACTTTGGACAGCTGAAAGATCAGCCCAGGGTAGTTTTGGTGAATATTCGAATGCCGATATATCAGCCCAAGGGTATTATTAAGGGTTAATAAATGAACTATTCTAGTTATTATATAAATTAGTGTTAGTTAAAATAACAATTCCAGATGATTCAGTGACATTATTCTAATTAGACGTATTTTAAATTTAATCAAAACTTCATGATAATTTATTAATCGTCTCATTTAAAATTATATTTTGATATCACTTTTACATGTTTGCTTAAATCGTAATTTAATCGATTAATAGAAGTGTCTTTGAATTGATGGAAAATTGATATCGTCACGTCAGACTTGGTAAATTTTTTTATGAATTAACATTTGATTGTGAGCAATCAAAAGTGCCGATTCAACACGCGCGAGCACTTCCGTGTACATATTGAATCCAAGTGAACGGAACGAAAAGTACTGATATTTGTATTGGGACTAGATCCTAACGATAAATTGTGTAAAATTGTGATGTTTAGATGTTTTGTAAAATTTTAAACGCTTTATTAAATCAAGTACTCTTAGATGTGCACTTGTGATGGGATACAGTACATTAAAGATTAGAGGAGATGCTCAGATTGGACTCTGTAAGTCTTGTTATGTGCAAGACATACAAAAGTATTCTTTTGATATTGAACTATTATATTTCATAGGTTTATTACACAAAATGCTGCATAGAGCTCTTATAAATTTTATCTCATACTGTTCCACTTGCAGTTGGTAACATTCCAGTCACCAGAAGAGAAACGGTGCACCGATATGCACAATTTTTATTGCACTTTTTAGCGAAATTAGTGACGTGTAATTGATCTAACATTGAGGTGACGTGTGACATGTTTGATGCTCCGAAAATCTGCCAATGCAATGTGGAGCCTAGATAGTTACAGTCTGTTAAATTTGATATTCTGGCAATTCGGCGTGTGCATTGTTCTACGACTATCATCATCATCGTCTTTGTTTCCAGTACAGGACATATGCCTCTATCAACTCCTCTTAAGTGGGTTGTGGCATGTTAATTTTAAGACAATTGATCCGACTCTATATATTTTTTTACATCTTCTACAGAAGATATTTCTTGATCAGTTTTAGCTGCCTTGAGCCTGTATTCATTAATGTTCAGATGTCTGTCATTACGCTGTTCACAAAAGTGTTGCCGCAAGTATTCACATGGACAAGCTAGTGTGTATCATTTACTGAATAGCCAAAATACTTTTTACAAATGCTTTTCCCCAACTATTTATCATTCCCCAAAAAAAGTTTGTTATAAACGTCATTATTTTGTCGATTAATTTTGTTCATTTAGTTAAGTTTGACACGCATTTAATAACGATAGTCCGGTGCTTGATATTGTTCAAACAGAATCTCAACTGACAATGTTTATCTTTATGTTAAAATGTACAGCATAATTAGACTGTAAAAATTGTGTTTTCAATCATAGTGTTTGTGTTTTTAAAAATAATCTTTTGTGCCAACACATGTCTTTATAACAATGTAGAATAAAGTAATTTTGCACCCCTGATGTTATAAAATACCACAAAATAGTATTGTTATGTTGAAAATTCATTTTTATATTAATTTGTCGTGCTCAAAAAAATCTTATTATTTTAGCATACAAAAATTATTTTTCTGACGTGCTGCCATTTTGATATAAGCTTTTAATTTTATTTAAACTAAGTATTGTATTGTATTTGAATTGTGTGAAATTATGGATTATATTTTAAATTGTATACTTACAATGTGATTTGTTTTGGACGTTGGCTTGTTAGACCGAACAATTGGAATTGTAATAATTTCAGATTTGTCAAATCTGAAACCACTGTTCCACACTGTACTGTCATGCCGTCTCTTTTGTAAAAGATACGCATATTACATACAAGAGACATAAAAAAGTGTGATGCCATATAATTTTGAATGAATTCTAACTCTGTTTATTGCAGTTGAGCGGTGTTGCATTCCTATTATCATGTTGGTTTGGAAATTGGATAGTTATGATAGCAATATTTTACAACATATCTGGTTTGCGTTTGGTGACTCTTTTGTGAAAACATACCAATTTAATCAAAGGGTTGAATTATTAATGCCGGATATAAAATAAAAATTAGTGTACAAAATAAATAGTTACGCAACGGCGAATTGGATGGAATAGACTGCTCGCCAGTGGCGTCAAGTTATATGATGTGAAACAAGCAACGGAACTTACTATTATTTCTATTGAAATATTATAGAAAGTTCACTCTTTTGTTTCAACATTTCAGATTTTTTTAAATCAGTAAACAGTCCTAAATATTTTTTTTTTTTTTGTTCATGTTAATTCAATTTCAAATTCATGTTCAAAATTATTCTGAATTCATGTCACTGTTGTCATTTTGTCAAATATGTATTAACATCAAAAATCACCAGTGTCATACATTCACATTATTCCCAGTCTGAAGGTGGTGCTTCATAGTTTGACAATGAACCGACATCCCCTTACAAAATGGTGGTCCAAATGTTGGATACAAGCCAACCACCAAATTGATTTGTACGCAGATAAGATTTTATAACACTAAGATCTGATTTAAATATATTATTTTTTGATTTTGTATTCCTGCATTTGTTTGGTGTGAATTATAGTGTAATGATGAGAGCAATAATTAATTAGCGGAATGTATTTTTTCCCCCGTGCATGTTTATTATTTTAAGTGTCAGAATTATTGTTTAACGGAAATGGATATTATTACTTGATAATATTATTATTTCTTTTCATTCCATTTTTAAATAAATACAAAATAAATCATGTTTTTAAAAAAGATCTTTTATTTTGTTTAAAAAATTATAAAGCTCCGTGAAGTTTAATTGATAAAGTGCTGAAATATAACGAGAAACGGAAAAATCAGGTGAAATATAATCAACAAAAACAGTTTGCGCTAAACGCAAATGGATTACAGTTTCAGATGATCAAGAAATCATGATTTTTTTCCTCATCTTGGCAACATTTTCCAACATTTTTTATGTTAAACTTATTTAAACTCAAACACATAGTAAAAGGCGTAAAAATATGTTTTATGGTTTGAAACGCACCGTACCGGTTTTTTTTTTAGGGTGTTGCGCATCTTAATAAGACTCATCTATAATGCTTAGAACCAAAAATTAAAAGCAGGTGTAATTTAAATGTAAAAATTTCAAACATAAATTATGGGAAAGTGGTATGGAAAACACTAATTGAAATGCAAATACAGCACAAACATTCATTTTGGTGTGTATAATGTCGCATACTGCAATAAATTATCTGGTAAGGTTTTTATTTAACTCTGGTTGTCATAATGATAATGTAGAATTGAATAGATAAAAGTTTGAAAACTGAGCTAACTAACACCCTTATAAGGAAAGTCACAATTCCTTCCACAATTAGTGTCTTCCTTATCAATTGCCTCGGTGGATCAATCGTGGCACTCCCTAGACCTGGCGGCCACCTCCCTCACTCTGCCTCGAGGCCTGCTCTGGTTATCATTATCGATGGTAAGCTGATGTTAGATTTTATATAACATCTATGGCATAAACATCTTATCACTTACAAATCTGAAAATAATATATTACGCGTTTGTACAGTCACATTTGCAATACGGTATTATTAGACGGGGAGGAGCATATAAAACTTAATGTCACAATTAGAAATCACTCAAAAAATTAATTACATTATATTAAAAAATTACAGATTCTAAAGTACCAAAAATAATAAACATATACAAAAAAAAATCAATAATACAAATTTTCTAAATAAAAAATCAATTAAACTTTAGAAGCGAATTCCGATCTATAAGATTTAGAGACCAAATTGATATTCTAAAACTAAAATATACTGCAACTCAAAATCACTATATTCCTTCTATAACCTTCCCATCACGATTAGAATAATTACAGACTACTGTCAATTTGTATCTGAAGTAAAAAAAATATATACACAGACTAACTGAAACATAAATTATCTCGTACATACTCCTTCTCTACACACGAGTCCTACTCTCATAGAGAAGAAATAAATCTTAAATAAAATATATTTATATATATCCTACTGATAATTCTAAAATGTATTATATTTTCAAATATTAAAATAAATAAAAAATAATGCAATATCCTCACATGTAGCGTCATCTGTAACTAATTTATGAAAATAATATTTTTAATAATATTTTTTAATTGTAGATGGCAGTCAATGATGGTTTGATTATTCACTAATTAGCAATTCAGTTTTACTATTTTTCCGCCAGATGAATCCATTATGGCTTACATGGCGGCTAATTCGGTCGTTAAGCGAGAAGTTAATTTGAGTATATACATTGTAATTTCTAAAGTTTAAATAATTCATTTTAAAAATGTCATATCAGCATTTTAGTCATTTGTCAATATCTCATGTATAGTGACATCTGTTGTCGAAAAGAAACGAAATTGTTAGTTGTTCCGGCGTTCAGGGTTAGGCGTTGATTCGAAAGGAAACTTGTTTGCCAGCACCTAGATTTATAAAGATCTATTACATTTTTATGACTTACTTAATCATAATACGTTTAATGTTCATGTTATACTTAACATATTAACTAATCACCATCACGTTTCAGTCAGAAACACACGCTCCATCTTCCAGTATTTTGTTTACCAAATCATAATCAAGTCTTTCGCGAACATCTTCTATTGACAGAGCCATCAACACTTGCGTCATATATCTTTTTATCCGATCTCTTCTATCAATCACCTAAGAGATCCCTTCTTAATCCTATTCACTGTCTCTTAATTTGTTTACGTACTCTGTGGTCACATATTGTTCAATTATCTAAAAATAAGAGCACATCCACAATCTAAAATGAAAGAAACAATCAACTGGTTAATAAAAAAGGCAGAAAAGAAACTGAAAATTTACTCTTTCCCAGAAATTAAAATATTTTAAATTTAAAAATGTGATGTCCTTGCAATTGGAATGTTGTGTGTGTGAGTACCGCACCGCCGGCGCGTGTGTGTGAGGCTATAAGGGCGGCGCGCGGCAGGGCGCGGCTCTGATATACCTTGTAATAATTGTATTATATTGTTATAAAGTCTATTTCTTTGACCTTCCCAGGACGAGGTGTACAGTAAAGACAAGTACGTAACAAAAAATAATGTTAATTGTTGACAATGTCAGAAATTACTCCCTTTTACACGATACGTAAAATTAAAATTAGCCTTCTGAAACTCTAGAATTACTGTCTATTTTATGTTTACTACCTACATACCCTTTTCTCTTCGTTTTCTTTTCTTATGTATAACGTGTTTTTATCAATGTGAATGACGAATTATAATTAAATAAAGCAAATATAATCAAGTTTTTCTGATACAGGCGTCGCCTAGTTGAGCAGCGTCATCCGATAAACTGTTTAAAAGTGTACCTAGAAATAAGATTATATATTTTTAATATGTTATGTAACTGTATACGGCCGCTAGAACGCGCGGCGTCTCAGGGTACCGCTTATACTTGTCTCCGGCGCGCTGACCCTGGAGTCTGACTGCTCTGGCCGCTGTCCCTGCCGAAGATCAGCCCTCCTGAAGACCGTTGTCCCTGCCATCCCTCGACGCTCCTAGGTGCAGTCCTTGCCGCTGGCCCTCCGTGACTCCCGGCTCCAATTACGCCACTTAACTCAATCGAAGATCCTTGCTGCTGACCCTCGACGTTGCCTCTCGGTCCTGCCTGCTCTGTCTGGACGATCCCGTATACCATAGTAACACATTGTAACAAGGATTAAAACAAATAAATGTATACCTGAGCGACCTGAGTTTTACTGCATTCAGTATACTTTCTGTTAGGACCACGCCCCCATCAGGCACCGCAAGTCTTGTCTCAACTGATAATTTCCATTCGCAATTACTACATTCTGTACACAGTTCACTTTATTCCGTGCAGACACCCTTTCTGTTTATATTAAAGTGTACAAACTACAAATATCACCCACTCCCACCAATAGCTAGCAATTAGTGCCACGAATAAATGGTTAAAAATTAATTAACTGCCGGCCAAAGTCGGAAACGTATTTTATTAGATGATATGTATTTACCATTCGGACCCTCCCCTGAAAGATGCGTTGATTGATTGGGGCGGAATAATTGACTCAGTAAGTTAGGGAGGAGCTCGTCTTAATTAATTGCCAGGAGAGAAAAATCAATGCGCGACCGGGCCATCAATCATTTGTTTTTATTCCCAATCTGATCCGAGCGCCGCCCACCTGGTCGGCAGCCTCCTCTCGGCCAGGCATCCAGCAGTACCGTACAGCACATCCAACACCCTCTTCAATTTCAACATCACAAAACTAATATTTAAATAAACATTTCGAATGAAATTTGCAATCATTGTAAATCAATTACATTACAACGACAATTACTATTCTCGTGGTTCTATGACAACATCTATATGTCAGTTAGGTGTACAGTTTACTGCGAAGGAATGTCATTCTATTACATTTATTTTTGATAATTTAAAAATGTATTTGTTAACAAATGGTTGCATAGCTACTAGGTACGTATTATTATATTTTAATTCTAATATTTAGGTAAGTACGGTGTAGCTATCTCATCACCGATGGTAACTGGCCAATTCGCTGGAACCATATTCAGAGCTTGCTGAATCTTGTCGTCCGTGGCGGTGACACGCGTCCTGCTCCCTTTTCGTGCGTCACACTCGTCCGACCACATTTACGTGATAAAGCACTGTCCCCTTTGTGATATAAATCTACGATGAATTTCAGCCCCTTTCATACCCTCCGACCATTGTTCGTTGTTCCTCCTTGGTGCAAACCGTTAGCGGAGTATACATGTTTACACTGTAATAGTTGGAAGGCTAATGCAACGATCGGGATCAAATTTCGCACACGTGACCGCAGTCGTACCAACTCTAAGTGCAGAAGGCAGAATGACAACCATGAAGGTATGTTATGGCGAAAGTGTAGATAATTTTTGATTCGCCGTAGTATATCCTCAGGGAACTTGCTTTTCCAGTGAGTTACGGGCCTAGCAAACCCGAGGCACCCGATGCTGTTCATTGCGACTTTCGCCCTGTCTCCTGGCAATGATCTCCAATAAATACAAATCCTTAATATACTTTACGGCTTATCCTTTCTTCATAATTGTTCTAATCCAGCGAGACGCCCAGCTAACGGGTCGTCCAACAAGTAATGTGGATGTAGACTCATGGCGCCATTGGTAACGCAATATAACTTTCACCGTATGACAAGCGGCGCATCCACCAGCATTACCTGGAGGACGGCTGCGTGTATCCCGCTTTATCAGCATGCACGTGCGTTTCCTGGCGAATGGCGAACAATGAACAAGAACTACAGAGTCTAGTGAGTAGAATGTACGATGTGTGCGAGGAAAGCGACCTCATGATGAATGTTAACAAGTCGAAAGTGATGGTATTCGAGCAAGAGGAAAGCGAGACACCGTGCTAAATACTTGGAGGTAATGAATGGTTGGAACAGGTAGATGAGTTTGTGTATTTGGGAAGTATGTTTGATAGAAACGGAAAGGCTGAGAATGATATCGAAAGGAGGGTGACTGCAGGGAATAAAGTGAACGGCGCTTTGAATGGAATTATATCTAACGGGAATTTGTCAATCGAGGCAAGACTAGCGGTGCAGAATGGAGACCCGGTACCAACACTGATATATGGAAGTGAAGCTTGGAGCTGGCAGAAGAGGAACGAAAGTAGACTGAATGCAGTGTAAATGTGATCACTTAGGCAAATATGTGGTAAATCTATTTATGACAGAGTAAAGAATGAAAAAATAAGGAAAGAATATAAAACTGATGTTAGTATAGTGAGTAAGATTAGGAAAGGATAACTTAGGTGGTTTGGTCATATGGAACGGATGAATGAGGAGAGAATGGTAATAAAGATATATGACGCAAGTGTTGATGGCACCAGAAATAGAAGACGTCTGCGGAAGACTTGATAATGGTGTATGGTTCTGTCAGAAGCCTCGGGAAACGGGGTGATCGTAAGAAAGTGTTTCAAATTGTAACTTTCTCAATAAACAGGTGATTTTTAAAAAAAATATTGAAAGCTTTTGACAGTGTAAACTGAATGTAACTAACATAATAATTATTTAACATGAGATCTATTTATGAAAATTCACAGAAATGTTTAGGTACATAAGTATGCTTAGGTGAAGAAGATAAATAAAAAGAAAAAAAGAGGGAGAAGGGGTGGGAAGGTTGCAACTATTGTTGCGGTAAAGGGAGGGCAGGGTGTGTTTATAGGTAGAATGATTGGCCATAATTGAGATTATGGTGGTTCATAAAAAAAACCCTTTGAGCGTAATAAGGCTAATGTAGAAAAAGTCAATTACTGTAATTTTCTTATTATGGTCTTTGCATGACCGTGAATAAATGAATTTTGTATGTAAGATGTTCTACTTCTAGGAATGTGGAAGAGTGCTGATTGCCGGGTCGATCTAGATGGTACCTGGAGAGATATGTCAATATGGGCATGCAGCAGTTTGAAGAGAAGTAGTTGGTCCATGCATGCATCTAAATGCATCTAAATAGGAGTTGAATGATAGATTAGATCTAACATTAAGATATCGAATAAACCTTTGGGGGTTAGGACGGTGGTTAAATGAAATAAATGTGATTGGCGTGTGTTGAGGTGTTTATTGTCGGTATGCTAAACACAATTAAGACAGATAGAAATGAATAAATGAATGAAGATGTGATGTAGAAGGTGCGTGTGTGCGTGAAATGAAATGAATTGGCGGTCTTGCTCGGCAAGCGCGAGTCGGCAAGACCGCCATTGTGAAACGTTGATACTGGAGAGACTGCTTGGCGGTGAATTGCTTGAGCCCGACTTGTAGCAGCAGCCGGCAGCACTGTTGCTAGTGTCGATGCCGACTGAGATGGCCGTAGATTTGAATTATGATCGCTACAAACCTATTTTGTATTCGTTCTAATTCTAGTTCTGCCAATTTTTAATCCAAATCCATGCACCAAATTTAAAGAAAAATTATAAAATAAACACGTTAAAAACAGTATGATAGTAAAATTCGCGAATAAGTAAAAGATGAAGTAAACACTTCAATGATTTGCACGCAGTTGTAACCCTTTCTAATGTGATTTTGTTGTTAAAAAACAGCATAGGTATTTTCAATTCACCAAATAGGCATTTATATGACTTGAGTAATTCACTAGCTTAAAGACAGAACTGAGTAATGGGTAGCACAATGCGGTGAATAAAAAAAGAGCGCCATGAGTACAGCGGTGAGTTTTTAGAACTATGCAATTAAATTTTCTACTGGTACACAGATGGCACTAATTGCAAAATAATGTTTTCGTTAATGTTAATCCAATTTTTAAATTTATATTTGTTTCCCGGAATTTTTAGTTATGCATAGCTTTTTTCCTTGTATGCACTGCACGCTTCTAAGCGTTATAGTCTCTTTGTAGTGATTGACAAGTCTATGCACGCCTGACATAGGCTTTCTTCAGAGCGCATTTTCAAGAAGTCGATAGGTGTCATCGAATTGATTATTTATTTTTAAATTGTGGTGCCTGATAGGATAAATTGATAGAACATACTATTTATTATACACAATTGATAGTTCAGATATGTATTTTAAAGAAAACATCGACGAAAGTCCAGGCAAAAATACATTTACTAATACGAATAAAATGTATCAATTACAAAGATATATATATGAAATCAATTCTAATTAGTATTAAATATCACAGACAGAAGTGTTCAGAAAATTTACAACTTCACAATAAGAAAGTGTTCTTAAAAAATCTAATTCTTGTTATCAGGCCATTGTATCCTTGTCCATTTTAAATATTTTTTGTAATCTGTGCCTTATTCAGTATTTTCATTCACAGAACGAGCACACGCGCCTGGCGTTTGTCGAAAGATACGCAGTTACACACAAGTCATAGCCGCAAGCGTCACATTTAATAGATTTCGCCTGAAAAATATTTTTCTACAATCTTCATAGCACACATGTACGTTAAAAAGTTGTTAAACTAAAAGAAGGCGTAAAAATATTAAAAAAAGAGAATTACTACATAACAATGATTAGTAATGAAATTGTAGTTATTTTTTGGGTCTCAAGATATATGATTTTACATAAAATTTTATATAAAAATGAGGATAACTTTTAAAATAGTTTTCTGAGCTGCTATTGATGATTAGATTTTATTGGCCTTTAATTTTCCACGCGCTTCTGTACATGTGCGATAGTTTTAATATCCTGTTGACTGAACGGACCCTGGTAAGCCTCGGCCTTTTCAAGAATTTTCTTTTATCTCCATTATATGATTTTTCTTTCCAATCTTAGATTTCTAAGTCAGATACGTCTTTGAAGACATTGTCACTCCACCCTAGCTTTGGCCTTTCCGAACTTCTGCGTCCTGTTGGTCCTGTGCTTGTTCAGCGAAGTACAATTGCTGATCGGTCACCCTATCCACATGGCATAACCGCAGAAGCCTTCCTATTTTAATAAACCTTGAGACCTTTATCTCATTAACCCTTCTCAAACCATGCAGTAACACAGGTCTACCATTATAATTAAACCTGAATTATTTCGGTAAATACGTGTAACATAAAATTAAAATTTTAGATAATCCTAAAGAAAATATTAGCGCTTATGAATAACTAGTTAAAAACTAATTATAAAAAGGGAATCATACAAAAACAAAATAAATACATTGGTAAAAATACTATTTGTCATATAAAAGACAGAGATCACACACTATTTTCACAGTGAAAAGGACAACAAACATACAAATATAATTGTATCTTTCTCACTAATCAAATGAAGAGAGATAAAAATAAAGGACACATTATATAGGACTCAATGAATGCTCTAAATTATGTAATTAATCTTTTTTTTTTAAAATTGAATGCTCAATATTTAGTGTAAATTCGTACCATTAAAGCCATTTAAGCTAATAAAAACATTTTTTCTAACTGTTATTTACGGTATCACGAGTTGACAGCATGGCTGCGTTCGGGTATTTTATATCATGGTATGGTAAAGGTTAAACAAAGTAACAGAGCTTACATTGCTGTAGCGTCTACGCCAAAATTCATTTTCTAAAATCGGATTCGGATAAAATTCTTGCTAGTGATGGTTAAATCGTTATTGTGACTGTGGCTGTGTTCGGTTATAACGATGGTTGGTAACTGATTACTTGTAATTCTTCCAACAGTGACTGCAATACTAGAAAGTGAACCTCCAACAGTTAAATCTCAATACAAATTAAACATGTTAATTATAAAAATTCAATTTATCGAAAAAATATTTTTGGTGCTACCAGGATTCGAACCTGGATCCTTTGATATTCGGAAAAATGCGTTAACCGATTACACTACATCAACATAGTATGTTGACGACAAATTTTCTAACTTATACGCTGCGCCTTTTATTGCAAAAATATCAAATACCCTAGAGTAATATTCGCTGGGAGACGCCAGAAATTAAATCAACAAAAATATTTTTTTGATAAATCGAATTTTCCTGTATATCTTTCTAATTAGTAGATACATTTAATTTGTATTAAAATATCACAGGACTATGTTCTGAAAAACTGAAACTTCACAATAATAAATGTGTTCTCCTTAACCTTTATCATACCGCGATATAAAATACTCGTACGCAGCCATGCTGTCAACTCGTGTTACCGTAAGAAATTATAGTTCTATTAGCCTTTGACATGTGAAAAAATGCTTTTAAAAAAATGGTTAATGCCATAAATTTACTCTACATATTGAGCATTAAATATATTGAAAAAAATTTATATAATATTTCGGAGAATTCATAAAGTCCTATACAGGAGGTTGTATTGTATAATACAACCTTCTTTTATATCTATCTTTCGTTAATTATTAAGAAAGAGACACCATTATATTCGAATGTTTGTTATTGTTTTCACTGTGAAATTAACGTGTGATTTCTTTCTGTCTTGCCACAAATGGTATTTTTATCATTGTATTAATTTTATAATGGATTGAATTGAAAGAGAATTATTTTTGTAGGATTCACCTTACATACTTGATTTTTCACTAGTTTTCTAAGCGTACATATGTTCCTTCAAATAAACTAAAATATGAATTGCATGTTGCGTGTATTTACCGAAATATTACAGGTTTAATTAGAGCGGTAGATCTGCGTTACTGCATGGTTTAGGAAGGGTTAATAAGTAAGTGTTAGTTATCAAGTATAGACATAATCACAGTCACTAATGGTTTACCATCACGCATTATTCTTCTTAGTTCGAGCATGCTTGAAACGTATGTGTAAGCAGTGTTCTGAGCGGACGTACAATAGTAAAATACGTGTTCCTTACCTTTTCTCACACAGCGCTCTGTATATATTGTGCGATCCCATTTCGTTGTGTTGGTACATTAATTATAGTTTATATTAGCAGGTCTGAAATATTCTATTAATTATCTTCCTGCGCGCAGAGTAAACAGTCCCGCTGGAAGCCATTCTCCGCGGAATCAGACCGTCGAATATTTCCAATATCCAAATAAATAGAACAAATATCACAAAGAATGTGCCAAATATTTCGCGATGCAAAATGTTTATGTTTCGTTTACATAATATTTTAACATAGAATGTTTATTCAGCGGGTATCCACGTAGTCCGTATCCACGGATGAGATTTTCATTAGATTTTCGACTCGAGACAATCTATGAGATAGATTATTATCAGTTTTTGCAGTGTACAATGTACATATAATACTACCGGTTGTATAATCAGTGGTAAGTTTTTACTATGGACAAAAAAGTTTCTAAAATAATTTAAAAATGCGAAAACGGTTTGTTCAAAAAACATTTACTTCTCAAAATTACATCCAGCAGTAAACTAATTTTACTTTCCCATATCCGATGGTAAAATCGTCAATCGTTAGTTAAAAATGGCGAACTCTTCACAGCTGTGTCAAAAATCATTTGTCACATTGGTACATTGAAAGTTGCAGTACACGACAATGAATCATTCAATATCCCGCTATTTTAGTGATGACAGTTCGTCCGATGATGATCTCCCTATTTAATTTAAAAGTGACAGATTTCGAACGCCGGGGTTGAATAAAGACACAGATTAAGCGTAAAATTGTACATGTATGATGATTATTCGAATTGCCACACTATTAAGTGGGATTAACTTTGACAATAGTAAAATTTGACGTACCAACAACCCGCAAACATTTTTTATTTATCATTATCCTTAAATATCTAACAATACAAATATTAAACAATTATTCTCAATTTATATTTTTATTTATTATCTTTGTTTTATTAACCACTAAATTGAGTTTAAATACATCTACCGGTTTCGAAAAATACCATTTTCTTCTTCAGGATGTCATGACTAACTAAAACATATATTATTGTTTCTTTGTCAGAATCTATTTTAAAAAAAAAAAAAAAATTTTTAGTACCGAATTTACTCGAATAATTTTTAGGAAGAAATTTGTATTAAGTAATGATTTGAGTTAGGTACTAAAAATTTTTTTTTTTTTTAAAAATAGATTTTTTTAAAATAAATTCTGACAAAGAAACAATAATATATGTTTTAGTTAGTTATGACATCCTGAAGAAGAAAATGGTATTTTTCGAAACCGGTAGATGTATTTAAACTCAATTTAGTGGTTAATAAAACAAAGATAATAAATAATAATATGAATTTTAACCACAAAGATAATATAAAAGTATAATTATTCTCAATTTAAACCAGAAATATTAGAAACTTGAATAAACAAGTTTATCAAATAATTCTAATACAGATTTCATTTTACACTGGTCCATGATCGAAATACAAATATAAATTATATTTAATTATCTGAATTTATGAATAATTTTTCGAACCAGAAAAACACATTCTATGCAGCCACTCCTCATATTCTATGTAGGAGTGGTAAGATACATGTGTCTGAGACACGTCCTTAATATAATATAATATCAAGCTTTACTATTATAGTTTAAATAGATCACGGTTATTTATTGAGAACGCGGACTAGAATTCGTCGAAACTTGTCATATATATATAAAATCAATTTTATCGCAAAATATTGTTGTTGATACCGGGATTCGAACCTGGATCTCTTCTGATCCGGGGAACGTGCATTATTCGATTATGCTTTACCAACACAGTGGATTGACGAGGAATTATCGAACCTATATGTTACACTTTTCAACCGTTCTATTATTTGAAAGCCATCTACTTTGTTTTTACAGAATCTCAAATATAAACATTGATACAACTTATATATTATCAAGGAGAACACATTCTTATTGTGAAGTTGTAATTATTCTAAACATAGGCCTTTGATATTTTAAATACAAATTAAATGTATTAGTTAGAAAGGTATACACATAAAATCAATTTTATTGAAAAATATTAATGTTGCTACCGAGATTCGAAACTGGATCTCTTCCAATTTTCCAATTTCAAATAATGTAACGGTAATATAAAGCAAAGAAAACTCAAATGAAATGATATTTAATGATTTTAAGTAGATATTAATTACAAACAAAAAATAATAAAAGAAAATGAAAGTTAAAAACTTACTTTTGCAACTTTGTAAATATAATATGATTCATCGATAATTGCGAGTCGTCAGTACACACGGTAATGGGGTTAAAAATCTTAATCCTTAGCATTGTAATCGCTCTCACACTGCAAGCATCTCTGACAAATTTACTCGCATGCCAAAACGTTCAATGACAAGCTATGCATTTGAACCAGTTTTCCTTCTGGCTTTTAATTTGGTTGCTGAATTTTCTATCATTGTTATTGACCTTTCTTGCGAATTATTTTGAAAATTTTTAATACTTTTTTGTCACTTTTGAGAAAGTTTGGAATTTTTTATTTTCTATATCTAGTTTTTCATGAATTCGTTTTCTTGGGCCTGCTTAGGGAAATGGTAGCAGAAGATTTTCTAAATTTGGTATTGATTAGACAGAAAACGATGATGGCAAATTCAGTAAAGACTTTTCAGTATCCCTTTGTACTCCTTCAGTATTCAGAGGTCGATCAGTAACCGTCGACTGTAGAAAATCTTTTTCAGAGAATATATCAGAATTCAGTGAATATAATCCACAGATTTTTAATTTAGTGGATATAATCCACAGACTTATCACAACATACTTTCCAATGTGAATAATTAGTTTTGTATTCAAAATTCTCAGAAACTTAATTTTAAAATGTTATAATTTGTCGAGAAAGCATTTATTTTGATACATTGTAATGTGTTGCGACACCTCTGATATTTTTTTACCGCTTAATATTTCGTTCACTGTTAATTTAATGATGTCCTTAGACGGATCTTGTCTCTTAATGTTTTGTTTGTAGCTAGACATAATGCCAAATCTGCAAAAAAAGAAATGAAAAATTGTTTAAATGAAGTATTGTATATTATATTACATGTTACTAATGTCCCTAGTTACATTGTACTCAGGTAAAACTATGTGTGTTACGAATTAAAATTGGCACCAATGAAATTGAGGTTAGGATTTCATGTATAATAGAGATGTGAAAATATTACCAATAAACAGAGTTAATCATGTAATATATTACATTACTTGAATTATATAACATAAGGAACGTATTAAAAAACAAAATCATACAAAAATTGAGGTACAAAACGGCGGGAATTATTACATATATATCTCGATGACAAGTAAATAAATATTGCCAAAGATAAAAAAGATGTTTCCGTATATGTATTATAAAAAATCATTAAGTGTCCCTAGTTTGAACACCTTTCCCATGCATCGGAAACAAATGTTGCACGTGATTAATTTAAATCGTGAACAAACTATCGAAGAAAATAAATCGGTCGTCAATTAAGAAAAATTGAAATACATACATCTCACAAATGTATTATAAATATTTTTCTAATTCGCCTGCGCTGTGAGAAACAGAACTGACTTGGCCTCTCGGGATGACGTTCGACCTCCCAACCACTTGAATAAGATTATATTCAATCCTATTTTGAAGAGGCAGAGGCATAATCATATATATTATACTAATACAACGCGGAAGATCAATTTAACAAACATTTGGTGTTATTAGTTATATTAAGTCTTGTCGAGTCTGAATTTTTCGCCGTACCTGTGCATCGTTTGATTTCTGGTTCACAGCTAACACTTCGTCAGTAATTACAAAGTCTAGACTTTTTCATAAATTTCAAGGTCTAGAAATATATGTGTCAGGAATAGCGGAATAGCTGGTTGTGTCGATCAATTAGTTTTTTTTTTTTATCTTAAGCTTTGTTTATCTCAAGACCCATGTCGTCCGCGTATTTGAGATTGAAAATCTTTCTGCCTCCAGTTTACACTCCTACATTCCAGTGATGATTTCTCATGATGACCTTCAACACAGCTATGGATACAATTATCAACCTAATCTAACCTTTCTTTCTAATGTTAGTGAATGTGTATTAAGAAATTATATTTCTTATTTCATTTATAACATTAATATAGTGATGTGTTTATTGGTACAGTGGTAAAGACACTCGTCTAGTGATCCAGTGGTCGCGGGTTCGAGCCTCGTTTCAGGAGACCAGCAAGTTAGTCTTCTCTTTCTCCATTGTTATTATTATTATTATTCGCTATATATATTTCGTCTTAACTTTTTATAAACCATTTATACCTAATTTTATATCTTAACTGTTATTTATTTGGATATAATTTATTTATTTATTACACATTGTTTTCTACTGTTTATCTTTATGTAATTTTCTGTAAATAATCTTTGCCGTGCTTGTTTAATAATCTGTTTGTAAAGATATTATTGTTTTTATATTTTTTGTTAATAGTACATGCACCATATAAATAAATACATATTTTCATAGCACAAGCGTTTAGTTTGAAAACTATAAGAATACTGATGTGACACACGTTCAGTATACGCATTTCTATAGATATATAAAACCTATTGTCAGGTGTCCGCTAAAAAAAAATTGGCATGAATTCAAATCACCCGTAATTACAAAATGTGCGCCAATGAAAATACAGGAACTAATAAATTTTAAATATCACAGGGTCTAAATATAACAGATCTTTAAATTGACGAATAATCTCAGTAAATATAAATGAAATGTCGTCAACATGTCGCACACCCTGTAGAAAAACATCGTAAGTTTAAAAAGAAATTTTATAAAAATAAAAATGAATAATTTTATAAAAAAAAATAATAAAAACTATAAATTTTTATAGTAAACTATGAATGAAGGAATTTTTAAAATTGATAAATATATTATTAATTAAATACTAATTTAATGTATTAATTATAAATATATACATATAAGATCAATTTTGTCGAAAAATATTGTTTTTGCGCTACCGGGATTCGAACCTGGATCTCTATTTCCAATCCGGTGAAGTACACTACCAATTGTGTTGTAACGCCAGTATTTTTCATGACAAATTTTCGAACCTATGTGTTACACTTTTTCAAATTAATACATCTGTCGTTCCGTTATTTTTGAAAGCCATCTACATTATTTTTACGGAATCACAAATATCTTTGAGTGAACCGACTGCAGACACCAGAATTATCAATTCATTTTTTTATATGTATATATTTATAATTAATACATTAAATAAGTATTTAAAACATCACAGACCGTCTGTTCTGAATAATTACAACTTCACAATAATAATGTGTTCTCCTTAATATTATTAATTGTTTTGGATTAGGAATTGCCTTGAGTGACGTGACACAAAAATACCATTTTGAATTCATGTAGTATTTGAATCACGAAAAAACAAGTTTGTTTAAGCGAGACTCTTTTAAACCAGTATACAGAGCATACTGAGCGGAAACCTAGACTGAGCTAAAGGGATTTGAGTGCGAAATCTAAAGAAAGGTCATTAGTCCGATTTGCGAAAATATATTGTATCACTATTACAATTTCAAAGCTTATGAGCTCTACGTTTAGCCTGACTTGTCAAATTGATAAAATGCTTGGGTGAAAGTTTTCACTGTGATATTTTTAATATACCCTTATAGAGTACTATGTGAAAACTTAGGGGAATAACGTGTTACGTAAAATCCTTTTTTTATGGAGTCTTGATACCGACACTGATCGATGGAAGTGAGGCCTGGAGCTGACAGAAGAGGTACGAAAGTAGAGTGAATGACATCACTCAGGCGTATATGCTGATCTTAGTATAGTGAGTAAGATTAAGAAAGGATTACTTGGGTGGTTTGGTCATATGCCACGGATGAATGAGGAGATAATTGTAAGAAAAATATGTGTCGATGGCACCAGAAGTAGAGGACGTCCGCAAAAGACTATGAAAACCAGATACTGGAAGACGGTCCTGTTAGAAGCATGTATGATAAGATGTATGAATGTGAATGAGGCGAGAATTGTATGTCAGGACAGAAGAGTGTCGCACTCTATCTCCGCGGGGGTAGGCAGAGAGGATAGGGTAACTTAATATAGTTCGACTGAGGGTATCTCGACTTTCGTTTTTTCAGCTACGTCCTCTTTTTACCAAGGTTTCTTTATCTGTCATTCGATATTATTGTAGACATCTCATGAGACAAGTGGCTTTACGATGTGAATGTCCACTATCACACGTAGCATCGTATCACTCATTTGGGAGCAATATATCTAAGGCTGCCTATATAATATAATATATTGTTTATAAAATTATATACATACGTGGTGGCCCAAAAAAAGTGAGAATATTTCGTAAAATGTGATATAATTACATCAAAACTAGTTAAACTATATCAACAATAGTTTAATAATTTACTTACTTACCTATATTACGTTTTATTTCGACAATTTCCGGTCGCCATCTTTAATTATTAATTTTCCTTTGCTTATATTTGGTTTTTTCAAATTGTCGCCCAGAATGACAAAAATCACTGCAGAAGACCGTATTCTGATCAAAAATTTGCGATTTGGAAAACATTGGGGTGCTAGAAAAATGATCAAAGAGTTTTAAAACAAAGCTCGGAATACAGCTAGACATTACAGCATAACTGGACATTACAGCAGAATGGAGCTCCATCTCACACAGCCAGAAATACTATCAACTTTCTTCGTCGTGAGAATGTTAATTTCATCGATCCAGGCATGTGGCCACCGAACAGCCCAGATTTAAACCCAGTAGATTATGCAACATGGAGTGTTTAGATGATTTCTGATTAGCTAAATATTGTACATTAAGAATTAAAATTAATTATATTATGCTTTGAATTAACTCATGTCTTACGGAGATGCTTTCACTTTTTTGAGATTGCCTATGTATTATGACCACAGTGTTTTTAATTATTTATGTAGGTATAAGTAATTTGTAACAACCCTGTATATCCTTTTTTATGAACATACGTAATAATATTCACACTGTTTCATACTCTGTTGTACAATATAAATAGTTTTGAGTGATAATAATAAATTAAAAGTGCTGAAAGTTTTAACTATAGAATTTCGATAATCAAAACATATACTTCAATTCTATTAATTTGATTAGATTTTATTAAAGTACCGTTGACAAGTGGAACCGATACGGGAGTGGCAAATTCTCAAACTGATTCCAGAAAAGGGTGGGTATCTCTTTAATAATGCACGCATTGTATTGTGGATGTCTTGTTTCATATAAATATATAGTATCTAGTCTGTGAGGCAACACGTGACCCGGGATTGCCGCGCGATTCGAAGCTCCATCAGCAGCTGACGGGCCCGCAGTCTCCGAGTGGTGTGGAGTCCATCTTCGCCGGTAATTGGCTAATCTCCCGCCATCCTGTCACCCGCCGGCGGGCGGACAAAGCGAAGGGATTTAGTCCGTTTCTAGATTTTCCCGCGTCGGTCGCCTTCGCGCGCGCGGGAACCATCCGGAATATTATATTCGCCGCCATATTACAACGCGGCGCAGCTCGGCGCGGCCGGCGCTAACTGGATTAAATCATATTTGTTTCGTTGCGTCGACACTTCGCGTCACGACCGAGCGGCCCGCGCCGGCCGACGGGAGAAGAAGAAGAAGAAGTTTAGTCATGCATTGTGATGGTGACAGTGGCGGTGACGGTGTTCGGTGCTAATTCGGTGAAAATCTTTACAAGTTCGTTGTGTTTCTATGATAAAGTGTGTAAGTAGTCGCTGTGTTAGTTTTCTCATGTGTTCACAATCAAAAATCAGCATAATACGAGAGATTGTAAGCTTTTAACATCTCTATTGTAATGGTACGTATTATATACGCAGTACGTGGCTTTGAAGCGGTGGATTTACATCGGTCGGTTCAACATTGTCACCATGCAAAATGCACAGACAGCGTTTAATAGATTATATTTTGTACGGGTCACGCTCGATATTAATACATACCTAAATCAATTACATGAGCGAATATTTAAACGCTGTCTTTGCATTATACATGGATAGAAAATTGAATCAATCTGCACGGATGGCATATCCTAATGGTTCGTGGACACGCAACATCGCACATACGCCTTTTATCCATCAAAATTCAAAGACATCTTTGAATGACTCCCAGCTTAGTGTGTACTGATCTTACCCGGCGTGCTAATGTTAATTACTTACCGGCAGTATTAAATGTTATATTTTTTTCAAAAATAATATAATTCTTAATTAGCTGTTCTTTCGAGGGAGAGAAAAATGACAGTCCATATCCCTTCATCTTCTCATCTAAAAATGAGAGGCTGTGACGTTTAAATGCTGGCAAACACCGAAAAAATCAATATTTAAATTTCTTTCTATGTAGAGTATACAACGTTTTAAATCGAAAATAAAATGCAAAATATTATTAATGATTTTTAAATTGAATTTTTATTTATTAACTTCATTTTTATGGTAAGAGATAATTATTAATTTAAAAAATAACCAGCTTCGTATTTACTACTTTGACGTCGACAAGTTTTTGTATGTACAAGTGTGTGGTACTCTATCCTCTATGCCTATCCCGAAACGACGTGATGGTAATTTGGTTACATATTTTTGTCGAAAGTATGATTATTTTCAACAAAAAGATTGGAAAACTCGGAAAAGTTATACGAGATTGAAAAATATTATATGCAATGATACAGTAATATTTTTAATGTACTACACGTATGCAATACAAGTGAAGTTAATATTCTTTCTTATTTAAGAGAACACATTCTTATTGTGAAGTTGTAATTATTCAGAACAGACGGTCTGTGATATTTTAAATATGAATTAAATATATTAATTAGAAAGATATACATATAAAATAAATTTTATCGAAAAATATTGTCGCTGTAGCTTAGTTGGATAAAGCACCTTCCCCGGTTAGGAAAGAGATCCAGGTTCGAATCCCGGTGGCGCAACAACAATATTTTTCGATAAAATTGATTTTATATGTATATCTTTATAATTAATATATTTAAAATATTCTTTCTACTTTTCAAACTAAGCAAAGCGTCTCTGTGCCGTCAAAAGTAAGACTACCTGGGTGGTCTCTCGGGACGCACTTGGGACACTTGGCGAGCGTCTTACAGTTTGACCCGACACAACACAAGCACGTCAATGGAACGCTGTGTTAGTTTAGTTTTCCTCTTTCATAAAAACTATGCATAAAAATAGAACTAATTTGATGGCCATTTTGAAGTGACCAATCCATGACAATGACCTATATGTATACGTGTATGTACATCTGTTTATATGCAGCGCGTTTCGTTGCGACATAACCTATAAAAATAACACGCGCTCGTCCTAAACAGCGTCGACCTGTCTTCGCTTCGATTTGGCAGCAAATGTAAAAACACCGCGAATTTGTCATAAAAATGACGAACGTAATGGTTGAGGCTGAAGAGCGGTCAGTGTTCAGAGCCGGAGGACAATTATTTATTGATTGCAACGCCCGGGGCGGTCGTGACGGAGCGAAATATGGCGGAGGGCAAAACGTCACGGGTGTATTTACGGACCCGAGCCACTAAAAGAAATGTAGCACCGACGGAGTGTGGAACTGTGATCGCTCCGCTCGAGATGTACCTCTGACTGTCGACGTGTTACTAAAGGTATTTCTCTAAAGGTCCGCGGCAAAGATTTAGATGAGATACATCTCAATGTCGCGTACGCGTGGTTAGATTTAGTTTCTGGAGATAAACTCACGAGACAAAAACTCAAACCATTTTACACGGTGTACGTTCCGACAGTGAGATTTGACACGTGCATATAAACGTCACCTAAAACTGCCGTACATCCCTACAACTAATTATTCGAAATGTTGGATATAAGTTATTAGACATTAACGTAAGTCGTTAAATTACAAACATTTAATGCGTTTTGACTGCTACTGGGGGAATTTTAAATCATCCAAATGACGTTTATGACAATAATATATAACATTTAATGTCCGAGCGTGAGAATTGGGCTAATCTGCCGTGTATATCTGACCTTTCTGGCCGACGTTTCGGATCTCATTACAGGTTGTCTCCGAAGCATCTCATGGGAGCAAAATTCGTATCTTTGTGATTGTCTCGAGTTGAAAGTCTCCTAAAAATCTCTTCTGTGGACACGGACCGTAATGCATCGCAACAAAATACATCATAATCATGGTCTGTTGCTGCGTCTAATCTGCAACAAGCCTAATGAGCACTCTCAAGTTAAAATAGTGTAGTCTTCTGCAGGGTTCATTGCAGAGAGTTCGCGAGAAGGGTGCCAGCAGGAATAGTAGTTATCAGTAAAGCTTATCGACTGAAGATGAACATTAAGAAAGCATTGTTCATAGTAATCAATAATCAAAGTTTCTAAGATTTATTAATTTTAAATTAAATTAAATGTACGCTCTGAGGATATCAATTATGACTATCTCCTTAGCCGTCTGAAATTGTTCATCTTATCAGTGAGTATCGGTGAGTAGATCATCAATGGTATGATAGACTGCCACCAGATTGTTGGTCTGCTTGACTTTCACGCACCATTGAGGTCATCGAGACACAATTCATTGTTTTATTACAGTGGTAATGTCAGAACTCGTGCACTAGCTAACTCCGCAGTCCTCAGAGTGCATTCTTTGGGGAATGAATATGCGGGTTTTTGCTCTCAACTCAATGGTGGCGGATAAATTGCTACTTTACATTATATATTTATTATTTATTTATAATTGTGTATTGCACTTCTGTTATAATTTTATCTTATTTTACAAATTATGTAAATGCCTAAATAGGGCGTGCATAATAATAAATAAATAAATAATGTTCACTTGTCAATCGATGGTACTGATGTCAAATGATATAAAAGATTTAGTACCTTGGCTGGATTAAAGTGGACTGGAACTCAAACTTAATTGAAATAATGATTGAGACGACAATAAACAGCTTTATAAATATGAAGAAACTCTTCAGCAATTGAGACAAAAACATGACTGATATTAAAATGTTAACCAGACTGCTCTATAGAGTCGCAGACATGGAGGTATTTGATATGTAATTGTATATCGATGTATGCTAAAATAGTCTGGGTTGACCACAAGATATAGAAATAGCCGATAGACAAATAATGGAAAACACGAGACAAAAAACGATGCAGCGGACACCCTAAGTCTCAATGCAAGCGAAATATTCGAGTCAATGGGAGTGGCATGGCAAAGATTACCGAAGAGTGGGGCGGTTGTGTTATATAAGAAGCCTTTAATTCAGTAGTGGTCAACAATGGGTATGTTTATGATAATGACATACCAATTTGTTGCCTTAACAGTCCTCCTTACCGTTTGATCCACGACCAAGATAGTCACGCTGTTGTATTATACATCTAACTATCTTACCATTACGCCGTTTAGAGATTTATTCGAGTGGATAGAGCACCACACTCTTCTGTCTTGACACAATTCTCGACTCATCCGCATTCATACATCTTCTCATGGAAGTTCGTCGAATATTGAGGCTTCAAACATGACCGTATTCCAGTATTTAGTTTACCTGGTCGTACCAAGTTTTTTTCGGACGTTATCTATTTATGGATATATTATATATATATACATATTTTGAATAATACATGTCCGTTAAAAAGCATTTTAAGTATTCAAGAAATTTATTTATTTAATTTTTTTTTAAATCCGTGTCGCTTTGATTGGGTCGAGGCTGCTGAGGAATTGTCATATTTGTCTAATCTGTTTAAAGTCACTGTTTAACCTAACCCAAACTTCGATTGGCTTCTTTCTGCTTTCCTTCGTCACCGAGTATTTCTAAAACACTTAGAAGTAAAATTAAAAATTTAATAATTGAAGTCAGACTTCTCCTCTCGCTAATGACCACACACGGTATAATTATTTGTGAGAGTCTTAATAATAGTATGCTTATCAAATTTTATTTGAAGAATTTATTTGGCGGCACGCGAACTCCACAAAATAAATTGTTTAAAATACTTCACGTCTCGGATTGCCCCCACGTTCCCGGGACTGAATTCCGGCCTAATGAGGCCGTAATTCTTCTTTGCCCGCGAGAAATAGTCGGACAATCGACGCACTTGCGAGTTGAAAAACATTCGCGTACTTTATGTCAAACGTCACACGAATGTTAGCAATATTAATGTCACAATTTCACGTGTCGTCACAAGTTCGCGTTTTCGCTTTTCTGTCGAGACCAACGGCCGAAGTATTTATTTAATATTTCAATTGTATTAAATGGATGTATATATTTTCACTTTCATATATACAAAGTGTGGAGTAATATGTTTACCTCGCTTATTTTTACATCGAGACATGCGATTGGTTCGATTTTTTGCTCCAACCACAACGTTTAGGACCACATTGTTATACGACTACGTAAAATTTCAGTGTTTTTTTTTTAAATAATAATTTTTGTCGAAATAAAATCTTTCGATAGTTAATCATTTTTATAATCTTAATTTATTTTTTAAAATCAAATCAAAATGACTTTTTATTTAGGAGAACACATTCTTATTGTGAAGTTGTAATTATTCAGAACATAGGTCTGCGATATTTTAAATATGAATTAAATATATTAATTATAAAGATATACATATAAATCAATTTTATCGAAAAATATTGTTGTTGCGCCACCGGGATTCGAACCTGGATCTCTCTAACCGGGGAAGGTGCTTTATCCAACTAAGCTACAGCGACATTATTTTTAGCGACAATTTTCGACCCTATATGTTACCTTTTTGATATTAATACATTTAATCGTTCCATCATTTGACAGAGTCATCTACCTTATTTTTACAGAATCTCAAATACCTTGATTTTATTTGATTGATTTTATATGTATATCTTTATAATTAATATATTTAATTAATATTTAAAATATCACAGACCGTCTGTTCTGAATAATTACAACTTCACAATAAGAATGTGTTCTCCTAAATAATAAAGTTGTATCAATGTGTCCAAAATTTAATAAAAATGAATTGATAATTCTGGCGTCTGCTATCAGTTTACTCAAAGGTATTTGAGATTCTGTAAAAATAAGGTAGATGGCTCTGTCAAATGATGGAACGATTAAATGTATTAATATCAAAAAGGTAACATATAGGGTCGAAAATTGTCGTTAAAAATAATGTCGCTGTAGCTTAGTTGGATAAAGCACCTTCCCCGGTTAGGAAAGAGATCCAGGTTCGTATCCCGGTGGCGCAACAACAATATTTTTCGATAAAATTGATTTTATATGTATATCTTTATAATTAATATATTTAATTCATATTTAAAATATCACAGAGCGTCTGTTCTGAATAATTACAACTTCACAATAAGAATGTGTTCTCCTAAAAAAACAAAATTACTTTGTTTGGCGAGATAATTGCACACTCGTGTAACGATTATGTATAAAAATGATGAACGTATTATAACAGCGATTACACGTGTATATTTATTTCCATATATAAGTACACACATAAAATAATTTTATAAAAAAAAAATGTCTCTAGAGGAAGTTGAAGAGAGATAAATAAATTGAAATGGAGATACATAAAATATCTGGATATTTGTTATATTTTTTCTTCTACTCACAATCAGATGAGACTCGGCTCGTAATGCACTTCCTGGGACGTTCTCACAGCTGGTCTCTAATGAGATTTTAGCTAGAGTGGGTGGATTATTGCAATGAAACAGAACTAACGATTGGCGTTTTATTTACAGATTGAATTTATACTTGTTTGTTATATTATAAAAAGTATAAGATAAACGTGGTACACAGATGTATTCGAAGAGCCGGCCAGGAGAAGAGTGATCGGTTCTAGGCTTTCTCGAACTGGTTACGGCGCCACGTATTGTTGTTTAGTTCGGTGGCTGTCGGTCGGTACTGTATGGCTATTGAGTGATTTCTTACGTCTGTTGGACGCTTGTAAGACCACCACACATATGTCCACCGCTGTGGCACTCTTCCATATCTTCTTCGGTCCAGGATATAATAATGTGGCTGAAGAATTGGAGGAATCTTTTATTCACTGCTATAGATAGGACTTGCTATGGTTGAATTACAGGATACATCAATACATTGTTAGATTTAATTGATATTTGATTTATTTTGAAAGAATATTTAACTATCTAATCTGAGGCTTATTGTTTACTAGTAAAATTTCAATGTCGTCTGTGAGAAATTTTATATATTTTTTTTTTCACTATCCTTTGTCAACTGGGCCGTTTTAACCCTTCCCAAACCATGCAGTAACACAGGTCTACCGCTCTATTTAAACCTGTAATATTTAGGTAAATACACGCAATAAGCAATTCATTTTTTAGTTAATTTGAAAGATAATATTTACGCTTAGAAATGACTAGTGAAAAATTAAATATGTAAGGCGAATCCTACAAAAATAATTCTCTTTCAATTCAATCCGTCGTAAATTTAATACATTGATAAAAATACCATTTGTGGCAAGACAGAAAAAAATGACAATAATTTCACAATGAAAAGAAAGAATTACAAACATAAGAATATAACAGTGTTTTTTTCTTACTAGTTAAAGAAAGAGCGATTAAAAGGAAGGTTGTTTTATACAATGCAACCTCTTATACAGGATTTGATGAATACTCCAAATTATATATTATTTTTATATTTAATGTAAATTAGTAAATTTATGGCCTTAACAATTTTTTTAAGTAACACGAGTTGACAGCATGGTTCCGTACGAGCGTTTTATATCACGGTATAATAACGATTAGCATAACAAATCAATCAATTATGTTTACAAAGCTATCGAAACACGGTGTTACATTATTTGACACACCAGTCATGCATATCAGAAATATATTTACGATACCTTAGACAGACCCGACAGACGCTGACGCCTGTTGGAGCTGATCCGTCAATCTAGTCAACAAAACAATCTTGTCATTTCATTGAGATCAAACAAGACGGATTCACCTAAAGAGCGATTTGTATCTCATGTCCATCGGCGTGGAAAAACTTGCCTCCCGGCATCAGAAGCAGCATCAGTAGAGGCAAATATCAATCAACAGGTCCACTTTGAAGTGACCCAAATCTAATTCACTTTTTCTATCGCATTATCTTTCCACTGGCACATGATAACAGGCCCGAGTCAGTTTACCTGTATGTCTTAAAAATCACATTTCGTTTTAATTTTTTTTTTAATTGTCTCAGAATCTTGTCATACTACCCCTGCGTACAATACGTTTTTTAATTTAAAAAACTTTCATAAATTTAGTTTTTTTAATATACAGGACATTAAATGAGCCTGGCAAATAGTTTTAATATGATATTAAGGTACAATGTAAAAACATTTTGACAAACGTAGACTCGGAGGTCAGTCTCCCGCGTGACAGGTGAGATACTAACCAATGAAATGCCGACGAATATGAATGAGATGTGATTATGTACGTTTACAATTAACTTAAGCCTTCAAAGTTAAATATATATATATATATATATACAGGATGGCCCAAAAAAGTGAGAACATTTCGTAAAATGTGATATAATTACATCAAAATTAGTTTAACTATATCAACAATAGCTTAAATAGTTTACTAATTTACTTACTTACCTATATTACGTTTTATTTCGACAATTTCCGTTCGCCATCTTTGATTATTAATTTTCCCATTGTTTATATTTGGTTTTTTCAAATTGTCTCCCAGAATGACAAAAATCACTGCAGAAAATTTTCGAATCGGAAAACGTCGGGATGCTAGGAAAATGATCAAAGAGTTTCAAAACAAAGACTGTAGTATAGCTTGACATTACAGCGGGACGGAGCTCCATCTCACACAGCCAGAAATACAATCAACTTTCTTCGTCTTGAGAATGTTAATTTCATCGAGCCAGGCATGTGGCAGATTTAAACCCAGTAGATAATACAATATGGGGTATTTTGATGATTTCTGATTAGCGAAATATTGTGCAAAAAAATTGCATTAAGTATTATAATTAATTATATTATGTTTTGAAATAACTCGTGTATTACGAGATGTTCTCACTTTTTTGGCCTAACCTGTATATATATATTGAAATTTGATTGTGTATCAAAATATTAACATAAAGACAGTATTATTAGATTCAACTGGAAAGATATACAGAAAATAATTATTCATAGAAAAAATATTTTGTTGCTAACGGGATACGAACTTGGACCTCTTCCTATTCAGTTAGCAACTAAATATTTTTCGAAAAATATTTATTTCTATGTATATTTCTAGTTGATTCATTTAATTTGTATTAAAAATACCGCAAATTGCAACTGCACAACAAAAATGTGTTATTCTTAAATTTTTTTTTATTTTTTTACTTATATGACAATTTGACACTGTTCTAAAAGCGGATTAACACTATGGTGGAGCGCACGCTTAGCGTGTGAGATATTACGTACGGAATCGATACTTGGCGTCACCAAAATCTGATTCCGGTAAAGAAACAAATAAAACGCAAGGTAAAACTGACAATATATAATGTTACGACATATTCGAATGTGCTATTTCTGAAGCTGTTTTTTTTAAAATGTTACTGGGATATTCGCTGAATAAACATGCTATTTTAAAATTGAGTTTAAATCCAGTGTCGTAGTCTCGAGATACGTCTGATTTTCTTTTTGTACGCACACCGCATTACAAGATGATGTACAGGTTACCGTGCAGCAGGCGCACAGCCACCGTCGGTACAGATTACTTCGTCATTACCATTTCAATGTGTTAAAAAATGTTTTTTAAATGCAACTGCGTTGACATATTTTATTTATCTATCAATCAACGAGGCAGCCCTGGATCCCGTGTGTAACATGAATTCAATTAAATTCGTCAAAATTATCAAATAAATATCCGATATGTTAAAATATTGCTTATTTATTTAATTAAACCCGTGTTTTAATTTTAAAATTTCTTACTATTGAAATGGGCAGGGCGGCCACTCTTTCCCGAGTTTTCCCTCATCAATTCCATATCCCGATGTATGATAGACTTAATATTATGGTAAAAAACATACGATGGAATCAAATAATCACAAGGGTAATTGGCTTAAAATCATTTAAAGATCTATTCCCCGCACCCCCTGGTTCTCCGAAAGATAAGTCACTAAGAGAACATTATCAAATATATCTAGAATGAGAATTGGGTAATATCAGGTGGCTTCCCATTTATTCAGATTGAACTTGATAGATTCCTCGATGTGTGAGTGTGGTGCCGAGGAGGAGACCCTGGACCATATCTGTTTTGCTTGTCTTGTTGTTTTTTTAAGTCATCTCGTAAATGCTAAATTTCAACTCCCGGCTAACTTGTGTCATCTTCTTTCCCTTAACTCGCCACATTTAATCTATATAATAGCAATTTTTTGAACAACAATGATATTAACTTGTAATATAATGTTCCCTAATCTATAATATTGTTGTACTTTTTTCTGTAAAATAATGTTTTTGCTTGATTAATGCCAAAGATCACTCTTGAAGGGTGGATTGCCTGTTTAAAAGAAGAAGAAGAAGTTATAAACATTTACACTAATGATTTATTATTTTGTATCTTGTCCTTACTTACAGACCTATGAATATTTTTGTAAACATATTCGCAATTAACTTTGATTCAACTACGCGACTATATTTAATCAGAATTTGATTAATGTTAATGTGTAATCTTCTGTAATAGAATTTGATGTATTTGTATTGCCATATTTTTCGATGTTATTTGAATTAAAAACGATCAAGACATTTTCCTTTGATAATGATATACGAATGATGTGACTAGATGCGTAACGTGACAAATTTGACTGAAGTGTCCGCTGAATAAATTTATTCTGTCATGAAAAATTTTGAAGCTAAATAATGCACAGATTTAAATTTTATTACTCTTTGAGAAACATCTCAATAACAAAAAGGAATTCTTAATTGGTATATTTGTAGTGAGGCGATAGTGAACGCGACCTCACTCGGAATAAACAGAGCAGACATCCCGAATGACAGTGAGTCAGAAGCGACAACTGTTTTCCCGCGATTTTCAGCTAATTTAAATTTATTTTATACGAAAATAAAATTGCGGCCGACGCCATTGTGTTCGAGACAATTTAAATGTGGAACATCGAAAACTGGGAACCGAATTAATTGGCCAACACGTGTTGGACAATATGGCTCTACGCGGAGACAGAAATTAATGTTCATTTACCAATCAGCCGGATCTCTGAAGACTTGTCCTATATTTAATTGGATTTGTTTATAATACATATTATTCCTTTGTTTAGGGGCCAAAAATAAACGTATGAACAAGATAACTGACTAGTTTAGTCGGTGAGAGCCAGGAATATGAATCCTGACAAATTTTTTGCACGATTTGCGACTATGGATGAGGTCTGAATTCGGTAACATCAACCAGAGTCCAAACAACAATCGAAACAGTGGCGTACCAAATTCACCACCTTGACAAAATGCAGTTTTATCACCTGACATTAGATGGTGTCAGATCCTGGAATTATAAGAGCATTAATACTTGGATAAAACACGCAACAAAATAATTATTTTTTACGTTGCAAGAAGACACTCAAGTCACCTGAAAAGAAAAATATGTATTTTTTTCTGAAAAATCAAAACGTACAGAGCAAATCTGACGAGAATTATCTACGTTGGTGTATTAGGATTGGAGAGAAGTCTTCCAGAAATAGATATGATGATATATTTACTATTTTAATGATGATTTATCGACTTCAGTTTTGTTTCAAAGAATTATCACTTCTTTAGAAAGATATTGATTTGTAGGGACAGATTTGACATTCAAATAAATAATGATATATTCTATGAACATGAATTTCATTACTTATGTTCGCCTGTCCGTCCGTGGCGCGTAGTAATATAAAACAAACACAATATTAAGCCATCTGTAAACATAAATCATAGAGTGACATGGCTACATTAAACAAATAAGATCTGCTGTCAAATCTACCACATGTAAGTGTGTAGTTATCGCGTCAAAGTAAATTTTCGGCGATTTCTTAAAGAAATTAGGGTTATAAAAATGATTAATAATTAAGTCACTATTGATTTTCACGGTCGTCCAGAACATTCTGTGTTGAATTATCTGAGCTATTCTGCCGCGTGGGTAAGACAAGTCTGAGACACACGGCATAATAGACCAGAAAACTCAACACAGAAGGTGAAGAATTTTACGGGTACTCTTATTTATTAAATTTAAACAAACTCAATGTCTGAAAAAATTGCAGTTTAATTTAAGTTTAGTTACTGAAATATTTGAGTTATTAGTATATGATGAGAATTCATTACTTTGGAGTACAGAAAGTGGCTGTTCATGCTCTTCCCCGCTCTTTGCCTAATTCAAATATTTCCCTCAACACTTCTACCGATTATTCTCATCCTCCTCGAGTTTTCTTCAGCAGTCAGCAGCAGTTGCTGGCCGTCGCGCCGAGACACTAGTCAATATTTTAATCTGCAAAATATCAATCTTCGTCCGCGGACGTCAGATCCAGGTTACCTTCATGGTTCACTGCGCTGATCGCCGCTACCATAATTCACCTTCCTCAATTACTTAACAATTATTTCAAATGGTTTCCAGTTCCCCTGCACCTTCAGCTAAGGGCAGATTCAATTTAAATCAAGGTTTTGCGATCTCTTTAAAAATCATATTTTGTAACATTTAATTGAAATGTTGAAATGAAGCTAACAATCATTTTCATAGTATATCAGTCGGTACAATCTAATCTCTATATAAAATGTAATGCAAATTTAAAATCATCGACCGTATATTGCTGTTTTTTATGTAAATGCCTTCGATAGCTGGTTCCCAGGTTTCTGATTAACAATAAGCACACATATGATATATGAACTGCACTCACCTTTTTAATTTTGCTGTCTTTGTTGTCTTCTTTAGATTTAGACCGACCGAAGCGCGCATTGGTGGTTTATTTGGACCGCTGGACTGGTCGATGCACGGGATGTAATAAGAATAACGCCTGTCGGTTACCGTCTTAACCTTCCGAAAAAAGGGCGATAATACTCACACACACACACATGTACATTATTATAAACCAGGAAATCCTGTGGTGCCAATCGAAGTAACAAGGCGCGTAAACAGCTGTGTTTTAAAACGCAAATACTTTCAAAAAAAAAATCCTTTTCAGTCATTGTCATTGCTGTTGTCGATCCACTGTTTCATGAAAGTGTCCACATAATTCTGCCACTCTCTTCGGTACTCTGTAATCTTTGCCTTGTCACTCCTACTGCTCCGATATTCCGCCCTCACCGAGAGGATTCCCAAGCGGGCAGAAGGACATTGCGCGACCATAGTTCGATATCGAAGATACGTCTTCAGACAGGTATTGTCGGACGCCATCGACCCCAGGAGAACGATGATAGATGATAGTCTTAGGTTCTTGGGTAATCCGTTATCATTATCATTTTAAGCGCCACATTCCGTTGGTCGTGAAAAATTTGAAACTCTGTATTAAAATTCTTTGCTTCTCTCAAGTTAAATCTAATATCATAAAACTCGTCAGTTTCTTTGTACCCTTTAAATTTATTTAGTTGTCTGCAAATAAAAATATATTTTTGAAAATCTTTCAAGACAACCGACCGTGTAAAGCGACAAAAAATCAAAGCTGTCATATTTTCCTTGGCTGTCACACATGTTGTCAGAGTCAATTTGATGAACACATTTCAGCTGTCCGGAAATATAATATTGGCTATATGCTAACTTGACAACTCGTAACAGACATGTCAGTTCATTGAAATCGTGAAGTAATCTAGCGGACTTAAACCGATGTCTTTCGTGTTAAACATTGCTTAGTACTCAGGGGGATTATATCACATTAAAAGTTTCAGTACTGCATTTATTGTGATTCTTCTACTTTGTGTAGTCGAAGGCAGTGGCGTAATTACGCCACGTTAGTTGTGTGGGGGGGGCTACATTAGGTTTACTTTCAATACTTTTGTCCAAATGATTTTTTTCAAGCACTGATATTTTATTAAAATCACCACAGAAAGAACAGGAAATTAAATTCTTCAGCTATGATGTTCTCCTTCTTCCAAGTCTTCGACTTCCAATTCAATCTTTCCCTGCTTTCTTCTTATATTTATGCAAGATCGGATAATCCTCTGGATGTCTCGTCTCATCACATGTCCAAGATACTAAAGTTTACGAATCTTTTGAGCTAATCTGCCGTGTATATCTGACCTATTTGGCTGACGTTTCGGATCTCATTGCAGGGTTCATCATCAGTCGTGTATGATTGTTAGTGTTATGGTTAAGTACTGGCTTGCAGTACCGTGTCGAAAACAGGTGTTGCGTGAAGTGAATGGTGTTGTATTACGCACATCAGCCCTGATGATGAACCCAGGAATGGGATTCGAAAGGTCAGATATACACGGCAAAACAGCACAGAAAACTATACACAGAAGATTTATATTTTTTATTCATCCGAACCATAAAATCTTCATTCGTAATTCTATCCATCCAGCTTATTTTGAGCATTTTTCTGTAGATCCACATCTCAAATGCATCAAGTGTCTTTATTATTTCTTCGATAAGCGTCTACGCTTCCATTACATAAAATAATATCAAGAAACATATAACTATATATGTATATAATGATTCGCATTCGTAATCTAAAATTGAAATTATGACTGCAGAATATCTTTTTCATACGGATAAAGGTTGCACAAGCTTGTTCGATGCGCTGTTTGATTTCACCAGAAGTATCCCATCATTCATTTATATTGCAACCCAGGTGGACAATACTTTGTGTCTTCTCCAATTTCGTTCCAAATTTCTCATGAGTATTTCTTAAATACGTGAAAACATTATCGATGTAAACAGTGGTGCCCGATAAAAATGTTAATTAAGGATTATCGCCGAAAATCGCCCAATATACATTTTTTCCACCTTGCATTGGACGTTAAAGAAGTCATCATTAAAAGGCTGAAAGTATTTGAGACGTGTGGCAAAGATTTCCTGTTTGGCCATATTGCCTATAAATCTTATTTCTCTTCTTATAGTCTGGTCCCTTTTTAGATTCGCCTCATTCTTGGGATGCTGAGTCTCAATTGCCTTTTCAGCATTCCAAGAGACGATTGCCAAGGAGATTTACATACACTATCTTGTAGAGTAACATTGCATATCGTCTTTGGATGTTTTCTAGTGATGGATTTAAGGGTTCTCATCTCTTCATCATTTTCAGCTTATAGTCTTTGTGGTGTCATCTCTACATTCAATACCATATTATAAGTGATTTTCGCACTTCTTATATATTTTATTTTGCTACATATTCTCATGTTATAATTATCAAATGAAGGAAAGCTGCATGTTTCACACATGTTTTCCGCAATGAGAAATATGATCTCTTTAAAAATTAGTGTGTAGTGTAGTGATTATCGAGGCTAATAACATAACTTGAAAAAATGTTCCAATATTAAAAAAACAATTGATTAATCGGCATAGTGCAACTTCGATGGAAGGACGGCACGTGAAGAAAAATTAGAAAACTCACAAATTAACGATTCTCTCTGGATTTCGACATGTAATGTGTTACAGTGATCTCTTAATCTCAAAAACTTAAAAAATACCTTCAAATCACAACAAACTTCCCAAATAAAGGGTGTTTTTTTATAGAGGTATAGAACTTTAAAATTAAATAAAACACATAAAAATCGTGGTAATGGCCATGGTATTTACTTTATTGTATGAACAATTGTATGCCATTAGTGTTTAAATATGATTTCGCGCATATGGGCGTCGCGGCTGGCTCTAATAAAGCACAATCTGGATGTTTCGATCACTTCATGGAGTGTTGGCTTGCAAGTCGTCTATCGTCTTTGATTTGTCGGCGTAGACCAGCCACTTCACATATCTCTACAGAAAATAATCCAAAAGTGTCAAATCACACGATCTTGGAGGACAATTCACAGGTCGAACTCATACGCGAAATTATGCGCTCATCGAATGTTTCCTTCAATAATTTGATTGTGGCGCTGAGTGGTATGTTGCACCGTCTTGTTGAAGCCACAGCTCAACAATACAAGAAGTCAGTTATCATGGATCTATTGCTGTGCACGATGGCGAATCGACTAATTGCTCGACTCCACTGCAGCAACAGCTTCTGCGGTGCGCTCTGTACAACATCTCTGCGGATGCGTATTATCAATTAGAATATGCGTGTTGCGAAAAAGATCCATGGTTATTCGAATTACTTACTCGGATGGACGATTATGTCGACCGTAAAATGGACGGTGAGTTTCGCGAACTGAACCACGATTTTCGTAATAAATTTGCACAATTTGCAAGCGTTGTTCTATTCATGGTAAAATAGCAAACTAAACTGAGCACAAATCAGCTGTCAGCTGTCGAATTGGCCGTCGCATAAAAGAGTGTTGCCAAATCAAAAAACAAACCTCTAAAAAACACCTTTAGCAGGACGCGCACTGATAATGAACACTGTTAACAGTGGGTGAGGAACTAGCTAAAGGTGCTGTGCACCAACTGTAGAGAATATGGAAAGACAGTGACACCAGCTAAATTATGTTGGTTCACACTCTTGTCTTTCCAACCTTCATGTATACAGCGGAGATTTGGACAGTCCGCAATAGCGACAAGCGGAAAATAAACACCTTCTAAATTTATTGCTGGTGAAGGATGTTTCGTATCCCGTGGACAGCGCGACGCGGTCATACGCGATCACTTCATGCATGCTTTAAATGCTCCGCATCCCTTGTATTCTAGAGTTAAAGCGCTTTCGACTTTTTGTTTCTAGCCGAAAACAGCACTTCTGCAAATAAATTTATCCTGTCCTTTATAGAGACACAGATACCAGCAACAGTGGATTTTATCATTCGTTCCGTATCCACAAAGTTTGAAAGTATTCGAATTTCAAGCATGCGCATTCAGTTCCGCCTATCAAGATCTTCGAATACTTGTACGCATTCGTTAACAGCATCCAACGTACAAAAACGACTTTTGTGCTTATGTGTATAATGCACAGAATAGCATACGAAGCGAGCGGATTGTTTCGACAGTTTGGCTTGAATACTCGAAGCAGAATTATTGAAAAATTAAATATCTTTCGATTATCTATTTAATTTATCATTTAAATAAAAAATAATACATAGAATGACATGGAGACTTCACCAACGTGTTCTAGACTTATCTGCAGCAGCGAATAAAAATTATTTCCAATTTTTCGGCCACACTATGCGTGTATCTCGAAAAGGAGATTATTCTATGTGAATAGATACATTGCATCTGGCTGGAGAGACCCTGGACCTGCAGCCAGTTCTGAGGGCGACTCAGGACCGGAACTTGTGGAGGTGCACCACGAGCCGAGTCTCATCTGATTGAGGCCACTATATGTCAATACAAACATGAAGGAAGGAAAAAAAAGCGTAAATAAAAAATATTTCGTTACCTAATTTGCTTTTCACTAGATTTTATTGTAGATGTTGAGAAAAAATGTGAAATATTTCCCACACTTTCGATTATTTATGGTGTTAGGTTTATTGCGTGGAGACACGCGTATTTTTATATTTATTGTAAGCTAAATAAATTACCATAATAAATATTTTTTAAATAATTTGACAGTATACTTCGTATTATAGTTCTCGCTTCCGGTAAGCCGTAATTTCTTATTATTTTATTTGATTTTAGGGAACAAAATATAGCCTTATTTATAAGTGCACCGCCTGACTAACTGAATTTTCTGTTCTGTTCAACGATAAATAATTTAACTTTAAATACAATACTGATGAAAAATATTTTTATGCGTGTGTATGAGAGAAAGTGAGAGAAAGTCATTCGAAGTCACCAATGAAGCTGAAAATTACTAAGGCTATGCCTAGATTGATACCGTTGGAGTCTATCATTACTTATTAGATGCAAAAGTAACCTTACAATACAAAAATAAATAAGAGCCAAATCTTTCATCAATGAGTGTGCCCATTATTATGAAAGTGGTCTAAGTCATGTTTGTATCGTTTCGAGATATTTAAAGGTTTGCCTTTGAATTGATTAAAAAATATTTTTACATTACACAATACAATGTTTCCAAAATTTATTAGTGTCGGAACGGACTTTAACCGAACACTTATACAGGGTGGCCAAACATAATATAATTAATTATAATTCTTAGTGTAATTTTTTTTTGCACAATATTTAACTAGTCAGAAATCATCAAAACACCCCATATTGCATAATCTACTGGGTTTAAATCTGGGCTGTTCGGTGGCCACATGCCTGGCTTGATGAAATTAACATTCTCACGATGAAGAAAGTTGATTGTATTTCTGGCTATGTGAGATGGAGCTCCGTCCTGCTGTAATGTCTAGCTATACTCCAGGATTTGTTTTGAAACTCTTTGATCATTTTCCTAGCATCCCGACGTTTTCCTATTCGCAAATTTTCTGCAGTGATTTTTGTCATTCTGGGCAACAATTTGAAAAAACCAAATATAAACAATGGGAAAGTTAATAATCAAAGATGCTGACCGGAAATTGTCGAAATAAAACGTAATATAGGTAAATAGGTAAGTAAGTAAATTAGTAAACTATTGTTGATATAGTTAAACTAATTTTGATATAATTATATCACCTGTATCTTGTCTTGAACTGACATATTACACAGAGTAAGTAAAGGGCGTGAGCATTAAACGTTACAATGTTCATAACTACGACATTGAAGTATTTGCTGAATAAACATATTTAAATATAAAACATTATATACTTATAATAATTTGTTTGAAATGTAACTTTATTAATTTATTCAAGTTTAGTTGCGGTCACTATTAATAATACCGGTGAAGTATAATTTATGAACTAATTACGAAGTAAAGAGCATTGCTGGATGACATTGCAGCATCCCGTACCAATGCAACGGAAAATAATTTACTGTATTTACATGTACAACATAAAAATAAAGCAGCATACAGTATACAGTGTAGAACCTACCAGAAATAAATTTAAAGAATTGATAACGACATGAAGTGACAGTGAGAAATATGAAGTGAGCTGAGGAACCCATGGGAAGACCCAATGTTGGAGCAAGGGACCAAGCCATCGACAGGTTCAACAAGGCCGTCGTCAGTAGGTGAGGAAATAATGGTTTTTATTTTTACCCTCACAAATGATAAAGTCACTCCATGCTTTGGTAATTCTGCATTCCTGCAGATGCAGAACACATAACTACAGATAAGATACAGCAAACATAACCACAAATAATATACAGTATGCACAACCACAAATAACTACACATAAGATACAGTATACATAAAAACAGTTATTGAATATATTCTGTAAAACGTATAGTTTATACCATCTGAAACAGACATCAGAATACCACGCCAACGTAACATAAACACAATAAAACTCCGCACTGTATTCCAATACACCACAAGAAAATCTCGAAATTACCACACAAATCCGGCGAGAATTAAAATTGGCTAATCACGACACATTAGTAACGGACTAAAATTACACGTCGGCCCACCTCGACAGACAAGATAATTGAACTAGCAGAATAATAAAACGCGTGACGTAACTTACACACTAAGATGCGCGAAGACGTACTAAAATGATGTTTTTTAAATTTATTTATTATTTTACAAATTCTAGAACATTCGAGAATCATTTAAATTAAATCCTCCCGCAATCTCTCCCGCCTTTATTATCTGTCGTAAAAAGACACCCCTGGAAACCCCTTAGAATATATAGTCAGGCATCGTGTGCATATATAATATATTATACATTCTACAATATATAAGGAATAAGATTATTTCTGTAAATGACATGTGCCGATAGCAAGATATCAGGTTAACAATAAGACCAGTGGCGTTATTATGCCAGTGCAATCAATACAATAATAATAATGGATAATTTGTATAGCGCCATTTTCGTAAAAACTTTCACCTTTACACATCAACTGTTTATAGTTGTACAATTAGCTTTGCTTTTAAAATTAAAAATTGTTATTTTAACACATGGAAATGACTTCTTGAAATGGTGCGTTTTTAGATTATTTTTAAATAAAGTATCTGATGCACTGTTTCTTATGTCGGAGGGCAGAGTTCCACGCTTTTGGGCCCGCCACCGCAAATGCCCGTTCACTAAATTTAGACTTCTGGCAACGGTTGGTCGGTTCTACAATCCTTCCTGCAGCTGAAATAGAGGCTGACCTGAGAGTTTGACGTCTACCATTAAATTGTCTGGGATACAAAGCTCTTGAAGATATAGAGGCGCCATGTAATGTGTCGCCTTGTACAATTTAATTTCAACTCTTTCAGAGCTAATATAGTTCGTGTAAAAGGTATGTTATATGTGAGAATTTGGAAACTCTATATATTATCCGTGCTGTCGCATTTAGAATGGATTGTAATCTATCCAGCTGAAACATTGACAAGCCAGTATAGATGCTGTTACAATAGTCCACACGTGACACCACAAATACATTTATAAGTAGAACTAGAAGATGTCTCCGAATACTATTAATCTGTCTCAGTCGATGGCAGCATGCACTGACAGTTTTACTGATTTGTGTATTCATTGAAAGATCTGAATCAATGTGCACGCCCAACAACTTAACTGCAGATTTAGCATTCGCAGACATTGATTCCTGTATTAAGTGTTGCCTTCTAGGTGTTGCTGTCCATAGTAGTTCTGTGCATTAATAATAAATAAAAAATTGAGTCGTAGTACATTGTGTTATATTGTTACAATAGAATAACACATTGCAGCAAAGTAAGACATATATTTGGGTACCCTACCTGCTACACTAGTATTTTACTGTATTATAGCAGACAGTGCTTTTTTGGTATAGTAGTAAACAAAGTGTAATGTTCAATGTACAAAAAAAATATATAGAGAGTAAAACAAGATGCAATTAGATAGCATTTAAAAATATATATAAAGAGCATTGGGGCCACATTAGATAGGGGACATACCTTTCTCAGCGTTAATAATAATCCACAGAATTAATTAATGGAATTATCATATTTAAAAAACGTGTATTAAGAAAACACTCGAAAACATTATCAATCTACACAACAATACCTGGTTAATAAAACCAGACCATGTTAAAGTATTTTTTAATTGCAGGTGTATGTAAATGCCTAAGAATACTATTTTTCATGAAATCGTGAGACAAATTTTTCTTTGTATTTAATGGATAAACCACGCAATATTAATATTCGTATATCTTATATGCAATTATGACTTAACTCCTCTTTTTTCCATTCTGCATTGAGGTTCAATTTTTATATTTACGCCACTGGTAAAGACAGTTTTATTTATATATTTTTTATCTGTTACACGTTCAGCCCGCATTTTATTCCAATCAGTTAACATTTCTCCGAGCTCTCCAATTTTCAAAATCCTATGAAAGGCATAATCATTGTTGGTGGATACTAATAATAATAATAATAATGTGTTTATTCCAGCGTGATCAGGTTTTTTTTAACCCGATTCGCCATACAGATAATACATATTATGTTATGCATTAAAAGTTATGAAATAAATATAATGCTATGAAAAAGAAAACCAAGGAAAATATTAATAAATAAAAAAATTTTTTTTTTTTTTTATAAAAAGTAAAAAGTTCACACATATATATATATACACACAAAATATAAATATTACATATATACATAACTACTTTAGTCACGGCCATTGTTGTATATTCTGTAGGCGTTGCCATTCTCTGGTCAGGGAACCAGCTTATGAGAGCGCCGATTGCACCAGAGAGTTGGTGCTGATCTCGGAACGAATCCATGTATACGGACTTCGCTAAACATTGTAGATGCGCTGCAATAATGCGCCAACCCGAACAGTATTCTGTATGAGTTGTTGTACTGAATTCGGAGACGGTTATACGTATGATGGAATTATACCCTCGAGTTTTGGAGATTTATCAATAAATCTTGACATGCATCGATTGGCCATGCTGCACTGCGTACAAAATACAGTTCACAATTAATGACAGCTCGCTCTGCACTATTTGTGTAACGCTCTTTACGTGTTAATTTTATCCGTAAAGTAAGGTTCGAGTATTAAAAAGACTCAGATTGTCAGCAGAAAACACAAATGTAAAGATATTTTTCCATTTCCGAGAGGTCGCACACATCAATTATTCAGAGATGCGATTCGCAGCGCCTAGCAAGATGAACTGCTCACCTTTGTGCCATTTAGATGAATTAAGAATTTTCTCATTGAACACCCATCTCAATAAAAAAACTCTAAATGTGCTTTGTACTCGAAACCATCTCAAATATTGATGAGCTAAAAATCGAGATCTGTGACTCAATCACTGACATCTCTAAGCCATAACAGTGATTGAGTATCGGAAAAATATCGTGATTGGTGGCAATAATACATGTTTATTTTATTAAAGAATTTAATTTGTTCGCGGTTTTCAATATTTTCATTTGATTTATATATTTTTTATTTATTCTAGGAAGCTATGAATTACATATTATATATAAGCGAAGGAAACGTTTAAGAATTATTATCATAAACGAAAACTATTTAGGTGCTAATTTTTAGTTTATTTATTTCATGGGAAGCTTGATGGTCTAGTGGTTAAGACGCTGGCCTAGTGATCTAGTGGTTTGGGGATTTGTGCCCCGTTCCAGGAGACCAGAAAATTAATCCTATTTTCATAGTACAAGCGTTTAGCTTAATTTGAAAATAGTAAGAATATTGATGTGACATGTATTCCATGTATGTATCTATATTTAAAAAAATAATTTTTAAAACAGTGATCACATTCACAGTTTCCAATCACCAGTGACTCGAGTGTTATTAATCTTGAAGCTCTTTTAATAATATTTTTAGAACCATTAATTGAATGTTAATCAATAATAATACGAATGACTTGTCATTATCAATATCATAAGATGGAAAATTAAAACACATTTAATTGTGAAGTTACAATTTCAGACGTTAGTTTGCGTACTTATCCCGGTGGAAAAAAATAATATTTGTTCGATAGACAGTTGTTTCTGTACATCTTTCTAAATAATTAATTGAACATGTTTAAAATTCTTCTCCAACGGTTCCTGTCCAACGAGGCTGCTCGCTAATTGATGTTCCCCAATGAAGTCCACTACGACATCGTCCTGCCAGTGTAGTCTCCTTTTTTCCTATGCCTCTCTGGCGTAGACTATTAGATAGGTACTTTGCTGGTTCCTGGTCTTCCATGGAAGAGTTGTAGAACTGACCAACCGTTGCCAAAAGTCAAAGTTTCGAAACCGAGTAATTGCGGTGGCAGGCCCAAAAGCGTGGCCCTCCGTCATAAGAAACAGTACATCAGCGATTTTATTGAAGAGACTAAAGTCGTACTCTTTCAAAAATTCGTTTCCATAAGTGAAAATATTTTTTTTTAATTTTAAAAACAATTGATGTGTAAAGCGCCCTTGAGGTGAAAGTTTTTACGAAAATGGCGCTATACAAATTATACATTATTATTATTATTATTATTAACCAGCGTAGAGTACCAACTTTGATTGATTGGACCAATTTTACACATCATACAGTGTGTTATAACACCAACATAATCAAACATGTATTTTGTACAAATAAAATTGTGACTGTAAGACAGTTTTTTGAAGGGCACAGAAGGTTTTAAATTTGTAGCTTCTTTCTTGCTAAAATAAAATACGCGAGTAAATTTTTTGCTAGATCAGCGGAATCCATAAGGAAGTTATATACTTCATAAACGGTTTCCGGAAAGGGTGGGTCTCCTCAGTGTGTTATAACACTTTTACCAGGTGTTCGGACCAAGAATCATATCTTTCTAATATATGACGAGCCCTTTCGTTTTGTTTTATCAGTTTCGTAAGGGTAGATGAGTATAGGGTTAATCAAAATCTTGTAAAATGTATTTTTTATTTTTTTTTAAATAATAGAACCTGAACTGGTTGATGGGATTATCAATAATTAAACCTTCGATCGTATTTAAAATTTCTACTCAATTGATTTTGTCGCGTATCGAGAAGTTTTCGATTTTAGGCCAACATCCCTATTCGATGTTCATCTAGAATTTATGAATTTTGAGTGCCTCCTTGTGGACATGTCTGATTACTCTCTAGTCTCAAACATAAAAGTGATTGTCGGCATCCAGGATTATTTCAAAATTCTCAAAAATTTCTTCAGTCCTTGCAGAGGTTATACAATTAATATAATTGAGTGTCTTCGGCTGGGTAATGAAATAAACTGTACCTTGGATGAGATGCTCTCAAAGTATAATATAATATTATACTGCTTCAGTGAAGAGTATTTATGTTTGCGGCCACGGGGACATTAAATCGAATGTCAATAAAAATGGCCGCCTCATACGGCAGGTTCATATAATATATACTCGTATCAATTAGAATGCTGAACGGCACGCATATGCAAATACCATTTCCCTCGAGGAAATATTACAATAATTAATAAGACCATGCGATAGATAAACCAATCGTATAAATCAGAATTCTGAATGGTTATTCAATATTTAGACGTGATGACAAATTTAGACAATAATTTGTTCAAACTTTTGACATTTTTCCATAGTCCTCATTCTCATGTAACTTCATACGCCTACAATACTTTAATCATTAATTCTACTTTATACTTAAAATAACGTATAATATAAAAACGTTTTTTTACTTTTATTAGTTAAATTTGTTTTATTAACCACCGGTTTCGAAAAATACCATTCTTCTTCAAGATGTCAAAACTAATCAAAATATGTTGTTTCTTTACCAGAATCTATTTAAAAAAAAACAATAATTATTTTTTTTAAATACTCAAATTGTTACTTAATACAAATTTACTTTTAAATTTTTTTTTACTATTTACGACTCGTAGTTAAATTTAGTTGGTTGTTTATAATTTTTTGATTAGTTTTACACGCTTTATTTATCTCCAACGATACAAAATTATTTAATTTATGACCAACACCGTTTACATGCAAAATTGACAATCCCAATTTTTTATCAAAACCATGACCATTTTTTATCAAATGATTAGAACATTCTTTAATTTAATAATAATAACGTTCTTACAAGTTAATAAAGTCTACCTTGAGACAGGTGTTCACCTAATACGGACATGGAACATATCTAGTTAACTACTTAATTTTATATCGAGATAATATTCGAGACTCAATATTTTTTTTAATGTAACCTTTTTCACTTAACCTTATGTCATTAATGAGAAGTAGTAAAATAACCGTGATTGTGGTCTCGTGGTTAAGACGCTCGCCTAGTGATCTAGCGGTTGGGGGTTCGAGCCTCGTTCCAGGACGCCATCAAGATAGTCTTATTTTCATAGCACAAGCATTTATTAAGTATATTGATATGAGACGTTTTTTGTGTACTGATTTTTATTTTTTTTAAGATTAAAAATAAAACAAAATAATTGAATATTAGATTGTCAAATAAATTTGAAACCATTCATAATCAATAAATAATTATAAAAAAATAATCTAGCGCCAAAGATTATTTTCGATAGTTATCCATTGTCTTGAGTTACGCCTCAACCAATGCGGTCGTTTATAATCTTATGAGTTGCTGCCAATCCCATTAATAACGTTACTACGGTACATTGCTCAGCATTCAACAGCATCTGTACCATCCGCAAGTTAAAACATCTGCCTTAATACGTACGAGACATTAACACGCTACAAAACCTCAAAAAACATAACCCGATACGTATCATAATCTCAGCAAGAGAGGTTTTATTATATTACTCTGCATTATATATTATACATCATGACGGACGAGTCCTAGGAGCTAGCCGACCACTTCTCCGCAAATCGTTCTTTCGTCGACATCTCAAGCGAACCATTCCAGTCTTCAACTTCATACGTGCATTTAACTGTATACTCTTCGTACCTGTAGGTTCTCTTTTAAGGTAACTTTTGTAGGATCTCTTTTATTTGAATACCTTGCTCTATACACAGCATAAATAATCACACACGTACATTCATATACATGCACCAACACGCGTAAAACTAGAAGAAAGTTGGGGACTTTAGTTTCACCAAGCATAAAACCTTCTGATACGATCACACAATTAAGATCCTCACGAGTTAATCATAGGCAAGCAAACACAACCCCTAGAAACGTTTATGAAAGAGTGTTTATGCCAGAAAGTGAATTGATCGAAAGTTATAGATCAGAAGATTGTATGTGCTAGCGTCAGGCGTCAGCGCTCGCCTGTTTTTTAAGTTAATAACGTTAAAGCAGGTTGGACAAATATTAGCTACTTATAGTTGATGAATGTTTATTACCGGTAGATGCACAATTATATGCAATGAAAACGTGAAGCATCTGCTGAATAACTGATCGGAAAGCCGGCTGCGAGAGAAGTGAGTCATTCAGGTCAACTTCCTGGGCGATTGCGACGCGTTGTATTATTTTCAGTTTGTGGGTCGGTATTAGTTGTGCCTTTAAGATTGATGAGAGCCCTGTTTTGCGCATAGTTTTTTTCTGGGTGCGTGCAAATTGTCGAGGCGATAGATTTCCACAGTCTTATCCGTGTACACACACCATTATAGATCTTTTTTTAATGGTGATCGTTTAAACAAACACTTTCCCCATTCAGTAAGTACGACGCTATATATAAATAATTAGCACAGTAAAAATATTAAGTCTCTATTATAATGTAATATGAATTTGATTTATTTATTTATTTATTCAACGCCTGGATATTAGAATTACTCTATGAGCTGTTTATTGTTATTTTGCAGGGAGTGCAGCCGGGCGCCCGTCCAGTGGGGGCGGCGCGCGCGCAGGGGCCGCCGCCCTCCGCCCTCCCCCGCGCCGCGCCGGGGCGCGCGCCTGCCCGCCAGCCCGGCCATGGAGCTGCTCACGGCCGTGTACACCATGGCATCAGGCACGGTCAGTACCCTCGCAGTGTGTTGCGGGACCGCATACCCAACAGAAACTACCTAACTTTGAACAAAACATTTATATTTACTGGCTAACTGTAAACACAAAACACGCTTACAATTTTTCTGTAATACTTTATTTATATTCATTATCAAACTAATTTAATTTCTAAAAAAATATTCCATTCAGTAGTGTTCATCTACACTACATTGCACTGGCAATGCTGCGCTCTTTTGACGTAGGAATTCTAATTACAGAGTTCCTATGTTGGAGTCTGATCAAGAGTACATATCAGAAGGATATATTCGGTGTTGCGAGGGTAATGTATTTACTCCGCATCCCATAGCACTCCTACAAATCTCCCCATTTAAGTTCTAGGGTTCAATAGTTGTCATTATTAATTAACAACATATTCTCCTAGAATAAGAAAGTTCTGGTTCGTGTCCCGGTAAGAACCAAATATTTTTTCGATTGATAGATTTTCTCCGTATAAAATTTGCTTTCAGTAGTTTTTGAAAAAGTCCGTGATGGTACGTATTCCAGCTAGAACTAGCTAGGTACCTATATTCTAATAGCTTCCAAATTAAGCAAAAAACTACAATACCTTGGAAGTAGAATTGCATGTGATCCCAGAAGCTCGTTGGATATCAAAATCAGATTTATACCAATAAAAAAAACTTGAAATGCAAAAAAAAAAAAGTTTCAAATCACAAATAAGTCGATTGAAGAAAAATGAAATCATTAAAATATACATCTGAAGCACAGCACATCACGGAAGTAATATCTTAATAATTGGCCAAAGAGATAAATAGGTTAGAAGCATTCGAGATGTGGTGCTGAAGACGGATGGAAAGAATAAGTTGGACTGAGTGAATTATATTATTATACAAATTAAATGTATTAATTAGAAATATATACGCATAAAATCAATTTTATCAAAAGATATTCTTGTATGGAACGAACGATAGATGTATCAATTTGAAAAGTGTAACATATAAATTCGAAAATTTGTCGTCAATGCACTGTGTTGCCATAGCATAATCGGATAATGCAATCTTCCGGAAAGGAAGAGATCCAGGTTTGAATCCCGGTAACAAAATAAATATTTTTCGATAAAATTGATTTTATTGTATAGCTTTATAATTAATGCATTTAATTAGTATTTAAAATATCACAGATCAATGATCTAAATAATTCATGAGATTTTGAGGAGCCTATAATAGAAAATATTAAAAATTGAAAGGCCAATGCAGGGGCGTAACTACGCCAATGCAACAAAGCGGGGCATTGGGGCCCATGTTAGACAGGAGAAGAAAATGGTAGACGCCTAGCAATAATACATTTCGTATCAATATTTTCCCAGCGCTAACGTGGACTATTTAATCCACCACGGCAAGAAATGTCATTACGGCAATTATTTTCTTGAATGTGTATATATTATAAGAGAACATAAATTAATCTTACTAAGTGATGAGCAAAACTGTCAGTGCATGCCTCTATCAACTGAGACAGATTAAAAGTATTTACATTTATGCTAGCTGGCCAATATTACGGCTGGATAATATATGGAGTTTTCAAATTCTCTCATATAACATCAATTTTGCTACATTGGCTCAAGTTCCCTGAAAGAGTTGAATTTAAATTGTGCTGGCTGATGTACAAGGCGACACATAACATAGTGCCACTGTATCTTCTAAAGATTTGAATCCCAAACAATTTTAATAGTAGACGTCAAACTCTCAGGTCAGCCTCTATTTCAGCCGCAAGAAGGGTTGTAGAACCGAACAGCCGTTGCAAAAATCTAAACGGCCATTTGCGGTGACAGCCCCAAAAGTGTGGAACTCTTTGCCCCCCGTCATAAGAAACAATGCTTCAGAGACTAAAACACACCTTTAAAAAAATCATTTACCTAAGTTTAAATAACAAATTTTCATTTTTTAAGTGCAAAGATAATGCAGGACTATGAACAGTTTATGTGTAAAGTGTCCTTGAGGTGACATTTTGTACGAAAATGGTACTATAAAACTTATCTAATATTAATATTAAAAAAAACTATTGAAACATAAACAACAAATATATACTTTTGAAAATAGCAAAATTAGCTTTATGGTCAAAATTCATATTTTTATTTGTTAACTTTGTATTATTAACCACTTAATTGAGTTTAAATACATCTTCCTGTTTCGAAAAATACCATTATCTTCTTCAGGATGTCAATACTAACTATTATTAGTAGTTAATAAAACAAATATATGATACATATATTACAAAAGAAGAAGAGACAGTGATAAATTATTATTACTATACTTATTAGTAAAAAGTACAAAAACATCATTTTGATATCCTAAACTAATTTGGAAATAAAATCCTTCTTCATGCTGTGACTAACATGTTTATTCTTTAAAAATAGCAGTCCAATTGTTTTAAAACTGTGTTTAACCAATCTTCGAATTACAATTTAATAACAATAAAATAAAAACTACTTATTTAATTAAACAAGGAAATTAGGATAGTAATTACTTAATTAGGACAAAGCTGAACAACTATCGGGGGCGATATCAAACCATAAAATAATAAATGTATTTATTTATAATAGATTTATTATTTGACACTAATTATTGAATTAAAATGAAATTCAATACTTAGAAAGATAAACAACAACAAAAAAATCTATCGATAAAATATTTCGTTACCACTGGGACGCGAACTCGGAAAATAGATGTCTCACTTAAAGATTTACATATGTCAAAATTACAAATTACAAGTAACGCACTGAAAGTTCTACATTCGAGTATCTTTCATAGTGATTCATTTAATTTGTTTTAAATATCAAAGAGCTGTGTTCAAAAATTACAATTTCATATTAAAAGTTAAATAAATGTTGCAGTTCTAAAAAATTAATTAAAAATTTGTCAATTATCTTTTATCTCATTTTACCTTTAGTAATAATATATTTTTAAAGAGAACGAAAAAAAATCTATTTATCGAAAAAAAAATTGTTGCTACCGCAAAAATAACTACTTAAATATTTTTTCTATTAATAGATTTTTTCTGTATATTTTACTAGTTGATTAATTTAATTTGTATTAGTAATAATATAAGTATTAAGTTTATAATGAAGGGGTAGAAAAAAAAATGTCGGGAAAAATTAAAATGGGAACAATTAATTTTATATTTTATAGTAAATTCCTTCACTGGAGGCGAGAAGAGAATTATGGTTTTTACGTGGGGCTGTTAATGAGGTTTCGGAACATGCATTTTGAGAGAAAAAAAGTTTACCGTGCTTAGTATTAATTTTTAAGGGCGCACCTAATAAGGTGAGTACATTCCGATGCGTCAAAAATACGCGCGCAAAATATGCAAATTTGTTCTTGTAACTATTAGTTTGGTTGCAGACCCGACGGGGTGGGCCCGATAATATGAATGAAAAGTTACCTGGGGGACTAGGCCGAGGTCGAAGTTTTCCACCCTTAAATTCTAAACTCACACACTACAAGTTCAAAGGTTGTGGCGGGTGGTCGCGTTCACGCGGCCTTTCCTTCACCACGGTTCACTTTTATTAGTATTTCCGCCGGAAATAAAATGCGCCCCGGGTATTTCTGGGGGTGATCGGCTCGGACGGAGCTGTGCAGTGTTATGTGATGTAGTCGTTATCGATCCGGAACAACTTGGCGGAGCAAGATGCACGTCGTGGAGATTGCTATGGCGCTGTACACTCTTGTATCGGGAAAGGTGAGAAGATTGTTCTTATATCTTCTCTTTCATTCATACCGTCACCAGTTCATATAAATAATTATTACGATGTTACACCACCAAACTCTATCTTCAGCAGCAACCCTTGATTCTCTGCTAGACACTTGCCAACCTCTTTCAGGTTTTTGATATAATATTATCTACTAATCTTTGTTTCTTCATGTTTTCTCAATGGCCGCTACTTCTTACTTCCTGCATGTCATGTATTTACGTTACCGGTTCAGTTAGCTGTAGAACGACTGGCATTGTTGTTTTTTTATTTTCCCTCCAACGGTTCTCTTAACGTACGTAATCCATTTCCATTCTTAATGTAGCAGAAGTCGTAGTGAATTCTGCGAGTATCTTTATTTCTAAATCTTTCAATATATCAACACATAGCTGTAACGCCACTCCCTAACTACAAGAACACTCCGCAACCCTCTCTGGACACAAACAGTTGTTTACAAATAAAAACACCCCTGAATTGTTTTGTTGTCAAAACTACTCCGCAAGCACTTACAGCGTCTTTCTCTCGTCATGTTCTTGTAAAACCGTGGTAAACAGTTGATGACAATCGACAATTCAGGTTAATCCATGGTTTTCTGAAAACATCTCACATTACATAGTAATGACACGCGTTGGCAAAATTCTCTGGTCTCCATATGATTATTTATGTGCAGATAACCTGTGAAATATTTCCAAAATGAATGCACAACTATCCCAATTGGGCACAGATCTCGTCAACATAACAATAATATTGCTAATTAGGAGAACACACTCTTATTATGAAGTTGTAATTGTTCAGAACAGACGGTCTGTGATATTTTAAATATGAATTAAATATATTAATTAGAAAGATATACATATAAAATCAATTTTATCGAAAAAATATTGTTGTTGCTACACTGGCGTCTGCTATCAGTTTACTCAAAGGTATTTGAGATTCTGTAAAAATAAGGTAGATGGCTCTTTCAAATTATGGAACGATTAAATGTATTAATATCAAAATTGTCGCTAAAAATATTGTCGCTGTAACATAGTTGGATAATGCACCTTCCCCGGTTAGGAAAGAGATCCAGGTTCGAATCCCGGTGGCGCAACAACAATATTTTTCGATAAAATTGAGTTTATTTGTATATCTTTCTAATTAATATATTTAATTCATATTTAAAATATTGCTAATATATTTGTTTCGTATAATTTCTATAACTCATCCACAGCATTATTTATAAAATGTAAGTTATTTCACCCGCGAACCTCTACAATCTTCACTGATTGCGGGGTTCCGCGTTTATCCATAGCTTTCTAAAAACGTCACAATGGCGCTAAACAAAAATAATGGCAACAGCATTAGTCCAAGTAGGAGAGACAAATCGGATCTAAATGACATAAAAAAATATTTTTATATAAATAATTCAATTAAATAAAACCGTATTACTTTTCACTTCAAATTTTTAAATCGATTTTTCTTAAAAAAATTCCTAGTGGCGCACCCACGATCTTCTTTATTATGTATAGCTCTGGGCAGCACTAATAGTCCGCATCTGTTACTTGGGGATTGCAGTATTTACAGTTATTTATGGTTTTCTGGAAATGTCACATTTCGCAAATAATGATGCGAATTGCGAGAATGTCCTACGTCATATCGTGTAATACTCTGGAAGACCAGTGGCGGCTCGTGCGCTCAGCCACCAACACTATTTAATAATACTTTTGAAATTAGCAAAATTAGAAGAAAAAAAAACTACTTAATAACACTATTTTTAATGATATCATATTTTTTTGTTCTGATACAATTATACAGAACATAATTTCAAGAAACCAGCGAGTTAGATCCATTTTCATAGCACAAGCGTTTAGCGTAGTGGTAAAATTGTAAGAATTATTAAATTTAAAGAAAAAAAAAATAGAAATGCGTACATAGAATACGTGTCACGTCAATATTCTTACTATTTTCAAACTAAGCTAAACGCTTATGCAATGAAATATGACTACTTTGATGGCCTCCTGGAACGAGACTCGAACCCCCGACCACTAAATCACTAGGCGAGTATCGTAACCACTAGACCATAATCACGTCAAATATGATAAGTAGCTTAAAAATAAAGCTACACAAAAATGTATTTTTATAATTAATATAGTCACCACAGTGATTCGAACCCAGAACTTTCTATTGGCGTTCAATATAATACACATTTATATTACTGGCAGTCAGTCGGATGGAGGAGGGGGTTTGTTTTGCGCATGGTCCTAAAGAGTACTTAAGGATGACATTCACTTTGCTCTGTGTTCTAACCAACATGTTTCTAGTGATTCCACAAAGCACTAAATATTTTATCGCGGCTAAAAACTACTAAAGATAACCTTAAAATTGATTTCAATACACACACTTCAAGTTCGTCATCATTCTTTCTAGCTCCAACATCTGATCAAGAAATCAATGCCATTATAAATAACTTAAAATCCCACCGCGCCCCTGGAAATGATGAGATGATAGCAAAAATAGTAAAATGTAACAAAAAACTACTAAACAAACTTCTGAGCTATATTTACAACCAAAGTCTTACAACGGTTGAGTTTCCAAATGCACTAAAATTGGCTATAATTTGCTCAATATTCAAGAGTGGTGTGGACACACGCAATCCAGGACAGTACAGACCGATATCGCTACTAAGTATTTTTTCTAAAATCTTAGAAAAGATAGTAAAAGTATGACTTCTGAAATACCTGAATATTTATAAAATTACTTCAAAAAACCAACAGTTCAACAGAATATGCAACATGTCAACTAACAGAATTCCCAGTGACACAACGGTGAAATGATAATGTAAAGTAATCTATATTGACATTAGTTTTTAATTTTTTTATCATTCCGCTTCTATTATCATTTTTAGGCAGTAGCCGCCACTGCCTGGCACCTTAAATAATTCCAGGCAAATGTCGCATTCCGTAACAATGCAGACAACTAACATAACGCCGACTGTGACAGTTATTTAGGGCCTTGCGATCTACCGCATGTGCGACATTTAAAATATCAAAGTTTTTAATGGCCGCTTATTTAGTAGTGGTTCATGTAAAATGTGACAATGGGAGACAGCTTTCACGCCACTGAGCTGTGACACGCGAAGCTTTAGAAACAGAGTACTTTGGAAAGATTTGTAGATTTAAACAGTCGCTGGTTTTGTATATTATTGTATCAAATAATAATTTCATTGTTAATAATAGTGTTGCGTACAAAGCATAGAAGAATCTTAGAACAGGAAAGAACTGGCACTCGCCACAATCCGAATTCTGCTGACATCTCCAAAGATGTGGACTGTATATTTTAACTTACTATTTCATCATTGGTTCCGATACAGTATAGACGCGAAGTCTCTAGATTGTATAATATTGTAAACTGCACCGTACACGTATGACCGTACTAGTTCAAGGTCGCCAATCGACTAGTCGGAGGCTTGGTCGGGAAGGGAAGGGAAGGGTGGGGGGTGGGGGGAAGGCACATTGTATTATTTTTGTTCATTAATTAATATTTATACACCAAATAGTATACAATAAAGTCAACATCATAATTTTTATCCCCTTATGTTAGAGGAGTCAGGGGTCCAGAGTTCAATACTTGTTAACCAAGTCTTGGTAATCGTTTCTCTGCCATTCGCAAGACGTGTCAATACCACTTCAATTCAGATATTTTTATATTTAATATTAGGAATTCCATGCTGAGGATCTCCTTTACCGCGGTATTTCACATTTGATCCATTAATGTAACTCCTGCTTAAGATATAAACAAATATTAGATTTTTTTCTTAACATGGCTACTGTTAATTAATACGATCTAAGTTTGTGCCAATATAGCGTAAGTTCGTAATAAATAATATTTATTTAAAAGATATTATTATAGGATGGAGAAAAAATAAACCCAAAATAAAAAGATCGAGTAGAATGAGATAGACATATAATGTTTTAAGAACGAATTCTCAAAATTTGACATTCGGATACAGTGAGGTTTGATGGAGTTGGGTTGCAGGTGTCGGACTGGAGAGATTTCAATCTATCGTCAATCAATACGGCTAACAATCAACGTTCTCTGTAAGATGTGCGCGCGCACACACGATTTACCATCATCATAGCACACGCAAAATAATACAACACGCACACGAATTTAACAAGACAATGTTGACGACTTTTTTAGGTTACACAATCTTTCTACCTACGCCTCTGCTACCTTCTACCTCCCCCTGCATAATAAGTTGTAAAATATCGTATTGCGAAAATGTGTCCAAACTATGGAGCTTCCTTGCTGGTTGTTATTAGTTGTCTTGACTTATTTATGCGTCTTAATACATCTTCATTAGTTATGTGATCAACCCGGGTCCTACCAGTATCCTCATATGCACTGATATGGTAATGTTTCTCTTGTTTTCTCCCCCTCTCTCTCTCTCGCACAAATAATAACATTTGTCGTTAAAATAGCACAAAAGATTTGTTACGCTCAGAGCGTAGTTCAATCTATCATCTATCAATACGTATATCAAAAATGTCCCAAAATATGAAAATAAACCAATTTTTAAATATTTTGTCAAATTCGATTGCCTTTATTTTGGTTAGAAATATCATTCAATAACAAAAACATTCAATCATCACATGGAATTTCTCGAAAGTAATGTACGCATTTTGACAAATAAACATTATCATTAAATTCAATAATACCAATGTTATTTTTGGTACATAAAATATTATTTATCTTCAAATTTTTCGTTAGGACCCATTTGTAACCATTAGTAACCGTCCAAGGGTGGGAATTGGAGGGTAAATAAAATAACATATAGTCAATTTTTTATACATACATATTTGTTGGTTGTTATTGCGATTCTGTTAGAAATGATCGCACTGAAAATATGCTGGGATCGTGAACAAAATTGTAATAATGCAACATAAATTAGTTGACTGTATATTGTGTATTTTTGTTTGACCCGCCGATGGGGTTTATGTTCGAAAACAATTTATCTAAAAGCTATGATGACTCGGTAAGAAAATGAAGTTAACTGGAGGCAAGCGGCACATTACAGCAGTGATTAATCTATCGCCTTCGCGGGTACATTTTCATCTTAATATTAGAACAATTCATCAACCAAAGTAACATTGTGAATTCAATACCCACCATCGATGTTTGCAGATAACACCCAATTCAAAATGTTTTTTTTTTTACAATTAAATGACATAATGGTGGCATTGCTCAACTGAGAGGGCAGATTATAAAAAGGTCAACGTTTTATCCGTGGATTTATACGACAATGTACGATAGTATCTATACGACATTGAAGGATAGTATAATGAAATGTTGAGTTTATTTTAGGTTATGTTATTGATAGAATCAGCAGTTTCATCATCAAAGTGGATGGATATAAATAAAACAATGTTATAAATCTACTTCCACCAGTGACTGACCCCTCCCTCTCCTTCAGTCAGTACCTAATTACTCGTATGTCTACCACCCAAGCCTTGTTTTTTATATTTGTGTGTGTATTTAGTTTAATATGTCACCAGTCGATGAGAGTTACTGTTTTGCCTCGAAACTCGAGTAGTGCAAATAAACTCAAGTAGAGTTGTAACATGGTTTTATTTATATTTATCAATTTTTATATTATGTTCTTTATATTGTTGATGTACAAAATATGTAAATATACATCGTACAATGAAGCTTGGTACGTGAAGTACCGTTCATTGTAAAATCAAATTTCTATAAAAACTAAAAAATTAAATTTAGAGTATTTTCGTAGAAAAGACAATAAAAATGCCCTAAATTTATTAAATTTTATAATCAGTATATAACAGAGACGCGCAGTAGGTATAGATTTATATTTTGCTGTGATAATGATATTATTTATAATATATGTAGGTACTGTATGTTGTACATAGGAACTTTCGTTTAACCAACATCTTTGGGCAAAATAAATCCGTAGTTTATACGACTCGAGCACTTATTTATTTGTAATTTTTGAGCTCTATTCATAGTATTTTTTAAATTTAAGTTTTATCGTAAAATAATGGTGTCCAGTCAACTGGGCGCCGACAATAGCGCGCAATATAAAAGTAAATGAGGACATTTATTCCCATGTATTTCATTTTAAAAAGCATTTTAAATGTAAACATTCTGATTACACGAAAAAAAACATCGTTCGAAAAGAAATCCAGTTTTTTTTGGTAGGTTATGTTAGTGTAATTTAAACCGTCTATTGGGTATGTTTTATTTTTTCGTATAAATTTTTGGTTTATATAATTCATGATTTTATCGTATTATTATTTTTTAATGGTAATATACGTCCGTTTATAACAAATGGATTATTTAATTAATATTTGTTTTCCGTAATTTTTAGTAATGCACATCTTTTTTGCATGTATGCACTACACGACACTGGTATTTAGAGTAATAGAAGCTACAAAAATAAAGAAAAGTTAACTTGGTTCATTAAAGTCAGTGTTTAGTGCAATATAATAGACAAATTATACGAGCTTATTGATCGATTACTTGAAAATGCTTGTCGACAGATAAATCCGGTTCGCACCGAATCCACGGCGTTCAAACTCCACTGCGGCGCCACGGCGGCCATGCTGGTCACCTTCTCCGTGGCCGTCACCACCAGACAGTACGTGGGCAACCCCATCGACTGCATTCACACCAGGTGACTATGGCGACTGCCGTGCAGGTCAATTTGGCAATCAATTCTTTGACAACTCTTCGAACTACAAAATTGCAATAAATTAAATTAAATATATTTATTAGAAAGATATACATATAAAATCTATTTTATCGAAAAATATTGTTGTTGCTACCGGGATTCAAACCTGGATCTCTTCCTATCCGAGGAACGTTCATTAATCGATTATGCTATATCAACACAATGCATTGGCGACAAATTTTCGAACTTGTATGTTAAACTTTTCAAATTGATACATCTATCGTTCCATTATTTGAAAGCCATCTTCTTTATTTTTACGGAATCTCAAATACCTTTGAGTAATCCGATAGGAGATGTCAGAATTAATGATTCATTTTTATTAAATTTTGGACACATTGATAGAACTATTAAGTTTATATATTGAAGTTGTAATTATTCAGAACATAGGTCTGTGATATTTTTTTAATACAAATTAAATGTATTAATTAGAAAGATATACATATAAAATTAATTTTATCAAAAGATATTGTTGTTGCTACCGGGATTCGAACCTGGATCTCTTCCTATCCGTGGAACGTGCATCAATTAATGGACCAGTTGGATGAATGGTTAACCGGATAGGAAGAGATCCAATTTTGAATCCCGGTAGTAACATTCATATTTTTCGATAAAATTGATTTTATATATATATCTTTCTGATTAATACATTTAATTAGTATTTAAAATATTACAGACCTACGTTCTGAATAATTACAACTTCACAATAAGAATGTGTTCTCCTTAATAATAAATTTACTATTTTTACGAAACAGAAAATAAATATTGAATGATTTTATTCAAACACTATATTATGTCCTCATCGAGAATCAAACCCGAAGCCCCCGGTATAGAAAGTCACTAGACTACTATCAGGCCAGAATGCGTGTCGGTTGCCTGCAGGATATGTCACCATTTCCAACCCCGCTTCCAGTCTACCACCCTCCGAGCACGTCAGTCTACCGCATCATCATCGCAATTTTTATGAACCACCTCAATCTCAATTTTGGCCTATCATTAACACATGTTGCTCTCCCTTCAGCGCAACAATAGTTGCAACCTCCCCGCCCTTTCTCCCTCTTTTTTTTTCATTTATCGTCTGCATCTAAACATGCTTATGTACCTAAAAATTTCTGTGGATTTTCATAAATGGTATCACATATTAAATATTTATTATGTTAGTCAGAATAAGTTTTCGCTTTTAAAATTCCTCAATAAAATAAAATTAAAATCTAGCCAATGCAACTTCAATCTACTCACTATCCTGCACTCTTGCGAATTCCTGAGAAACACCTTATTTATGGGTCATACGCCTTAGTCAGCGTAGTCTACAAATTTTTATTAATTAGACCACACATGTCATATAGTTCCGTTCTTTGTTTTAAATTCTACGGATAATTTTTCTTTCAAAGACATCTCTAGTCCTCTTTATATACATCTATTGTATATAATACGCTAGAATTTAACTCTATTTTGTGGTATCCCCCTACTATGGCTTACATATAATACAAATCAAAAGAGTGCAACATAAATTTCTATGATTTATAAATTTTAAATTGCATATTTCAATGGAAAATATATATATAACGATTATTTAATGAGTCTACTTCATTTGAAAAAATTAGCCTGGAGAAGAGATGTGAGCGATATAGTATTTCTATATAAAATTATCAATAGCGGTTGGTTTCGTATAAAGTACCAACTCAAACGAGACAACATGAAGTGTTCTCCGTAGGTACACATAGAAATAATTATGTTGTTTACTCGCCAATTATACGGATGCATCGGCTTGGTAACAAGTTGAATTTCGTCAACATTTTTCATTGCAGGAGTTAAAGAAATATTTGCATTTACGTGAATTATACTTTGTTTTTAAAATTATGTCATATTTAAATTAAATATATTATTATTCTTATGTAAAATCCCACAAGAGCGTTGGAAGAAATAAAAAAGTCGTTTCATCGAGATTTGAATTACGAGTGCTTTATAAAGGGGAGTCTTTAGACTTTATGAAAGTAGTTGTCGAATAAAAGGAAAATCCACATATTTGCAATGAATAACCTTTTGTATATATTATACTTTTGAAATGATTTATTTTTACCCAGTTTACGATTGTCATATCAAGACAACGAGTATATTTATAAATATGAATTAAGTATATTAATTATAAAGATATACATATAAAATCAATTTTATCGAAAAATAAAAACATTGTTGTTGCGCTACCGGGATTCGAACCTGGATCTCTTCCCTAACCAAGGGAGGTGCTTTATCCAAAATTTAATAAAAATGAATGAATAATTCTAGCGTCTACTATCAGATTCACTCAAAGGTATTTGAGATTCTGTAAAAATAAGGTAGATGGCTCTGTCAAATGATGGAACGATTAAATGTATTGATATCAAAAAGGTAACATATAAAGTCGAAAAATTGTCGATAAAAATAGTGCCGCTGTAGCTTAGTTGGAAAGTGGAACAGTTGGAAAATTTATGTTAATTCGTGAGAACTGGTATTATTAATGGTTTCTCTCTGTGACCAGGGACATCCCGGAGGACGTGCTCAACACGTACTGCTGGATCCACTCCACCTTCACCGTAGAAGGCAAGAGCCAGGGGGCCTACCCGGGGGTGCGAGGCGCGGGGGAAGGTGAGCACCGCCCCGCCAAGTACTACCAGTGGGTCGCGTTCATGCTCTTCTTTCAGGTAAGTCCTGCTCCCACACTCTACAACCGGCGCGAGATCACTGCAACGACTGCACTCCATCCGCGGACCAAACTGCCCCAATACTTGAGTGACTATCAAACGCTGCAAGTCTTCAGAGAATATGATACGATTGCAGTGACAAACTCATAGTACCTTTTGGTATTGAATTTTTTGAAATTTGAAACAAATCATTATTGATGGAATAAGAAACATTAAATGTCCAGGGAGCAATATTTTTTCATATCCAGTCAAATGGAAAAAGTACCAAACGATTATAAAATTATTTTGTTCGAAATACGAGCGCGTACGGCTTGCGTCATAAAAAAGTGTGACCGACGTACAAACGGCGAGAATTATTTTATATGAAGGTGATATTATGTGTAACACATCTAAGGCCCAGCCAGAGTGATTATAACTAAATCTAATGCCACGTTGATTTAGAGGTTAGAGTTTTAGTTTCTAGTGTATCGGTGTTTTTTGTTTATCAAATTATGAATAGATAAGTTTCACCGTGACATCATAATTAGTAAATTTCTAATCGTTTGCGATTTTGTGAATAAACTGAACCAAATATTAAAACAGTCTTTCGTAAATTGAAATAGGTAAATGGTGTCTAGCGGAAAATTTTCAAGTTTAATATTAAATAATTAAAAAAACTACAATGTTATTCTCATATTTTATTTATACAAAATGAAGTTTAACGATGCGGATTTTACGTTTTATAAACAATATCGTCTAAATGCCGTCCATTTCTCTCAAGACACTCTTGCAATCGGATTCTTAAATTTGCGAACACGCGATAGCAAAGCGTCGGTTCAATGGCAGCAACTTCACGGCGGATATTTTCTTGTAGGGCCTGAATTGTTCGAGGATTGTTACAGTAAACTCTCGACTTAAGATATTCCCACAAAAAAAGTCACACGGTGTAAGGTCCGGTAACCGAGGTGCCCAGGGTATGTCTCCGTACTTGCTGATTAATTTATTGTGAAAAATTCCCCTCAACTTCTCTATTGAAACTCTAGCTGTGTGTGGAGTGGCCCTGTTGTTGAACCCAGAACACAGCTGCAGTTACGGTACCAAAAACTCGTCGATCATTCGGCAATACTAGTCACCAGTGACTGTCTCTCGCTGGTTAAGAAAATAAGGGTCAATTATCCCTTGGGTAGAAATCGCACACCACACTGTCGTTCCAAACTTTCCAGCATCGTTCTCCCTGTGGTTTCACGTAAAGGATAGTCATTTTAGTTGAGAAACTGCACGATTTGCAGTTTGTATTGATGAAACTGTAATTTCTTTTTCAAAATAACGTGCACTTTTGAATTTTTTATTCCAGTACAGGCTGCAATCTTCCTTATCGATTTACGCGGATTGCGCATAATATCACGTCAAACTTGAGTCTCATGTTCTGTCGTCGCTGCTGACGTTGATGGTCCCGGAGGAGTTTGGTTAACCATTGTCCCTTCTTGTCTGAACTTTTGAACCCAACACCAGATAAGTTGCGTGCTCGGCCCATCGCTTACTCGTCGAATATTAAAGTGAGTACAAAAAACACGACGCGCGCGCACTTTAAATGTTGCTTAACCACGAACGCGAGGTGCACTCCCAACCGTTGACTCATTGCGACTGGCAATCTCGCAAATCACGCGCGTCGAACAATACCGCTCCTACTTACTTAACCCTGACGGTTTACGAGCAATACAATTTAATCTTGAAATTTTTCCGCTAAACACCCTATATTTAGGGTTTAGGAATGTAGAACACGTATTTACATGAGCAGAAGGGTTAGTAAAAGCTTAAATAAGTCATAATTAAAAGAATGTGTATTTCGTTTTATTTTATTTACCCATATTGTAAAATATGTGAATTGGCAGTGACATCTCGCGGATGTGTCAAAAACTTAATGCTAGGTTTTAAAATAAAATCGATAGTGTGGAGCATCGCGTGGGAAAACACATTACACGGAAAGCTTAAGAGAGCTTATTTAGATTTAGGGGAGGTCAAATTGTTTTAGACGTGGTGTATTTAATACATTTTTAATTCCAAAAAAGTAATTTTATTAAGTATGCCGAATTCTTATAAATATTTTCAATATTCTCATATTAATTTAGCACCAATTTCTTCCTTAGACCTTTAATTCAAGAAATTTGTATATATCAATGTTTGTATATTTTTAATTTTCCTTATTTGTTAATAATATTAATATTAGTATGTAACTCCTAAATATAGGCAATTTGTTCAACTTACCGATCTGCATTTTTTTGAGGATTCTTCATGAAGTAATTGTTTTTATTATGAGATTATTAATGATTAAAGAGATTATTTCTTTATGATAGAAGTGATTTATATTTTTTGATCGGTGTTCTTACGATTGCGGTGATTTGATTGTCCCAAAACACGAGGACAAATACAAATCTAATTGATTTAAATGTGTGATGAAATTAGTTAGAAAAAATGAATGAGGCGTTTATTTTCTTTATTCGCGTTCTAAATTTTTATAAATTATTTATTTCAAAACGCTAACGAAAGTTTTCAATACGTACGTTTCTTTTTAGAATTATAATAATAGCATTTATTGGCGTGATTACTGAAGGTTTGAGAATTATGATAGTTAGCATTTTTTTATTTTAAGTAATTAATATCAGTGTACTATGAGTGTATTTTTGATGACTGAAAGATTTTTTCATGATAGCGAGCGGCTCGATGAATTCATTTTCATTCACCGGCAAGCTACAAATGTACTGTTTGTTCTGTCATCAAAATATTATTACTCTAAATAAAAATTGATTTTAATCTCAATTGATAAATCTCCTTTCTACGTGCTTATCTATGGTAAAAACGTTAAATTTATATTTAATATTTCAACAAGCCATAAGCGTGATTGCACGCACTTTTTTTACCTCGCAGAGACAGAATTAAATACGATTTTTCGTGTTATTGGAAAACTTCTGCTATTTGTGAACAATGGATGGTCTCTTGGTCGCGATCATAGAAATTTTCTAGATGTTAGGTCATTAGATCTTCTGTTATAGGTAGTGTTTGTATATTTGTATCAACATCTATATGAAGAAAATTATACACCATAAACGCGGATAAGTTTATATGTTTTTGCCTTAATTAAAATTATTTTTTAAGGTAATATATATTTATACATAAGTACCATAAAAATAATACGTCTTTATCAATGTATCGGCTTACAGCACTGTACTGTATGACTAGTCTATTGTTAATTCAGAGAAAACACGTAATTAGTTGAATTTATTATTACATTTGATTAACCGTTTGTTTTCAAAGTAATTAAAAATGTAATATAACATATAAGGTTATTTAACCTATGACCTGCACTGAAAATTCTGTACATATTAGTATTTAATTTTAGTACATGTATAGTTTTCTCTACGATTTTCAAACGGAAGCTTGACAAAATTCTACACTCGTGACTTGATTCTCGACAAGTGAATTGTTTTTGGCAACCCGCGTCACTTCGTGTTTTAGAACCGAGTATATTTTAGATTTTTCTGCAGAGGAAATAAAAAAAAAAATTCAAGATTTATATTTCAAAAACATGACAAGTAAAAGGCGGTATATGAAATGAATGGGAAGAGTATAAATTATGACACTGACACGGAGTAGAGATGTGATGAAATATTTCATTTTTAAAAACTTTTATGGGACTTTATATCTTTAATTAATTTCAAAGTCAATCCTCCTTTATTCTCTGTTTGTGTTTTATGGTTCAGGGTTGTAATCTCTTTGGAGTGCCGCAGCACTTTGGGTAATCAAAGCCTGCCACTCTTTGCTATCAGGAGACAGTGAGATCGGCCCTATCAACTCTTTTAATCGATCAATCTATCGCATTGGTAAATGTCATCTCGCTCGTTTTCCCTTGACACTGCCCAAGTCTACCGATGTCTTCAGGATTCCTAGTCCACGATGAGTTGTATGTTTTACGCACATTGTAGACAGTCATTATTTTGTTTGGGCAGATTGGTGCAGTCCATGGAATCTGGAGCATTCTGCGCTAGTGCCTCGTTTCGAATTAATCAAATTTTGCGTTCTTTGGCTTTTGAGGTACTTTACTCAATGCTACGAGTGTACTGAAATATGCAAAATACTAAGGTTTGAACCTCAAATATCAACCCTCCAGGTGCGTGCGCAGACAAAACGTTGAAATAAGTTGTATGTATTGTAACTATATATCAGATTTAGAGAAATAAAGCGATATTAAATGTTGATCTGACAGAATATTATGATCTATTAAGAATTATTATGATAGAAATATTACGAGATACTTGTGTTTTAAAGTTTAAAGTGTTGTGTATTAAAAATCTTGTTTAGCTTAGTGGCAAAAAATCGCCTACTATACAAGCGAGGGCGAGAGTTCGAGCCTCATCCCGGAAGACCGGAAACACGTTTCAGTTTGAAAAATAATGTACGTAAAGCAATTGGCTGTGCAAGTCGCCATCTTTGATAAATATGAAACATCATATTTTGTGACTCTATGGAAAAGCTGAAATGGCAGTGGGTGGAGCATCTGTTGAGATAAGCGATGAACTAATCCACTAAATCCACTAATCCGACTGAGCGGAGGCAAATATGAATAGGTCAAATGGCAAAGCGGTCAGGCATAGGGAGCGACAGAGACGCTTGGAAGGAATTGGGGGAGTCGTTTGTCCTGCTTGTACTGGACAAAAATGCTGCGATGATGATGAAAGTAAGAACAAACAAATGCTTATGTACTCATACCCTGGCTTTACATGGCTAATTTTATGTATCGGAGCCACCTTGCTCGACTTATTCCGACTTGCCACATGGTAAATTCTCGTAAGGCGTCGACACGCTAACGCAGTATCGTAATTTATCACTGTGTTTCGATACTAACGTATCTTCGTCAGGACTGGCGAACAACTGAACTATTCCGTAAAATTTAAACGACATCCATTACGTGGTGTTGGCGGAGTCTTGGTAAGAATGGGGAGGTGATTGATTGACAGGGAGGCATACAAATTGTGTACATATTAAATAGCGTACTGTTTGTAAGGTTTAAGGTGTTTTTTTGATTTAATTGATGGGGGGGGGGTCAAAATTGTAAATTGAACTACTATAATCAATATCAGTAAATTGAACTTGAATTATTTCAGCTAGTGTCTATAATTCCATTCCATGTAAATGTACAGTAAACGTAGTATGATACAATTTTCATTTTTAAAAATTTATTTATGTCGTGGCAAAATAATACTTTATCCGGAAAAGTTAGCTCAAGGTTGCTTTATTTCCATAGATGGGTTCAACTTTTCATTTAATCTGTATCCCGAAAATAAACTTTTAATTTAAAAACTAATTTTATACTTGTACATTCCATTAAAACAAAGTTTAACATGAAAATATAGAAAAATGAATTTCGTTTCAGTCATTCCGGGTAACATTGGACCATTTTGTGTTGATTTTTGGTGATATTTTTGTTTTCGGAAATATTCAGTTAATAAGTTGTTCTTACAACTTTACTTAATTTATTTTGGTCACAAAATTGACGAAAATACAGGAAAACATGTGCTATTTTTATGGGTGGTCTAATGTTATATTATTAGTTGGGTAACATTGGACTTCAATATTTTTGGTAACTAAATTTATTAATTTTTAAAATAGTCATAACTTGGTGCTCTTCTTCTATATTAAATCATCTGATTTAAGCTAAAACACCTAAAAAGCTAAATAAAAATTATTTGTCATATTCTCTTTCTAATCTTATTATAAAATCACTCCCCCGACTCCATACACAAGAAATCATCTTCAATGAGATATGCTGTCCCATTCATGCATACTTGGTCAACGGTGGGATAAGATCCCGTGGACTGTATCGATTACAATAATGATTAGTTGACACAACCCGAAGTGGATTCAGGGAAGGAAAATAATGCCAAATGGATCTGGCCTACCTTGATTTAAAGTCCCGGGTTAGTCGTCAAGTTTTCATCTCTAGTTGACTAGTTTTTGTGAAAAACCGAAATATCACTGCACTTCATATATCCCGGTAGCAACTACAATATATGATTCGATATGTATATTTTTCTAATTAATACATTTAATTAGTATTTTAAAAAACTTTCAAATTCACTAACGCAGCTCTTGTCTTTTCTACATTTATTTTAAAATAGTTCCATAAATCAAAAATATTTTTTTCTGTTAACTATAGATAGTCGTTAAATTGGGTTTGTTATTGTTATCAATTTCCAGAATGGCTCCCTATCAAAAGACAGCACTTGATCATGTTTTGTCCGATGATATATTACTGTACTTATTTTTATGTTTTTCAAGTTCAAAGTAAAATATTATACGTTAATCTTCTCTGTCCACACATCTTTTTGTCTTCGCATTTCCGTTCAACATAAATAAAGTCAATCCCCCGCAACCGAGCGCAGAAACATAAAATACATAAATATGAAATACGAAGTGCGTTATAAATATTTTATGCCTTTTCGTTCCAATTAATGGTGACACGTTTTCTTTTAACATTCTTGTCGCGAGCCCCGCGCCCTGGTCACATCTATACGCACGCCACTGGTAACTGTCAAGGGCCGGCGAAAATATAATTTGCTTTCAAACATATCATATGGGATCAAAAGGGTTGTGGAACTGTTATGTTATGGGTTTCGCGTACACATGCAATCAGAAAAACTTAATGTATTATTTATCCAAGTAAAAATTCCGCATATTCCTGATATAGATCTTCCACACTGACTAACTATTTTCATATTTTTTTTACTACATTCTATTTGACGATCCTTTCGTTCGTCGTAAGTTTTATTTTCCCGAACCATATAAATAAATCATTCTTTATTTGAACTATTCTTCACTTCCGCTTATATTTGATATAAATATTTTCAACCTAGAATATGTTTTAGCGGCTCCCCAAGTAAATTTTGTCACACAAAAATGCTTTAGAGAATTGTATAACAAAATATGAATTAAATATATTAATTATAAAGATATACATATAAAATCAATTTTATCGAAAAATATTGTTGTTGCGCCACCGGGATTCGAACCTGGATCTCTTTCCTAACCGGGGAAGGTGCTTTATCCAACTAAGCTACAGCGACAATATTTTTAGCGACAATTTTCGACCCTATATGTTACCTTTTTGATATTAATACATTTAATCGTTCCATCATTTGACAGAGCCATCTACCTTATTTTAAAAATATTATATTATATTAAAAAAAAAAAAATTGTATAACATTTTAATGTACATCCATGTTTACTTTTAGGTACCTTTATCGGTACTGGGACCAATATCAGACGATTTTGCAGGCACCGAGTATGTACGCGTAATATCTTCCGTATACTAAGCCAGTACTGTGCCATCTTAGTTATTATACAATCATGCATTGTAATTTAATACATTAAGTAATATTTTTGATATAGTTTATTATTTATGAATACATCTACTTTTAATACAGATATTTAATTTTATAAAAAAAAAATTACCCCTGGTGAACTATGTAACAAGATAGTATTAATAAAAATCTTTAAATATTTGTAAACATTATTTTTATTAGCGTGTTTGTTCCCTAGCTGCTTGGGATATCGTGCACTGAGTCTTGTAAAATAGTATACAACTCTATTATTATTCCTCATTTTGTTTTTGGCTAACTAACGAAGAGGTTAAACTAAAATTTTTGGGGAGACTTAATTTTTTTTACGGGGGCCGTGATATAAAAAAGTTTACGAAGCACTTATTTAAATGTGTGTGCACACAGATAAACGTTTGTACCTCAAAATTTTAATTCACAATAAATTAATATTTAAATATTGCGAACTTTGTTTTTAACCACTTTTATGAGTTAATTATACACCAATCGGTTTCGGATTATTATTCATCAGGATATCAATAAAAACCAACTAAAATCATATATCAAAATGTTATAATATTTTTAAATTCAATAAATTAAAAATAAATCTAGTACCTAAGTTAAATTATTGCGATGATGAAAATGATGTTGAAGTTGACTTAATGATCCAAAATTTTGGAAAAAATGTTATTTTTTTTAGAATATCTAGTGTAAAATTAATCAAAATATTATAAATAACCAACTAAATTTAACCACATGTCTTGTCCTAAAAAAATTTCCTGTTTTTTATTCGGAAGATACATTTTTTAAATAGAAAACAAACAAGCCCATTTCTTCTTCTTCTACATTGGCTATTCACCTTTCAAGGGTGATTTGTGCCATTAATCTAGTTAAAGAAAAAAGTACTATAATATTATAAAATAGGAAATAATTCTGATCAAATATAGTCGCGTAGTTGAATCAAATTTAATTGCGAACATGTTTACAAAAATATTCATAGGTCTGTATGTAAGGACAAGATACAAAATAATAAATCATTAGTGTAAATGTTTATAACTTCTTCTTCTTCTTTTAAACAGACAACCCACCCTTCAAGAGTGATCTTTGGCATTAATCAAGCAAAAACATTATTTTACAGAAAAAAGTACAACAATATTATAGATTAGGGAATATTATATTACAAGTTAATACCATTGTCGTTCAAGAAATTTGCTATTATATAGATTAAATGTGGCGAGTTAATAGAAAGAAGATGACGCAAGTTAACCGGGAGTTGAAATTTAGCATTTACGAGATGACTTAAAAAAACAACAAGACAAGCAAAACAGATATGGTCCAGGGTCTCCTCCTCGGCACCACGCTCACACATCGAGGAATCTATCAATTCAAACTGAATAAATGTGAAGCCACCTGACAATGCTCAATTCTCATTCTACAAATATTTGATATTTTTCTCTTGGTGACTTTTCTTTTGGAGAACCAGGGGGTGCGGGGAATAGATCTTTGAATGATTTTAAGCCAATTACCCTTGTGATTATTTGATTCCATCGTACGTTCGTATGTTTTTTACCATAATATTAAGTCTGTCATACATCGGGATATGGAATTGATGAGGGAAAACTCGGGAAAGCATGGCCGGCCCTGCCCATTACAATAGTCAGAAATTTAAAAATTAAAACACTGCGATGCCGTGGCACGTTATGGTAGGCAATTATTTATATTATTACACTTTTTCGCAGCAACCGTCCAATATACATCTTTCTTATATTATCTGCATAAAAAGGTTTTAAAACCATGTTGCTGCAAAGTATAATTTAATTGACATATCATTTGTATTCGCGCAAGGTCCCCGTTTTGTTTTGCAATGCGGTAAGAATTTTTGCCAAGTGTATAATTCCCTTCAACACCCGGACTCCAATTACTTTTATTCATGAGGTCTCCCTACGCAAAACGGCAAAGTTAATGATTTTTACATATTGTTCTACTTGGATTCATTTAATTATATTTCACATTAATTGTTAACATGGCGGCAGTGCGTTCATTGGGCATTTGAAGCCTTTAAATATCTATTTTATAAAGTGTTAAAATGTATTTATACGTATGTGTGCGTAATCAAATATAAAAATATTTAAATATATCAGGATGGTGTTTTAAATATTTATTTATTTTATTTGACGTATTCATTTTAAAATTTTATTCGCATAGTCATCGATTATTATATAACGCTAAACGCCAGTAATGGTGGTGTGCATTCTGTATGTTTAGTAAAGACACAAACGACTTTATCTATTTTACAAATATCCGTCAAGTGCTGCCGGTAAAAACCTTGCAGAGGGTACATATCAAAAACATTATTTGAAAATATCATTCTACGTACAGAACATATAGGTACACGATGGTGCCCATAGGCTCTCTCTCATTATCAGTCGTTGTCAATCCTAGCTGGATTAAGGCCACCCCATGGCTCTATCTATCCATCGAGATATTTGGGCGTCCTAGAGGTAATTTTTTTATTGTCATTCGATATCATTTATAAACAATATTTGTCCATACCATTAGTTGCAATTTATGCTTTTTAGCAGTGATAATGACGTCCTTCAACTTGGTCTGTGCTCTAAATCACGTGGTCTCTTCCTTCTTTATAAAAACACGAGATTGTAGAAGTAGTCAAGAATATGTTGGTCTACTTTCAGCTGAACGAGACGATGGAATTGCAGCACCGTGCAGCTACCACTGCTTCACTCATCTACACATGGTGCAAACATTTGATATTTTGGGTTACTCATTTTTAACATCTGGGGCCATATCTCATCTGATCTATCCCGACGTAATCTTCCAGCTGGTCAGAGTCAAAACAGAATGCTATTATGTGTCTAGTTCAGATATCCTTAAAGCGTAGATACTGACCACCAATCACTTGGCATCGCCATATAGAAGACCTAGTACAAGATCGTCTTCAATGCGATACACATTAAAAGAGCTACCCCTGATGACATATGTGTGTGGGCTAAGACTTGTGCATTGTTTATGTTTCACCATAACAAACCGAATAACGAAACTGAATGGCATTTAACTCTTTTTCATTACCTCTGTACGTCGGTATAGTCGATAATGACACGGTGGCTGAATACTACGTCATTTTTGGTCCGTTTAAACACCGTGTGATGGACCCCGTTTCACACGCAGCACACGTTACGGAATTACATTCTTACTGCTTGTAATAAACGTGTAACCGTCAATTTTTAATATTTTAGTTTATTAAGAGAAAATAATTTTTATTTTCGGATTCATTTCACGGTTTAGCGTCGCTTAAAGCATCAGGAAGGGATGTATTACGTGTATATAATATTTAAACATTATTTCATGAATGGAAGATGTATGTACGATGTATTTCTTCGTAGATACGTATATTTTTGTGGAAAATAAGGAAAATTTACATGATTAAAAATATATATGATAGGTGATGTAACACTTATGGCCCCGAGATATTTTTAGGAGATTTTCGACTCGAGATTTTCGCTTCACGCTTGTAGAGTAAACGTCAAATGTCATTGTCTTCATTTTCGTCATTTAGGTGATCTTGAATCTATCCAGTAGCAGTTAAAACGCAATAAATATTTGAAATTTAACACCTTATGTTAATGTTAATTTTTGATGACTTATATCCAACATTAAAAATAGATAGTTGTAGAGATCTATGGTAGTTTTAGGTGTGCACGTATTAAATCTCGTTGTCAGAACGTACGCCGTGTACTATGGTTTGAGTTGTGCCTCTTTCTAACAATCTCAAGTTTATCGTTAGTTAGTTAGTTGCATGTGCACGGTATTGAGATGTATCTCAACTAAATCTCCTTCCGTGGACACAGACCTTAAGTACTATGAAACATTTTGGATTAGTGAAATTAGTGAGTTTAGTATAGTTGTTAATTATGTTTGATTGGTTGAAAGAACGAAAGAGGACAATGATTTGATACAATACCAATACCAATATATATATATTTACCTTGCTCACAATTTTCACCATTACATTTAATTTATTTTATTGTGTATATAAATAATCAATGAAATATTTCGTTAGATGTAATAATATACATCTTTGTCAGTGACATATTTATGTTCTGAAATAGGCAGATACTGAGTTACTTACACAATATTATGCATGATGTATATTCTGCTACCTGTGTCGAGAAGATTGTCAGAGGCTGTAACAGGTAGTCACTTTGGTATTTCTTAAACGCTGTCAAAAGCAGATCTTAGACAGGTACAATATTCACGGATAAGTGATGCCTAAAGTTTTCAATATTTCACGTAGTTTTACGTTTTATAAACGTCAACTGTAGTCAAGTTGTATTGTAATTATGTGTATTGTCACAACTAAAGAGTGCCATACGTGATTATTCAGTTTGAGTCGCGTCAAGCCTAATAGACCCTGTCGACACGGTAAAATAAGTCTCAGATATCCAGTTGAGATAAATCTCAAAACTGTGTACACTCGTTGAAATTTTGGCCGAGACACAAACTCATCACCAACTTGAGATCGGTGGGACCAATCCATGCACATGTTCGACACTTGCGCACAAACATCACCTAGAACCATAGATAACTAAAACTCACAGATTTAGTTGAGATAAATCTACGTAACTTGTATACGTGTTGAGATTTTGATATGGAGATAAACTCAGAGATTAGAATGAGACTGATAGAAAGAGACAAAAACTCAAACACACGCGCGCGATATTCGATTTCAACGTGCGCAAATATTCTGAAAATTAGACAAACATTTATTCTGTTTTATGTACTGTAGTGGAGTTGCAAATTTACACCACCAACGAGCGGAATATCAACAAATAATGGACTGACATTTGAAATTTGACGTTTGTATGTAAATGTATAAAGTAATCTATTTCGAAAAAAATGTCGATGCTACTATCCATGTAATTGAAAAAACAAGGAGTTTGACCAGCACACGTGCTCTAGGTAAAACTTATTTATGTTACGTTCTAGTAGGCTTCCAGGCGTTTTTAGGCGGTTTATTTCCTTCGATTTAAGCCTTCTCTGCTTAAGACTTTCAATATTCATGTTAATTCTATGTCAGTAGATTTTTTTTGCACAACACTTAAGTGCGCTTCAAAAAACAATTCATATTTTCGCGTTCCTTACAAAAATGTGTTTTTTTAAATTATTTATTTATATCATAATTTATACACTAGATTTGACTTTTCTTAAAACTATTACTTAGAAAGGATCTTTAAATTAATGGAAAATTAATAAACTGAATGTTAAACATAATTAAAAAAATACAAGCGTTATAAGAAAGACCGCGATCATTAAATTTATTTACCACGTGCCACTAAATTGTCTTAATATAGAAAGTTCTTGTATATACGAAATATATTTTCTTATAAGCTTAAAGTCAAAATTACGGAGACAAATCTGTATTGAACCAAATTAGCAAAATGTCAAAAATTAATAGAGTTATAAACCATTCAATTTGCAGCACATATGATCAATTTTAGACGTTTTTAAAACACTTTGTTAGTGAAAACAAATTATTTTAAATAATATATTATATTTAATTACATAATAATTTCTTATTAAATAATATTTATATCGCGTTAATGTGTATTTTTTATTAGGTTTTTATTTCAAATCGCCAATTAAAAAACAATAAAAAATAAAACAAACAAAAATTGTTATTATTAAACACATGGGATGTGGGTACCTACCTAAGTTGCAAACCCAATTAATTTGTTTAAAAAAATGAAAAATCCCAAAATAAATATTTTTTAATAAATATTAAATTAAAGTGTCACGTGATTATGTGTAGAATTATTTTTCGGCATTAAAACGGCAAGAATTGTATTACGCCCTTCGACCAAAGCACGGTCCATTTAACTATTTATTAATATACTCGGTAGCAAACTGTTGTTTATGTATTAAAAAGCGGATTAGATTCTCATATTTTTCGCACACAGGTCATCGGATTACGGCGAAAAGAGTCGCGCGGGCGCCCGCCGCGCCGCCATCAGCGATCCTAATTTCCCGCGGAAAGCGTAAGCTCCGCTTGCACATGGACGGACGCAGGGCCCTCGGCGGCGTATAAAACCCGTGTACACCAGTTAATTTTATCCTTAGTTCAGTGGCACAGCGCGAACAGAGCCGGGCAGGGCGGGTGCTGTCTGGAAATAGATCAGTTCTTGAAGGCGAGCGGGTCGGGCAGCACCTCTCCGGTAAAGTCGCTCACTTGACAGCCGCGAAAAAAAAGAAACAGCAGAACGACCATTTTCGAATGCGACACGCCAGTTTGAAATTCGGACGGCGCTCAGCCTGCCCTAGCGCGATTTTATTTCGATTAAAGTTTGTTACGTACGAATGTAAACTATTCCTACAAATCTAAACTACTATTAGATATACATTCGAACTAATAAATACACGTTAGTCATTAAAATCATTAATAACAACTTCCAAGTGTGATAAAAACATCTGAAAATTAACGCTTTTCTTTACGCCATTTTTACGAGACCGCAGATTTTTCTCATGTTTAAATCGCGGTAAACAATACTTAAAGCAACATACAACATAAATGAATAGTTTTGTGAAGAATTTTTAGTGTTTTCGCAATGATGAATCGTCACCGCGATGCGAATTCGGACAAATCTACAGCGGTTTTGACAGTTGAAAGTTTGCCGAGTATTTCGCAACTTGCGGAAATATTTTGCGATCCTGAAAGTGAACCGGGTTTTGTGTTGAATCGCGTGTGCACGCTGCAGTTCTAAAATTACATCGGCTTTGCGAAATCTCCCGCCAACTTATGACTTCAAAATGATTATTGTTTCGTTCTATTTGAAGATGGTTCAATAACGTAACATTTTGGCCAAACACCTGGGTAATAAACTGCTGACTTTGTGTATTTATGCTCTGTTTGAAAGTGTAAATGTCTTCAAGGACGTGACGCATTTTTGAGTGAAAAATTCTATTTCGGCGTTCATTTGTTGGTGCCTGTGCTTTACCGTTTAAAATCATCCATTTATACGTCACGATGACGAGTTTGTGACGTATGTTATGTTTGGTGAGGTTATATGATGTATATACGTTTATTTCAAGATTATTTTTGTTGAATTTTGTGTGCATCTGTTTTGAAAGATAACTCTGTTTGCAAAGAAATATTTAATACGATTATTTATCAATAATAAGTTATTTTTGATAACGAAATTTTATTTAAGACATGTTTTTTAAACTCGAAAATAATCGTACTATTATTTATAATATAAAATCTAGAGGCGATCTTCAAAACTCTAGTTATTTTTTGAACTGCCAAATATTATAAAGCCGAATAAAAAGTCCTGTTTCATATATTAACCGAAATCTTCTAGTTGAAAATACTATTGTAATTATTGTAAATCTTGATTACAAATGTGGATTGCAATTAACTAATTATGACTACGTTTTAATTTCTCAAAATTATCCCCTGGAATATAATTTATTCAAGATAAATAAACACTGTAATAAAATAATTGCCATCAAACCGTACCGAAACGAATTCCAATAACAAAACAATTTTCATCCTGCCCGCCGCGAACCGACCAATAGCGTGAGTGCGTAGTTGCCAGTGCGTAAAATAAAATACAGCAATATTTATGGCTGTTGAAATATAGAAAATATAATTATAGATGTTTACTACAATAATTGTATTAACACGAAGAACATGTTTGTACTCGTAATTTATCGTTATATCAAAATATTATGGAAATTGTCTAATCCATTTTTTTATTTAATTAATTGTAATTGTTTAACAGGAAAAATTCATTTTTAATAAATATAACTAAAGAATCCATTCAAATTGATTTGAAAACAAATAAAAGTCTACGAATTTGATGAAATAATCGCACATTAATAATGAATGCAGTTTCATTTTGTTATTTCTGCGATTGTTTTTCCCAGTTTTTTGCTTATATTCTGATAAATGTGGCGTATATCCATACATGAAGATATTTAAAAATTATTTATAGTATTGTAATTAATACTACATTTAATTATAATAAAGTTTACGGGTATAATTGACCAGCTTACATATATAACAAAAGTTTTCAATAAACCTTTTTTCAGACTTTTTCAAATTAATATTAAAGGTATTTGAGATTCCGTAAAAACAAAGTAGATGGCTCTTTCAAATAATGGAACGATAAAAATGTATTAATTTGAAAAAAGTAACATATAGGTTCGAAAATTTGTCGTCATAAAATATGTCTCTGTAGCATAGTTGGATAAATGCACCTTCCCGGTTTGGAAAGAGATCCAGGTTCGAATCACGGTGGCGCAACAACAATTTTTTCCATAAAATTGATTTTATATGTATATATTTCTAAGTAATACATTTAATTACCATTTAAAATATCACATACCTATGTTCTGAATAATTACAAGTTCACAATAAGAATGTGTTCTCTTAATAAATATTGATATCATTCAGACCTATTTTCGGAAAATTAGATTTTTATTTTCTGAAGAAACGTACGAAGAAGACAGGAAACTTCGCTTAGAGAAATCGGAAACACACGGCATAAATCCCATATAAGATTCTAAGAATAATTGTTAAAACCTGAGAACTTTTTCAATGTATTACAAACTAACACAACAAAATCAGGAATATTATATAATACTTATATGACAACACACCTAATGGAATAACGCATGAAGCATGACAGTAGAATGTTCGCTTAGCATGTGAGAGGCATATGGTAAAAGTGAAAGAATATATAAGTGTTACGAAATTTTCTAACGCGGTTTACGTGACAAATTTTACTAGGGCACCTGCTGAATAAACATATCCTATAATATAATTATCAATAAATAAATAAAATGGTTTGGGAGAGAATAGATTTGCGTTTCGTTTATCTCGTACATAAATCCATTAGTGAAGAATTATCCACACCTACGTGTATTTGTAACTAGCTCCATGAAAAATATACTTTCAGTGCCGTTGTTTATCCGATACGCGGAATTATATTCGACATGAAATCGGAAAAAAATTGTGTGTTTCACATTTCAAAATTAAAGAATTAATTCATAAACATTGTCTTCCTTGTATTGTTTAAACGCAGCCGCGCGGAAATATATTTCCACGCCAGTTGGATACAGACCGGGCGGTCTGGTTCTCTCGCAGGTGGCGCCGGCGATTGAGATCGTTGGATCTTGTTTCAATTATTTCAAATGGCCCTTCGAACCGTTCCCGCATAATCCTGAATTAGTATTTGTGAACTACTTCTCTATTTTTTGATTATCGAAATTATTATTATTTAGCAATTTTGGTAAACGTAACGAACCCAGTGAAATTTCCGTATTCGTAGACGGCGACATAGACGAGTGTCTCCATTCTGCAGGAGTTGAACATCAAAGGCAAACTATCTCAAACAGATTTGCCTATGTCGAATACTTCCATTTTTTTTTTGGCCAGCTTGTTGCGGCGGGTCACGTCGAAGAACTGAGAGAAAGAAGGAGATCTCCCCCGTTGGGCCGATCGAGAGGAAAAGGCAACTGGCAACAGCCACTTGTCTAGTGAAAGACCTCAAATCTGCAGAATGCCGATAAGAGTGGACCGAGCATAGTCAAGAAGGCGGGAGTTCATAAAGATCACGATCTTCAGTAATGAAGAAGATAAATAAAACAAATTCTGTATTTATTTCAATATAAGGGTGATCATTTCCTTCTCATTGGCTATAACATTCATCAGCATGTTGCCTTTCAGGTCTAAGATTGACATTCAAATCTCCGTCATTGCCGCTAATTGAATACCTCGCAGGAGTCCACAGCTCGCCCCCGAGCTGCCGGAGCGCGAGCTCGGGTAGTAGCACTTTAGCACGTTTTTAAATTCAGATATATTCACGTGAATAGAATATTTATGATAAAATATCCACGACATAAACGTCTTGTTTTTCGTCAGCTAACGACCACCCATTAGCATCCGCGCGCATTACCTCGGCAGGCCTGTCATCGCCCCGATGATTGAGGTTATGTCCCGCTTAAATTTATTTGACAGCTAACTTTCGGCCGACGAATTTGTATTCTGAATCACACTTCTGAGCGAAACAACTGCCTCATCATCATCATCATCATTTATATGCTAATGAAGAAATGTGGGTTCAGGATGCAAGAACACCCCATTGCTGCTCAATGTTGCACCGCCACTTGGAAGCAATCCATCTTGACGACATGCTATGAAATATTTTTATCTTGTACATGATAAAGATGTATACTGGCTGCGCAGAATTTCCCAATTGGTGTTCGTTATACCAATCAGCCTACTTGCTCTCAGGAGGAGGGGGCAGGAGAAGCGGTACAAGGATTTGTGTGGTATACCCGAAGACTGGGAGCAGATGGCTCAAGATCGTGAGAGTTGGAGGAGTATCTGCTCTGACGGTGTCGCGGCGGCCAGACAACTTAACGAGACCGCTTCTTATGCGAGAGTGCCTGTCGAATAGAATTATTCTCCCACTCAAAAGCGCGTGACAGGCGGAGACACCGAGAACCACAACTAAGTGGGAGTGGCGAGGGGATCCTCGAACACGAGGCCCGACACCAACAAGACGTCGGATCCGTGGTATATTTTGATGCCATCTCATCCGTTGATATTTTCTCTCTCGATCCATCATAGTTGAAGATCTGTAACCTCTCTGAAATGCTATAGTTCTCTGTGTTATCGAGACCTTCCACTACTCGCGGTCTTCTGCAGCTCTCAGGGTTGAGTTGAGATTTTATTTGCCAAGCATATTTTACACGAGGAACACCCTATGTGATAGGAGGGGTACACATGGATTTTTTACTCATGCCACTGTACAGTCGGCCACTGACGAATCTGTTGCTAGTATACTTTATTTTATTATTACAAAATACATATAATACATATAGTACATAGATTTGTTTTATGTTAGGTAAGCTAGTAATGGTTGGTTAAACTAGTAGGTGAACAAAAAAATCTTGGTTAAAACTGAAATAGATGTACTCAAATCAGTGCAGTGCTGAAAGATCTGAATATGATGACTTTTAATTTAAGCAGAAAATATATTTAATCCTCACTAAGAAAATATCGGCAGAATTTGTAAGAAAAATTGATGCAAATCAACATGAGCACGAACATCATACAAAAGGAAAAAAATAGTATTCTGGAGGAAGGCTAAATCTCAGAAATCGATGATGTACAGTGCGATGAAGATTTTTAATGAAATGCCAGAAAACATAAGAAGGGACGAGAATCTACATAGATTCAAAATTAAACTAAGCAAATATGTGAAAGATAAGTTGTAGTAAAAAGAAACAATTTTGATCTAATTTATATTAAAGCATATATAAAAATACTTATGTATACACTATATCAAGAATATATAAATAAAATCAATAAAAACATTTTGGAAGTAATTCGGTTAGTAGTGAAGGATTATATTATATTGTGATGACTTTCCAAGTTTCACCAGATTCCTTAGGGGTTCTATCCTCTGCTTACTGACTAATTCCTTGGAATATAAACTCAGTATGTTCTTGTAATAATATTAAGTTTATTACACCAAGTATTACAGTAATTATACATTATACACTTCAGAGATGGATTTGTTATTCTGGGAAGCTAAGATGGAAAGACCTGTTCCCCCAGAGACGGCCTCTTATAATGCTTGTTCCCCACCACTCATCTACTCACTCTCCTGACACACACATACATGTACAAAGTGACCGTTCTCACATATATGATAGTTTAGATATTAACCAGTATTTGTGATAGGCTGAATGAAGTACGCTGCATTTTCGTTCTCCCATGGTTTTATCAAATTGGTTTTAACACATTTTAATGTTAAGATTGATTTCGTATGTTGATCTTCCTACATTCAGGTTCCTCGGTGGACCGCTTTTTCTTAACGTACATCTTGTCTTTTCGACATTGATTTAAGATGGGTTTTACTTTCTTCCAGTATCACCAGATCATCTGCATCATGGTCAACTAAAATATTTTAGTGTGATTTCTCGTACCGCTTTGAGAGCTTCTCTCACTGTCTTCTCTAACAAAATACATCAATACATTACATTAAAGAAAGTACTTACTAACTTACTATCTAACCATCGCGCCGTTTCTCAGGAGCGCTTGACTCATAAGTACAGCTCTTCGATTGTTGAGGCATCTAAGAGGATGAATATCTACAGGGTGCGCCGTTAGAATCCGGACAAAATTGTATTTGAAGTTCCCGCTATATTTGAACTTAGGGTTAGGCGCTAGTTGGCGCTAAAGTTAGCTAAATATGTCAGTAAGACTTTCATAACCTCAAAATGGCCGAGCCTGTCAACCCAAGCATGGAGTACGATAGAAGAGCGGCGATTATAGAAAGCCTTCGTGCCGGAAGAACTCCCCAAGATGGAGCACCCGCTCGCACGAGTCATTTAGTGCAAAATTGGCTCTTTGACAACGTTGACATATTTTATTCGAAGGACTTTTGCCCTCCTAACAGTCCCGACTCTCTGGACTGCTACGCGTGGAGCGTAGTCGAGAGACAAGCCAACAAGTCTAGGCACCTCAACGTCAACTCCCCCGGGCCGCTATCGAGGCAGAGTTTACGGCTATGAACCGCGATCAGTTGAAAATAGCGTGGTTTTAGTGAAAATTGAATCCCTTAGATTTCACTTCTGTACTATACAGTATTGGTACCAAGATTGAGAATTGATATTGATCATTGACAATTACTGCATTCAAAGCGCCGTTCATTTTGTTCCCCCTACTTTAGAAATCTTTCTCATCCCAGTGATTCGTATATTGTCTTATTTTCCTCCTTCTCGAATCTCATCAATTTTGATTTGGTAACATTTTAGATTAATTTTTTATGATTAGGTCCCTTTCTTTGCGTACGTCGCACTTTCTATTTACTAGACTCTGTAAATCTTGTTCGCTATTCTACATTAATACTGCATCATATGTATACAATAAATAGCGATCAATCAAATGGTCAAACATTACGTGGTAATATGATATTCTCAGTGACGTGTAGTAGGTATAGATTTAGGTTATGCTGTTACGAATGATATTATACAATCATATATTACATGTAATACAATATATCTACTTTCGTTTAACGAACGTCTTTAGACAAAATAAATCCGTCGTTTATACGACCATATAATGTATTTATTTATAATTTTACAGTACTATTAATAGTGTATTTAAAGTTTAAGTTTTAACGTAAAATAATACCTGCTTACCCATATAAAAAATGTATGGACGTTTTTAAGAACACTTTCTATGGCTGAACATAATTTATTTATGTTTATTTATAAATAATTATTTCTATTAATATATATATATTAATCCAAAAACCAATCCATGCACCAACAATAAAGAACAATCATGAAATCAACACGTTAAAAACAGTAAAATAGTAAAATTTGCGAATTAGTAAAAGAAGACATGGACATTTCAATGATTTACACGCAGCTGTAAGCTTTTCTAATGTTATTCTGTTAAAAAAAACAGCGTACGTAACGACTCCATACAAAACGGATCAACCGAATGCAATTTTCAATTCAGTATATAGCCATTTATATGACTTGAGTAATTCACTAGCAAAAGAGTAATGTGAATAGCTCGATGCGGCGAATACAAAAGAGCGCCATGGGTACGGCGGTGAGTTGTGGTAAATTTTAGAACTGAGCAATAAAAGTTTTTACCGATACACAGATGGCGCTAATTGTAAAATAATGATTTCGTTTATGTTAATCCTATTATTTAATTTATATTTGTTTCCCAGCTTTTCTGCGTGTATGCACTGCGCGCCCCCGGATATTCTATACTATTAAATCGATACGCAATCACATCAAGTGACAGAATTACACATTTCTTCTTGTTATCTATCTAATATTCATATTAAAATATTACCTATCGAGAAGTACAGTTGAAACTCGTTTATGTTAAAAGTTTTACCCAGTCTTAAAAATGATAATGTATTTATCGTAAGATTAGCTTACTTCAGCGAAGTTGTAGGTTAGAACCGGCTTGTCCAAAAGTGCGGTCGCATAAATAAAAACCAGATATATATATACGTATTAAAAACATCTTGTAGATTTTAATTGCTTTGATGCCAATCTGATTCCATCATGAAACATCACATAAATAACGTACGGCTAGAGACTTCATTTCCAACACATTAAAATTTATCAGAAAGACCATAGGTAGGTACTTATTGAAGTTACAATATTTGGCAACAGAGTGTTTTATATCCAACTGCTAGGCTGTATCTAAAAATATAATTATGTTAACGTATGTACCTAATACGTTTGACCCTCGTCTTACATCATTATTATACAATGTCGGAAAATGTATCGATTGCAATATTATAGAAAATTATACAATCATTCCTTTAAATTTCCTTATATATTTGTATGTATACATACATTATTTTTATTTATCCAATAATTTTGTTCTTCTTTCTCTTCGCTTTGCTCCTTCAGATCAGTCGTATCCTGTAGTCACTCTTTCGGTGGAAACTTAACTACCAGTGGCGTAACTACAAAAATTGTGCCCCAAAACAGAAAAAAAGCCCCCTTATATAAGTATTGTGTATAAGATATACGAATATTAGTACTGGGTGGTTTATCTATTAAATAGTAAGAATAAAATTAGTCTTGTCTTATATAACATTGTCATTTTCATAAAAAAAACATAAGTATTCTTACGCATTTATATGTATATAAAATTTTTAAAAAAAAACCGCTGTAAGGTGTTCGCTTTAACTGCTGCTGTATACATCGATAATATTTTAAAAATATTTCGCAAATATATCAATACCAAATGGATTGTAGGGCCCGAGATTTATGTGCCCCTATCTTATGCGGGCCCCAATGCACGACATAGTTACGCCAATAGATAATACTAATGTGGAAATTATTTGACACCACTTTTCATCAGATATGACAGAGTGTTAGTGATATTTTCTCTTTATTTTGAATCACTAATCTTTCCGCGTTATCCTCGCACCTTGTGGTGTTGCCAAGATATTTAATTCAATTGTGAAAATTTAAAAAAAAATAAGATTTTGGCCGAGTAAATAATCTTACTAAAGTACATTAAATTTGTATCTATCATTTTCCTTGACTTGAATATAAAGCGTAAGTCCAAGATTATCGATGTAATTTTTTTTAAATGGATCAAAAACAAAAGTATATTAATAAATATCTACGCGTTTTAAAACGAAAAATTATCCTAAACGTATTGCAGCGTATATTTTTGTAGTCGTGTGAAATAATAATATTTAATTTACAATTATTTATTGGTTATAATATACTTTTTCATCAAAATATTCAACCGCAAAGATTTAGTTATTCTTTACGTTAACAGGGCGATACATAAACATTAATTCGCGATCGACTTGCTAGGAGTGAGGGAGCACAATGATAAATCTTTGCATATAATTCCGTTTCGTCCTTGGAGGCCTCTTATTGAGCATCTGATATGTCAACGTGCTCTTGATTTAGAAGGCTGTGCAAAGAAAAACTCACCCCTAGGGTAATTTCAATGTTCATGTTCATTCGATAGTTGCTTTTAAGATTTATCAACATTTTGTTTTTTTTTTCTAATTTATGTAACTTAAATATAAACCGGCAGAGCTGTTTATCCATTTGTGAATCTAATCTATAAATTCTAGAGACTAGTAAGAAAAACGACTCAGAAATATGTTTAAGATTTTTTTGACATTAGCCAAACATCAATGTTTTAATAATATATATTGAATTGAAAAGAGAATTAAGATACAACAAAGTTTTTTTTTCTTAAATTATGCAAGTGCATTCAAAAGGATTAAAGATTTGAAATGTATAAGTAAACGAATAATGAGTAAGGAAAATTAAAATAAAATATTGTAAAATGTCGAATAAAATTAAATGAAATTAATAAAATAGACACAACCTAAACTATTTTCAAAAATCAATTCATAATTATCTTCAATATACCTACACCAATTGCTAATAGTGAGATGAAAAACAAGCATGTATATTCAATTACGCAAAATACATGAATACCCTTCAAAACTTCCACGTCAATCCAACTAGAACACAAACAGAGCAACCATGACTCATTTGAAGAGGGTTACGACCATAATTATATTACGATTCACCCCAATATACAATAGAACTTTTCCAAATGCAAAAAATAAGTGGCAATAATCCTAAAACGTGCACAGATGTAAAAATAAGTGAACACAAATAATTTTTAATAAGTAATATAAAAGTAAATAAAATATTTTATTATTAAACGGCATTAAACCTACTATAAAGAATAATAGAGGTGTATTTATTTATTTATGTATAGCTTACAATTATAAATGATAATAAACTTTAAAATGACATCAAATCAAATTTGATGTTATTTTATAAATATCACAATTTGGACTTCTGTCCTAACTATCATTTGTCCATCTTTCATTCGTAAGGCTTCCTTTCTAACCCCCCCCCTTCCCACTCCCCCACTGACAAGCAACGCGGAACATTTGTTAGCCGGACTTACAACACATTACTCATTTTATACCTTTACATTTTTCATTCCGTCCATTTCTTCAACAGTGTGTCAAAAACACGCCTTGGGGAAATCTATTCACGTGGAATTAAGTTCGCAACATTATTACAATATCAATGAAACAACATCAAAAATATTTTTACACTGTATTATTGGTAGTCATGTATTTCATAATAATATTTTGACGCTCTCTTTATTCTCCGACTTATTACGTCTTGAGAGGAACATCGATATAGATTGCGGGGATGATTTACGATCAGTGAAAGGAAGATCAGGAATCCCACAAGTGGCTACGTTGAATTGGAGACACTATTACGAAAAGTAGAATCAACGACAAGGCAGTTTGGCTTAGAAATAAGTCCTCTTAAAACAAAAACAAAAAAAGGTTGTAAACCGTGTGTAATGCATCACAAACTTCTCAAATAGCAAAATGTGAGTAGTTGAAGAAGCAATTTATTTGGGTGAACTGATCACGAACGCCGGTGATTGTAGATACATAAGTCGAGAGATGAATCAATTCAAATAACTAAAGTCGACACGAACCAATTAACAAGAATGTGATATGAATGGGATGAATCTGTTAAAATTATCCACTACCTTCATACGCATGTTCTGCAGTCACGATCTTAGATTACAAATGCGAATATTCAGGTGAGTTGTGTTCTGAAATTGAAGCATTGCCACTTACCGAAGAAATTATAAATTGACTTGAATCATTTGAGATGTGGATCTATTGAAGAAATCTGAAAATAATCTGGATGGATAGAGTTACGAATGAAGATGTTATGGTTTGGGTGAATAAAGAAAAATAAATATTTAAAACAATAAAAATCCGAAAACTTTAATCAGACATCAGGAGAAGTACGAAAGTACGAGTGCTGTAAGAAGAACATCATGGCTGAAGAACTTGAGATAATGGTTTGGCCAGTCTACTGTAGAGCTTATAGCCAACATGATATCTAACGTCTTATGAACGGACAGGGTACAAGAAGAAAAATAGGCAGAGATATATCATGTATGCAGCAGAGACTTGGTCCGCAATAGTGACAAGCTTATTTTACTTATACTATTACATTATTTTGATAACGTTATTTAAATGACCACAGAGTACTATCATACCACAGACCATTTCGAAAAGCGAAATTGTTACCTAATTTCGAAGACAAGCGCCTTTCTTGATTTGACGTCAAGAATTGATCTCTTGACAAAGGAAACCGTAAATTCTCTATTCTTATTAACTTCTTAATAACCACATTGCTCTCAATCGACGTAATTGAGTCGAGGAGCATTAGTAGAATTGGAGAGTAATTAAATAACTGCACATTGACTGGCGCTCTAAGTGTTCTGAAACGCATTAAAAGCTCGCGGCAACAACATGTCAAAAATATTGACGTTTGGCAGAACTGCTGCAATTATCGAAGTAATGCGCGATAATCTGCTACTCAGAGAGCATTTAGGCAGGCCGCAGTCTCTCTAGCTCGTAGCTCCAGAGATCAGAGGTTCTGTAATCTCACCCTGCCAAATTTATTTCCTTAATGAGAGACTCCTTGTTCATATGTATACGAGCATAACGATAATTAAAACAGGAATCTTTTTGTGACAAGATGCACATATGTATAATATACACATTGAGTTGATTTTTATAATGACTAGTATTTTTATTGAAAATATAGTTGGGTGTACAAAACTGTATCTATTTTACAAACATTGTTATATAAATAATTTAAATTCTAACTCCAAGATGGACTATTTAAAATTGCATACTTTGTATTCAGATTTAATACATTTTTCTTACTCTTCGGACTCTTGCTCCGATAGATTCACTCCGATAGATAACTGTTCAGGTCACCGCAAAATGCTTTGAATGTGTAAACTTACCGTAATTATGCAGAAGTTACGAGACTTTATTAATACTTTTTTTCTCACCAAATCTTCAAAAATTCTTCGAGGAAGGAGTTAATAAATTGCCAAATAATGCATTTATTCAAAGCCTACTTAATAATGGTAACATTTTATAAATAATTATTTTTAATTTTGCAACACTTATTTATAAATTAACCCAATATATCTAAGACAATGCGTAATTTCTGGACGATTTTCGATGGATGGTAACCGAACAGCTGAAAATTAAAATGCCGTATCACTGTGCCATTGCGTGTGGCAGAAAGACTAATCGTAACCCGTATCATTTTATGATTTTTACCTTAAAGACAATAATCAACCGTGATAAGTCAGAAATTGACGAATGATTGGTTGTGACCCCCCCACTTGAGATGATACCTAATTTTTTGTTTATTATAAAATATTTTTACTCTAATATTTGTAGGTCTTTAAAGGCCTGTAAACTCTTATTGATAATCAGTTTATTTAAAGATTAAATTAGACACCAGTATTGAATTTGTATGTATTATAATATAGCAGTTGCGGTTTCATTTTTTTAAGAATCGTAATTATAATGTTTCCCTTTAGCGCATGCTCAATAAGTTCTAAAACTGCATGTTTTGAACAATTGTCACATTTGGTTTTAAATGTATAGTCGTATAAATAAATGTCGGTAATGGATTTCAGAATGGTCTCATCGATTATATTTTAAATAAATAAAATTGAATCGATAATTCTGGCGTCTGCTATCAGTTTACTCAAAGGTATTTGAGATTCTGTAAAAATAAGGTAGATGGCTCTTTCAAATAATGGAACGATTAAATGTATTAATATCAAAAAGGTAACATATAGGTTTGAAAATTTGTCGCTGTAGCATAGTTGGATAATGCAACTTCCCCGGTTAGGAAAGAGATCCAGGTTCGAATCCCGGTGAAGCAACAACAATATTTTTCGATAAAATAGATTTTATATGTATATCTTTCTAATTAATATATTTAATTCATATTTAAAATAAAACCCCGTTAATAATAATCATATTTTCAAATTTACACAGAATAATTGGTATGTACCCAGTACCTACCTACCTTCCGGTAAAGAAATAATTTATTATTAAATATTACTTAGATTGTGGAATTATGCACGCGGCTTACGATATTAAAATGTGACCGACGCACTAACAGCGAGATTTATAATATTTGCTTTACATTGTGCATTGATTTTTAGCCAATGTTTCAAAATAAATGTAAAATCTAAATAGGTATCGATGTAAATGTAGATTATAATTATTCAGCGTATTACTCAGAAGTATATTTAATAATAGAAATTAATGTGTCATATTAAATTGTAATGAAAACTTTGCTACGCCCTGTAAATAAATGAACGATATTATTTAGACAGTTTCGGTCGGTTCAGTATACGAAATATACTTGAATATTTACGCGAGTGTCAGTCAACCCCGTTCGGTTTATAGTTCAATAATCCGAGAATTGGCGCTCGTTTTGTATAACTATTAGTTTGCAGTAATTACGTGTAATAATAATAAAGCAAGTAAATAATTAAATCCAACAGTAAAATCTATTTTTAAGCAAAAATTAATTTTACTTCTGATTTTAGAGTCAACTTTGTAGCAATGTGAACTTATTCCGATAAAAATTCGTGATTTATTTTTACTTTGCAAACCTTTCCTATATTGTCAATTAATAAAAACAATTATATATATATATATATATGTGTGTGTGTGTGTTGTCATTACACATGTGTTTACATCCATTAGAATTTATAGGATTAGTATACATTCAATATAATACGTAATAAGACATTACAAGACTAAAAATTCTTATGATTTAAATAATATTCTTAGGTTTTCACGGCCGTTCAGAATCCTCTGTGTATAGTTTTCTGTGCCGTGTGCCGACGTTTCGGATCCTATTGCGGGGTCCATCATTAGGTCTGACGTGATGTGTGACGTCGACCGGAAAGGTCAGATATACACGGCAGATTGTCCCAAAAAACTGTACACGGAAGATTTAAATAATTATTGCAAAAACATTGTTGTCAGACATGTTATAGAATTAACTTTGAATTTAACCACATGTGATTATTTAAACCAACCAGTTTCGGAAAAATCCTTTATCTTTCGACAGGATAGTAAAAAATAAACATGAACTTCAAATAATTATCTTTTGTTTCAAATGTTTGTATTGTAAATTCCAATTCCATTCGTATATTCCGGAATGAGAGCCACCACGGACATACCATACTCTTTTTAGGAAAAATTTTCGCCTTCCACAGTACGGCCATACTCCTTTAGAGGTTAATGCCCAGTGCTAAACAGTCTACAAATTAAACATGGCTGAGATGTGTGAAACAATGCGAAGCGAATTTTTCTCTTTCCCGAGTTGGATGTGTGAAGTATTTATATTTGCGAGCGACGGTCTGACCGGTTGCCCCAGGTCAGCTCGGGAATAGACTTCAAAGGAGCAGAGTACCAGCTCGCTTGTTTTGCACAGCACTCGTGCGACGTCACGCTCGCACACTTATTTAAGGGATTCTTTACGAGGATTCATTAAAGTGGATTCGTCGAGGATTCATTCAAATGTGATGAAATCCATTCGGTTCATTTAGCACACCGCTCACACTATGGTGTTTGCCAATTTATTCCGCTTAAATTAATATATGGTATTGTCAGGTTTTCACAAAAGTTATTAATTTTAAAAAATAACATATTTTGTATAAATCTATATTTTTAATGCAGACACATATTTATTTTCATGTTGTTCTTTGATGATTAAAACAAATTTGATGATTCACTAAAAAATATACACAGATTAAAATCTATCTTTCGAAAAATATATAGTTACAATTACACTATGTTAACTTAACTTTCACGTCGAATTTCCGACATTATATCAAATATTTTTTAAAAAGGCCCCCCGCCCAAAATTAGCACCCAAACCTAGTCCGGTCCTGATGATCAGCTTGATATATGTAAAATGCAATTATTTAAAATAAATACGTCATGATGGATGACGTGCATTCAAATTCAAGAAATGTTAGACACAAGACCTGCTGCTGTCGACGTCTCAATCGACGACTCTTTATGAAGAGATTTATCAAAACTATTAAAACATATGGTCACATGTCTAACGGTTATAATATTTTTTCGTAACAATATTTCGTGTCTACATTAGAATACATTGGAAAACAGACGATATGTAGTATTGGGTCTTGTATCTGTCTACGTCATCTACATGTCATGGGAAAAGTTTACAAATTAATAGAATAACTATAATTTGGATATATTTTGAGTTGAGCTATGGTAATAAATTCTATACTTATATGGACATTACAAATTGTCATGAATACCGAACTCTCTCGGAAATTAATTTGCAGTACATATTTTAGCTATGTATAAATTTTAACGATAGCTTTCAGCCGTATGCGTTGAAGCAAAATTATGATTGACCTCTGAGTCTCAATGATTGACCTACGATCAACAAAACCAAATACATTCACTCAAATATTCGAGAAATTTTTTGAAAAATCCAATACAATATTAATTTTCTAGCTCTGTTTACAATATTTTCTAGCCCAGTACGCTATATTTTCATAGCGACTTCTTCACGACCAAGTATATTTTGTTATTTATATATAATTAAAATAATTGATTAAGTCTCCTTCAGTCTAAACATTTTTATCTGTAAAGTATGGCAGAACTCTTGAAAAGATTCGAAAGCAACCTGGCTTGCATCAAACGTCATAACGATTGATTAATGGTCATTTTTCATTTGAGCCGTGTTCGAGACTTTTACGTGGAGTTGGAATTAATCTTAATAATACACAGAGATGAAACTAACAAATCTGGAAGGAGTCAGAAAAAGAGATGCATAGCATTAGACTATTAAAGTATTCATTTTAATGGGCAATAATATTAATCAGAATAAAGAAACAGGCGCTAATGCCATCGAGTGAGTTAAAATAGAAGGGTTTAAGAGATAATTTATAGCCCTTTTCTAATCTATGGTCGTCAAAGCGGTTCCAAGCGGCTGAGATGAGGATGACATTCTTCTTCTTTTTTTCTCGCGCTTATCTCAGCCATTTGGTGTCAGCGGTTTGGACAATCCTTCTCTATTTCTTCCTGCTATGACAATCAACGGTACATTTTTGAGTCGAGTGAGAAGTTCAACAATCAAAGAGTGCCTCCGTATAGAACCTCTGCTTAACTTCATAGATAGATGCAAGATGAGCTGGCTTGGATGTAATTATGATACCAGGGAAAAAAATATGGAGATAGTCTGAAAAAAATACTAGGAATGCATTCTATAAGACTGAAGAGAAAGAAGTCGATCTCCAACAAGATAGATAGATCGCAAGTCCGAGAAATGATCAGAGTCTTGCGAGAGTATAAAATCGCGAAGAGTCACACTGTAAAAGCAGACCAAAGTACTGACAACAGAGTAAGAGAGAGAGAGAGAGAAGCTTGGTATACAATGGATTTCAGTTACCGAAAAAGAAAAGGGCAAGCACCCAGAAGTGCCTTGTTGAGAGTCGAATTCATCAAGATAGTGTACTTTTTTGGCTCAAATAAAACTCTCAACTTTCAACAAAATTTGCACCTGCCAATCTATTAACTATTTCTGCTTCAGGTCCATTCACACGACGATGTTGTTCAGTATTTATTTCTTGTATATTTATTTATCAGTAGTATTTGCGTGTGTTTAACAATTCGGAAATACAGCATTCAAAAGCTAAACAATTACACGGAACAACGGCTAAAAAAGTACAGTTGATGATCTAAATATTACCACAAGTGTCAAATTGAGAGTTCGTGAGATATAACACTATTTGGTGCGATATGCGAAAGGTTCTACAAACCAGGAACAGAGATATCTCAGAATTAAGAACATGATCTTTGATATTTATAACCGTTACCGAAATACCGTAATTAAAATTAATTATCTTGGATGTTTTCTGATATCGTTATTCAATTTACTTTTCAAAATGTGTTTGCTGGAGCTTTAAGATTCGTGACTGCAGGCAAAATAGACACTTGTATGGGTATATTTTGTATATGGTTTATAAAAAATATATATCACGTGGACTCATTTAATAGCAGGTAATAATAATATGATTAAAATTATAGACATTTTTATGTTTAATGCAAAAATATTATGGCAAGTCATTTTTAATAAAGTTGTACAATAAAATTTGTATTTAAATACGTGAGTTTTGTATGAAAATTTCATTTCTTTCATCAAAACAATACTTTGAAGTTTTGGTATATTTTTTATCGCCTTAATGAAGGAAATAGATTTTTCCGAATCCGATTGGTTTTTCATATCAAACTCGCGCGTATAATTTTGTTATTAAAATTAATAGATATTATACTTACCACTATTTGAGCTATTTCACCTCTATTCGGTCTTCAATCATTGTTTCATCCAGCCCATGCTAGAGGTGCCTTATTTTACAGAAATCAACATTCAGATATCAAATAGACAAATCTAGAAAATATTGTAGATCGACAATCTGATTCATTCATTTGGAAATATGAACCATTCATAACTTATTGTAATGTTCGTATCACATTACTGTTTATTCTTTTATACCATTCTATATATCTTATTTTCCCACGCGAAGCTGTCAAAACTTAATTTTTCTCTCGGTTTAAAACAACTAATGGGTATATTATAAATTTAAAATAAAAATTCCTAAACAATTGATATCATTGCGTGCCACCTAATTGGCAAGTGGCTGTCGGTAATTCCGCAATCCAACTTACAATAATTGGTGCAATCAACGATGGCGTCGCTAATCCAGTTAACAGGATAACAATGGTACCAGCAGCTCGGGTATTTACGCTGACTGAACTGCTCGGTATGCTTAATTACTGTTTTAAACTTGCACTGCTTTTAATATATGTGATTAATCAATAACTTCCGGATTCATTCCACTCTGGCCGGGACCGTACTTTTATGCGGTTCTCCCTCGGAGAACTAGCCCAACTTCATGACGATTTCTTACTACATTCACTTCATCCGTTTGATCCAATTTAGAATAGTTTTTATACATATTATCTAATTTAAAGTACAAAAAATGTATTTTTACAATCCAACCTGCGCCATCAGGATATGTGGTTACTGTTTCGTAGCTTAGTGTATAGACTCAAACCATGGCGCCTAAAAAATATTTTGACTATCCATTCAATTTATTTATATTTATTGTGTACACAATATTCATTCAATAATATTTTTTTAAATACCTCTCTATAGGATATAAAATCTCGTGCTTAGAGGGGAAGATCGTTTATGATTGGATAATCTTACATATATTTAAGGTAATATATTTTTAAAACTCAATAATGAAATATTTTTTTTTATAATTCATAACAAACCGAGAAAAAAGAAAATGTATGAAGTAGAATACTAAATATAAAGCACATCACGACATTTCATCAAATAGATTTTGGAGTAGTGTTATTTTAACATTGATTGAAAATACTCGTAGATACTACAGTTGCTCAATCGTTGTTTTGAATTGGATAATAAATTGTACTAGGTACATTAAAATAATTTTATTTTATGAAATTATTTGCTCAACTTTCAATTCTTTTAATCTAAACAATAACTAGTTACTTCCAATGCACAATTATGTACTTGGGAATATACACATATGAGATTTTGCTCTCTTGTCACGGAGATTTGATGGTAAAGGTTGGTATGCATCAGTTGGTCAATCCGCTCTGCGTATAAAATATAACTGACGTCTCATTCCGCGATCAACTCTGTACTTTATGCGAGTCTCAATGCAGGTCTCTAAAGAAATCTCACCCATTTACATACATCATAACAGTCAGTGGCGGATTTATAGAGTTGCACACTGAAAAAAGAGAAATGAAACCAGGAGTAGTAGAGCAAGCGAAAAGGAAAGGCTCAAAACAATTACTCCCTAGAAACACTGTTATAGCTCCAAAAATATTAGGAGATTCAATTGTGCTCAACTGCCATTGAGTATTGATGACTTTGTGTATGCTCAGTCCTTGTCAGATCGGTTCGGGAGTTCTATACTTCAGGTTTGTTATTATTAATAATTTGTAGTTGCCATTCTGCTGTGATATAATGGACCTCTTGTCTCAAAACACAGGACCCCCAAAATGTCTGCCTCTAATAACAGTACAGGATGGAGAAAATACACCAAACCAAACCAAATTTTGAAATATTAAATTGAGCTGGGATCTAAAAATTTCAATCATCTTGTTCCTGTAACTTTAATGCAGTCTTTGCGTACTTTTATGCTTTAATCATTTTCATTTTATTTATTTAATGTGATTAAAAAGTGTTAGTAGATTTTTAAAATAAAATGAAATATCTAGTTTTTTTGACATTTTCTTTTTACACACTTTCTATTCTGCATTCTGATGTGTGTTCTGATGTATGAAGTAGAATGTCAATTATCTTCATGGCAAAAATTTACCAAATGCACACACTTTCTCAGATTTTGTTAGACATTTAAAATATGATGTATTTGACGGAAGAATTCCCAACTTCAAAACAAAAAACGTGAGAACATTTCGTAACACGTGAATTATTTCAAAACGTAATATAATTAATTATAATTCATAATGTAATTTTTTTTGCACAATACTTAGCTAATCAGATCATCAAAACACCCCCATATTGCCCTAATCTACTGGGTTTAAATCTGGGCTGTTCGGTGGCCACATGCCTGGCTCGATGAAATTAACATCCTCGCGACGAAGAAAGTTGATTGTATTTCTGGCTGTGTGAGATGGAGCTCCGTCCTGCTGTAATGTCCAGGCTTTGTTTTGAAACTCTGATCATTTTTCTAGCACCCCGACGTTTTTCAATTCGCAAATTTTTGATCAGAATACTGTCTTCTGCGGTGATTTTTGTCATTCTGGACAACAATTTGATAAAGCCAAATATAAACAATGGGAAAATTAATAATCAAAGATGGCGGCCGGAAATTGTCGATATAAAACGTAACATAGGTAAATAGGTATGTAAATAAATTACCAAAATATTATTTTTGATATAGTTTTGATGTAATTATATCACATTTTAAGAAATGTTCTCACTTCTTTTATATATTCTTATTTCTCAATAATTTGAGATCGCGATCTTCACGAGCTTCCAACTGTACTCCTTAACTTTTCTCGGCATCCCGCATATCTCATCAGCTGTCACTGTGGTGATTGCACTTCTTGGAAGTGCCTGTTGCATTTTTCACTTGATCGGGATCTTCCTCTTCCTCTTTATTCTTCGACGTGGCTCACCACAATAAAGTTTTCTCTCTTCTTTCTTAAGAGTATTTGATGAAACATCTTTGTCCAAATTGGAGAATTCGCCTCACGCAAAAGGTTGAGAGTCTACCGTTGATGTATATTTCAATTGTACTTATATATCATGCATGTACTATAAATTTATTATTATGGTGAGTGGACATTGAATATTCTCAGATATTGGATATATCTTACGCGTTGCCAGATACTCTCAACATTTTCCAAATCCCGTTTACCATTAAATAATAATTAATAATAACATTAAATGTTTAGCATGTTATTCGGATATATCTCCATATTTATTTTTTATTATTAATGTACAGATTATCAACAGGTCATCAAATGGCCCTGATAGATATTTCTTATGCGAAATTAACCCATGGCATACCGTGATAGAAAATATCGTACGCAGCCATAATATCAACTCGTGTTACAGTGAGAAATGTGTAATTTTCAAGGAATTTAAATTTTATAAAAAAGTATTTTACTAAAATATATATCTAATATTTAAAGTGAAATATTGATAAATATAGCGAAGTATTATACGACGCGGACGGACGTCGTAAGTACCGACCTGTGCCGGACGGTAGACTTGTGCTACAGCATGACTAAGGAAGGGTTAACGTGCAGTGTAAACATTTTAAAACAATTAGGAGAATATGTTACAGAACCATGTGACACGCGACAGTCCTCGATGTGATTTAAAGCTCGAATAACTATTTACCATGTATAATAGAATTTCGCTTTTAAACTGAACACGAACACTTCAGACAACTTTAGAAGGCGTATAAATTTGAAAAATTAAAGGAGACTCTATCGCTAGTTTGGACATATACACAATGTACGGTAATCCGAGAAGATTGTCAAATTTATAATTGGCTATTATTAGTTATCTACATTTACATATTGAAATGTATTGTTATACCATGACAAGCTTAAAACTTGTCTGGACCGAAATATGAGAAAATTAAGCAATCTGTAAGAATACATTTTAAAATGTTTTAACGACACCATCAGCTAAAATGAAGTCAGAAATGAAGATTTCTGGATTCTACAAATTTAAATCTCATTTTTCAGTACCTCGGGGAGCAATTAATTAGTGCAGTATTTGTATCAACCCTCCTACGTATAACTTTGCAAGAGTTTCCAATGTGATATCAGCATCCGCGTCACGTACTCGGATCTGGCCAATGTACAACTCGGATTTGATATATAAATAGACCTAATGTTGGGGGTTTTAACACACCATTTCCACACACACAATCCGAGTCCATTAGCTCGCTGCAACACCCTATACAATCTTGTGTAAACATCATAATGTATGGCGAACGGAAAAGAACGGTGCATTTGATTTCAAAGCTGGTAACACCGCAATATTTCATCCGATCAAAGATACCAGTTTGCGAGAGCTGTCTCCTTGAAAAAATTATTATTTCTAAACAAGTTCTAACTTACATCGAGAAAGCTCCTACAAATCATACGTTGATTTCAATTTAAATAAAGTAATAATAATAGATTTATTATTTTTTCTTAAAAACTTGTTCTTTTTATGGCATCTAATTATTTATATCAGCATATAATCGGATGTGCATTAGTTAATAAGCAGTATTTGTTTTGTTAACATTTTTATATAAATATTAAATTCAAATGGATGATTTTAAAATGCATCTTCTTTACGTAACCCAATTTTTTTTTTGAGTCATTTGTGGTGGATTTTACCACACCCTTCTGTACTCTCCGTACCTTGCTCCGATAGATTTTTTCCTGTTTCAGATCACTGAAAGATGCATTGAAATAATAAATTGTCCGAAATAATGCAGAAGTTCATTGCATTGTCAATATTTTTTCTTACCTCCAAAATATATAAAAAGGAAATAATAAATTGTTACTGGTGGTACTTAAAGGCGGTAAATAATTGAATAATTTACTATTTCGGAAGTTGTGCATCATTCATACACACCACACGGCCTAGCCATCTATGCCTCCCGAATTTTATTACTTTCGACTGGTCATATAGCTCGTTATGTTTCTGATTGTAATGCCCACGCCACACTCCATTTTCTTTGTCATCTCTGAAAATTTTTCTGAGTATCCTTCTTTCAAGTACTTCTAATATTGCATCATTTTTCTTTGTTAGAATCCAGGTTACCGACACGTGACAAGATCAAGACAAAATTTACAATCTGGATATGAAATTATATATATATTTTTGTAGAAAGCAATCACTTTGTGGTTTGACATATTAGATTAAATAAAACACAATTTGTATAAAACCACGAATTTTATTAAGCGGCAACCAGTTTCGCATAGCTCAAGCATCGTCAGGGCGTATTTCAAACTAATAATAATTACAAAAAGTGGGCACTTATATATATATAAAGAGGGAGATATCATATATAATTACATGCGAAATAGAGATACAGAGTACATATACATTTAGACAGAACATAAATGGAGGGGAAAGTACAATGTTAATGGATATTAATTTGATTTAAAAGAAAACATACTTATGGGGCTAATGGATAAATGTATTTGGTTATTAAGAATTGCACTACCACTGTTTACTGCCTTTTTTATTTCAAGGGCTTCCAAATTGTCCAATCGGAGGGCAAACCCGTTTTTATTCCATTCATTTAATAATAACACAGGAGTAAATATCCTCCATAAATTTTGTACAGTGGCAATCAAAGATAACATCTGAACCTTTAATAACTGTGACCAATCATCACCGTTCATCTCATCGCTAACTAACTACAGGTGTTTTTATTTTGTCAAAACCTCTGTTTTTGAACAGTCTAATAACAGCCAGTGTATCAACCATTTCAAACACGTCGACATATCACGTGTACATTTCTAGACGAGGCGAGAATACTGACTGACCATATTTAAAAATCTTTGATCAGCTATTTTTTGACACTACTCACTTTATTAATATCTCATTTCTTTTTTGATTGAAATCCGAGCATCTATGAATCTAAGAAATGTTCATTTACTCAACATTTTTTTGCAATTTGTTTATCCGTACTTCATCTACATCCGTCTCGCAGAGTTGGCTTGTCCGTGCGTAGTCAAATTATTTAAAACGCGAAATTGGAGGAAAAATTGGCAGCGGGATACATTGGCGTCGATGATTCAATTGTAAAACAGTACAGCAATAAATATTCGAGACACAACCTTATTTCTGCCATCTAATTTAAGTCTAATCGATCGCGAACGTTTAACATGTCGGTCGGCTCCACATTTTGACATAAATGGGATATGTGTGCGCTTTGAAACCTTCGATGAAAGATCGCTTATTTGAATGTTTGCTTGTTTATTTTTGTCTGTTTTGCATACATGTGCGCTAGGCTTATTTCTACATCATCTTTTTTTTTCAGTGAACACTATGCTATCTATAAATATAAATGTTTGTGTTCAAAATCGATCGAGAATAGATAGATGAAATATTTAAAGAATTGAACGGTGTATATGCGAAGTCGGCTCAAAAACTGGACGGGAAATTATTAACGAAGCAATAAATAATAGCCATGGAAAAATCGGCGAACATTCCGAAGATTTACAAAAAGAAGAAAATAATCTGTCTACTGCAGTTCGATGACACGTAAATAAATATGTGAGAAAGAAATAAAATAACTAAAAGTGTTGTGAAGGAAATGAAAGATTAAGAAACGATGGATTACAAGTTCAAAATACGAGGTCCAATAAAAAGGTATTAAAGTGTGATTGAAAAAAAGATCCATTATGAAAAGTGCCTTCTGTGTCGATCTTCTACAGACAATATTCAATTCGGCAATAATTTTATATTAGTAACAAACATTTTTAATATTAAATCAATTTAAGTTTTATTTAAACTTTTTGCGCTCATCGCTAGAAAGACCTCTAATTGTACTGAACATTGCCTTGCCTTGAAATCGCAGTGCCTGAAGAAATACTACATTTGACAAATTGTCGCGATATTGGAATAACAAATACACCAAAAGACTGAATTTTTGCATTTATCCAAAATATTTAAGACATTCATCGATAATAGGTTATATAATCTAGTTACAACAATATTAACTTTTAAAAATTGTGAGCCTAACCTGACGAGATTGTGGGAGATTCTAAAAAAAATCGAATAATAAAACTAGGAAAAAGTAGGTTTGAATGTGATCGATTGCGGAGATCCTCGGCGTCTTTAGGCACTATTCATCAGACTGCTGGGTCCGGACTGCGTGCTCGTGCAGGCGGGGTCGATATGTTGGCCTCTGGCTCGGCCCCACCAGAAGCAGACCGTTCCACCACCGTCGCTTTAAGATGTTGGACGTATTCCGGGGCCTCAAGAACTTAATCAAAGTAAGCTACGTTCACATCGACGCTCCCGTCTTCAGGCTGCACTACTCCATCACCGTCATCATCCTGATCGCCTTCAGTCTCATCGTCACCACCAGGCAGTATGTCGGCAATCCTATCGACTGCATCCACACCAAGGATATACCGGAGGATGTGCTCAACACGTACTGTTGGATTCACTCCACTTACACGCTGAAGAGTTTCTTCAACAAGAAAGTGGGAGTGGAAGTCCCCTATCCCGGAATTGGAAACAGCAGAGACAAACAAGGGAAGGAAGACGTTAGCGACAAGAAGATTTACAAGTATTACCAGTGGGTGTGTTTCTGCTTATTTTTTCAGGTAAGCGAACGTTATCAATGTTTTATTTTACTGTTTCTTTTGCTTCAACATGTTTATGAACTTTGTTTTCCGACCTGATTCTTTTTACAAAGATGAATGATCGTGTTCTGAAGCAGTCGAGTTGATTGTATGCAGACGAATCGGATTGTATGATCTGTAGTAACTTTTTACTAAAGTAACTTTTAACCGTCGCCCGTGGTTAAAAACATTTGCTGGTTGTTGGTACGTCAAATTTACTATTATAAAAACATAGATAAGAAATATCGCCTCACAGTGTGGCGAGACAAATAATCATAAAATATGCTTTATTTTAGGCTTTATTCGCCCCTGCGTTCGACATCTGTCACTTTAGTCGCGATTTTTTTTTTTTTTTGGAAATGCTATGTGCTTCAACTCCCATCACTTAAATTGCTGTATATTAAATGATTAATTGTCGAATACTGCAAGTATCCATGTGACAGATGACTTTTGAAACAGTTATGAAGAGTCCGCCATATTTGACCAACGATTTTCGATTTGTACCGTTCGATATTCGAGAATAAAATTAGTTAACCATTGCATTTTTTACCAACGATCGAGCAACCAGTTTTCGCAGTAACTTTTTTAACCATAGTAAAAAGCTACTGCTAATCACACGACCGGTCCTAAATAGTGATGTTCATATTTGCTCTCAGATACAAGTGCAGAAATATAAATCACTTCATTAATCAAAGCAAATCGCTCTCTCGATCTCGGCAGTCTGTTTATTTTAGTTATTCATTGAGACTAACAAAACTGTATAAAATTTACAGCATATTTCATCCACAGCAGAAGCATTTCGTCACGGCGATGAGTAAAACCCAAAAGAAATGTCACCATTTTTTATTATCCGGACGTTTGTTTCCGAGAAAATGTAACAGAATAAATAATGATATTCCTCACCGTATGGACCATTAGAGCAGATCGGAGCCGACGCCACCGGTCGTTTGTTCTCTCGCGCGCGAGATTAAACAGGTCGGATGCTGCGCGACACTTTGCGGCGCGCGACTTGTCACGCCCGGCGAGTGTCCCGTGCGCCCGCGCTGGCCCGGTGCCAGCTGCGACTTCACAGCCAGCTGATCCGCAGCAGCTTCGGTGTGCTCGTTACACCTCAGAATCGGACCTGTGAATCGATTCGGCATGCGTCTCGATCACTTCACTTGTGTTTTCATGTTGCGCACCGGCGACTTCGGTGTTTAGCTCATCCGACAAATGGGTTACCATCACATTATTCAATTTTGTGTTGTGAAACTGTTCAGGTCTCTCGGCGGTCTAATGATCCAGTCGTTAGAGGTTCGAGCCTCATTTCGGAAGACCGGCAATTTAGTCATATTTTCATAGCACAAGCTTAAAGTATAAGTTTAAAAACTATATATATATACATATGTACACCTAGAGCTATCTTAAATTGATGTGATTATCGTTAAAATGTTATTAAAGGCATAAACATGAAGAATATAGTGAATTTAACATTTATTTAAAAAAAATAGATTCTCATTAGTGACATCTATGTTGTTTCAGGGAAATAAATATCAAACTTTCAGACCATTGATGGCGACAGTGAAGTTGTAGTTAATACATGTGGTAAATTTCTACATAGTAACATATATACAACTTCCATTGTTGATTGGGTGGAATGGTATAAAGTAATTACTTGAGCCAGCCTAAGACAGGTTGTAAGCCCTGTAATACCCATACTTCCATACTTCCCATACAATATAATACAAATAGCTTCGTCTCTATGAGATATCTTTAATTTGTTTAATAACAATGCCTTTGAATAAAAAAAGCCAGTAATTGTGTGTTCTTGGATACATTCAAATATTGTTAATATTTATTTATTCTTAATATAGTGTATACATAAGTATATTTATATATGCTTTAATATAAACTAGATCACAATCGTTTTTTTTACTACAACTTATCTTTCACATATTTGCTTAGTTTCATTTTGAATCTATATAGTTTCTCCTCCTTTCTTATGTTTTCTAGCATTTCATTAAAAATCTTCATCGCACTATACATCATCGATTTATGAGATTTAGCCTTCTTCTTAATGGCAGTCTCAGTCTATCTTATGGGCAGGTAAAATTAAATTAACTTCTTAATCAGTGACATCTATTGCACAATGCGCAAAGATTATAAATGAATATTAATTTTCATAATTATTTTTTGCTAATCTATACCACCATACTACTACTTTGGTATTTTATTTACACTAAAATATTAAGATCTTTTTACATAAGTGTCAAAGAGCATTTAAGATGTATAAATAGTAATGATTTTTCAGAATTTTAAAATCATATTAGAAAATTATAATTTTTGATTAAAATTTGGGATTGTTTGTTGGTCATAAATTAAATAATTTTGAATCGTTAGAAATAAGTATAGCATGTAAAATTAACCAATTTATTATAAATAACCAACTAAATATAACCACAAGTCCAATAGTAACAATTGATTTTTTTTTAAATTAGAACAATTTGACATATGTTTTAAGTTTAACGAAATTATATTTTCCGAAACCAGTTTCTATTACATTTAACATATAAAAGTGGTAAAAAAACAAACTTATAAATAATTCATATTAAAATGAATAAAAACCATAATTTAAAGTTTGTAGTAGATATTTAAAAAAATTAATAATAATTGATTTAATATAATAGTGATTTGTGATGTAGCGATGCACACGAATGTTATTTTCAACAGTTGTGAGTCACGGCGCGGCTCGCTGGGGACATCTGTCGTTGGCCGACAGATTTACCGTGTTTTAACGACGACAATATCATCTCCGCGGAGATTGTCAAACTGAAATAGCGCGCGCGGCATCTCATTTATTTGCTCGCTGACAATCAATAAAACTTTAAACGGGCCGATGCAATCATTTCACAGGGAATAAAAATGGTGTAGGACACGCTATTTATTATTGTTGTATATGTCACAGGTCTAAAATTAATGTCGGCTTATCTCCAACCGTTTTGTTATATATTTCCGTATTAATCTGTTGAATTCAAATCAGATACGATTGCCGAATCGGCGTTTTAAATGGAATAAATCAAATGGCCAGTTAATCATACAAGCATGCCTATTCTCAAAATTGCAATTTTGAAATGAAGGTGATTGTTACACCAACCCTCAAAAATAGTGTTATATTTGAATGAGAGAGAGGGAGAGAGAGTGAGGGAGATAAACGTAGCATAATCTGTCAAAACTGTCTATTTTTGAGGGTTGGTGTAACAATCACCTTCATTTCAATATTGCAATTTTGAGAATAGGCCTGACTATCATAAGAATTTCCTTTTGTATGATATGTTTACAGAAATAATCTTCTAAAGACCATCCATTAAAACTGTCGGTACTGATCGCTAAGTGTGATCTCACTGAACTTTCCATAAAGTAATGTAATATTGTGTGCAAAAAAATAATATTTTATCTGCCGATGCTAACAAGTCCAACAAATCTAAACTAAATCTACCATAATTGCACAAGAGATAGATACAGGACACAACAAAAATTAGCAACTAACAGTACGGCTGCCCGCAGAGTCTAGCAACAGCAATGACTGAATGAATTAAGAATTAAACATTTTTTTATTTATTTAGAACACATTCTTATTGTGAAGTTGTAATTATTCAGAACACACGGTCTGTGATATTTTAAATATGAATTAAATATGGAACGATTAAATGTATTAATATCAAAAAGGTAACATATAGGGTCGAAAATTGTCGCTAAAAATAATGTCGCTGTAGCTTAGTTGGATAAAGCACCTTCCCCGGTTAGGAAAGAGATCCAGGTTCGAATCCCGGTGGCGCAACAACAATATTTTTCGATAAAATTGATTTTATATGTATATCTTTATAATTAATATATTTAATTCATATTTAATATATTTTTTAGTATATAAATTTTCAAGCAGTCTATCTCTATTGAAAGAATATTCACCTAACACCTTCTTCTTAAGAGAATCTTCAATTTCTTCCAATATATTGTCACATTGTTTCCTTTTTAATTTTCAATATATTCTTTGGCACCATATGTCGAAAGCTTCTAGTCTTTCTTTCTCTTTTCGTTAGTTTATAGCTTTCACAGCTGATTTAACATTTTACGGATTAGATACACCAATATTGTCAAGGACCATGAAGTTAATACGGCTATTAGCTAGAAAGGAAGGGGTAGGCTAATTATTGGACTAGGAAAAATAATTTTGTTATTTACGACTATTCTATTTTTAAGAGATCTAATCTACTCCATAAATATTAGTTATTTTAAAGGATTAACTTGTTTGCAATAAATAATCCACTGTCATCAAATACATCCATTTTATTTTCTCAAATAAATTATTAGATAAATGTATTCTAAAGATCTTTTAAAAATAATTTAAAACAGCTGTTGCTTGTCAACGAATATATTGTTTATATGACGTCGAAAATAAATTAAGACAACATAGTAAGAACACATTATTTTCAATGCTCAATCAATTTAAACATATTTTCGCGGCCGTTCTCAATCTTCTGGTATATTCTGCAGTGTATTTCAGACATGATGATGGATCCCACAATGAGATCCAAAACGTTCGCCAGAGAGTTCGGAGAGAGTCGTACACACGAGCAAATTTATTAAATTCGCGTTACAGAATATTCTCAGATCTAAACAGTAAACTAGATAGACTAAATTTCAATGCGAAATATAGAAGAAACGGAAGAACAAGATAAGGCCATCCAAGAATGTAAAAACAAAATTCTCCGTTGAACTTTCGGACCACTTATAGTGAAGAACCGATGGTGTATTAGCATCAACTCAGAGCTTTACGAGAACTTATATCCCAAATTACGAGGGCAAGTCAAAAGTTATCTACATTTTTTGTTCTACAATTTATTTACACATACTTTACGGAAGCTCGTCGAGGATGATTTGCTGGGCAGAACCATAACTGATGCTCAAAGAAGACGCTACCTCACCGCGATAGTAACTCGCCTATTCGCTAGAACCATCTCTCGAGCTCGCTCAATCTTGTCGTCCGTGTTGGAGGTTGACGGGCGTCCTGCTCCCTCTTCGTGCATCACACTCGTCTGGCCACTTTTGAACATCTCTATTCACAAAAAAACACTTTTACGTGATAAAGCACTGTCCCCGTATTGTGATAAAAGTATACAATGAATTTCAGCCCGTTTCACACCCTCCGACCAAAGAAATCGCATCACTGCTTATTGATCCTCATTGGTGCAAACTGCTAGCGGAGCGGACATGTTCACACTGTAATAGTCGGAAGGCAAATGACGCAATCGGGATCAAATCGCACATGTGACTGCAGTCGTACCAACTCTAAGCACGCATAGCCAGAAGGCAGAATGACAACCTTGAAGGTGTGTTATGACAAAAGTGCAGATAATTTTTGACTCGCCTCAGTATGTAGTGACAAGAAAGTAATGTTCATGAGATAGAAGAGATTGATATGGGCTGGCCAAGTTGGCAACTCAAGGACTCCAAAAGATCCAGGGCGAGAATGGCAGTCCCAAGAATGAGATGGACGATTACAGAGATGAAAAATACAGATAGGTTACAATTTTTAGACTCGGGACAAGGATGCCTGAACAACTTGGGCCTGTATAACCCCTAGCACCAAGTGATTATGATGATAATTATATTAACTTCAACAAGTTTTCGTGGAGGTTTTACAATTATTGGACCCGCTTGCAATGATTTGTTTTGGCATACGCAGAGATAGCTTGAACAGATACATTCTGTCAACTTTCGGTTTGCCAGTTATCTCCTCCCATCTCATAACCTAAGTGTTGCTTCTACTTTTTTCAATATCTAGACTTCAGCTATTCATATTTCAAAACAAATGTGAAACTAGCCTACATTAATTGTGCATTTTATATTGAGTAGCTCATTCATTGCTCGCCAGCTTGAGAATTTTGTGCTAGCAAGAATACTCTTCAATGGTTTGATTATTCTTACTCTATACTTTGTTATTTTTCACCACTTTCTACATTATTTGGTCAACTTCCTTCGTCCAAATTAACTTATCGCATCTCTCTATCATCTAACTAATCTCACATTTCATTTTATTTTCGTGTGTCTTTAATTCCATTAAATTTTCCTATAACGTCAAGATAGACAGATAGTTCTGGTTCCGATATACCTCATTTAATCATTGAAACAACAATCAGGTTGATCCACAATTGTTCTACTCCATGTTCCTTGTTCTTTCGACCGGCTTCTTGAATCGTTTGCATCTTTGGCTTCGTTATTGCGCTGGTCTCAATTGGGTCACGGCTAAGCGATCGTGTCTGCCAGTGGTCCGATCTCGGGGACTGCTGGCCGCGTGTTGTGACAGCCGCTGGGCGGTTGGACGGCGGCCAGGTGAAACCGAGGGTTCATCGGGAGGTTACAAGTTGCGTTAAATGTAAAATAAATAAAAAAAATAGTATCCCAGCACCATACAATTGTGAATGTGTACGTAAATCAGTATTATACATCGATATTCTTATGTACATCCAGTTAGTGAGGGAGTTTGAAGGAAAAGTTTGTATGATTATTTGTTACATTTATCACGCCTCCTCTTTGTGAGAAATGAATCTTTTTATGCTATTAAATAGACGATAAACCAAATTATATTCATTTCTTCAATATTATTTTGTGGCAACATATTATTATATAAATATTAAAATAAAATAAAAACTTTGTTTAAAACCATTATTTATTGATACATCAATATGTTTCGATACCTGCGGTGTCTTCTTCAGGAAACAGTGTATATTAAAATTAGAAATACAAGCATAGATAAAAACAAAACTATAAAAGTATAAGTGGTGGGTAACTAATTGAGAATTGACTATTTGCAAAAAGGATTTGATTATTTATAATATTTAATTTGCTATTAACATTTTATTTTATTTCTAATATTTCAAATTTATCTAACTGTAATCCTAAATGGCAACAACTATTCTGAATTCGCCAATCATTATTTAGATATACACCATTCTTTTGATATTTGGTTTAGAAATTAAGGTTATATTTGATATGCTCTGATGCAATTTGTATGCACCGATAACAAAAAAACACGTGATACAAAAAAAAAAAAATGAACTATCGGGATTTAAATTTGGTTATATATTTTACATTATTATAATTTGTTTTATTGAAAATATTATTGTTTTACTTTAATAGGTATTTATTCATATTTATATTTGAATTTGTCCGAAAAAGATTCGTATAAACGTTTGGTTTTAGAAAATATCTATTCTACTCTTTAATCCTTTTCAATAGAAATAACTATTGTACATGCATTACTTTTAAAATTCTGTTATATGTGTACCTCATATCTGCGTACACGGAATACGTTTCACATCAATATTCATACTACATATTTTCAAACTGAGTTAAACGCTTGTGCTATGAAAATAGGACTAACTTAATGGCCCCTAGAACGAGGCTCGAACCCCCGACCACGAGATCGCTAGGTGAGTATAGTAACCACGTCATTCTATAAATCTCTTAAAGACTGATTATTTGGTAAGCTACATTCTTAATATATTCAGGCCTATTCTCAAAATTGCAATATTGAAATGAAGGTGATTGTTGCACCAACCCTCAAAAATAGACAGATAGTTTTGACAAATTATGGTACGTTTATCTCCCTCACTCCCTCACTCTCTCTCCCTCTCTCTCATTCAAATATAACACTATTTTTGAGGATTGGCGTAACAATCACCTTCATTTCAATATTGCAATTTTGAGAATAGGCCTGATTATATATGCTCGTTTTCCAGTGTTAGGCGCGCACAAGTATTTTATTTATAATATATAACATTGAAGTACAATTATTTAAACATAATCCAGTCAAATTATTTGTTTTGATTTATTGCTGTATGAATTAGGCCTGCCTCAGTAAAACGCTATATTTATAAAGTTTGGTGGGATTCTTGAAATACATATATCAATGTGGATTCACTAAAAATATTAGCTATATTTCTTACAAATTTTCGAACGTCCCGTATTGTATTTATCCTTGTCAATCAGTGCCTCTATTTTCTTCTCTTTTTTTTTAACCATTCTGTCAATGTCAGGTCTAAATTTACAACGCGTGATGTTAAACGTTCCCGGCGCTATTTTTAAACCGTTTAAGTTAAGCCAGTTTATTAGCTGCCGCTGGGTTAAGACGTCGAACCGAAAGATTTTCTCACATGTGATGTTGTCAGTTTAATACACAGTGAAACCCCGATTTTAAGTTTTTGAAGGGACCGACAAAAAAACATGTAAAAACTGATTATTTATTTTTATTGTTGTTTTTAAATAGTTCTTTCATCAATTTTATGAATTAAATTAAAGGATTCTGGTGGTACATTGCTAATACTAGTCATATATGTTTTGAGGCCTTTAATATGCCTCAAGGTATCGTCCTTTGTAGGAACTGGGTTTATGGTATGAGCGGACACTTCTTCTTCGTAGTAAGGTTCTTCTTCTGTCAAGTTTTAGTTGATGCGACTGTTCACTATTTCATCAATTTCCACTGCGTTCTATGTTATTACGTTGGAGTCAATGTCTAAGTAAATCAGCAAGGGTTATTTCATAAATTCTTCCCAGCCATGAATGTTGTCTATACTATCTTCTACGCAATTTTCTTGCTGACTCCAGCTTGTAAAAACAATTGTAAATAAGGTAGGAAGTAGTACAGAAAGGTATTAGAATGAAAAATGCGTATATACCACAAACAAACGACCAGCACACTCTTGGCTCTATCGAGAATAGCGAACAAATTTCAATAAATTTTAGACGTAAATCGCGGGAAAGACAAACGTAAAATAGGGTTTGTAATGTACTAAAACGACACGGGACTGCAGAAATAACACGCAAATGGAGGGAAAACGTGAATTCCGGGCATGTAAAATCGGGGTTTCCCTGCATAATAACTAACTATCCGTATTACATGTTTAATAAATATAATTTAAATCAATGACATCACACAATCATCATTATCAAAAAAGCTTGAGTTCTATTAAAGCAACAGCTTGGATAGGACAGGAGAACTATGATTCGAACTGTTGTGAACATCTTTGAGGACCCTTCAGAATAAACCACCGAATTCATAACCGTCCTAACTCTGAAAGAAGTGTGAACCCGCCAGACGTTCCTTACAATGGTCATGTGTGCAAATGTAACATGGCTCATGGATATCTATCTATCTATATTATCAATTTTCTAAAATATCTGATGACGGCGACTATTGTAGCCAATGTAGTTTCTCAAAATTCCATTGCTACTGTGAGCTATTTACTCGGTAGTTCAATTTTTATCTCAGTCGGCCTTTGGCCGTGAAACTGTTGCTTGATTGTCACGACATATTACTCTCCCGAATAGTACTTTACGCGCTTTACGCGCTTTGTGTTTTATTTTTGAATATGTCAGATGGTGGTATTTATTTACGTCAGTTTATGAAGTTAGATTATACTATAATTGGCCATTTTCCTTTGCTCGATAATAAAATACGTTTTGTTGATTATTAAATTTATAAAACTTATTACAGTACCTCGATGTGGGTGTTGTGGTCATCGGAACTGACCCGACAGTTTCTTGTTACTAAGTAATTTAAATCTTATTTTAGTTTACTTAATTATTCGTTTATAATGGGAATTTGTGCAAGGGAATGGACACAACAAAGTTATCTGTGACATTTTTAATACTAATTTAATGTATTCATTTGAAAAGTATACCATATAGGTTCGAAAATTGGTTGTCAACTCACTATGGTGTTATAGCATAATCGGTTAATCCACGTTCCCCGTATTGGAAGAGATCCAAGTTCAAATACCGGTAGCAACAACAATATTTTTCGATAAAATTGATTTTATATGTATATCTTTCTAATTAATACATTAAATTTGTATTAATAATTTATTAATACAAAAGGTATTTGAGATTCTGTAAAAATAAGGTAGATGGCTCTGTCAAATGATGGAACGATTAAATGTATTAATATCAAAAAGGTAACATATAGGGTCGAAAATTGTCGCTAAAAAATAATGTCGCTGTAGCTTAGTTGGATAAAGCACCTTCCCCGGTTAGGAAAGAGATCCAGGTTCGAATCTCGGTGGCGCAACAACAATATTTTTCGATAAAATTGATTTTATATGTATATCTTTCTAATTAATACATTAAATTTGTATTAATAATTTATTGCAAATTAATTATATGATGTGCAGTATCGTATTAAATATTAATAATTGCTCCTCACTTAACGACCATCTCATGTAACGACCACTCACACTATGCCCGTTACTGTACGCTTACCGACACGACGGCCTGTGAACGAAAACCATCAAATCTCTGCATCCCATCATCAAGGAATTATAGTCAGTTAATGTTATAAAATGTGTTGCGTTATCTACCTCTAGCGCCATCGAATTATTTTGATGACATTAGGAAGCACTCCACATCTTCCTTAATTTACTGTATGGGTTGTTTGTACCCTATGAGTAAGTCAGTATTCACTGTATCGATCGATCGTATGCCATGCACAAATAATAAAATTGTGCTAACACCCTGTAGCGCAGGATGTCGATCAAAAAAACCACAATTTTATCTGAAGGAAGCAAAGACAGACTATAGATCTTGAAATGAAAATGAATTACAACGATGCTAGAATTAAAACGAATGCTATTCTTAGCTGATGACGGTGGTACATGATTTAAGCATAGCGTATTCTACCGTGTCTACTATTCTAAAGGGCGAGGACAGGATCAGAGAAGTTGAGGAAACATAGAGTTTATTTACCAACGAAGTCGGTGGAACGGAATCTGATCGTTAAGTGAGAACTGGCTGTATTTTGTAAACACAATAAATAATAGTTTACATAGATGATTTGGATTAATTAAAGTATACTTGAATACATAAGAAAACACATGGATATCACTTAATACAGTCATAGAAGCAAAAGAAAGCGAAGTATCCATTCTATCATCACTGTCTACTATTACATCTAAAATATCATTTGCATTAGAGCAGATGGTAAAATCACATTTAGTGCAATTGAATGAGAGAACGTTCAGATTAGAACCCAAGAAGCGGAAAGCTGTAAAACTAGTTGCAAATAAATCAGGCGTTTTACGGCCGCTGTTGTGACAGATCATCGAAGACATAACAAAATACTTTGCTGGAGCGGCGTAGTCACGAATCTACTGAAGCGTGACATTGCTGATCGAGGCCAGACGATTGTGGTCAGGTACACAATAAGATATTCTTAACGTTTCATTAAATCATTAAAAAGTAGCGGGTATCAATTGTGCCAATGCATACACTTCTAGTCTTCAGTTCCGCGCAGTACTCGGCAGTTCTCTTCGCTAGATCGATGGATGCTGTTCGATGCTCTAGTGAATCGTTTCTTCGGTCAAATCCATGCGTACATACGACAATATCAGGTCTGCTGTAAATAATAATTTATTGGATAATTTATATTTTCATGAAAAAATTCACTACAAGGGTACGTACACACACATAAACTGTTTAGGCCTACATTAGTATTTATAATTAAAAATTTGGTATTCGAACTTACAATAATAATAATAAAAATAATTTATTTTATTCTTAGTACAGTGTGTTATATTAGAATTGGGTAAATATTTCAGCAAAGTAAGACATATATTCTGCCTGCTACACTAGTAGCATACTGTATTATAGCAGACAGTGTTTTTCCGGTTTTGTAGTAAACAAAGTGCAATGTTCAATGTACAAAATGATATAAAGAGTTAAACAAGATGTCATTATTATAATTTTTTTAATTATCTTTGTTTTATTAACCACTAAATTGAGTTTAAATAAATGTTATGACATCCTGAAGAAGAAAATGGTATATTTCGAAACCGGTAGATGTATTTAAACTCAATTTAGTGGTTAATATAACAAAGATAATAAATAAAAATATGAATTTTAACCATAAAGTTAATATTGCTAATTTTAAAAGTATAAGATGTCATTAGATTAGATAAATACACTGTACAACTTAAAGTAAATGCTTTGGTCAATGTATAAGATATAATATATGTATATGTAAAGAGTAAAACAAGATACAATTAGATAATTCAATATACTGTTGTAGCAGTTTTAATCTCATGTTTGCACCTTTAAAAGTTCTTGGGCGTAATTTCTCTCCATTTCGTGAAGCCAGAACTGCACTTTTCATGAAAAATATGCAAGACTATGGTTGCAATTTTTCACGTTTGCATTTAGATTGTTGCGTATTTTTGGTGTTAGAAACAAATGGAATCTTTGTGCAAAGGCTTTGTTTAATTTTGGCACAAGATAGTGACAGTCTGTGCCCTTGTTAAGTGAGGGTGCGTGATTTGCTGGTGATATTGTTTATGTCAGTAAAAGTATTTTAGTATAGAGTTTCTTATGAATAACTCTCATAACCATTTTTTGGGCTTTACTTACGTAGTCTAAAATGATACTAGCTGCACCACCCCAAATCAAATGCTCCCGAGTGTTTGACGTCTACAATTCAAGTTGTCTGAGATGCAGAATTCTCTAGAAGATACAGAGGCTCCGATGTTATGTTATATAGCCTCGTACATTACATTATGATTTGTACGGACATACGCCGCATTTACAATAGATTGTATTTTATCCAGCTGAAACACTGATAGGCCAGCATAAATATAACTACGTTAATCCACACGTAATGCCACAGATGCACTTGGGAGATGTCTTCCAAATACTTTTAATCTGTCACAGTTGATCAAAACATGCAACCACTATCTTCCCTTGGTGCGCTTTTCAATCCAGGCGGCACTCACGATCATCGGTCATGAAAATATAAATTCTGTTTTAATTTGTTCAGAAACTTACAAATGCCGCGTGGGTGGAACGTATCATCAGTAATCGGATGTGACCGAATGATTCACCGGATTCCCTGGTAAATCTGGACTAGATATATTTATATGTCGACTAATGTTAACACTGCATCCTGTACATGTGTTTTAAGCCAACCATCTCATTTATTTTTTCGAGAATCCGTTATTTCTCCATTTATCGACCTCCAAATAATATTTAAGAGCTTCAGAATGTTTCTTTATATTATTGAGATAACCGGCAATGACTCGTAAACAGATTTTAGAAATTTAGAAACGTTTTATGCAAACTATTAACAACCAATATTTAACTTATGTGACGTCATCATCTGACACATACATACATTTTTGACCTTTTATCATTTGATTATATTTTTAACCGTAAATCGTATTCAAGGAAACTATATTTAAATACAAATTAAATTAATCAACTAGAAAGATATACAGAAAAAAAAATTTAGTTGCTGCCGGGATTCGAACTTGAACCTTTTTCTATCCGGGAAAACGCGTTATCCGGTTTCGCCGCATCAACTGAACAACTGTTGGCGATACATTTTTGAACTTGTATGCTGTAGTTCTTTAAAAATTGATACATCTGTTATTCCATTTTCTAAAAGCAATCAGCTTTATATTGCGACAAATCTCAAATACCTTTGAGTAATATATATATATATATACTAGCTGAAGTATCCGACGTTGCTCGGGCTTTACACAAGTGAAGGAGCTTCATTTGAGGGATGTGGGTATTTTTTATTCAAAATCAGATGTAGACAGTAATTTTTCTCTTATTTTGAACGTCAAGTGTGCAAAATTTCATCAAGAAGTATCAAAATTCTGCTTTAAGGGGTGGGAAAGGAGGATGGAAGTGAATTTTTGAAATCTCATTTAGACAGTGACCTTCCTTTTATTTTGAAGGTTAAGTATTCAAAATTTTATGAAGCTAAGAATAAAACTGTAGATTTGAATAAAAAACAAATAAACCAACAGACACTCTTCTTTATATATATATTGATATATTTAAATGACACTTGCCACCATCGCCACTTGTGTTTGATGATACTGGGAAGGAACTTTACTTATATACTGTATCTGCATCAACATGTCTATTGATATCAATAGCTGTCAACGTATTTTTTAAATTTATTTAGACCCATATAACGTATAAGCATTGTACAGGTAAAAAAAAGACAGTTTGTTACATATATTTTAAAATGCATTGCCCAACTAGGCAAGCCTGTTTTAGGGCAAATTGGCAAACAAATTACATTGCAGAAAACCAAATAACTCATAAATATAAGTCAAATAGAAAACGAAACATACAAGGCAAGTAAACAAGATATTTTTGTTTTTCTTATTTGTTCATGCTTTTAAATGAACGTTATTAAAAGGCTTATAAATTATCGAAAATAACCATATTATTTTGACTTTTGTCTCCTCGTTCCATTCAAAAAATGTTGGTAATCATCATTTTGTTTACTGCAGCCCATAAAATGACAACAGTAGACTGGCCAAACCTTCGTTGCCAGGTTCTTCTGCCATAATTTTCTCCTTCTTCTGAGGCCCCGATTTCCAGCAATATTTCCTTTCATTAAGATCTGATACTTCTCTGAATGTCTCATTACATGTTCGAGATATTGAAATTTTAGAATTTTATTATTTTAATACTTCTTTCTTTATCTGAACCATAATATCCGAACCATAACATCCGAACCATAACATCCGAACCATAATATCCAAATCGTAACATTCGAACCATGACATCAGTATGTATGTAGTTAGGCTCGGTAGGCTCCCGCTTTTTTCAGTGATTGGTAGTTTTTGTCCATAAATCAGTTCAACACATTCACAAAATTAATAGAAAAATAATGAAACAATTAAATGTATTAACATCAAAAAGGAAACATATAGGTTCGAAAATTTGTCGCTAAAAATATCGTCGCTGTATCATAGTTGGATAATGCACCTTTCCCGGTTTGGAAAGAGATCCAGGTTCGAATCCCGATGGCGCAACAACAATATTTTTCGATGAAATTGATTTTATATGTATATCTTTCTAATTAGTATATTTAATTCATATTTTAATAGAAAACAGTTTATTTGCTAAAAACAATAAGCGTTATTTACTATTTTATGTTTAAGACCTCCAAAAGTAGATTTCCTGGCTCAAACCCAATACCGGTGACAATGTCCATTCAACGTTAGAGATATTTTAAAATTAATCTTGTATATTTTAGTGGATTTTTAGTGCTCCCTTTACACATTAGTCTCAAGGCGTCATAGCTTCCGAATAGACGTCCAAATATGTTTGAATGTAATCTTTTTTTGTTTAATCACGTTTATTTTCTACTCCCGTTAGACCCAATACCAGTTACCTTGGTCTGGTCAAAATAATTCTTGTATTTTTGTTATTTATGAACGGATTTGTGACAGTGACGTCGACGTTCTGGGCTGCAGTCGTATCATTCAGCTGCAAAGGTGTCGGCACCTGGTCTGATAATAAACTGACTAATTTTAGTTTTGTTCTTCATTCTATGCCTTCTTTAATTGATTGATACGTTGCTGACTCGACTTGAAACCCGTTCCGGAGCAGCATGAGGTGGCGACACGCGTCTTTGCCGAAGAAAATCCAAAAAACATTTTAATTTGAGATTGACGATGCCCTTGCAAGGCGAAACGCGTCTCGAGTAAATTAAACGAGTGGAATCAAAAAACAAGTGTTTTGTTTTCACATATTTATGTGATTATGGAGTTCTACAAACTAACTTTGGAAATATTAAATATCTTAAAAACAATATAACTCATAAAGTGGTTAAAAACAATGTATTAAATAATCTATATTAAAATTAATTAAAACCACAATGCAAAATTTGCAACAAATATTATTTTCTTATTCTGTCTATACAGCCAATCTTAAGCATTCTTCTGGAGATCTATAATACACCTCAAATGCATCAAGATTCACATATATATAATACCTATTCTATGCGAAGGAACAAAAACATAAAGTTCTAGTTGTTTCTCACATATTCTCTGTACATTCACGTTTTAAACGATTTGAATAATTTTATTTGTATTATTCACGGGGTATAAATAAATCACAATGTATCCAAGCGATCAACGAGTCTCTTAAATGATCCCGGTTTAATATCAATTCGGATAGACTAACTTCCTCCAACATGCAGTAATATTTTTATCAACATTTGAATGATTGTATCCAACAAACAGTAATAATTCTATTATCCAATAAATATTTGGACAAATTGTATCCAGGATGCGAGGGGCATTTTGAAGCGCTAGGTGCATAAAGACATTTGGCACATAGCGTTATTGCTGGCGTGACAGCCGTTGCGGCCGCATCGCACCTTCTCGAAATAAATGCCCCAAATAATTTCCAACTATAAAACCGTGCCTTGAGAAAATCAGAAATAAACATTAATATACACCGTAATATTATTAAATCTGGAGTGTTTATTTATTGTGATAGTAAAATAAACTTGAGCAAATCGTTCTGTATGACTGAATTTAATTATTTATGTATATAAGAAATGTTTTTGAATACTAAAGTAAATGTAAATTATTATATAAATATAAGAATTAATGTAAAAAAATACAGTTAGGTTAGCTTGTGGTATCAAGAGCTAAGGTAATATTTCACAATAAAGGTCAGAGATTGAAACTGTATGAGTAATCATCTAGTATTTTAATAATTTCATAAAACATTGGTTTAATTTTACATGGGTAAAATTATTATTTATATAAACATGTACATTGATATTTCATACCCAATGTTGAAGTCAATAACTATCAGCAAATATGCCTACGTCTTCGGCTGGATGGCTGAAGGAGTGCGTAATATAAAGCTGATCGCCTCGGGTATTTTAGTATATTTAGTAGTATGAATAAATAACTGAGTTTTAAAATAAAAAACAAAGTTTTTAGAGAAAGAGAGACATTTGTTAATCTTACGCTAAGGTGGATTAGCAATGAGTACATATTAATATAAAGTCTATGACCTGTAGAAAAGTTCTCGAATCGAACCTACGAACGAGTCAAAGAAATGTCGTAATGTCCAAATCGATCAAAAGTAATTCTAACCTAATAGCTTTGTGCGCTTCCAAGAAATTGTGCGTCAATTTTCCAGTTCTCTGAATGTTACAATTCGCGGTAATCTGTCGGGTGTAAATGATTGGTGGCTTCACTCGATCGGCTAGTAAACAGCCAGCGTACTCTGTCCGTCCTTGGGATTTCCCATTTTCTCCTCCCAGCCCACAATAGACGTACACCGCGGAGTCTATTTCGGATTCGAACCACTTGATTTGGATTTATAGTGGCCACGTGGTCCGACCATGTGGGAAGCGGTGTTTTTGAAAATATCTGTTTTTGCTTATTCTACGCGACCACACGTCGCAATTCTACCTAGCTGTGTCGAGAAATGAGGTGATACTCAATACCTGGGAAGATTTTCAATGGGTCCCGCACCGTTCGGCGTGCATTAGAATGTTGCCATATTCTTCAATGGAGTTAAAGCCCAAGTTGAACCATAGCCTCGTCAATTTTCCGCATCTATGATATTAGAGTTTTTCGCAGTGCATCCTTTTTCACATTGTCTTCTCAGCGGAACCTTAGTATTTCCTTCCCGAATTTCCATCAAGTATCCTTTTTGGGTTTCATAACTTATGCAAATCTTTCTATTTATTTTCACTTTTTTAGTGTGATAATAGGATAATTACTATCACAAATTAAAGTGGTGGCCGCCAGCTTCGCTTTGAAACAAGTAACATCTATCATGAATTATATTAATCTGTGCTGTTTTCGACAAATTTATTCGCAGTAATGATATCGATATCAAATCATTATTGTGACTGCTTTTGGGTAAGATTATAACTGATTATTCGCAATTCTTCGAGAAATGACTGCTACACTAGAAAATAAACCCCCAACAGATAAATCTTAGTTACCAATCATCGTCACAATCAGTCTCGTTTACCGGTCACGGATTACTATAACTAACTGATAATGTAACAAGTGGACTACTGCAATGGAATAGGCCGTGTTAGGATACCCATGTATCAATTTGACATACCACATTCTATACGACTACCCTGATTTTTTGAGAATTTATGAAAATTCTTCAGTACTATTTTAGATCAATTTATACCGATTATGCTCGGCCGATATGAACGCCTCGTTTCCGTTTGGTGGGCCTCTCTGTTCCTGGTGACTAAATGGACGTTACGATCAGCTAGTCCAGAAGCGGTCTGGACGCTTAAAGAGCCATAAACCGGAGCTATAAACTTTGTGGTTTGCATTTTCTATGTTGCAGGAACGTCGGCTCGGAATAAGGCACCTTAAAACTTACAATAATTATGGAACACTTGTTGGAATGCTAAATTGTTCTAAAATTTCTTCAATATCACATTTATTAATCTTTCAATACAGATAGAATTTTCCACTGTCTTTCACTGAGCCCTCTTGATACACTTGTATCAAGAATTAGATATGCATGGTAGTGAACATAAATACGTTTCCTGTAATTTATATAGGTATTCAGGCCTATTCTCAAAATTGCAATATTGAAATGAAGGTGATTGTTACACCAACCCTCAAAAATAGACAGTATGTAAATTAACGTCCGTGTTATATTTGAATGAGAGAGAGGGAGAGAGAGTGAGGGAGTGAGGGAGATAAACGTACCATAATCTGTCAAAACATAAAAATGGCAACAGGATTGGCCGTGATTCTTCACTACGACGCTGCGGATGAGGAAATCAATAGGTAATTTATGAAAAAACCTTTTTCTGTGAACTTTGAATACTGTATTAGTACTTATTTTAACCAAAAACTTATATTTTTAGTCGAAACTCGAGAATGGAAAGACGTCGTTTGCGTGATTTGTGCGGTATAGTTGTACCTTATCAAGGCGGTATAGTTGTAAAAATTGCCCATTTGGAATTTCCATCGGGTTGCACAAATCACGCATTGAATACCTATTGATTTCCTCATCCGCAGCGTCGTAGTGAAGAATCACGGCCAATCCTGTTGCCATTTTTATGTTTTGACAGATTATGGTACGTTTATCTCCCTCACTCCCTCACTCTCTCTCCCTCTCTCTCATTCAAATATAACACGGACATTAATTTACATACTGTCTATTTTTGAGGGTTGGTGTAACAATCACCTTCATTTCAATATTGCAATTTTGAGAATAGGCCTGAATATCTGGATACATTTAGTTTTTTTCTTTTCCTTCTCTTAATTTTCTTTTTTTTTTTTTACTCCTCCAATAGAAGAGATAGTTGTCACTCTTTTCATTGTCTTCTACACTACTTAATATTAATCTTTGTTACTATCTTAACCGCTGTTGATTAACTATATATTTTCCAAAAATAAAATAAATAAAGCTATATTCTCACCCTTATACGATGACCTATTATATCAGTGTTGTAAACAGATTGATCTTTCAATTTTGTGACAACAATTTTCACAAAGTAATGTAACGTTTCTTGATTTAATCGTGGTACTTTTATCTCACATATTGTTTGATGTCTTCACAGTAATAAAAGTCATCAGTATCATGGATACACATGGTCCACAGCGCGCACTCGGTGATGGCACCACACCTGTGCACAGCAGTAAAATCCGATTGAGAGCAATCTCCCTGGACACTCTCCTCGCGCCCGATAAGCGTTCTGCATTAAATCATAAATCTTTTTTGGTTTCACTAAAGTCTGGATGTTATGCCAGATTCGATAACGTTTTATTGGATTTTTGGCACGCTCCGCGCGCGGCGCTACCGACGTGCACATATCCAAGTGAGATCTCCCCGCGCCGATTTATTGGGAAGAAATCAATCAGGTACGCTCTTTGTACCGAGTGGATCAAGAAATTTGGCTCAATAACAAAATAATAAGCTTGATTTTTATAATCAACTGTCAAGTGAAATTTTAGTCGATTGTGTTCGTCTTGCTTTGGAATTTTTATGTTCGCGTCGTCAACAAATGCCATCTGTTTCTAAACGTATCGCTGTGAAATAATCTATATTTAAGCTCTTGCAAGTCTGTTCTAATACTTTTCATTTACCTTCATCGAAGTTTCTCTCGCTTACTAGAACCACTTGTTTGATCACCGTTAGATCTGGTCTGAATTCGGTTAATGAATTTTGGCAAAACTAATTAAATAAAAAATTGTTTTGTGATCCGCTCTACGTCAAAATATAATACCGTAAATTTTTCTAATAACTTGGACATTTTTAACGATAAATTGCTTCCCTTTAAAATTAAACTACGCCAACTTTTCAATAACTATTAACATTAATTGTATATATTGCATCCCATTTACCTCCCCTCCTTACCCTTTCCACTTTGTGTGTTCAGTTTCTTTTGTTTCTTTTTTCAGTTTTTTAAAAATATATACATACAATTTTTTAGTTTATTATGTACTAGTTATTTAATTCCGAAGAATCTTCACTGGTGTTATTTTTATATATTATGTTGTTATCTGTTATTATTGTTACACTGTTTCTCTAAAAATAAAAATAAAATAAATACTTATCCTTTGGTACATAGAATTATCAGAGATGTTTCTCCTGTCAAGCCTTTATTGTTTCTGATTAAAATAATATACATACAAAGGGCGACAGATATCACCTTTTATCATTTAATGCATATTTGGAGAGACGCTCGTCAGATGTCGCCTTACCACCACTTTTATTTCATTTTCCTCGTGATGTCAGAATCTCAGAAGTCGCTCAGTATTCGATATCTTCAGATCTGTAACCTTCTGCAGTTTATTGTCATCACATTTGGAGCGTACATCTCGCGAAAGTTTGATCTACACCTATGATATAATGAAGTTGTCTAATACAAGTCGATTCAAAACAGGAGTGGAATTTAAAGAGTTTAATTACTATAAAATTAGTGAAATAATGAGCGAAAGTGTGTGTCAGCTGCTGATGGAGGCGGCCATCCGCGGCTGCTCTTGTTTAGCTCATGAGCCGCGGGCGCGTTCCGGTCCAAGTTCCCCTCTTTACTCGGTTGGTCACGAGACACCGTTCAATGCTGTGGATGCCGACCACTTTAGGATACCGTTTGGAATCGTCCTGGCTAATGGTACCCTCCAGATTTATTCTACTCCATTGATAGTAGAACAGGTCCTCTGATGTTTGATCATTATTTGGTGCAGACGGTATCGGCCAGGTTTAACAGACACTGGAGGATACAATAGCGAGTTTAGATAAATCAATCTACTTTTCCGGTAGAGTCGGTTCCTTTTTGGCCAGTTTGGAGACCTGTCGGATTATGGTTTCAGAATCACCACTCTTGCCAGTTGTGTCCTTTCCGATTAAGAAAAAATGTAACATGCTCGCCATGCTGCTCTCATGTCGAATGGTTTTTCTTTCTGTTATATTTTACTTTAAACAAACAGTAAACATCGAATGAATATAGCTTTAAATATGAATTAAATATATTAATTAGAAAGATATACATATAAAATCAATTTTATCGAAAAATATTCTTGTTGCGCCACCGGGATTCGAACCTGGATCTCTTTCCTAACCGGGGAAGGTGCATTATCCAACTATGCTAGAGCGACAATTTTCGAACCTATATGTTACCTTTTTGATATTAATACATTACGCTCTACCTTATTTTTACAGAATCTCAAATACCTTTGAGTACACTGATAGCAGACGCCAGAATTATCAATTCATTTTTATTAAATTTTGGACACATTGATACAATTTATTATTAGGAGAACACATTCTTATTGTGAAGTTGTAATTATTCAGAACATAGGTCTGTGATATTTTAAATATAAATTAAATATATTAATTAGAAAGATATACATATAAAATCAATTTTATCGAAAAATATTCTGGAATCTGGATCTCTTTCCTAACCGGGGAAGGTGCATTATCCAACTATGCTACAGCGGCAATATTTTTAGCGACAATTTTCGAACCTATATGTTACCTTTTTGATATTAATACATTACGTCTACCTTATTTTTACAGAATCTCAAATACCTTTGAGTAAACTGATAGCAGACGCCAGAATTATCAATTCATTTTTATTAAATTTTGGACACATTGATACAACTTTATTATTAGGAGAACACATTCTTATTGTGAAGTTGTAATTATTCAGAACAGACGGTCTGTGATATTTTAAATATAAATTAAATATATTAATTAGAAAGATATACACATAAAATCAATTTTATCGAAAAATGTTGTTTCGGGGAGATGGTGAGGCCACCCACTGGACTTGTATTTTATAATTTTTTATCACTGCACAAATCGACCGATGGAAATATCTCAATCCACACGGTACGGCAGCCGTCGGTCTCTCGCGCGAACACTCCGCCCGGTTTATTACCCTCGCATCTGAATACAATCCAAATATGATTAATGGTTCGCCCGAGTGGCGCGGGCCGGTGCTTGCCCACATTTATATCTGGGTGTGGAATTAGACGGGCCGTCTCCCAGACCCAGACGAGCCGGACTCGGGGGGGGGATTTCGTGGACGTTTGCAGTCCTCCGGTTATCTGCCGATAGCTGCTCTCGAGTGATTCCAATTAGAGTAAACAAATAATAAGGATGAAATTAAATTAGACGTAACTGAGATTGAATGATATTTATATTAAATATATTAATTATAAAGATATACATATAAAATCAATTTAATCGAAAAATATTGTTGTTGCGCCACCGGTATTCGAACCTGGATCTCTTTCCTAACCGGGGGAGGTGCTTTATCCAACTAAGCTACAGCGACATTATTTTTAGCGACAATTTTCGACCCTATATGTTACCTTTTTGATATTAATACATTTAATCGTTCCATCAATGACAGAGCTTAATTAATTATTAATATATTTAATTAATATTTAAAATATCACAGACCGTCTGTTCTGAATAATTACAACTTCACAATAAGAATGTGTTCTCCTAAATAAAAAAGATATTTATATCATCGAAGAGTCCATAGTCCATCAAAGCCGGCGTTGCTGGTTCAATAATTTTGTGCTCTTTTTTTCACTAAATGATATTATGACAATTTCCCACGTGGACTCTAAAAAAAATATTATGTTGCTTCACGTGGATCCTGTAGTTTTAGACCTCTACATCTCAGAAGAGTTTCATAGCAATCAAATAATAATAACCAAGTTGCCTTTAGTTGCATTTTATACATTAAAATAAGCTGTAAATAACCAGCATTTGTGGAAAATAAATCAAAATTAAATATTTCTCTGATAAAATCAGTACCATAATTATTACATGTTATTATATTAATGTAATGTTTAATTTAGATTTATTTCCCACAAATGCTTGTAACTCCATAACTTGTTTGAATTGAACGGCACCTCGACGGACGATGGCCTCGAATGCTACGGCCAATGACCAGAACGATAGATCTGGTATCGGTGATAAACCAAAATAAAATCGGTTATTAAACAAATAATAGATATCTCAAAGATACGTAGCTATTTTTTTATTATATTTAATGGAAATATATGGAAGTATGGGTAAATACAAGGTTACGATCTGTCTTCGGCTGGCTTAAGCGATCAATTTATATACATATTTCAATATTTTATATAAATATTTGATAGATTGATTAATGGGTGAGAATGGTGAACGTTACATTCATATGAAGTGATCGCTTAAGCCAGCCGATGACAGGTCGTAAGCCCTGTAATTACCCATACTTCCATATATTTCCATTAAATATAATAAAAAAATAGCTTCGTCTTTATGAAATATCTATTATTTGTTTAATAACAGTGCCTTTGTAGATGAAAATCCAGTAATTATGTGTTCTTGGACATATTAAAATATTTGCTCAAAATAAGATCAATTATAAAATTTATATTTGTATTATTTAGATTAATTATTCATCATCATCATCATCATCTTTAGCAAGCAAACTCACACAGATACACAAAAAAAAATTATCTATCGAATAAATACAATCACCACTGGAACCTAAACCTTAAAATTTCTGTTGTCGGTATACTGCATTGTCAATTATTTCACATTGAGCTGTAAATACCTAAATGTTAAATATTTATCTATAGATCATGTGATATTTCCATTAAAAACCACTATATTTTTATTTGAAATGTTCTGATGTTGACATCTGAGTAGAATCTGCTAGCATCAACACATGAACTCAACTAAGTAATATTTTTTTTTGGCTATATATATATATTATTTAGTAGCTTTAATGTTTTCCGAGTTTAATATTAATCTATTTATACTGTGGTGTAATTGGTTTTCAGTGGTGGTGACAGGATTTTTTCCATATATCTATAGGTTTTATCTCATTTGTATTATCAAAGAACTATGTTTTGAAAAATCACAACTCTACAAATAAAAAATAATATTAATTTAAAAAATTTATATCGTGTGATTGTTAGAAAAACCTGTCATTCACGTACGTCTAAATTAGTGAGATAAAAAACGTTATAAGTCCTGGGATGGTGATGTCCTCAGCAGATGAATCTCCAAGTCTTAATTGTGTTTCACTTTTTTTTTTCAGGCGATGCTCTTCTACACGCCCCGCTGGCTGTGGAAGTCCTGGGAGGGCGGCAAAATCCGCGCCTTGATGATGGACCTTGACGTGGGAGTCTGTTCAGATATAGAACGCAAAACCAAGAAGAAGCTCATTCTGGACTACCTGTGGGAGAACCTCAAGTTCCACAACTGGTGGGCCTACAAATACTACTTCTGCGAGTGCCTGGCGCTCATAAACGTTGTCGGTAAGTGCTACTGGACCCGTCGATAGTCTGATCTGTCCTGATACACATTATTGTAATATATTTACGTGTTCTAAATGTTGGATTGCTTGCAGGTCAGATGTTCCTCATGAACAAATTCTTCGACGGAGAGTTCATGACCTTCGGGCTGGACGTCATAGCGTACATGGAATCGGATCAGGAGGATAGGGTAGATCCCATGATTTACATATTTCCGAGGTACGTACCTATACTAATCATTATTATATCTAGTTAAACTTTTATTTAAATATATACGAAAAGGTAAACAATTACAATAACCATTCAGACAAATATTAAAATGATTTAAACGTTTTGTAAATAAAACATAAATTAAGCCTTTTTAAAAATATAATAAAACAAATATTACAATTTTATCTTATAATAAGAAATGATATTACTCGGTATTTTTTTTAGTATGAAAAAAATAAAACAATTCGCGAGTTCAATGAAAATTGTTACCACAATATTTTAACATCTCAACTCTGACTGCAACTATCTCTTCAAAGTTGACTAGCGCTTGTGGTTTTACTAAAATTATTCAACGCTATTCGAATCGAAACATATTAATAGAATATACAAAATTAAAATCATCTAAAAGATAAAATATTTCCGATTTGCTTTTCATTTATATCCATTTCACTGTTGTTTTTCAAATTTTACTCCGCATGCATACGACACCTGGCGGTGGTTGCTTTGAGATCTTACAGCTCTCGTGTGATCTTTGAGACGCTGCCATAATATATTTATTTTCAAATAATTTATTAGCCAGTCTAAATATATAATATTACAGAAAGACGTTTCTCATCACGTGTGATATATTTTCTTAAGTGTCTGAAAAATATTCTATCTTAATCGTTTTCTGTTACGCAATATATCGATCCCATCTGCGTAAAGTATTGTAAGTTAAAAATGTCATTTTTAATCATTCTAGTATTTTGTATGTATTTAATATTTATTTACGTGGCAGAATAAAAAATATATATATTGTATTCTATGATGTAGGTAATATTAAACCTAATATTCTAAAAATTACAGTAATTTAAAAATGCATCAATGCGTGCAAAATACTAGAATGATTAAAAATTTAATTTTTACTTACATTTACGTAGAAGGGGTCGATGTCATGAATATTTTCTTTTAGAATGGTCAAATGCACCCTGTTCAACAAGTTCGGCGCGAGCGGTGAGGTCGAGAGGCACGACGCTCTCTGTATTCTTCCTCTGAACGTCGTCAACGAGAAGATCTACATCTTCCTCTGGTTCTGGTTCGTCATCCTCGGGATTCTCTCCTTCCTCACGCTCGTCTACCGCCTGGTGATCATCCTGTCGCCGCGCATGCGCGTCTACATCATGCGCATGCGGTTCCGACTGGTCAGGAGGGACTCCATCGACACCATCGTCCGAGAGAGCAAAATGGGGGACTGGTACCTCCTGTACACCCTGGGGGAAAACTTGGATTCCGTCATATTCAGAGACATCATGCAGGACTTTGCCGCCAAGCTGGGCCACAGCTACCACTTCAGGGGGGTGCAAGAGGCGTGACCTCAGCCCGGATGGGGGCCAACTTGACCGATGAAATTATCCTGAAAGACATTTTTTTAAATTACGATCAATCAATACAGTTTTAGTGTAATAACTCGATACAATCGCGAGGGTTTTTTTTTTGCTTTATTTGACGAATATGTAAAAAAAAAAAGTTTCTTTGTAGTTAGTTATATTATAGAACTGTTTTGAAAGAACGCTCTCGCGCGGGTGCTCCGTACAATGAAGAGATCGAGAACAAAGTGATTTTTAAGGTAAATTTGAACTAACTTGGAACGGCGGAATATCATTTTGAAGAGTAGTATTGAAAAAAAAAAGTTGTATTCCTCATTCATCTACGAATGCGGTTCTCTGATTTATTTGCATTTAGCGGTATTTTAAGACGCACCATCTAGGATACCTACCGGTTAATTTTTTCACTAAAAACATTAAAAATATTATTTTATAACGACATGTTGTGTTTCCGCTACTCGTTTTGTTTTATAAACACGTGCGTGCCGTAGCTCAGTAGCCAATATGTCACATGACATATTGATTCGCATACTGTGTGTTTAGCGTTTAGACTATGTTCGTGTCGAATATTATAAGGCTTTATCTATTGGTTGAGAGGCTCGTCGATCAGAAATCAATCAATATATTTATGTGTTAAAAGATTTCAATTTCACATCTCTCTCGGTGTCTTTTCTCTCATTTGTTCTCAGGCGACTGTACTTTCCTCGGGTTCGGCTCAAATTTTCACACCAGATAACCCCGATTAAATCTAAATATACATCTCGAATCTCTCGTATTATTACGTCGTACAATTTACATTATGAAATGAAAGCCAAACCGATTACCTAACCGCTGATTGAACCACTCAATCATAAAGGTGTTAAATATATCGATGCTTCGATTTACACGAATCGACATTTCGCCGAGATTAACGCTTTGAATAAATCCGCTTGAAACGAATCTGACACACACCAGTGTAGATCAATTGGCCAGTCCTTTACTATATCTGTCGATCATAATTAAGGTGAATACTACCTTAGTTGCAGCTACTGCCTTTGCACTTTGTGAATCCAATCGCGAAGCAGGATTTCGATGTACGTTTAGAAGATACCGAGATCAGTCGCTGGATTAGAAAAGATTTGCTCATTAATGTCACAGTAATATTATAAAAAAGTACAGAAAGAACAAATACGATATATATATAAAATATTTATATTTAAATAATTAAGGTTGAACAAAAAAAAAACGTTAAATATAAAATATATATATAATGCAAGAGTGACAAGTAACAATTTTTATTGTTATGAAAAATACGCAAAGCGTCAAGTCTTGATCTAATTTCGATGTCCCGAAATTAATCCAAAATATTAATTTATTATTTGTACTAATCCTGGGATTCATAAATACTGTAGACTGGGTCGGGATCCCGGATTCATCGCGATCCTTTTGACGTCATCGTGATGTTTTTCAGTCTCCAGAAAACAATACACGAATTTGTTGGATGAACCTGATAGACTGCTTATTTAAAAGTGTTTGAAGATCAAAACGTTAATGATAAACAATACAATGATACTCGAAGACCAAACAGATCAATGAGTATAGTATAAAGGATGGACATCTGTGATGCAATTACATATAAAAATAGAACTTGTGTCACAAATATAATACACCGATAACAGCATCCCTTATACCCTGAATGGTAAGGAATAAGAAATAGAGTATATTACTCAGTGATAAATATCAAAATGGACATTAGCAAAGAGCAATACGTCCGTGTAACTATAGATTCGTGTAAACTGCGAACAAATTTCAAAATATACTCACGAAAAGGTAAACCGAAATATATTGAATTTGGGGCGATGCATTGATATCCATCAACAGATATGCGGCCATCTCGGATGTGCACATCTTTATATTGGAAATAAATATTCTTTCGTTATTTCGGTTGGAAGGTTTGTTTGTTAAGTGTTACAAGACTCGCTCTGTAATAAATGTCATTAAAACCATTCGGTTCCAGTCATGAGTGATCGGTGCGAGACACAACAATTGGGACCAACAAGTTTTAAGTAATTATTACTACTCACATTTAACTAGATATTTATACATTTGGTACCGGTAAATACTTCATTTGTTGTACCAGTCAACCGATTATAAACATCTGCTTGTTGTAGCCAATTTTTAATAACAGTTTTAAGTTATTTACTCATCGCTATCGGTAAGATTTATATTGTTTTTACATTTGGTATACACCAATTTGCTTTATATATTTTGGAACTGGTTAGAATTACATAATAAACTATGCCTCTGTAATATTTGGCATCATTTTGCTTTAAAATATTTGATAACTGCCAATAACGCATTTATTTATAATTATTTGGTACCAGAGAGCTCTTAACCCATATGTGTTGGGATTGGTGCCAGCCTGTTATTGATTGGTACCAGTCCGCTGCTAATGATTGGTGCCCTATTATTGATCGGAGCCAGTCTGTCCCACCTATTATTATATCAGTCAAGTTAAATGGTTAGAGTTAGACCATAACATGAGGCCTCTGTAACATTGCTTTAAAACATTTGATAACTGTGTATTTGGTACCAGAGAGCTTGTTAACCAATTTGTGTATGGATTGGTGCCACCTCACTATTAATGATTGCTGTCAGCTGTTAATGATTGGTACCAGTCTGCTACACCCAGTAACACCACTCAAGTTGGAGATTTGGCTCTGCATAATTTTGGATCTTAGCTGATGAGTTCATTCGAAGTTAACTTGTTATATATTATATTATGATATACGAAAACCGACGAAATTGTAGTTTAACTAGAAAATTTATTCTTAATTTATGTATGTAAGTATGTCTTAAATGTTCAAGAATACATTCACATGCTAAGTGGCATAAGAGAGTCATCGATGTTCAAGAATACATTCACATGCTAAGTGGCATAAGAGAGTCATCGATGTTCAAGAATACATTCACATACTAAGTGGCATAAGAGAGTCATCGATTAGTCTTAACTTAAGATAAAATATCATTTTTATTATATGTGTATTTTATTTCGTTTTTATTTTTTGTATGTCTTATATTCGATGTCCTATTAATTTATTTTTAATGTATGATAATATTGTATTACGTTTTTTACATCACTTAAAATAAAAAATGTTGGTCCATTGTATATGGTTTTATTACACGTGACTAATTAAATACCATTAACAAAATCCAAATTAAGATTAATTTGCCCGATTAACAAGGTATGTTGACTTGGAATGTAGGATTCTAGCATGCTAGAGAAATATTAAAATATATTTATGAACATGCTAAAATTTTAGATAAATGTAGATAGATATACTTTGTAATGAAAAATTATATTTAAATCGTTTAATACATAATTTTAATGTTAATCTTATATTTACATATTTTAGGAAGCCCGTATATCTGTCAGGGCGCAGAACCTTGGGAAGGCCACGCTTCAAACTCATTTTTGCCTAAGAAGTCCAGTACTGGATAGAAATGGCTCGTAATAGTAAAATACATATATATATGAAAAGTGATAAGGGCTCACTAGGGGTATCTTCTCACAGCGTATGAACTCTCAGGTCAGCCTCTACTTCATCTGCAGGAAGGGTTGTAGAACCGATCAACCGTTGTCAGAAGTCAAAATTTAGTGAACGGGCATTTGCGGCGGCAGGCCCAAAAGTGTGGAACTAAAACAGTGCTTCAGAGACTTTATTTAAGAAGAAACTAAAAACTCACCTTTTCAAAAAATCATTTCCATAAGTGAAAATAACGATTTTCAATTTTAAAAAACAAAGATAATTGTAGAACTATAAACAGTTTATGTGTAAAGCGCCCTTGAGGTGAAAATTTTTACGAAAATGGCGCTATACAAATTATCCATTATTATTATTATTATTACTTTCAGGGGGAGAGGTCTACCGGGTGTATCAGCTAGTATTCGATATGATAGATCATTTTCAGAACGTGTCATATGGTAAGACAACGTTGTCCATCTAATGTGTAATCTAGTTAAACATTGTTCAGGTGTCATAACAGTAAAACTGACTTGGACATATGTAAGACATTACACTATATACAGTCGCCCGAGCCAGACCTTTACCTTTAGCACTTATACAAAAATACCAATATGTGCGCGCATGTATTATCAGTTTTAAATACAGTTCCGCTTAATTGGGATACAGCGGGACCAGAACATTTGACCCAATTAAGCGGCTGCTCCAATTCACCGAAATGAGCGTAAAATTAAGCGATTCATATTTTTCTTTGAATACACATTATGTAATAATAAATTAATTAATCAATTTTACTAAAAAGTGTCAAATCATGTGTTGGCATTTTGGAAAGGGTCACAAATTTAAATTAAAAGTTGACGAAACGCAAGTTAAATCACTAAAAAATTGGAGAAGATACGAAATTAAATTAAAGATGGGATCCTTCTATTGAAATCAAATGCCGTATTGAGTAAGCTCGTGTAACCTTTATCCGTATGAAAAAAATGTTCTGCAGTCATGATCTCAACCTTAGATTACGAATGCGAATGGTCAGATGCTACGTGTTCTCGATATTATTTTATGGAATGGAAGCATGGACACTTACCGAAGAAACGATAAGGCGACTTGAAGCATTTGAGATGTGGATGTACAGAAGAATGATCAAAGCTGGATGGATAGAGTTGCAAATGAAGATGTACAAATAAGTATTAAAAACAATATCTCTGACATGTAATGAATGAGACATCTCGAGAAGTACGAGATCTTGCACCTCACAATGCATGGAAAGATTGTCCTGGAAGAAGGAGGACATCATGGCTAAAAAACCTGAGGCAATGGTTTGGCCAGTCTGCTGTAGTACTTTTCAGGGCAGCAGTAAATAAAGTTAGTTACAGTTAGTTCCCCGTGGTTTGGTTTCCGTTCCTTAAGATTTGGCCCAAATAAGCGGCTGCCCTAATTAACCGGTGGCCCAATTAAGCGGAATCGACTGTATATAAATAAAGTCATTGATTTAAGCGTTATCATTGCATTCTATATAGTGTAGAAAAGAATGAACAAACCGATCTGCATCGACTCGCAACTCAAGGTCACGTAGACACGCACCCTAACTTTAGTTCTATATTTGCAAACGTGATACAGATTTTACCGTAATAAACGCAGTTCTCCATTACTTTTGAAAGCACGCCTTAAATGAATACAAGTAAATTGTATTTATTTGTTCTCTTGTTTACTTATTTTAATTACATTTATTAGCAAGGCTAGTAACACGCGCGACGCGTGCGCTGCACGCCGGTTAGTGCCCTAGTATCAGTGAGATGGCAGCAAATACAAAGTAAATTTTTAAAGAGCTGAATGTGTTGGTTTAATTCTAAGAAAAGGTCCCGATTGATCTAGAAATATAGACTATTATTCCTTTGTATTTCCAATTGGCGGTGACGCTTGTAGTAACATTATCGACGTTCATCTTATTGTCTGTAACGATTTTGTTTTCTTTGGCGAATCAGAGACTAGATCGACTTTTTTATAATGTGTACCAGAAAATATAACGTTAGCGAGATATTTTTTTTGTTCCAGCTACATTTCTTAAAATACACGCAGAAAAATAATTATCTGAAGATCTGGATGTGTAAATTTTTCGATTTCTCTCATTTATAATCTTTATTTAATCTTGTGCTGTATGCCAAGATATTTGGAATCACGCCGGTATTTTCAGCGATTGTACGACATGTTACTGTGTCAATTACTGTTTTTAGATTTTCTATATTTACTCAATCAATGGGATTATTATGGATTATTCCTTTTTATTCCGCTGACGCACCATTTAATTAAATATGTAGCGGTTCTACATTACCATCATCGAGCACATGCCACGTGACGCAGCAAGCAGACGCGAACACATAGCGCGACCATTGCCACCTCTGCCGCCGTTCAATGAACACACTCCAACGCCGCCTGCAGAACAGTGTATACTTCGTTCGCAGCGCTGGTAACCATCTGTATTTAACTTCACGTGTACTTACGCGAACAATTTACCTTTGTTTATGATTTTTAAACTGCATTGTGAATAAAGTGTATCCATACAGAATAAGTGCCATCTTTAAATGCCCTCTGTCGAGCCAACCTAATCTTGAACCCATGTGATATTAAAGCAATTTTTTTTGTGAACATGTCCATCCATTAGTAAACTAATTTTACTCTCCGATATCCGATGGTATAATCTTCATTCGTTAGTTAAAAATGGCGGACTGTTCACAGCTGTGTCTAAAGTCATTTGTCACATTGATACTTTGAAAGTTGCAGTATACAACAATGAATCGTTCTTCTTCTTCTTCTTTCAAATAGGCAATCCACTCTTCAAGAGTGACTTGTGCCATTAAACAACTCTAAACATTATTACATAGAAAGCAGTACAACAATACTATAGAACAGGGAACATTGCATCACAGGTCAATACCATTGACATTCAGGAAATTTGCTATTATATAGCTTAAATGAGGCGAGTTGAGGGAAAGAAGATGACACAAGTTAACCGGAAGTTGAAAATCACCATCGACAAGATCATTATAAAAAAAACCTGTGATCCGCAATGGACAGGCAAAAAAGACATGGTCAAGGGTTTCCTCCTCGGCACCACATTCACACATTGGGGAGTCTGTATCTATCTATTTTAATGATGAGAGTTCGTCCGATGATGATCCCGCTGTTTAATTTATAATCGAAGATTTTTCGCCAGCAAAGTGACAGATTTCGAACGGAGGGGTGAATAAAGTCATAAAATGGTATTAATTTGATGATTATTTCGCATTGCCACACTATTAGGCGGGATCAACTTCAACAATAGTAAATTTGACATACCGACAACCAGCAAACGTTTTTTTTACCACGGGCGATGGTGAAAAGTTACTATAGTAAAAATTTACTATGGTCAAATATACTACTGATCACATAACCGGCCCTTAGAAGGCTAAATAAATAATTGACGGGTAGTAACTATTAGGTTGGTGCATAATTGATTATCGTTTTAAAAAATATATATATATTGTAACATAACCAAAAACGAAAACATATTATGTACAAGTATCAATTACTGCTTTCCATTTGATTGGTTTTTTGAGGCTATCCACGATTTGGCATCCTTCATCATCTCCTCAAAATCGCCATAAATTTTGCCAACCTGATAATTTTTCAGAGAGCGGTTGATGTGGTAGTCCGTGGAGACCTCGGTGGGAGAAAACGGCGGATGGGAAGTAAAATCCATCCCCATCACACACCCTATGTATTAGTGGCGTAAGTAAAGGAATCTAATAAAAATTAAACACTTAGATCAATTAATTAATAAATAAGACATTTTATTTTAAGTAGGTAATAAATAAAGTACTAAAGTAAATCGGTATTTAATTAGCAAATACATTTGTGATTCTACAACAAACAACATGTCCATTCAGATATCAAGCAGAGAACAGCTCGGCTGCAGTGTTGTGATTAGAGCTAACAACTAAATATCCTCCGACAGTAGCCAAGATGCGATACAAACAGAAACAGTGTATTTGGGCACGCGTCAGTAAACATTACGGAGATTAAAAGGGCATCGATATAAACAAGGGTAGCTCTAGATTAAACCAGACAAATCGCAGGGTTCAAAGTATCAACTAGTTCGACTGCATTTAATTCAACCAGATTGATATATGTATCGGACTACATGATGACTTCAATTCTAAAGAAGTGTCGATGCCCAGGTGTCCAAATCATTATATTAATATTTTAAATATGAATTAAATATATTAATTAGAAAGATATACATATAAAATCAATTTTATCGAAAAATATTGTTGTTGCGCCACCGGGATCTCTTTCCTAAACGGGGAAGGTACATTATCCAATTATGCTACAGCGACAATATTTTTAGTAACAATTTTCCCGGTGGCGCAATAAAATTTTTCGATAAAATTTATTTTATATGTATATCTTTCTAATTAATATATTTAATTCATATTTAAAATATCACAGACCTATGTTCTGAATAATTACAACTTCACAATAAAAATGTGTTCTCCTAATAATAAAGTTGTATCAATGTGTCCAAAATTTAATAAAAATGAATTAATAATTCTGGCGTCTGCTATCAGTTTACTCAAAGGTATTTGAGATTCTGTAAAAATAAGGTAGATGGCTCTTTCAAATAATGGAACGATTAAATGTATTAATATCAAAAAGGTAACATATAGGTTCGAAAATTATCGCTGTAGCATAGTTGGATAATGCACCTTCACCGGTTAGGAAAGAGATCCAGGTTCGAATCCCGGAAGGCGCAACAACAATATTTTTCGATAAAATTTATTTTATATGTATATCTTTCAAATTAATATATTTAATTAATATTTAAAATATCACAGACCGTCTGTTCTGAATAATTACAACTTCACAATAAGAATGTGTTCTCCTAATATTAATATTTGATACGAAATTAGTTTGCAAGCTCAAAGAACTACAGTAAACTTGGATCATGGTTTAGCTTATCATCGTGTCGGGACTAACATTGTTGAGTAAATTGTCTTCAGCAAGTTTCTTTTCAATTCTACATGGTTTCCTAAGTTCTCCAGAATTCTGCAGACTTCTTCTCCTAGATGGTAATCAAAGAGAAACTAGAAGACACCGGATGATGAGATTTTTATATCTCAAAGATTTGTCGGTAAAGGTCGATATGTACTGATTACTTTTCAAAATACGATAAGAAATAATTCGACACTACCCTCACGTGACTACGTATACCTGCGCCGTAAGGTTAGATCAAAGTAACACAGGTAGCTTCTTCAGCCAGATCAATTTCAAGAGTCAACAATAATAGTACATTTTTAACTAAATTTTGTAATTAAAATGAATTATTATAGATTACTGTGTTGAATTATTTCTAACCCTAACTCAACCACAACCAGATCTCAGCTCCTTATATTCTTTCCGAATGAGTCCAAAGTTCTGTTTGGGAAACTAATGTCGACCAGACTGCAAGCTTGACTCTGGTCCTTCGAAAACTCCAATGCCGCTTCTAAATCCTGTTACAAATGTCCTTACACAAACTCCCACCATTACCAGAAAGATGTAGAACCCTATGAGGTTTATTTGAAGTTTCTGGTTTATTGGAAGATATTGGTATAAATGTTTTGAAAGCTAACAAATATGCCACTGATATTCCAATAAACAATCTAGAGGTACGTTGCACAATATGCATAAACAACCAGTAGCTGTATTCTTCTCGGGAAGATGGCGACGGCGGAGAAGGTGATCCTCAATATTTTTAGCCGTGAATAAGTTGAACAGTTAAATAAATCGATTTCTGATTGACGTCACGCGGACCCTGTGACGGCAGCGCAAATATTCTGATTCATATATGTATTTAGCAAAGCAATTTCCGTTTCGCAGCAGAATGGCTGTCATTTTTAGTAATTTTTTCTAGCAATATTAGTGCTAAAACTTGTGTTCAAACATACATTCAAAATACATGTTCTCAAACACGTATAGAATATGTTTTTTCCACATTTTTCTTTCTCGTTGGTGGCACCGAAAGAAACTGAACATACATGTTTACTGAAATATTTTGCCAAGGAATAAAACAATTAATATATATTATTAATGATATACATATAAAATCAATTGTTGCGCTACCGGGATTTGAACCTGGATCTCTTTTCCAATCGTTGCATTACCAACTACGCTACAGCGACATTATTTTTGACGACAAATTTTCAAATTAGTATTTAAAATATCACAGATCCATGTTCTGAATAATTACAACTTCACAATAAGAATGAGTTCTCCTTAATGATATATAAGTTGTATCAATATGTCTAAAATTTAATAAAAATAAATTGTTAATTCTAGCGTCTGCTATCGGTTTACTCAAAGATATTTGAGATTCCGTGAAAACAATGTAGATGGCTTTCAAATAATGGAACGATAGATGTATTAATTTGAAAAAGCGTATAGGTTCGAAAATTTGTCTTCACAAATACTGTCGCTGTAGTATAGTTGGTAAGGCAAGGATTGGAAAAGAGATCCAGGTTTGAATCCCGGTAGCACAACACTTTATTTTATATGTATATCTTTATAATTAATACATTTAATTAGTATATATTTTCATGCATCTTTTGGGACACTTAATAGGCCATGTCCACGTAATGAGTCACAACAAGACATCTTGCTTCCCCCTGCCTGAACCAAATTTTGAATCCTTCGTATTTGATATTTAGGGCCTGCGCAAAATAAAGGCACCCCTAATTTAAATTTTAACCGATTTCGAAATCTGTACAATGCTGGGTACTCAAGAACTGGTTATTGGTAAATAAAGTGAGCAAAAATTTGTGGAAATGCTAACATGAACCGACCACCATTTCTTTATTATCCATCTTTCTGATTTAATTCTTTTCTATTTCTATTTCTGTATTTTATTTTAAACATAGACAAACGGGAATATTTTTATTATTCACATTATTCAATGACTATTTGATTATTTATTTTTATTATTTAAATCATTTAATATTTCTGATCGTTAATTAATTTAACTTGTATTTTTACTATTTAATATATCGATTTCACTGTTAGATATAACGGATGAGAAAAAATACTACTCTTGACTCACTGGTGTGATTGTGATTGATATTCGATAATATCAGTGATTGGAAACCGTGACTGTGATCACAGTTTCATTACTAATACGCGTGCATCGAAATACATAATACACGAAATAAATTTAAAACACATAATTTTGAGCGTATTTACTTATATTATTAAAATTTATTTTTCGTATAAAATATATTCTAGCATATATAATTTAATATCATTACGAGAAAAATGAAAAACAAATTCTCAGCATTTCAAGTCAAATGCGTAAAACGTTTTGGCAGAATCTGCTAGATGGCGCTTATCACGAATTATAACGTCATTCTTTCATGAATATTTTCGTTTTATATTCACATGTTCCGAATAACGGTTCACAACCAAATATAGATAAAATTAAAAAAATGAATCACGATATTCTCAGATATTCAATCACTGATAGTGAGTGTGACTCAAGATATCAGTGATTGACTCACGGTTCGTGATTTTAAGCTTATCACTAATGAATATTTAGCACATATATACTTCGGTCTAGTCAAGAAGATGGTGAACATCTCTTACATTATGTATTTACATTATTATACCAGAAAGGATAAATTAAAAATAAATACATGAACTCTGCCCGTTGGTCTTTTATAAAATGTCGAAGATCTTATATTTGAGATTCCGAAGATGAAATAACTTAGAAGCGTGCATCATAAATATATGATATTAAAAATATATATTGTCGCAGAAGATGAAATGACGCATTATAAAGAGGGGCACCCACTTGACACTTAAATGCATTTTCCAACTTGGCAACACAATGCGCGGCGATGTCGCCCGACTATTTCCGGCCAGCGACTGGGATGAAACATGGCGTCCGTCAGCGGGCGAGCGCTTTGATAAATTGCTGGCTAATGTGTATATACAGCCGGGGAATCCCGCGGAACACGCCGGGAGTGTTTTAAAAACGTATTACTCCGGTTGTAAAATGATCACTAAATGTATTCGCTAGGGTGGCACCAGTTCCCGGCGGATGGCGGGACAGCAAATACTTAATAACGCCACTGTTCGGTGTTGGTAATGGTAATGGTAATGGTAATGGTAATGGCGCGAGACGCGATATAACGACACGACACGACACGAGGAACGTGCGAGAGAACAATTCATACACTCTTTGAACGTGTTGCTAGAATAAACTCGCGATAGTATGGATAGTTGATAGGAAGCGAGCAAGAGTATGGTCTCTACATAAAGTGTCATCAGGCTTCACTTTGAACGCTGTGAGGAATGGACACGCACTGTGCACCGAGTTCTAGATACTTCAGGAGATCACGACGCTCAGCATTGAGCATACGATAAAGAAGAAGATGAGACACGTTGAGCTAGGTCTGATTTAGTAGAGATTTTAATCTGGAGATAAGCTCCGAGATCACCGCTTGTGATTGGTAGGACCGAGCCGTACACGCGGCTTTCTATTTGACAAAGAGACTCGACAGGTGCGTACAATCTTCACCTAGGACCAATGTTCCCTCTAATTTTGGAACATGGTGTGGGGGGGGGATTTGAAAAAAATTACCATATCAGTATAAAGCTACTGGTAGGCCGTGGGTTCACCACATTAAGAAACATAATATATGTATTAAGATTCATTAAATAAGTCAAGAGAACTAATACAAACTCTCAAAAACAGATGCATTGCCATCATAAAAGCAGGGGAAGATAGAAGGCAGCAGATCCGTGGGATTATTTTGGCTCTTTAACCTCAAAAATTGGTTCAGTGTCCAACATATTGATGATCTTATACATAATAAATCAACATACCGCAACATGGTCGCCAACCTTTGACAGAAGGCGGCACAAGAAGCAGTCTTGTTAAAAATTGTGCGCGCGCTATATTTTTTTGTGTACGCTATGGTGCCAAATCGCGTGAGCGCGCACACCCGCACACCTTGGAGGGAACATTGCATAGTACCATAGATATTTACCATTAATTATTATAAAAAGCCGAACAAGCGCAGAATAATTAAATTGAAAATATTTATACTGTTTTAAATGCTGCAGGGTAGATTCTAATTCACCCAACGGACGAACGAAATATCAACAGTCAATGGACTGACTTTTGATACTGATATTTGTACTGTTACACCCTCGACAAGAAGATTAAATGATAAATAATGACAAGTTTAGAATGAGGAGCGATGTTTGTCTTCAATTGTACCATTTGAGCATCTCTTAAGTACATCTGTGGACATTTATCTGTTTATTTTGTATAATAATTCATTTCATCTCTGTGTTATAGAATAATATAATGTTATTGTTGTCTACGTTTCAAGTTTCACTTGCACCCATTCTAAAACGTTCTGGATTAAGCGTAAATACTAGTTTATTGTATTTATTAGGAGAACATTCTTATTGTGAAGTTGTAATTATTCAGAACAGACGCTCTGTTATATTTTAAATATGAATTAAATATATTAATTAGAAAGATATACATATAAAATCAATTTTATCGAAAAATATTGTTGTTGCGCCACCGGGATTCGAATCTGGATCTCTATCCTAACCGGAGAAGTTGCATTATCCAACTATTTTTAAACCTATATGTTACCTTTTTGATATTAATACATTTAATCGTTCCATTATTTGAAAGAGTCACCTACCTTATTTACGGTCAGAGCTGCCACATGACTCATATTTTAGTATAATTTAATCCTACAGTCGTTGAATTGGTACTTCTGTCAGTGGAAACTAAAGAGACACCCCCCACCCTAGGGAAAGCGACTCTCGTTCGTAACATCGATCGAGGAAATCACTTAGGCCGTGTTGCTGAACAGTGTCACCACTAATTTATGTGAAGTTTGTTTACCTTCAAACTTAACGAGCTTCCTAATGACAATTCACGGTGTCGCGGACGTCCCATCAGCTAACTAACTAACTGCCAAAGGTGCTCACGAGATGATGGTCACATGGCGGTCGGGCTGCCTGTTTGCCCACGTGATAAAATCAAGATGGCCGCCGAAAATGCGCGCGCACTTTTATGATTTAATATTTGTTTTGATTAAGTTATATTAGCTGTCAGACATCGCTTGTGTCGGAAAAATATCGAGTTAATTATAGGCGATTGCACAACCCGCCCCGCGCGCGCCTGGCCCGCACTTTGTATATTTTGGGCGGCGTATTTGGACTAATAAACCAAATATAAACCGTTAGTTATAAATCAACCGTCAATGTGGAATTGAATATACACGATTCTCTTAACCTGCAACACGCTGGAAAATAAGATTTGTCCCATAAACACACATCGTTTTTTCACTGCGCTTCCCCGTCTATTATCTATGACCGTATTGAACTCGGACTGTAGTGTCATCGCGTATACGTTGTCTTTATTACGAGTGAGAAAAGACAGACATTTGTGAAATCATACGAATTTTGACGACTGGCAAGTATATTGACCAGCTGTCATCTCTCTTATATATGGTCATCTCGCGCGTATCATAAAAGCCAATAATAATAATAATAATAATAAAGGGCAATACAGAATGCACTATCAGTAAAGCTACTTTACTTTACTGCTAGGACCTGCGCAGCGGCCACTATCGGCGGCAAAGAGGCCTCAATAGCCGCCCGCAAGGCCTAGTAGCAAGCAATCGTCGAAAGTCGGTTGCTTTCTTACTAGTATAATATTATATTACGCTATAACCGCAGTACCAGTTACTGGATATTCTATGTAGGCTCGTTCGGCACTCTCGGCAGTGGCTAGCGCATGTGTGTCGCATCATCGCCGGAACGGTATATTACTCATATAATTACTTTTTTAATTTGCTGGAAACTTTCAACAAAACATGTATATATATTATAGAAAAAAATAGGATAGTTAATTATTTTTAATTAATAATATTATCATGTTTTCGTTAACCTGTTCAGAATCTTTTGTGTTTAATTTTCTGGCCAACGTTTCGGATCACGTTGCAGGGTCCATCATCACGCTGTTGTCGTTTATGCATCGAAACGTCGGCCAGAGAAGTCGGATACACACAGTAGAATAGAAAGAAACAGAAGAAAATTGTTAAAAAATATAATTAATTGCGATAAAGAAAGTGTATTTTTAATTTTACGATCATTCTAGTGACAGATATAATTCCGCGGCATCATCTTCTTCTTATTCTATTGCCAGATCCCAGGTCTTGTCTGATCATCGTGTATTAGTAACGTTAAAAGGCTAATTAATAATATTTACACAAATGGCCTCAATTTAACACCGCGAATAGACAAACAGTATAAATAATCAAGAATTTCAGATTAGTATTTTTACGATTTGCTGATAGTTGATACAATGGCAATTAGCACCTTGTACATTACGCCGGCCAGGTTGAGGATACAGCGCCATCTATCCGTCGATACCGACCGATTGCGTGTTTATTTCGTTCACGGCCGTACGCATAGACGAGCCGTTAAACGGCGATAAATAAATATATATAATCCGTTTAACGGGCCGGCCGGTCGTTAGCAGACCGCGAGGAATGCCATCCGCTGTTTTAACTGCCGGATGTCTCGAGGAGCTGAATCACAACACGCGCTGCGGCTCTTCCGCGCCATGACACCGCCGGAGGCTGTGACTACTGCCATCTGGGGAGTCTTACGGATTGGTCCATTACTTGGGTTAACCAGGTCACGTCGGCGAATAATCCAGAATGTGTACGCCATCATTGAAAGGTGACCCACCGCTATCTTCGTTATATGAGCAAGTGCCCCCGTATAGGTTCTTCTCATTCGCTGCCGGGATGGCTTTTTTTTAATGCTAAAAGGCAACTGTGTCTCATCGCCATGCTACAGGGCTCACTGTCCTCCGGCAAGAGATCTCTTTATTATAATTCAATATAATAGCATGCATAAAACAACAATAATGCCAATAAAACATTTAACAGATAATAACTTTAACAAGACTTTAAATAATTTTCAAAAAATCAGATTCTAATTGAGTTGACTTATATACTGTTTCAAGGAAAAATATATTATCAAATTTGGTCCATAGATGGCGACGGTGTAGTGATACTCGAAGCGAGTCAACATATTAACATACATACGTTCAACTTTCAAAAATTTGTTAGATGTAGAGATTGATGAGGTGAGAATGGTGAACGTCATATTTATATAAAGTAATCACTTAAGCCAGCCGAAGACAGGTCGTAAACCCTGTAATCACGCCATATTTCTATATATTTTCCATTAAATATATTAAAAATAGCTTCGTCTTTATAAGATATCTGATATTTATTCAACTAATATTATGCAGCGGAGGTATGGACTGTCCGCAACAGCGACAAGCGAAACAGAGACGAGAATAGCAACATTTCCGTGACACACGATTGCCTCAATCCTGCAACAAGACTTGGCGGATAGATGCATTTCATCTGGCTGGAGTAACCCTTGAGTCAATTGTCAGGGCGACCTAGGACTGAGAGTTGTGGAGGTACATTACGAGCAGAGTCTCACATAATTTGAGGCCACTATATGTTAATACTGATGTGGAGGAGGAGAGAAAAAGAAAATAACCTAAATGCTACCTGTAATATTAAGAGTATGAAGATTCTACACTAGCTTGCTATAAATACAGTAAGAAATAATTTTTAAAAGAAAGCAACACGTTGTGGCTTGACATTATAATAAAATAATGTTTTTGTTTTAAACTACTATATTATGCACATATACTAAAATCAACTAGTTTCACATATAGAACACATTAGATGCTTGTATAGGGTTTTCAGAATTTTCCGAACATTTCATTAATTCTAACCATACTTATAATAAGAATACAGCGGCACAAGAGTTACATAAAAATGGATTAGATTTACTCCATAACAATTTAGAAGCATTAGAAATTAATAAATCTCTCAATAATAATAGCCAGATACGAAATAACCAAATAAATGTATCCAATAATCCGATATTAAAGTTGTTCCCGTGTAATCCCTACCCTTCTCTCCCACCCCTTACCTGATACTTAGTCCCACTCTGATATACTGTCGCTCTGTCTTCTTAACTTCCTATTCAAATATCTGTACTTAGGTTAGTCTATATACTATATTGTCCTGAAGAAGGTTGGGTCCAACTGAAACTAGTTGACTTTAGTATATGTGCATAATAAACTAAAACATTATTTATTTAATTAACAGTAAGAAATATACATGCGAGCACTACATGCAGTGCCGGCTATTCCCTTTTCACCATGCGTGCCAGACGGTACGGTGTTTCATTCGCAGCTCGCAGCGCCAGCTACACATCGTATCCTTTTGAACTTAACTTCACGCCAGCTTCCGCAATTAACATAAAGCTTCAAGTGTGACTTGCATTGTATACATTATAAATAATGTGTAACATACAGAGCAAGTGACGTATTTGAATCTTGTGTTATCGTAACCTATCTATTTTTAGCCGACGTGATGTTGCAGTTTTGAAAACAAACCTTGTCAGGCATTTGATAGTTTGTAATTCCTGTAGAGTCGTATCTTGGATGCCTTCAAAATATCAAATCCCCTAGACTATTCAGAATATTTCTAAAAGATTGCCAGTATCGGCTTACTTGGTTCCTTTCACGGCATTACATAAATTTTTACCAGCCTTATCAGTATGGTATTGAAAATTAAACAGTTACCTTAAAAAACCATCCACAATTTTTCAGTTTTGTCTATGACGTCATCATGTTTTAGACACTTCAATAGTACCAAATATTTGGTCAACCAATACAATATACATGCGCCATGACTTCGGAACACTCCAGCTGAATAGTCCTATAGAAATGTCTGCTATTCTTTCGTGAGGCCAGAGATCAACAGAACGTCCACAGAACTACGACGACGGATCTATCCCGAGAACCGTTGAGGAGTTCAGAGGAGATGATTGTGTTGCGTAGGATCAGCGAATGAAGATATTCAATTACTAATCTAATTCTAGACTACAGAATTTGCTAGAACGAGTGTATGTTCAGATGATCAAATATAAATATTAAAGGTGACAAAATTAAAATAAGAATTACAGATGTGTGTTGATAATACAGGCTATTGTTAAAAATGTATTGTACTCAGTTGAAAACAATACACTTTGTTAGGAACCGTGTGTACTGTGAAAGTACACATGTCGATATCATTAGCATTAATATAGTTTCAAAATAACGTAAAATATTAAACTCAAGCAAATAGAAGCGATGTGCAGCCGTCTTGTAATTCTACCCATTTTCTATCAGTTGTCAATGTTTACAAATCTCTGGATATTCGGCAATCGACATGTATGCTAATTGGTCCTGCCCTCGATTTGTGATATCGATAGTGGTTTCGCTTCGCTAGCGCCGCGACGGGTTCTTCTCACCTCTCACTAATTCTCTTATTAGTTAGGTAGGTACTTAACTATGAAACTGAGAGTCTGTTAAACTGAGTGAAACTATGATTGAATATTGGTCATATATATGATAATTGCGTGTCGAAAGGATTCCGAAGATGGCTTTCAGTATAAATCCAAGCTTATAAAAGCCTCGTGAATAATCAAATAAACGTGCATTAAAAAGTTCAATAAAGATTGGAAAAAAATTGAGATTTCTTCAAGAGATCGAAGCGATGGAATGGCAGCTTCAACGGGATTGAATCAACCCATCAAAATAAAGAGAAAAATTATACGATGAGATAAAAGATTATAAACAAATGTTTACAAGAGAGGTAAACTACCATAACAATAGATTAGATTGTTTTGAAAACAATGTCCGTTTTTAACCTTCAAATTCTATTCCGTGGAAGAAGAAGATATAATATCACATCCCAGGGTGGAATTTAATCTCCTCCACAAGTGCTCTCCACATAATATTTTCGACCAGAGACTTACAGGCTTCGTATGCTAGACTAACTTCGGGTAATATTTAAAGTAAATATATTTTATCAATGTTCTATTTCTTTTTGCAATTACAATATTTTTATGCCTGTAAAATAGAAATCTAGGCGGATCAGAATCCAAAAACTCTTTTAAGGGATTTTTGCTGCTTCTGTGTTATTGAATATTGCTGGAAGTGATTATTGAGGAGCTTATAAAACTGAAAACTGTCGAGTTTCAAGATGAGTTCTCTTCGGTTAATCAGTATTTGCTTTCAATCTGTCGTTTTTAACAGTAGCAGCGCATCCTCGATCATTTTCATTTTTGAAACTTGTTCTCTGTTTCTAAACTTCACGAACCAACGTCGCACGTTGTTCGTTCAGAAGTGGTTACTTCACCTCGTACTCGGTTAATATTAATTACCATTTGAGATATGTGCACGCTTAAATTTAAATTCACGCAAAAAATACATTTTATTACATTATTTTCTCAATCATATTTCTGGATTTCTAACTACTAAATAAATATTTCCAAGTAAAGAACTTACTAAATGATATAATATTAAAAATTGCAAAATCAAATAACAATTCAGCCATCAACAAAATTAGTTATTTAATTAACCTCTTAATCCTGCTCAGTGGCGTTTTATTGTGTTAAACGTTTTCGGGAACTTCTTCCCATTATTAATAATATAATTCAACTAAAATTAAAAACCTCACCTCCACCCCTACCTCTGTTAACTCCAAACACATCATATATTACTGTATAAAATGTTTTTAATTTTAGTTGAATTATATTATTAATAATGGGAAGAAGTTCCCGAAAATGTTTAACACAATAAAATCTTGTGGAATAAAAATAAAATATTTTTTTAATTTGTACTATATTAATAATATTATATAATAGTTATGTAAAAAATATTATTATCAAATAAATATTTGATAATACAATTTTTCGTATATATATCATTACATTAGTAGCATGATCGTTGCATATATGTATATATTCAAAATATAAAACGGAAACTGCTACTAATGACATTTACTAATTGAATTTCTATCTAAAAAGATCAAAAATCAGATATGAGCTAAGACAACTTGTACATATATCTAATTTTCAATTAATCAAAAGAATTCTCGTTTCCATATTACTAATGTGTTTTTTCGGCACATCCACTTTATAAAGCGTGCAGTAAATCTACTAATAATTGAGAAGAATGATCGGTAACAAATGTTTAGCGGGCGATAATCCGTTTAGACCGCTCGCTCCTTTGATCATCTCGGCCGCAGCATCCCGCGACTGTTTACTCCCCGCCGGTGGTGGAGACGAGGAGATGACTCATCTCCGCGAGGAGATGACCGAGAAGCTGGGAGAACGAGCTCTTTGGGAGGCGGGCTAAATCAGTACTCGCGACATGCGAATAATTCGATAATATTTTATTTTTTCGTATCCACGGAATTGAAACGTTCGTACATACGATCGTGAATGCTGGGGAACAGTTGGCTCGTAATCAATATACCATAGACAGATTTAATTACCACGGTACAATACATAGTACTAGAGAATCTTCAAAAGGACGAGAAATAATTTATATCGTTAAGAGCCTAAAAATGTAATATTTTGAACAATTTATAAACCCGAAATTACGTATTGTTTTCTAAAATATCTGCCCATTGACGCTAAGATTTAATTTATTTCTAGCACCAACAACATACAACGATATTAATGCAATCCTGAAAAGTTGTAACTGTATAGCCTTGGTTATTTTACGACAATAATGTATTTCTGGATCGACAAAAAAGGAATAAAATCAAAACCTTTTTCCGGGTAACATTGGACCACTTGTTTTGTTGAGATGTTTTTTTATTGATATTTTGTTTTTGGAAACAGTCAGCTCTTCAGGTGTACGAAAAAGAGGAAAAAATACTAAAACCCCGTTTTTATGGGTGATTCCAATGGTTGTTGCGTAACATTGGATTTTTAATTATATAATATAATCTTTCTGAATAACATTGAAATGTACTGTTTTATTGTAAAAAAAACTCCTCTGATAGATAATTTAAAAAAAATAATGACTAGGTATACTTCTCACATATTAAATCGTCTGATCTAGCTAAGACACCTGGTTCGAACAAATGACTTTTTTTTTTTTTAAATTACACATCTGATAACATGTTCAATCGTTGAAGGCTAAATAAAAATTATTTGCCGGCTTCTCTTTCTACTCTATTATAAAATATAATGTAGGTAAAAAAAAATACTCCCCTCACAGAAATCATGTTCAATGAGATATGCTATCCCATCCTTGCATATTTTTATAATATTGACCATAGCCATTCAACATTATTTAAATACTTTAAAATATTAACGGAGATTAAATGTGCCTTCGTAATTTACTATGCAGAATTGACAGATTTTGAACCTGAGCGTGCATGTGTTTTCACAAGGTCTCCATTACTGACTACAAAAAATTCCTGAACTATTTTAGGAGAGTCAAACCATTCTTCAGGCAAAAAAGACAAGTTTTGATTTATCTCATTCGTGAAACATAAACTTGGGAGCGGTTTGATCACAACAGGGCTACGAGTCAGGGCAATGTGGACAAATGTTGTCAATTGTTTTAATGTTCAGGGTAGAGACGACAAAGACTTTCAGAATATTTGACATAAGGTTCTGATTTTTAAGAAACTTACGAGTTTATTTTATTCTTGATGTGCTACCAAAATATTCAGCAGGAATGCTTCTGTAGGGGTTGTGGTTTGTTTAATATGATTGACTCGTGAGAAGGTTTTGTTGAACATCTTCTAGTCTCACGCGTGTTAGTGTATATCGCAGTGTAGGGTATCTGTTTTTATAACTAAAGCAAGGTGATTTAATTGAAAGAGCACTTACAAAGGTTGGCGTTTATTGATGGAATGAATTATACGTGATTGTGAGAAGATGCCGATGAGAGAACGGTCTGCGGAGAAGCGGTCGCTAGCTGCATGGGCAGTGTCCGTCACGATGCATGTTGTCTGCTGATTGGTTGCTTGGGTTTCGGCCCTATATGATTGATAAATGTCTGTGGGGCGCATGCAGGGTCACCACTTGATACTCTTTAACGAAGTTATATAGATTACCCGCTTGTATGTAAATAATACGAAGTTAATTTAAATAATTAATTAAAAATAATGTTTTTGTTTTAATTAAATATAATTTTAATGTAGATTACAGACTGCCTAGTAAGGTATATAATGGTTAAAGAATACATATTTGAGGCTTATTATATGATATTAAAAATACTAGCATTTCACCTGTTCTAAGACATTAGGCAAGTTGTTGGATATGGCATTAGAAGAAAAAGATACAGAATTTATCGATCACCAGATTTTTTAATCCAGAATTTCCACATCTTAGCATTATGAATGACTATGCACTTAATAATATTATTTTTTTACATGGCCGTTCAAGATATTCCGCGCATAATATTCTGGGTTATTCTGCCGTATGTTTTCGATCTCTCTGACCGACGTTTCGAATCACATTTCAAAGTACACATTCAAGGCTGATGTCGCTGATGACGATGAGCTACAATATGGGTACGTAATTATTAATTCAATAAAATCATTTTTCTAACGTTTTAAAACTATTTTTCTTCAAGTTTACGTTGGTTATAAAAAAGTGTATGGGCCCCTTAGGGTCTAATATTTTACAGGAGAGCATAAAACAGGATTCCCAAGTAATCGATGTTAACTATCAATTTTTAAACAGATAAAAATATTAAAAATGTCTTTCTTTGTATCCGTTGAACGTTGAACCCAGTGGTGCAGTGATGCCGCCCTGGGACTTCTTTTGACATGAAACTTATTTGTCAAATACATTTAAAAATATTCTGCATAGAATTTTATACATTAAATATCATGCAGCGGATAGATATTACGTGAAAAAATATATAAGATCGGAGCATTTCACAAAACGAGTCATCGAAGTCGAAAGTCATTACGAGGAAATTTATTGGTTTATCATCGGCGCGCGTGGCGGAATCCCATTCTTTCAACCATTGAGCATATGCACTGAGCGTGTGAACTGAACTTAAATAAACAGTCATCCCTAAATTTGCATGTTATAGCGCGACAGTTTTTTTGACATATGCATGGTCTTAGCGTTTACAAAAGCTAATTTATTGCTTCTAAAATCATTTCCTTATACAACGTTAAAACCTTCAACTTACTTTAATATACTAAGTAGTATTTGATTTGTTACTACTAATATTTAAAAATATATATATATAACGAAAAATGGGGGGGGGGTAAACATATAATACCGCCTTGGTATTTAGTACTATTTATTTACCACTGGTTGAACCCTTCGATACGTCTCTTTGTACTCAAACTCTTTGTAACTCAAAATCGCCCACAAATCGACATACGCTTCTTTGTCTCTAAGGGTATTTGGTTTGTAGTATTAATTAATTATTCGTTATGTAGAAAAAGATTCAGAAAAAGCGACGCTTGAATTGGACGGGTTACAGCTATACAAAGATACATGGCGGGACCTGACCTGGTCCATTCTATCGTCTCGCAGTGCCTTTAAAGGTCTCGGTCGTCATATTTCAGTGGTGGCTAAAATAACATTGCAGAAAATGCGAGCATCCGAGGCTGCGACCGGCGCAGGTCTTGCGTGTCCAGCTCCGCAAATACCCTCGGCTGCATCCTCGCAGCTCGCTCCTCACACGTGGTCTCCGACGATGATCCGGTCATTTGGCGCAAGTTTCCCGGAATACCGCGACTCCGAGCTGGAGAACCTATTTTTAATTATTTTGCAACTGGACGTGATGTATTTATAGCGTTTCCGAGAGATCTGCGTAATTAGAATCGCCAGCCAATGCGATTCATTGTTTTCAATTCGACTCTGCAGGACAACTCCCGACGCCAAATTTGCGACAGATCAATTCTGTCATATACCGTATTTCTTCGATTATAAGATCAACCCCGAATTCAAAGATACCAAAATAAAAAAATAAAATAAAACATTGTCTTATAATCGAGAAAATACGCTGTCGTTAAGTTTTTGCTTATATTTTCGAAAAAATATACATGTATTTTTTTAGATACACACATGAACATTTTCACGAAAATAATTATGTGTAATAAATAAAAAATTATATATATATACAGAATACAATTTCTAGTATTCTTGCAAAGTGTGTTTATTATTAGAAGATTAGTTTTGCTTGCAAATAGTTTAGAGTAACCAAAACACTTTCAAATATTAAAAGTAAAAGAAGGTTTAAAATTGTATTTTCATACTCAAAAATCAATACACCATTTGCACAACACCACTATATTATACGGAACTATGGAAAAATATATTTAATAACTTACCCGAACACATCAGGAAGATTAATGATATTAAAAAACTAATAAATGCTATTAAAAAATGCTTTTAAGATAAACATGTACCCCTAAACTTATAATATTTTCATATCGCTATTGCTACTATTTTATTATATGCTAGTTATTGTAAACAATTATTTTTATACCAATTAAATGTATTAATTGGAAAGATATACATGATGAACGAATTAATAATTCTGACGTCTCCTATCGGTCTACTCAAAGGTATTTGAGATTCCGTAAAAATAAAATAGATGGCTTTCAAATAATGGAAAGATAGATGTATTAAGCTGAAAAGTGTAACATATAGGTTCGAAAATTTGTCGTCAATTCACTGTGTTGGTATAGCATAATCTGATAATGCACGTTCCTCGGATTGGAAGTGAACCAGGTTCGAAAACAATATTTTTCGATAGAATTGGTATATATCTTCCTAAATAATACATTTAATTAGTATTTAAAATATCTCAGACCTTTGTTCTGAATAATTACAATTTCACAATAAGAATGTGTTCTCCTTAATAATTATTTTTATTAATATACAGTCCACTTTTCTGCACAAGCATAAGTTTTCAAGAGAAGTGTAGCATGATTATTTTAAAATTATTTTATTGTATCAGATTAATGAATAAATAGATAAATAAAAAAGTTAAAATTCTATCGATACGTAACTCGTTTTAATTAGCCTTTGAAGTTCAGTTACTGATGATTTTGTTAGGTGAAGAACTTACGCATATTTATGTAAAAATAAGCAAAAACACATGTACACATAATGTATAAAATATATATACAATTAAGAGTACGAACCTATCTACATTTTTTTTTAAATTACAGGATTCTTCCAAGTTATCTTGAACCAATCCAGTTTTTTTTTCAAACTGTTTGTTTAGGTTTATTTGTCAATCGCACAGAATTCACAAAGTTTTTGAGTCGCATTATTTATTAAATTTGGTTTGGATTCTAACAAAGGGTTAAGTAGACCGCTTTAATAAAAATATTGAATAACCCTGAACTAGTGTTTCAAACCCGTCCTACGACAATTTCGCAATAAAACAATAATAAATTCTATGCCCAGTGTTTTTTTTTAATAATAATTACATTACCGAAAGTATAGACGCATTACCTAACCGCATGTAACTAACTTAACGGGATAATCAAATTAATAAAATATAACCTTGTAAAATCGTCTGTTGCTTCGATGCATCTGTTGGCGAAAACGTGAAACTTTTATCGAAAGATGAAACTGCAGCGAGGGCGTGAACCACCTACCCTCGGAAAAACTCTCGTTCGTGCTGTGATATTTTCTTTACAGATGTCTCTCTACGAAATGAAATAATGTTTTTCTAATGCTGGACACCGCCACGCAGATTGAGAGAAGTTCCATTAAAACAAGGCGAAGAATCGCACATCTTAATGCATCTACAGATGAAATCCGAGTATTTCTCTCAAACCGGTAAACTGAAAAACAATTTACGAAAAAGTCGTGAACTATATTTAAGGTGAAAGTTTTCCAGCACCAACATGAATGTATGTAATTCTCATTGCTAAAATGGGTTACGGAAATTATCACATTATCCACAGCCACCGCTGACTCTATTCCTATCCTTGTATCAACATGTTTCACGCACTTATCCCGAGCGGTATCCTCTGGAGTGCGTGATGCGTTATCGTTTTAAGTTTTGGTGAAAGATTTTCTCGGAAAAATATAACCTCTAGTGATCTTGTCGCCAGGTGGTAGATTGCGGATGCTCGTCAGATATAAGGAAATGTTTTTTTCTCTTCAATTAATTTTTTTTAAATTTATTAATTTGTTATAATTACAATGAAACAATACAATAATAAGTTTTTTTTCTTTTTTTCAGTTCTACAACTTCTCTAAAAAGCGTGTGCTTATACAGAGAAGGGGATTACATGTTATTAATTATTGTTTAGAGTAACTAGCTTATAATGAAATAAAATACAAATTGGTTTGTACCAAAACATTATTTTGTTTGATGTTATTTTAAATTGCTTAAATTAATATATATAAAATTATAATAAAACAAGTTATATGAATCACTTACAGAAAGATACGCCGAAATGTCTATTTATCAACAAAATATATACATTGTTACAACCGGGACTCAAACCTGGAACATTCTCTTGCCGGAAGAGTGAATTACCAATTACACTATGTCAACCGTGTATTTTCACTTTGAACTTTCAACTTTATATGTGGTCGTTCTTTTTATTATTTTCTAATAAATTTGTTTATATTATCAAAAAACTATGTTCTAAAATTGCAACTACCCAATTAAAATGTGATTTTATTACAAATCATTTGTGCTCACATACTTCAAATACAAAACTTAAAACAATTTTGTGTCAAGTTTTTTTATGTTCGGCAGATTCCGCGTCCACCGCGGTCCAAACACAAAACAATATTACATAAAATAATTAAAAATAAAATAAATCATTTGACGCCGACTGTACACCGTAAGTTTCGGAAGTCAAGTGTACATTATCCGCCCCCGTACTCTGGAGCCCACCCTCGCCCGCCGCGCACCCCAGCCGCGTCTGGGCACCCTGTAGGCCTGCAGGGGGAGTGCTACAGCTGTATTGCGCCGGGGGAGATACGCCTGATCGAGATGACCTCTTGAATCTGAACATTATTTTTATTTTGTGCTAAAAGAGATATTCCATGTAGATATTGTTTTTTTTTAATATACAGATTATCAACAGATCATTAATCACCAGGATATAACTAACATTCATTTCATTCTCTCTCGGTTGATGTGGTTCTCTTGTTCTCTATTCTGACTCCACAGCGCGAACTGCTTGCTTTATATTTCATGATCTTGGGGCTTGTTTCGTGCGACATGTAGCGAGCCTCAGTCTCTATGTGTCCAACTTATTGGAGTTCGACCTCTAGACCTCCGTCCTTGCACATACCCCGCGATTACCAATTTCTCCAGATTATCTTCATCTATTCTAGACATTAGTGCGGATTTCTTGAAGAATGGAGACATTCATTCGTTTCGCCTGTGATATACGCAGCATGCGACGCCAACACCATATCTCTAAGGCGTTGAGCATGTTCCTTTATTCCTTTTCAGGTTTCATATTTCGACTGCATAGAGAACACCGCGGCTTTGAATATTCGCATGGTGCAATGCTAAAGTATTTTAAGTTAATTATTAATATCATAAATCATCAATAAAATAAATAAAAGTAAAATAACGTATTGCGTAGTGCGATTTTCATTGACAGTAATTTTGTTCATTAACCGTCGACCAAAAAAGGTGCTAAATATAGTCTACGCTCTCTAGAATATTCCGAAACAGTCTCCGTATACCCGAGAACCAAAATTTAAAAAAAAACTTATTTATAATAAAATAAATGTATAATACATCACATTATCGTGTAACATTTGCATTTGCAGAATCTTAACAAATTTGAACATTTAATGTTTCGCCGATTGTTACGGACGAGTGTTGGTATATTGTTTGGTTTGATTTGTATTATTAAAATATTAATTTTACACGCGTGTAAAGGTTTTTGATTGTTTGATTAAAAACCTAATCTTTGGCAATATTGTACAAATCTAAAGAGGTATGGATTCTTTTGGCTGAGATATATTTGCCAATGGACAGGTATGTTCAGATTGAACTCGATAGATTCCCCAATGTGTGAGTGTGGTGCCTAGGAGGAAACCCTTGACCGTGTCTTTTTTGCCTGTCCATTGCGGATCACAGGTTTTTTTTACGCCAATGGTAATTTTCAGCTCCCGGTTAACTTGTGTCATCTGCTTTCCCCAAACTCGCCACATTTAATCTATATAATAGCAAGTTGAATTGATACATTGAATTAATAGAACGAGAATGGTATTGACTTGTAATATAGTATTTCCTATTCTACAATATTATTATACTTTTTTCTATAAAACAAAGTTTTTAACTTGATTAATGACACAAATCACTCTTGAAGGGTGCATTGCATTAGCCATATGCATATCTGATATTAATATTAATATTGATACTCTCGGTTCTCATTTGTATCATACATTAGTCCAGTTACTCCACCTCAACACACGACTTACTATAAAGTCTTCAAATAACACGTCTTGATCCAATTAAAAGAGAAAATAGTACTTTATAATAAATAACAATTCATCAAAGACACGCAATAAACCACTTACTGAACTAGAAAACATTAAATACCTGGAACATGTTATAGATATAAAAGTGAAATGGATTATGCGTACAGACAAAATAATTAAATCGATAACCAAACAGACTGGCTCTTTCGTAAAATACATACATATGTACGTATATATTTCTGGGGAGTCGAAATAAAACGAATAGCATACTTCAAAAACAAAAAATAATATAATGAAAATAGTAAGCTTCATATAAATAACATAACGAAGCTTGAAACGTCAATTAATTAATAATATAATGATAACAGTGAGATAAAAGACAAGAATTACACAAAGCATATAAACATCTTACTACAAAACACACAAAAAACACCCAAACAGTACAAGAACATCGCAAAACAAATCGAACTAGAATAAAAATAGCACAATCGCGAGTCGTTTGCATGTTTGCGTTTGATTTTTCACTCCTAAACGCTAATATTTTCTTTAAGATTATCTAAAATATGAATTTTATGTTGCATGTATTTACCGAAATATTACAGGTTTAATTATGATGGTAGACCTGTGTTACTGCATGGTTTGGGAAGGGTTAACAAGTTAATTGTTAATTAAACACTAGTGATTGAATAATACAAAATATTTACCCTCTGGTTATAGTGAATCGCACACAGCTACATCTTAGTAACGCCGGTCGCGGCTTATTCAACCGCCCAAATCTGACAGCTTTCTCAATGATTTTGAAAACGAACCATAGAGTCGTTTGCGCCGATTTAAAATTATATGTCTTAAATTATATAAATAAATTGTAGACTTTTAAAAAAAGGTGACAAACATGCTAAGACGTGCACAGACCCAAGAAACACAAAGAAACTTTAAAATTGTTTTTTTTTTCATTTCAATCTTTCATGGTGTAATGCAAATGGTATTTTTTATAACCTTTCAAGGTTATATTTATAATTTATCAAAAAAAAATCAAGGATCGAATGAAAATGAGTGAAGAATAACGAGAATTAAAAAAAACAACAAACTTCCTGGCCTCGGCGCTCTGCCTTTTCGCGATATCCCATCATTAAGTAAAATATTCAGTCTGGCCTCTCGGCGGACGAGTAGATGATACCTGCCCCGTTCCGGATAAATGCTCAGTTTTGCATAACAATTATTTTTCTAGCACTGGCAACCCCAGCGCCCTGATAAGAAGTTTTCCAAATTTGAATATCTTTTGCGTGGGGTACGGCAGGGTTCCGAAATTAAGACACGATCGCGGAGCTGTTTTAGATTAATCGTGTATATTTGTTAAATAGGTTATACATAATGTATCAAATGGAATACATATGGGTAATCTGAAAATACAACATAATAAAACAACGTGAAGTTCTTTACGACGGAACATATTATCAGTAATGAGCGTACTTGTGTATCCAGCACTTCAAAACTTTTAATACAATTAAGCCACCATAATACGGATACAAGACAAACCCGGGGTTTTAATTAATTTTTTTAAATATCTAAAATTTCAAAACTTCTCAGAGTCTTAAATTCATTAATCATTTTGTACCCATCTTTTGATAACGAAGTTCTTCTTCAGATCTCAGTATTTCTTTTGAGGTAGTCAGCCTAACGCACCAGCTTCTCTACATCTATTGTATAACATATAAATACGTGCTAAGATATTTTTGTAACACCATAAATGGAGGCAGGTTATGATCAGAATTAATATATATGCAACGATGCCACACCATGCCATCTGCCTCCATACCATCATTCGTACTCAAATATGTCAATATACATTTTGGCTACAGTGAGGAATGAGGAAAGACTTCTTAAATAGAAATTTCGGATTACTCAAAGGTATTTAAGATTCCGTAAAAATAAAGAAGATGGCTTTCAAATAATGGAACGATAGATGTATTAATTTGAAAAGTGTAACATATATGTTTGAAAATTTGTCATCTATTCTCTATAGCATAATCGGTTAATTTCCCGGATTGGAAGAGATCCAGGTTCGTATCCCGGTAACAACAACAATATTTTTCGATAAAATTGATTTTATATGTATAGCTTTCTAATTAATACATTTCATTTGTTTTAAAAACATCACAGACCTATGTTCTGAATAATTACAATTTCACAATAAGAATGTGTTCCCCTTTAAAATATATATACATATAAGTTGTATTAATGTATCCAAAATTTAATAAAAATGAACTAATTCTGGCGTTTCCTATCGGATTACTCAAATGTATTTGAAATTCCGTAAAAATACAGAAGGTGGCTTTCAAATAATGGAACGATATATGTATTCATTTAAAAAGTGTAACATATAGGTTCTAAAATTTGTCGTCAATTCACTGTGATGCTATAGCACAATCGGTTAATGCACGTTCCCCGGATTGAAAGAGATCCAGGTTCGAATTCCGGTAGCAACAACAATATTTATCAATAAAATTGATATGTATATAATAATATATTTCTAATTAATACATTTAATTAATTTTAAAAATATCACAGACCTGTGATCTGAATAATTACAATTTCACAATAAGAACGTGTTCTTTAAATTAGAAAACATTTAATAAAGATGATGGTATTATTAATATATAAGGGTATTTCTAGGCTACCAGCAAGACGGGAAAGGGTTGTCACTAGCATAATAAATTATATTGGATAGTGATATGTAAATAAATCGTGTTGGAAAAAAAACTTCTAAACTTCTAACACTCGCCTTATATATTTTCTAAAACATCCTCTTCTTCCTCATATATACCAACATGATCAAACCGTCTATATGCTACAAACTGCTCTACATTAGCTTCTAATTTGTTAATTCTTCACTGTTCTCATTCAGTCTACTTTCGATCCATTTTTCCAATTCAAGCCTTCACTTTCATACATTAGTGTTGATACCAGAACTCCATTATGCACAAACAAACAACAACATTCCTATCGGCGATAATAATTAGCTGTGGCTGAAATTTTATACATTGTACCCTCACTGGACCAAACATGTTCGTATGTTAGTAATTGAAAATAATCCTGAAACTATAAATATAAAATAATTTATCTTAATGGCGAGAAATTTCATTTTCTTCCGGCGAGCAAGGGTGGGTTTCTCCGGCACAAGGGTGGTACCTCTAGCGCTCGTCGTGAAGCAGACAAACGCTTAATGATAATATATTCCGACCAAGATGCCAGGGGTGAAGGTGAAGGGTGAGAGAGGGACCGTACCAACTGGCGAAATTGTAATATTTTGTTTTCAAGATTCGTATGAGCGCTAAAATGTGTCAAGAAAGGTGGTCATTTCGAGGAGTTATCTGAGCACAGATTAAGCTAATCATTCACCAGGGAGATAGATACAGTGGACCCTCAATATTTGTCATCAATCCGTTCCCGAGGGAACGGATGAATATCAAAAAATACGAATATCAAACGAATTTTTCCCAAAGGAATTAACTAAAAATGGTTGAATCCGTTCCTAGCCTATCTAGCTCTATTATTTCACTCTAAAATCATCAAAAATACATTTTAATGACGTATTAGCCACTACTTATATATGCTTTATAGTTATAACAGAGATTTACTCGTCACGATGCCGTAAATTTACTCTAGGCCTACATAAATTTACTCTAGGCCTACATAAATTTACTCTACGCCTACATAAATTTACTCTACGCCTACATAAATTTACTCTAGGCCTACATAAATAAAATATTAACCAGATATTTACATTTTGGGCGAAAAAAACAATTTTTTTTTTTTTTTAGGAGAACACATTCTTATTGTGAAGTAAAAAAGCAAAAAGGTAACATATAGGGTCGAAAATTGTCGCTAAAAATAATGTCGCTGTAGCTTAGTTGGATAAAGCACCTCCCCCGGTTAGGGAAGAGATCCAGGTTCGAATCCCGGTGGCGCAACAACAATATTTTTCGATAAAATTGATTTTATATGTATATCTTTATAATTAATATATTTAATTCATATTTGAAAAAAAACAATGATTGTTATTACATATTTCTTTAAAAAATATCTGCAAAACTCATAAATATTAAAAATAAATAATGTAGTAAACAAGAATTGATGCTCGAGACTGACTGACTCACGTGGCAGGTGGCAGGTGGCAGGTTGGACGAACATTCACTTTTCGGCCGAACATCAAACAAATATATAAACACGGACTAATATTGAGAGTCCACTGTACCTCTGTACCGTCAAATATGTTTACCCGATTACAGGATCTTTAACAAATCTAAACAAGCGACAGTTCTCCCCTTCAGAATAAATGTTTTATTTCTGTGAAAGCTTTGATTCAGCCCGCCAACTGGCTACCCCCTCCCCCGCTCGCTGCCAGATAATATGACAACAAACGTCACTGATTGCTTGTTAAAGTGACACGACAATTTCCCGCCCCTTGATTGGCGGACAGATTCAGATTTGGGAATGGAACCCCGCTACTTCGAGCCAGTTAAATAGAACCAGAGCCTTGATATTAAAAACATTTATTTATATAATATATTATATTTTATATATATTTCATATATCAGTTACATAACTGTGTTATTAAAGAGAACACATTCTTATTGTGTACTTGTATTAAAAACATCACAAAGAAAGATATCTTTCTAATTAATACATTTAATTTGTATTTTGTAAATTGGGTCAAAACTCTGTTTAATTCAACTACACTTTTCATTATGTTAAATGATATATAACGTTTTCGGGAACATCTTCCAATTATCAATATTATAGTTTAACTAAAATTAAAAGCACTTTCAGACAGTAATATATGAAAGTGATGAAGTCTGATTTCAGACAGTAATGAAGGAAGTACTTCTAATTTTAGTTGAACTATAATATTGATAATTGGAAGATGTTCCCGAAAACGTTATACATAATTTAATACAATGAAAAGTGTAGTGGAATAAAACAGAGTTTTGACTCAATTTACAAAATAATCATGGAATTCCACAACGTTTCACCAAAAACCTTTGAACAGTTATTTAATTTGTATTAAAAACATAAGAGGAAACAAAGAAGAAAAAACTCACATGAATCGGATGCGTCTATAATATCCCCCATGAATAATTTGTATTTTATTTTATATTTCATCATTTCAAATCATTTCACTCCTTATATACTATCTGACATACACAACCTTCACGATACCATGCATAATGTTGAATTTGAATTTGATCCCACGTGAGACGTATAATGTGTTATTAAATTATTAAACATAAACTGTTTTAATTTAACGCTTTGTGTAGGTCTATCGTCATTCTATCGATGATTCCTAAATAATAATCTAGCCGATACCGACCAGATTTTGCAACAATAATATGCACATTCACACACACATCCACACACATACATCGCGATATCATCATCAAACTAACACGTGAGCGCTGAGAGAAATGAGGCCTCAGCCATCACACATACAACCTTCTAATCAACACTCCTTTTATAAACATTAAAACCTCTATTTGAGTGGGTGCAGCTTTGTTAAAAAATAATAATCTACAGGCAATACTAACAAATAACTAATAAAACTTCAATATAACAATTTGAAGTCACTCAAAAAATGATGATATAAATAATCCTAAAAAAAAAATTACTATCCAAGTATCCAACTGTTCACAGATTTCAAAGTACCAAAAAATAATAGACATGTACAAAAAAAATCAATAATCCAAATTTTTTAAATCAAATATTAAAAGCGAATTTCAATATACACGATTTAGACACCAAATTAACCGCAACCCAAAATCACTATATTTACCAAGGCATCAAATTCTTTAACAATCTTCCCATCACAATAAGAAAAATTACAGACTACTATAAATTTCTATCTGAAGTCAAAAAATATGTACACAGACTAACTGAAACATAAATTCTTATACGCGAGTCTTACTCTCATAGAGAAGAAATAAATGTAAAAAGAAATATATATCCTACGGATTATTTTTAAAATGTATTATATCTCATTATATCTTCTAATAAAAAAAAGTTTCTGGGATCAAGTCCCGGTAGTATATTTAGTCTATTTTCGATAAAAGGTGTATTAACAATATTACTTTGATTTTATTAGCATTATATTTTTTCTAAAAACGTAATATTCTGAAGGTCAATCAAACTAGTGATATTTTTAAAACACTAAATAAATATATGTATGCACGTGTACATAATCATCATTATCATCGGCTATTATTATTGCATTGTTGGATGAAGGCCTTCCCAGGACTTTGCCATTCTCTTCGGCTTTTAGATAATCTTTTCCATCTTACTTCCACTGCTCTTTGGTTATTATGCATTTGGAGAATGTGAGTATGTCAGAAGGTCACCAATGCAAGATATGATAAGCATGATGTAATTGTGGATTACTTCCAATTTCAACCCATGCTCGACGTTTACAGCTCAGTTATATTTCAAGAGCCAGAACTTGTCGAATAAATGAAACTGGTCATCATAATGAAAGTTGGATTGTTTCTCGCCAGGTGTCGTGTATATCGAAAGACGTTTTGTAGACTCGCGGATACCATTCAAGAATGATATAGATTTTATAATTTTATGAAGTTGAAGTCGGATAAACTCTTGAACCAGCGTGCCAATGCTCTAAACTCTGCAAGATCTTCATGTAGCCAATCTTTACAACAAAAGTGAGAGGCTGGAGATAGGCACGACGTGTCGTGAGACGCGAATACCCCGGAATAGTGACGTACCCAGGATTTCATTATGGATGGAAATCAGCGAGTTGAACAGGTAAAAACTGATTTTATAAATAAATATATATATAGAGATGTCCTAATAAATATCTTATGTATTTTAATACAATAGTTAGATCGTATTTCTGTAGTACTATTTAACCAAAGTCTACTCACTAAATAAGAATTGACGTCTTTATAACATCCCTCATATTTTTATTACATTTTAACTATATCGCATACCTCAATCGCACTCATTGTATTATCGTATGCTATACGCACGAATACTCTGAATAAAACAATTCTATAAAGATAGAATATCCCCTGCAGAGGATTCTCGAAAAATCTTTATTGAAAAAAATAGACTTTAATACGCTTACCATTTTATAACAACGCCAAACTACTACCAACTTAGTAATCTCCTGGAATGGGGCTCGTACCCCCGACCACTAGATCACTAGTTATGTTTAGTGTAGGATTACTTATTGATATTATGATTAATTAATAAATAAAATATCCTTTTTTTTTTGTTTTGGGAAATGTTTTATATGCGGTATTGCTCCAGAATATTCTAAGTAAACTATGCTGGAAATCCGGGAACACAGCATTGGAGTGAAGTGCTCAAGAATGAAATGAATGGATATTATAAGCAAGGACGCTGAAGGATATCAGCTCGAGATAGAGATGCCCAAAGGGAAATAGTACCGTCAATCCTGGACCTGAATAGTCTCTACAGCCAGTAGAAGTAAGATTGTATACTTATTATATTCTATATTGCCCTCTCTGAAATTGTACAAACGATGTTCTCACGTATCAACTTTGAATTATATATATATATCTAATAAATTAATCTTCGTCATTCCATTTAAAGACATTCTTTAAAAAGTGAGATTATGTTTACAATAAATAATTATTGATCGCAAACATTACCGACATACATTTGACAGATGATTAACAACGCGAGATGACAGATGGTCAATACACTTGCCAGTCGGAAAAATTCATACGATTTCGCTAATCTATGTACTTTCTTACTCGTAATAAAGACAATGTACATTTCAAATCTGATATATATTTGAGTATCGTTATTGCATATATAAAGTTTAAAGTAATCTTAACCTAGAGATATTAAAAACACGTTCGATATATCGCTACTTTAGTATTTTTCTTACTGCGAGGATGCGACGAAGTGTAATTACATAATTAGATTAAAATATACCTTCTAGGATAATACACACAAGGTCCCCATTACGGCCCTGGCCCATTACCGTCTAATAGAAGAGACACACATATTTGATTACTTCTTTAATGTCGTACAATAATGAACTATTATCATGAGACCGCCATTAAGAGGGCTTCATGATCTAAAAGCCAGCGGCTGCGGATCCCATTTCGTGGGTGAGATAATTAATTATTGATTCATTGCGTTAAGTGACCATTTCAGTCGCGTATTCGAATAATACATACACACTTGACTAGAAACTATAAGAAATAAATGTAAATAAAGTGTTGAATTTGAATATACTTCAATCTGGTATTAGGTAATCGGGTTATTAAATTAGGTACATATCTGCTGTAGGTACGCAAAGCTTGATGCCACCTGCCTCCTTCTATCTTATGAAATAATTTTTAATAATAAAATTTGCTCTTCCGAAATTTGAATATCTTCTAACTACGTCTTAGAATCCAATATCCAACCACATACTTCATTTGCTGTGCCTTTTACACTAGATACAATATTTTCATTATGTACATGTATATCCTACGTCCCTCAAATATCAAAAAATTCATTGGATGCCATCTTGATTGATTACAAATATTTATTACATTTTATATATAAATAAATGCCATGTATGCTGTATGTCATGTATGTCGTGTTGTTAGCGCTATATAAGGGCGATATGTAATGTGTACGTAGTTGTGACGTAAAGGGTTAATATTTATTTTACAATAATATTAATAAAATCTGATGTCGTTCCAAAAAACAAATAACAATGTTCGGAGTGTTGTGGCCTGACAACACTATCAAATTTTTATTTTTTCCTTTTTTTCAACTTTTTTTCACATTTGCAATAAAAGCCTCTTAGCGTTCTACAAACATTAAAATCGTATCACTCTTCATACGCCGAAGACGAGCAGTGTATCCAAATACGATAATTAATTAAAAAGACATGGATATTGCTTTAGCTTGGATTCCCAGTCATTGTGGAATTACGAGAAATGAAAAAGCCGATGCCTTAGCAAAGGAAGCCTCTACTTCTGGCGTCCCTTTACATAATCATGTGACAATATCTGATATACTTCCAATTCTCAAATAGAAAATGACCTGCATTTGGAGAGATCAATGGGAGACTTCTAAACAGCCAGAGATTCCTACTACGCCCTGGTTTTCCAAAACGAAATTAAATAAGTTTGAAACTTCCTCGATCTGCCGTATGAGGATCGGCCATTGTTGTGTCAATTCTCACTTGTTTAAAATCCGCATTCGGGACTCTCCTATGTGTGAATGTCAACTAAAAAAGGAAAATTTAAATCATGTTATTTTAGGACCAGTATCCAAATTTGATTTAAGAACTTTTTAACGACAAAATTCCATTCCCTATCAACATTCCAACTTTGTTATCGTCTAACAATCAAACCATTTTAAAAACATTAACGAGGTTCCTAAACGCCAATAAAATAAACCCGTAAAAATTAAATGTATCAAAAAGAAACACATTAAATAACATTACTCGGTAGGGGTGAAACGTCAATTTAAAAAAAAAAAATCTTTTTTTCATCTCAAAACTATACGAGATCGCGGTCGATGGACGCTTATGGTGAAATAGTACCCACGTTTTTTTTTAGTTATATCAACGTTTTCATGGTTTTTTCGCAAAAATAAAATTCCAAAAAGCTAGCCCGTGTATTTTGGCGCCAATATGGTGTCACGACGCTGTTTCTGGGCAGCCAACAGGTTAATCAGTGTTTACATTCGAAACACATTATCGCGCCATCGCTGAGCCGTGTTCTGTCGGCTCGTAATTGTAGGTTAGGTTTCCTGCGACAATCGTCGCTGATTGGCCGCTAATTCCGGCTGCGGGGAGAGTCGGTCGAGACGGCCGCACCCTCGCTTCTGGGTCCTGCGGCGGTTTTACTTTAATGGGCGCCCTTTGTCACGTGCTAGCGGCAGGTCTTGACGAGTGTACCAACTGGGACATAAAACAATACATTATTAGAACACATTCTTATAGTGAAGTTGTAATTGTTCACAACAGACGGTCTGTCATATTTTAAATATTCATTAAATATATTAATTAGAAAGATATACATATAAAATCAATTTTATCGAAAAATATTGTTGTTGCGCCACCGGGATTCGAACCTGGATCCCTTTCCAAACCGGGGAAGGTGCATTATCCAACTATACTACAGCGACAATATTTTTAGATACAATTTCACAATAAGAATGTGTTCTCCTAATATAAAGTTGTATCAATGAATTGATATTTCTGGCGTCTGCTAACAGATTACTCAAAGGTATTTGAGATTCAGTAAAAATAAGGTAGATGGCTCTTTCAAATAATGGAACGATTAAATGTATTAATATCAAAAAGGTAACATACAGGTTCGAAAATTTGTCACTAAAAATATTGTCGCTGTATCATAGTTGGACAATGCACCTTCCCCGCTTTGGAAAGGGATCCAGGATCGAATGCCGGTGGCGCAACAATAATAATTTTCGGTAAAATTAATTTTATATGTATATCTTTCTAGTTAATATATTTAATTCATATTTAAAATGTATTATATTATATCACTCCTGCATATGATTTGTTTCATGTTTAATGATTGAACCTTTTCAATTTTGTAAGAAAATATAACGATTTAGCACATTTATTGATTTGTACCTTACGTAGGATTTGATTCTACGTTCTGAAGAGAATTATAAATATAAAATATGCGAAATGTATTGAGGATTTGATAAGTTGATTACACAATCCGCCTCCGTTTAATATAGCATTACACATATAAAGATAAAGCGTATAAAAAAAAATCAGAAGAATCCCACACGAAAAAATATGCGATTGAGTATCACCGGAACTTTTTTTTTTTGAGTCAGATTTTTTTCTATAAATTTTTAAATTGCAACTTCACAATAAAAATATAGTTTCATTAATATATTATACATAAAGCGTATAATTGATATACGCGTGTGACCGTTTAATACGTTATCACACCAACAAGTTGATTAGTATTTTGTTATAAGAATAATAGCAGCATAACCTAAGTCCATACCAATCGAGTGCCGCTATTTTTTTAAAAATGGCATTATTTTTTTTAACATTTATCATATAACTTTCTTTTTTAAATTGAATACAATCTCAAAAAACATTTAGAAATATAATATTACCCATCACGCAGTGGCGTAACTACGCCAATGCAGTGGGGCCCATGTTAGATAAACACTTAAAAGTTAGCGCCCTACAATTCATTTGACATCTATTGTTTCCAAATATTAATATTATCTAAAAAAAATTAAAACCACAGCCAGAAATGGAATTTTAATTTTTTTTAAATCGTTGTATTATGAAAACACGTAAAAATGTTATCTATCGGACCATCGCCCTAAAGCAAGGATTTTTTTCAATCACTTATAGGTTCCTCAAAACATATTTTTTTCACAAAAGTGTGAAGATGTGATATAAGAAACCAATTTTATTATTACTATTTAAAGAATAATTCAGTAGTAATATCCTTATATACAATGCATACTCAGGGGGCCCTTCAATTCTAAAGTGGGGTCCGATGTCTTTTTTTCATTCTACATTAAGGCCAATTTTTTTTTATTACACCACTGATTATCCGTATGAATCTGAACCGTGAAACGAGCCTTCAGGGAGGCACACGAATCAAGTCCCGCCCCGCCCCGCCCCGCCGAGCCAGTTTGTAACAATTTGCATTAGTTAGAGGTTACACAAAGCGTGGTAATTTGACAGAAAATGGCGTTTGACAAACGCGGGCATTACCATAACTCCCGCTTTACCGAAAGCAAATGATAAAAAGCACAAAATAAGCGTACCTACTTATTATACCTAAATTAATGTGAGCATTACACGTCCTACCCTGCTTTTATCGGAAACAAATAGATGTCTCTCCAAAAAGTAACATGTATAGATCGAGTTTGAGATCAATAAGATAACCATAGTTATGAACAGTGGATATAAAGTTCTACGTTAATAACCTAACCATAGCGACCTTTTTACTTATATAAACCAGACAGAATCTCTTTAAATTAGAATTATAAATTAACAAATAGCCCAATTTTATTAACATTTTTTAGATGTAGTGGGTAACAATATTTAAACTGGCTATAAATATTGATTTATACTAAATTATTACTGTATCTGGATATAGCGATAAATGTCTGTAAGTAATAACATGTCTGGACTAGGCAAAGACCGCAGTAAGAAAGACCGCAGTATTTCCAAGACTGGTGCATTCTATATTTTTATATGTTATGGAATCATGGATCCTGGAAGTAACGGAGAGAAGACGGATTGATGCCTTTGAGATGTGGTGCTGGAGACACGTGTTGCGCATACCATGGACGGCGAGACGCACGAATGTCTCCATTCTGCAGAAACTGAACATCAAGGACAGACTCGTTGGACAGAAGGATACCGATAAAAGTGTAGTCAAGAGGGCGAAAGTTTATGGAGGTCACGATCCTTAGTCGTAAGGGACCGACGTGGATAATGATTGCTGTGCAGATATATCAATACATAATACCTGCTATTAATATAATTATTCAAGCTGATCTAAAAATTCCCTGTTGAATCAACTATTATTGATAAAAGTAAAAACCTCACTAAAATTTCATATTTAACCTTTCCCTTAAGGTTCTAAAATAAAAACGCGCGTTCCGGTGCTGTAAACTCAGTGTACATGTCGACTTTTAAATCTGATAAATACGAATATTTTACATTTAATACTTATATTTATCATTAAAATAATAGTTGACACAGGTATAAATGTGTACATATCAATTAATGTGTAAAAATGCTAAAAATGAGAAAAAATATTGATCATCACAAACGACAGCATCAAGATGCATAAGGCACGTCTAACTCGCCCAGCGCACGCTCTGCCACCAATGTGGCGATCGCATGCGCCTTCCGAATCTGTCCGCACGTTCGCATACACGTATTGACAAATTTGTGTCAGGTTCTTCGTGAAAACATTACTTTTTGTTGCGTATGCTAAATACTAATATATTGTAATTATTTTATCCAATAGATAGATATATTACGGAGGACTACCTGAAATATGAACTCTGTATTTAGTACATTTACAGAGATATTCACATAATTAGAGGTAATGTCAAACTCTGTTTGCATCATCGGAGAAGAACGATTAAAAAATGTTACGCAATTAATTTAAGATTTTTAATTCCTGTTAAATGCTTATATTTTCGAAAGATAGAATTGTTGTAAGTGATATATCCAATTTGTTTTATTTTGTATAATACATATTGTCATCACCATAAGCCCGACAACTGGGGTGTGTCACGGCTGCCTGAAAAAGATTTCTCCACCGGATCCTGTCCAACGTTTTTGTTCGCCAGTCATTTTTCCCCATCTTCGCGACGTTTCCGGTCTTCAGTGCATAACCATACACCTAACCAACGCGGTTCGGTTATGTGCAATGATCGAACATGCAACTTTATTAAATTGGACCGCGCTGACATCATTTTTCGTATCGTAAATCATGTAATGTATAAATAACGTAATTATTCCACAGTGAGAAATGAGTCAGCCGAGTGGAGCCTCGTGCATGTGCACGCGCCTCTATAAAGTCTTCGCTAGGTAGTATTGTCGTTAATCAGATGAAAAATAAACACACAAAAAATATATTAGTATGCATGTCAGGTCTGCGGATAAAACGGAGTCGCGAAATTAACAATACAGAATCAAGGTCTAAGGGCCTGTTGTGTGATCAGCAGTGGCGTGCAGTAGGTGTAGATTTAGGTTATGCTGTTACTAATGATATTATACAATCATATATAATATATATACTTTCGTTTAACCAACGTCTTTGGACAAAATAAATCCGTCGTTTATACGACCCTACCATGTATTTATTTATAATTTTACAGTACTGTTAATAGTGTTCTTGGACGTTTTTAAGAACACTTTCTATGACTGAACATGATTCATTTATTGTTTGAAAATACTTTACGTAATAACTAAAGGAAATAATTATTTTCATTAATGGTTAACGTAGGAAATAGTTATGCCAATTGCTTTTTGTTTTTCTCAAATCAAAAACCAATCCATGCACCAAATTTAAAGAGCAATCATGAAATCAACAGGTAAGATAGTAAAATTCGCGAATTATTAAAAAAGGAAGTAGACACTTCATGTTTTGCACGCAGTTGTAACCCTTTCTAACGTTATTATTTTAATAAACAGCATAGGTAACGACTCTATATAAAAACGGATCAACCGAAAGGAATTTTCAATTCAGTAAATAGTCATTTATATGACTTGAGTAATTCACTAGCTTAAAGACAGAACTGAGTAATGTAAATAGCACGATGCGGCGAATAAAAAAAGATCGCTATGAGTACAGCGGTGAGTTTTTAGAACTAAGCAATTAAAGTCTTTACTGGTACACAGATGGCACTAATGGCAAAATAATGTTTTCTTTAATGTTAATCCAATTTTTTAATTTATATTTATTTCCCAGAATTTTTAGTTACGCACAGCTTTTATGCTTGTATGCACTGCACGCCCCTGGTGATCAGTGATACATTTATACCATAATAAATTTTTACTACAGTAACTTATTACCATCGCCCGTGGTAAATAACGTTTGCGGGTTGTTTGAATGTCGAGTTTACTACAAAGTTAATCCCGCTTAATAGTGTGGCATGGCGAATAATCATCAAATGTCTGGGAATTTGATTTATTTTAAAAATTCACCTATGGCAATACATACAATTATATGTTTTAGCTATGGTTTTATACACCCCTGCGTTTTAAATCTGTCACTTTGCTAACGAAAAATCTTTTGGTAATATAAATGAAGAACTCTAATCACTAGTGATGAGCTCAAAATTACGAAACGTGAGTCAATCACTGATATCTTGAATCACACTCACTATCAGTGATTGAATATCTGGGAATATCGTGATTCGTAATTCATTTATTTTATTTTATTTATATTTGGTTGTGAACTGTGATTCGGTGCATGTGCATATGAAACGAAAATATTCATGAAGGAATGACATAATTCGTGATTAGTGTCATCTAGTAGATTTTTCCAAAACGTTTTACACATTACCCAGCATTTGCTGGGAATTTGACCCGAAAAATAAACTCTCATTTTTTAGGGGTTTTGATTCTCTTTGTGATGATATTAAATTATATATATACTAGAATATGTTTTTTACGCAAATAAAGTTTAAATATATAAGTAAATACACTAAACATTATGTTTATTTATTTATTTCGTGTATTGTGATATCGTACGGCGCATGCGTATTAGCAATGAAACTGTAATCAGTCACAGTTTTCAATCACTGATATTATCGAATATCAATCACAATCACACCGGCGACTCGAGAGTAGCATTTTTTCTCACCACTACTAATCTAATATAATTAGTATCTAATATAATATAATTCTGATATGAAAAATTAGTTAACTGTTGAATGAAGTTTCGATGAGTAAATAATTTTTATCAAAGATCGAATAATCCGTTTTCGCAAAAAAATCAATTAAACTATATTTTTTTTACCACACATAAGGTATTAATTTTTTATTGCATTTTGTGCGTAGATTTATATCGATCAAGTAATAGAGGTAGTTAAATAAAACACCAGTGGATAATAATTGTTATCATAATATTATATTTTTAAATATTATTTCAAAATCTACAGAAAAACATGTTAATGTGTCATGTCAAAAATAAATAAATCATTTTAGTCTATTTTACAAATATGTACACTAATAAATAAATAATATTTAATGGTTGGGCGTACTATTCCTAAAATGTAATGTTCACAGACTTCACCTTGAAACAGGTGTTTACCAAGTCTCCATTGAAAAGACCATCGTAAACTTATTTTAACTCTATACATAGCAATACAACAATGGAATCTAGTAAACCCTTTATTATTTCATGTACTCAAAATGTCAAATTATTTAAAACTCATGGACAGTACGCTTATTATACATGATATAATATTATTGCACTATATAATTGTAGTTTAATACTAAATTATAATTATCATCAAATTATATCAATTGTTTACAAACAAGACAAAAATAAAATTTGCCCTAGGCAGTCAAAGGTGTTTTTATTCGTGATTTGTTTTGACTCACGCTCAGCTATATATGTTATTGACTGAATTAAAAATCGATTTAATACAAATATCTAAATTATTCGATGATATTAATATTTTTCTGTCATAGGCCCAGAAAGTTCTACGGGTTAGTGCGCTCATATAATTTACTTTTTTGTAAGATTTATCAGATGTAAATCTTACAAAAAATATCTATATGTATATACTTTATTTTTTGTCTTTTTAATTTTTTTCTAGTCGCGCCCCTCGTGCCTTCAATTTCACTTTGCATTATGAGCTATAGAAGCCGATATTTTTCTCCACAGACCACAGACTCGTAAAATATTAGACGATATTCATATACCATTGGTCCAATACTATATCTGTCTTAGCCTATTGGATTCTCAGATTTGATTTGATTTCATTTAGTATTAAAAACTATACAATAATTATAACATCAGATCACAAATCAGAATCATAAAATATACAAATTGCACATTTTTTAAGTTTATTTTTATCACGGTTGGAGTAAATAAAAACATATTATTTCAATATCATACACTTGTTTTAACTTATATATTATTTACAAATATTTACATTACGTAATTTTTTATACATTGGAACGTATTTTTTGCAATATTTATTATAGAAGTGCTAGTAAACTACTATACATAGAAGTGCGGCTAATTACTAGATCAACGTTCAATCCCTGGCTGTGTTTCCTTTGGCTGTAATTTATTGTTTTATTAAAATCAATAATTTAGGAGAACACATTCTTATTGTGAAGTTGTAATTATTCAGAACAGACGGTCTGTCATATTTTAAATATGAATTAAATATATTAATTATAAAGATATACATATAAAATTAATTTCATCGAAAAATATTGTTGTTGCGCCACCGGGGTTGTATCAATGTGTCCAAAATTTAATAAAAATGAATTGATAATTCTGGCGTCTGCTATCAGTTTACTCAAAGGTATTTGAGATTCTGTAAAAATAAGGTAGATGGCTCTGTCAAATGATGGAACGATTAAATGTATTAATATCAAAAAGGTAACATATAGGGTCGAAAATTGTCGCTAAAGATAATGTCGCTGTAGCTTAGTTGGATAAAGCACCTTCCCCGGTTAGGAAAGAGATCCAGGTTCGAATCCCGGTGGCGCAACAACAATATTTTTCGATAAAATTGATTTTATATGTATATCTTTATAATTAATATATTTAATTCATATTTAAAATCAATAACTTTGATCACATGAACAATTTGTGATAGTCGGTTGGAGAATGATGAAGATTACCTCCAGTTGCCCTGACTCTTCTCGACTGGAAGATACACAAATCATCTTCTCGTCTTTTTATCAACCGATCCACTGCAGGACTCTCTCAATTCCTTCCGCAGTCTAGAATTTAGCCATTTAAAATCCGCATCAAATACCTATTTAATACTGAATTTCTACCGTTAATAAAGTGTAATATTCATAATTTTCATCCCCTTATCCAGTAGCGTAACTATGCCAATGCAACTAATGCGGTGCATCGGGGCCCACGTTAGATAGGCGCCCAAAAAGCCGTAATCCACAGTAAGAATTTGAATCGCTATTTAAAAATCGTTTCTTATGATATGTCGGGTTAGGGACCATACCATTGCTGTAATGTAAAAATCGCCTTAAATCTTTAAATTGCAAGTGCTTATACATGCCTAAAAATACGTGTTTTTTTCATGAAAGTGAATATTTTGAGATGAGACTAATTTTTTTCTTACTATTTAATAGATAAACCACGCAGTACGAATATACGTACATCTTATATACAATACATATTTAGGGGGGCCTTTTTCCCATTTTGCAATTTTTGTAGTTACGCCACTGCTCTTATCGTAGGAGGGTCGGCGGCCTAAAGTCTCGATAAAGCGCTTCCATATTCCCCTATCTTGCGCTTCTTCGGTACTCGTTTACCAATCAAGACCGAATCTCTCATCATACAATCTCCAGCTTAGTCTGAGACAATCGATCAGCCAAGAAAATATGTACATACAAGACTTGCCCAAGCTATTTTAATTGAGATCTTTATTTATGTAGAAGTAGAAAATTCACGTCTAGGGCATTCCTTATCTCTACACTTTTCAATAGGCTCCATAATGTCTCCTACAAAATCAACACTCCGGAGACCAGTTCTAACATGAATACTGAGTTCACAGTAAGAAAAATGACAATTCATTACTGATCTTCGAACGTAAGATTCCAAGGAGGAATATTTAAATCGGTTTCGATACTTTTCACCAGCGTTTAATATGGACTAAAAATTATGGAAAAACGAATATATATATATATTTTTAAATTTACGTGTACTACGAAAACACGTGTCTTATCGATGTATATAGTAGAACCTCATATTTTTCATGAATTATTGAACATATAATTCTTATATAGAGTACCCAACATATTGCCAAATGGGCACAATGCCTTTTTTTACATTTTACGAATGGATTTAGACCGACCAGCCATGAAAGCGCTTGAAGCAAAATCCATTTGCCAGAGGAGTGTTTAAAACCCAAGATACGGTGGTTGGACAGCAGCTAGCAGGATGCGCTTGCAATCGACACCGCGAACTGGAGCTGAGTAAATGAGGACAGATCGGAGTGGCAACAGTTTCTTGAGGAGTCCAGGGTTCACACCAGGCTTTTGCGCTGGTAATAATAATAAGATTTGGCACGACCAGGTAAACCAGATACTGGAGGATGGTCTTGTTAGAAGCCTCAATAGTCGTCGAGCTTGTATGAGAAGATGTTTGAAAGTGTATGAGGCTAGAATTGTGTGTCTCTCTATCTACCCCCGTGGAGAAACGGCGTGATGGTAAGTTGATGATTGCTAAAATACTATTATTTTTTCAAGTGTAATTAATATTTCCTATGTGATATTAAATAAATAACTTTTAGTATATTTATAAATGTTCTTGTTTGTTTCCGGGACCGCACTACATGGGACAGCCGTGGCCTATGTAGGCCACATTCCTGAAGATGGCGGCCGCCTGCGACAGGAGCGGGCAGCACGGCCCCAGCAGCGTCTTGTCCTGTCCCCCGGGCCCCTGTCCCGGAGGACCACGTTCCCCGGGGCCCCCGGCCATGGCCTGCCCGGCTCCGGCCTGCTGGCGCAACTGCTCCAGGCGCAGTTGGTTCTGTCGCTTCCATTTGGTCCTGGCGAAAACAGTACATACCTGTATATTGAATCAGATTTTTTAACGAGTTACCCACAACCAATTCTTGATTATCAACTCTTTACACTGCGATAGAATGGTTCTACTGTACAATACGTTTAAAGAATTAACAGTAGAACTAAGTAGTAGTAATTATGAACCGATGAGGTCTCCTGTTATCAACCGGTTCCCTAAAATAATTGTAGTAACCTCTCGCATACGCTAAGTTCATTTTGAATTATTTATCAATTATAATTATTATCAAGGAATTTGAAAAGAACGGCACCAATTATACAATTTTTTCAGAAGTAATGGTATAGAATTTTTTAACCTATTTGAATAATTTAATGCAGAGCATTATCTACAATAAATAGCGATTATCAATATTATGAAATGCATCTGAGATTTCAAAACTTGGTTTTTTGATAACTGTATAGGAGAACCGGTGTGAACCCATAGGAGAACATCACTGAATGGGACATTTAATTAGTTTATAATAAATCAAGTAGCATACGGTGTGCCGCTAGGCAATTCGCTCGGTCCAACACTACTCCTGCATAATATTATTAATCTCTATTAACTTCAAAATAAAATTATAAGTTTTAAAATATAATATTTATTTTAAAAGAAGATGGGAAAAAATTTGAAATCTTACTAAAATTGATATTACTGGATTAGCTAGGGCTAGAAGAGAGCTGGACAACGTCTTACTAGGATCATCTAATGAATGTTATAGAAAGTATTTACTACCACAAAGAATTGAAAATGCACATTTTTGTATGTAACTATCAGTATTGGGCAATACCTTTCGTGAATGTGTGCGAAACAAAGATGTACCGACTAACCCGAACCAATGATATCGCGATAAGACGGTCACATTGTACGCCTACTACACGACACGTGGACTAATAAATTAAAGCTGGAGACCAAGAGCATTGAGTCTAACGAGTTAGAAGGGAAAAATTGACATCCGACATCACATTCAAGAAAGCAATGGAGGGAAATAAAGATCTATATTCAGAAGTAAAACCTTCTAAGTTTACCTTCTGTTTTGGTACCACGTTTTGACTTGCGTCTCGCTGAGGCTCAGGGCGTCTGCCACGTCTCCCCGGTCAGCCACAGACAGGTACTTTTGGCAGCGGAACTTCCTCTCCAGGTATGCCAGCTGCGCATGCGTGAAGGCCGTCCGGCGTCTTCTCGGCTTTCTTCCTCGACCTAATGCCAACAATCCACATGTATTCAAGAGGTTCTACTCTTCTCCTCGTAAATTTATTTATTATTTAGTGCGGCGAAGCCGCTTTAGCCGCGACTCACACCGGTAGCAGCATGTCGCGAGCGAATTTAAGAGCGACACCGACAGACGCGGTACCATAGCTTCGCAGTTCGGTCGACAGAGATCGGCGCAAAAGGCACCACCGGCGGACAAGATTTGATTCTACTCTCGTGGCTCCAGCAGTGTAGCAGCATTTCTTAAAATGTATTTTTTACTGTGTTGATCTGTACATACTTATATGGAACTTACAACCTACAAGGAGCAACTCAATAAACTACAAAGCGAGACCCAAGATATAATTATTTACTGTTACACAACCCCAATGTTAGTTTTACCTAAAAATCCCTTCTGATATTTGAAGTCGAGTAATTGCTTAAGTATCTGGTCAATCTAAGCAACAATTTTTACTGCCAAAACAGTAACTGCCCCGCGACCAGCCATAAATCCTTCCAATCCTTCTCGAATCTTAAATAAAACTGTTTATACTGTACATACGCAATCCCATTTTGTTGTGTTGTCACTTTCAAGCATGCATTCATTAGTATCGTGACTGATGTGCGTGTTGGTCCTGCGGTTAAAACACTCGCCTAGTGATCTAGTAGTCGGGGGTTCGAGCCTCATTCCAGGAAATCGACCGGTTAGTACTATTTCCATAACACCAGCGTTTAGCCTTAAGTTTAGTTTGAAAATAATACAAATATTGTGTGACACGTATGCCGTGTACGCATCTCCATTTAAAAAAATAAAAATCATACGTTTTACTCACAAATAAGTAATTCATCCTCACGGTGAATGTACAACTTCGCGTTCAATTTGTACAACTTTTTATGCGTTTACAACACAAATCTCCAAGAGAAATCTATATCTCCATAAATTATCATTGCAATCTAACTGAGAACGATGGGTAATATCGGTTTTACAAACATGCAAACGAATGATTTTATTATATGTGCGCGATTTACCTTCATTATCATTGGAGGTGTGTTGCCCCGGTGACGTCAGCGAAGAGGACGAAAAGCTAAGCAGGTGATTTTGAATGGAGCTCTTCGCTAAATCCAGCGAATGTCCGTACATCGGATCGGGGCCTCCGGACCTCACCGCGCTCAAGTTCTGCAATCTCATATTGACTTCGTAATTTCTCCTCGTCATTTCCTCCAAATCTTCATTTTGATTTGTGTAGCTGTCAAAACCGCCGCTATTTCGATTTGCCGCGCGTCGGCCATTTTGAAAATTCAAGCCGTGGTAATCGGAGGTTAATCGGGCGTCTTCGGAGAGCGTTCGGCGATCTTCGTGAATATTGGATGACGTAGAAATGATGCTATTGTCTCCAACAGAAATGTCATCGTCCATACAGCTTTCGCTGTTCGGTGTTGCCACTCTGGACAAGCGATTTGACAAGGCGTCGTCTTTATCTTCCTCTAATGTAGTCTCGTCGTGTCTCCGATCTGTAATCAAAGTTTATCTTGTGTCAATCATTGAGAACAATAGAAATATAATACTCGAGGAAATATATTACATACGGAAGATGAATTATAATTATTCTTTACTCTGTGTGTCCCCGATGATCTCTGAATAAGACTTTGATGTCTAAGCAGTGGCGTAACCACGCCAATACAGCCAATGCGACGCATTGGAGCCCTTGTTAGATAGGGGCCCAAAAGTTCATTCGCGTCCTATAATATAATACATTTTGTATTGATTCTTTTCCCAGCGCTAATGAAGACTAATAATTTTTAAAATCTACCACAGACAAGAAATTATAAACATTAAAAGATGCGTAATACTTACACGAGTAAAATATGACGGGATTAGAGAGGACCATCGCCGCAAAATGAAAAACTCGATAATTTTCTGCAGTTACGAGGGCATAAGAGTACCTAAAAACACTATTTAATAATAGTTTTCATAAAACTGAAAATTGTAGAACACAATAGTCATATTTTATTCTAAATATGAATTAAATATATTAATTATAAAGGTATACATATAAAATCAATTTTATCGAAAAATATTGTTGTTGCGCCACCGGGATTAGAACCTGGATCTCTTTCCTAACCGGGGAAGGTGCTTTATCCAACTAAGCTACAGCGACATTATTTTTAGCGACAAATTTTGATATTAATACATTTAATCGTTCCATCATTCGACAGAGCCATCTACCTTATTTTTACAGAATCTCAAATACCTTTGAGTAAACTTTCCCGGTTAGGAAAGAGATCCAGGTTCGAATCCCGGTAGCGCAACAACAATATTTTTCGATAAAATTGATTTTATATGTATATCTTTATAATTAATATATTTAATTAATATTTAAAATATCACAGACCGTCTGTTCTGAATAATTACAAATTCACAATAAGAATGTGTTCTCCTAAACATATTTTATTCCACTAGTATTACCTCGTACTACTTTATATTTTTATTATACGGGGCATTTTTTTCCATTTTGCATTAGAGCTCAATTTTTATAGTTATGCTACTGTCTCTAAGAGACACTAAAGGTACTTGTGTACCGGCTGCATTATTATGTTCCAAGCGCAAAACATACGGGCATAATCTTTGCGCTGAACTCTGTAAGTTCAGTCGAATCTTCGAGAAAAATTTGATTTGTGGATATATGAACACGATAATCAAAGAAAAATTAAAGAGGGTGTAAAGGTTATGTGGATGATACATATATTTTGATATTTTCCCCTCTTGAATAAAAGGATAGGATATCCCTCGTTTATATGTATCTTGAGCTGCGTCCACTCATCCTCAAAACACTTTTAATTGTAGGAAAACGCAGCCGCATAGAAAAAGTCTCAAGCAAGGCCACAGAGAAAGCCAAATCTCGTTACGTCGGGCGGGACAATGGGGCACGGCAGGGGGGGGGCTTCAAATAAAACGAGACGAGTGCCTACTCGGGGCTGGGACTGCGAGGGGGATCCTCTGCGCGCAGTTTTCTGGGTTGTTACGCCTTCTGCTGAGTGATATGTTTTGAAAATCTTTTTATGATAAAAAACAAACAGTGATATGTAATATTCTAATTAATTGCTCGGTATCGCTATTCAAAAAAAATGCTAAACTAACGTTTATGAATTACGTATCTGATCATTTATAAATTATTTACGAGGTTCCTACAAGCTAACGGTCACACTTCTAATATACGTTGGCTTAGTCGTATGCTTGTGTTTTTCAAATAAAACTTGATTGGAGATGATTGCTTCCTGGACGTCTCATTTTTTCGAATGAATCAACCGAGCTATCGGTAATAATTTAATTCAAAAACAGTAGGTACCTACCTACAATTTAGTGTAAATTTGTTTAAAATACCAAAAGTTTGAAATAACTAACAAAGTCAATCAATAATAGAAGAGATTTAATGTCTCACCACCTCGCCCGGGTTAACAATATAACACAACAATCTTGGAAATGGCAAGAACGCTCTGCAGGGATGAAAAGCCAAAACAATGAAAATAATGAGAAATTTTTTAATATATTATTCTACATTAATATTTTTCTTGTGTCCGTCTGTTCATCCGTGTCTCTTAGCGACATAAAATAAACACGGCTAAATAAAACAAAAAAGAAAGAACTCTATCGTGTAAAAGTGTGCGGTGCTGTTATCGCGTCAAATAAAGTGAATTATTTTAATATTATATTTTCGTTGATTTTTTAAATAATTTAATATATTAATAATAATTCCTGTCATCATTGCCGGTCTTCTCGCTTCTTGGGGTCGGTCCCTATGACGGTCTGGTCTCGACAACCTTATCCACGATTTTAAGAATTAAATAAAATTATACATTTAATAAATCTTAACAATCAAATTATCTGTTCAACGGATGTTGGCTAAGAAAGCTTACTTAAGTCCGGAAAAGCTCTACGGTAGAGAGATAAATATAATTTACTCAGTCGTGAGTTCTCCTGCTTCCTGCTATCTTCCAGGTATCCGATTTCTAGTAGTTTTCACTGCATTATGAGATGTAGGGATCAGGAGGATTTGATGTTTCAGATTTTTTATTTTTTTATTAGACTTTATTAACATACGTGTTTTTGTTGTAACAGAGGTGAATATATTATAATATAACATGATAAACATATGATACAATTGTATTGCAATCAAGTAATACTCGTTGTTTATTGTGTGGGATGGAGTAGACTCTACGTCTGATATATACAGCATTGTTCTGGCTACTTTGCTAGACTGCCGTCTGTGTTAAAGTGGACAATTTTTTTGGCGCTATTGTGGTGTTATTTAATTCAAGAACGATAAAGATTCGTCAGGAATAAAAATAAAAATAGAGGAGAAAAAAATGTAGTGTGAATGTAGTAGAACTAGTGAATTATTAGTATAGGCACTGTATAATGATTATGTTAGAATGTTGGATAGCCACGCTTCTGATTGCTCTCTACCCGATTGGATCATATATTGGGTTCATATTTGTGTAATCTAATTGGTAGTGAACGATTTCCAGTTGGTGCTGTGTATTATACAGTTTTGAAGCTAAGAACACGTATGTTAAATCTTTGATAAAATGTCGTTGTTGCTCTCGGAACTGGCGTGTAGATATTTGTTGTTTGTCCTGTGTTGTGTCTATGATTTATTGCTTGGGGTGAGTTGTGGCTAGCATGGAAATATTGTACGAGTCTCAATATATAGATTCATTTTATGTCTAGGGAATTATACTCTTTAAATATAAGATCTGTATTGTTTTAATTGCTTATCTTTCTTCCGTTATTTATCCGAACCGCAACATTTTAATTCATAACTCTATTCATCCAGTGTATTCTGTGCGTTCAACTGAAATTAAGCCGTTCATATTCTAGTAATATTGATCTATTTTATATTTAAAAAGTAGAATATTATCGAAAAAGCATAAAATGAAAAATGTTAACAGTATTTGGCAACACCAGAGAGCCAGATAACGCGGAGAAAAGAAGAGGACACGAGTGGTTTTCCCGCGCGAATAACTGTCATCTAATTAATGCCGCCGGGCGCACCGGGCGCCATCATGTTTTTCTATTTAAACGCAAACAAAGAGTGGCGCCCGCTTTTCTCTCGTCATTCTTTATAATTCGTTTGCTCCGCGAACTGTAGGAGGCGCTAACGGAAGGGCGACTTCTTTTAAATTTTAATGATATTACATTCTAAACTCACGTGACCTCTGTTGAGTACTTCTCGACTTTGAATAATGTACCTACTTTTTAAGAATTGTTTAAATTTAAATGATTTATACACATTATTTGAATGACTTTAAAAATCGAACTTCGCTCATCACTTATAACTTAGTCAGTTTAAAAATCTATTCTTCAATATTAGCAAAATTACTTTGTGGCCTCAATTTATATAAATAATTAGACAAAATACTTTGTCTAAACCAATATTTATTGATTATTCGTCATGTTTTTAATATCTATGGTAGCCTCTTCAGGAAACGATGCAAACTGAAATCAAGAATACAAGCATAGATAAAAACAAAACTATAAACTATTAAGAATTTTCCAATCACCTTTTGGAAACAAACCATTATTTTGATATTAACAAGGGTTTAGAAATTATATATACAAATACTAGGGGTTTACAGTTAGATAAATTTGAAATTTTTGAAATAAGATAAAGCAAATAGTCACCTTTTAAATTTGTTTTCATGTTAGTTCTTACTTATGAGGGTTTGTGTGTAATTTATGAGTTAGGATAGAATGGTAAGAAAGAAAATATATGGGGCGAATCTTGAAGGCAACAGTGCTATAAATTTGAACGAGGTCAAAATCCACCAGGGGTTGTGCAGGCAGTAGTTGTGATGGTGACGAGCAATGCATGAGTAATACATTAGATAGAAGAGTATGGCGTTCTGTCCTCTCTACATTTTCTTCACAAGGGTGGCCTGTGAAGAAAATGCGTGATAGAAAATTCATTATAATTTACCTACTTTGAGTAATATTATTATTTTGACTACACTCGTATCACCTTTGGAATATTTGGTAATATATTTTTATTTAGATATATATTATGGATGTCACATTCTTTATGTGTACATATGAAAATTCATAATGTGTATAGCTTCGTCTCTGTGCGCCATCTATAATATATATATATATATATATTTTTTTTTTATTAATATTAAAAATATAATACAATTTCAATAATCAGTAATATATATATTTTAACATTTGTTTCATCTCTATGAGAGTAAGACTCGTGTATAGAGAAGGAGTATATTCGAGTTAATTTATGTTTCAGTTAGTCTGTGTACATATATTTTTAACTTCAGTTACAAATTTATGATAGTCCGTAATTTTTCTAATTGTGATGGGGAGATTGTTAAAAAATTTGATACCTTGATAAATATATTGATTTTGAGTTGCGGTATATTTTAGTTTTGGGACATCAATTTGATGACAATCCCTCTGGATAAATAGAAGAATATTAAAGAGAACACATTATTATTGTGAAGATGTAGTTTTTTTCAGAACATGGTTCTGTGATATTCAATAAGAAATATATACCTACAAATAAAATCAATTTATCGAAAAAATATTTTTGATGCCACCCAGACTTATACCAGGAACCCTTCCTATCCGGGTAAGTACGCTGACCTATTACACAACGTCAACATTGTAAATTAACAAGAAATTTTCGAACTTGTATATTGCACTTTCAAATTGATTCATTATTTGAAAGCAGTTCCTGCTCCGAATCCGGGTGGCAACAAAAATATTTGTTCGATAAATTGATTTTATCTGTAGGTATTATTGATACATTTAGTTTGTATTAAATAGAAGATGTTTATTTTCTGAGCAATTAAAATATCTAATTTAAAATAATATCCCGGAATGATGCATTTGGTGTTTTATGTACTGACAATTGTGCAGTTGTCGTCGGTCGGTACTGTCCTTGTTATTATAGTTTCCCATTTATGAGTTGCGCGTCTCCACGCACGATGGAGCATGCATAAAAGGACGTACACACGAATGCACAGATCTCGAAAAGAAAACATTCGGCGGGCCTTGCTTTAAACAAATTGGTTCAAAAGACCACCCCTTAGTTTTGTGTTGCGACGGCCTCTCGAGCACGGATGCCCGTCACAGGCTCGAGGGCGGGGGTTTAGTGGCGATTAGGACGAGAACCTACCGGGGTCAGCGCCGACCCTCGTCGAAGTCATTTGATTATTGTTGAATTCTCTACGATTTCGTTTGTAATATAGAAAATGTTTTTTCCGTGATTTACGGGGTAAAATGTGGCACCAAACTGCGTTACAAAGTGCGTAATATCCGTAACACTAGAATGAATTAAATAAATGTATATTATCTTTTTTATTTTCCGCAAAAACAAAAGAAGACAATCTGAACATAAAAATGGTGGGGTAAACAATAAAAACATGTTATGCAGGGATGGTAGAATACATATTTCTGAGACATATAATGCATTTTTACTACAGATTTGATCAAAATCTTGCCTATTTTATATATGAGCTTCATGTATTATTGATTACTACTTAACTAGCCTATAATTGTTATAATATTTCTGCTGATGCGTTTGAGGTGCGGTGTTAGAGAAGAACGCTACGTAATTCGTGGATTACAAGAAGTATGAAGGAGTCAATTTTCCAAGAATTTAAAATTATCGAAAGACTGACATTTATTGTATTAAATATTAGCTTTGTTGATTTAATTGCCTTTTTTATTCTAGGCAGAAGGCGCGGGGCCTCCGGAAGATATCCGCGGGAGGGGGGGGAGTTAGTGTGATTATATTTTTTTCAATTTATAATTCATTTGAAACATTTAGTTTTATGTATAAATATGGACTGAATTAATGAATATTAATTAATTAATGAAGAAAGATATGTGCTATTATATATATAATTTACTTTGGTATGTTATCGTTGATCACTACTACAGTTTTCAATCACTGATATCATCCAATAGCAATCGCACTCACACCGATGACTCGAAATTAGTAATTTATCTCTTTATTAATTTTAACTATTCAATTGGAAAAAACATTAAAATTTAATGACTCTTGTTTTATCTTTTAACAGCAGCTGATTTCAGAACGTCAAGACAGTAGCTTTATAAGCGAAGCAGATCTGAAGCTGTTAATTAATTTATAAATTGAGGGAGAAAGCCGTATGTGTATTCTATGTCCACCCATCCAGTAACACACGTCACTATAATGTATTACCCTTCTGGTGGTGGGAGGTGAAGCCTCCCCACTCGGGCCTCCTGCCGCAGCTCTCCGGAGCAATCTGCATACAATATAGGCAATGAAAGTTCCAAGTGGCTCATTACACCTACAGTGAGTGTCTTTCTAGATCTTGTTCATAATCCTCGCCAGTTATGCGGCCGCGATCCCCCGGCGTCAACCCTCAAATGCGAGCGTGATTTAAGATTTTCGTGTCGAACAACACGATACAGCACAAGGCGCGACAAGCTAGCTGATTCATTGGATACACGGTCCAGACCCGACTGCGTGACAAGTCCTTAATAAAAAACTCCTAAGGTGCGTGTATAATTAATTAATTAACTAAGCCAGTATAATTAAAACCAACGATGTTTGACATAATATTTAATATTTATCAAAATTCGCGCTTTCCGTCGACTCCTAATTGTGCGATAACTTTTCTTCTGCGTCACCTCCAATCAATGTTTTCCTCGGCCATCATTTTCTTATTCATCTTCCTTCCATCTTTCCGTCTAATGTTGTGGATATGAATCCAAATATTTTCTGCGATTGTTTACTATCGTTCGCGGGATAAAGTGGACATTTTGTGAAGATATCATGATAGCACCACAAATATAGATACTATGCTTTAAACTAGACGTTAGACTATTAATAATAAGTCTAAAGTTCCGTAGCCTACCCCGACAGACCGAGCGCACACTAAGTTATAATAATAATAATAATACGTTTATTTCAGCGCGATCGGTTTTGTTTTAAGACCCGATTCGCCATAAAGATAATACATCAAAGTTACGAAATACTATTTATGTTATGAAAAGAAAACTAAGAAACATATATATAAACAAAATATAAATACTTCAGTCACGGCCATTATTGTATCTGTAGCTATTCTGTAGGCGTTGCCATTCTCTGGTCAGGGAAGCAGCTTTCCATGAGAGCACCACTTGCATCAGAGAGTCGGTGCTGAGTGCTGAGCTCCAGCCGCAACTCGATGTCTCAGAAGCGGAACGAATCCATGTATACGGCCTTAGGTAAACATTGTAGATGCGCTGCAATAACGCGCCAACCCGAACAGTGTTTTGTATGAGTTGTTGTACTGAATTCGGAGACGGTTGTATGTCACTTGCTTGTACTTCGACCAGAGCTCGCAAGTATACATGGTGGTGAAGAACGATTTAAACAGGATCCTCTTCACCTCCTTACTGCATGGGTAGAAACGCTGTGACAGCATATCTGCACGAACGCTCAACTGTCTCCTCTGCCGTTCTATTTCATCATCCATTTCCATTGAATATATGTCCAAGGTGTTTGACCTTATTTTGAACGCTCAATTTCGTCCCGTCCAGCCACACGGCAGGGATATTATCTGCCCCTTTTATATATATTATTATGTTCTCTGGCATATGTTTCACATATCTGTAAAAGGTTTCTTATCCGCCATTAGATTGATCTGTCTTTTTTAAACAAAAACAGTGTTTAAAGGCTTTCTTTTTTTTCGCTTCGATACTCGGGCGCGTTCTGGAAAGTGGGGTATAAATATCGCAGTGGAAAACATGCGACCAGGTCGTCCGACCGCCGCTAGGGTTGACAGCAGGCTTCCATATTCATGTCGTCCCCCGCGAGATCCGGGGGTGGTCTAATTGCCAATCAGCGGTGTATTTGAGCCTCCGGGGTGGCTCAGTCTCCGTTTGTCGTTAAAGAGTTATTATTCATAAACTATCACGAACTTGCAGATTTATGGAACATGTGTTCGTGTGTTGCCGCTGCGTGCATTTCTGTTCGCGAATACTATCGGCCAGGGTCGTACCTCCGTGCGATCAAAAAACCGGTTCCTAACTATAATTTCTGTGAAATACATATAATTTATATATTTATTTCAATTTCTTTTTTAAGTCCACGCGTAAATAATAAATAAGAGTAGCTTTTTAGTGTAGTGGTTGACGCTGGCCTAGTTCGCTGGCGCTCGCCTGGCGCCTCGTTCCAGGACACCACTAATTAGTCCCATTTTGAAAATAATAAGAATATTGATTTAACATATATTCCGTGTACGCATCTGTTTTTAATATATATATATATATTAATAATATTTCAAAATTTCAAATTCAAAAGAATTAAGCAATAATAAATAAATATGAATTAAATATATTAATTATAAAGATATACATATAAAATCAATTTTATCGAAAAATATTGTTGTTGCGCCACCGGGATTCGAACCTGGATCTCTTTCCTAACCGGGGAAGGTGCTTTATCCAACTAAGCTACAGCGACATCATTTTTAGCGACAATTTTTCGACCCTATATGTTACCTTTTTGATATTAATACATTTAATCGTTCCATCATTTGACAGAGCCATTTACCTTATTTTTACAGAATCTCAAATCGCAACAACAATATTTTTCGATAAAATTGATTTTATATGTATATCTTTAATTCATATTTAAAATATCACAGACCTATGTTCTGAATAATTACAACTTCACAATAAGAATGTGTTCTCCTAAAATAATAATAAATAATAATACAAATTAAATTAATCAACTAGAAAGATATAAAGAAAAAATATTTTGGTATCCGAGGAAATGCGTTATTCAGTTTCGCAGTTTCCATATCAACCAAGTAGGTTTACGACAAATTTTTAAATGTATATTCTATAGCTCTTTCAAATTGATACATATGTTATTTCATTTTTAAGAGCAATGAAAAACTGCAACTTCACAACAATAATATTTATCCGTAAAAAAAATAATGCTCTTCGTGTATTTTTTATGACTTTTCGCAAAATCTATCCCAAACATATACAAACTAAACTCAATACTTCTCTCTCTCGCGCTACGCGGTGTTCTGAAAACACATCTTCTTTAAAACAGCCGTGTTGTAAAATGTTTTCACTGAATTATAGAATCTGTATTTAAAGCTTTTTTTTATTGGAAATAAAATAGATTAGACTATTATCAGTACTGCTAAACACGTATTCCAGTTGTGGGGAAATAAGAGTTTGGGACAATGGGAGATATGTTTGAGGATTTTTGAAATGTTTGGTAGCACGAAATACTAAACGTGTAATTTATGTTGAGTCTGACATGAATGTATGCGTTTCATTACATTATAAAGGTAGTATTGTTTTGTATTGTACTATCACTGGGTACAAAGATAGGTTTGTCCTTTGCATTTTTTTCAATGTCTCAAAGAAATATTTATGCAATACATTTTTCAGTGCCATGTTATCAAGAATCAATTATCGAGGAGGTTTAATTAGCAATGATCACATTACATTATTCTGAAGTATCGTAAATTAAAAAGCAAATTCAGTATCATTAATTATTATGTATTTTATAATGGTATGTATTTATAACAACACTATATTTCCTAATCCAACAATTGGAAGAAGTATCTTCCACGTATGAACCGAGATTACCAAATATATGTATGTATTGTGTTTCTTGGTTCCCGATCTTCTCCAATCAGCATGTCGCAGCCTCCTCCTTTTAGCAGCGCTGCACCTTCGTGAAGTATCCCCCCGAGAGTGATCTCAGCGTGATTTTAATTACTGTACGTGGATTGAATACAGCTCGCGGGGGTGGCTACCCGACTCCCTTCTAGGGTGGAATCTCAATCACAACGTTTTATATATAATTGTCTATCGATTATTTTATATTTATTTTCCAGCACTATTCACGGTCACAATAGCGTAGGAGCATAGATTCTGAAACATACTGAAAGCCTTCAAGGCCTTCAAAGTCTACGCTGCGTACAGCATGGACTGCAAAATGGTTTAATGTATCCAATGGAGTAACTACGCCAATGCGATGCATTAGGACCAAGTTAAATAGGGTTCAAAAGATCCGCACCCTACAGTACATTTAGTATACATATTTTTATCTGCGCAACCTTCGATATAAGATGGCACGAACAAAAATTGACAATCTAAATTGATATTTTTAACCTTTACCATACCATATATAAAATACCCAAACCCAGCCATGCTGTCAACTCGTGTTACCGTAAATAACAGTTATAAAAAATATTTTTATTAGCTTAAATGGTTTTAATGGCACGAATTTACTCTAAATATTGAGCATTAAATTTAGAAAAAAATATTAATAATATAATTTAGAGCAATCATTAAGTCCTATACAATGTATCCTTTCTTTTTATCTTTCTTTGTTTAATTAGTAAGAAAGAAACACTTATATTTGTATGTGTGTTGTTGTTTTCACTGTGAAAATAGTGTGCGATCTCTGTCTTTCATATCACAAATGGTATATTTACCAACGCATTAATTTTACAACGGATTGAATGGAAAAAATAATTGTTTTTGTACGATTCCCTTTTTATAATTGGTTTTTCACTAGTCATTCCTTAGTACTAATATTTTTTGTAAGATTATCAAAAATATGAATTTTATGTTGCATATATTTACCGAAATATTACAGATTTAATTATGATGGTAGACATGTGTTACTGCATGGTTTCGGAAGGGTTAACTCGATTTGAATAGTTTCGATTCTACTTCTTCAGTATAAAAACACTGCCTTTACGCTACGAACTTAGCATCAACCCAATACAACGTAATGCTGTCATTTAAATTATTATGTTACGCTATGGTATCAAAAGTTTTCTCAGAAACCAGTAAGCACCAGTCGAACAAGGACATGGATTTTCTCGCAGTGTAATATATATATATATATATGTATAGACAAAAACTCTACCACTGCAAGAAATAAAATTATAAAACCATTCTTGTAATTCTATCAATTGTATTGTAAAACATTTATTATTGATAAACTTTTTAATAGTTTTGAAAATAACAAAATAACGAACAGAAAATATAATTGAAATTATAAGGTTATCACAATATGCTATAATTGCACGAACTAGATCTGTATTTTCGAGAATCCCACGAACCAGGGAGATATTCCGGTATGTTCCAGACCATTTTCAACTCTGTATCATATCCACAGTAAAATTATATATAAGCAAATAATTCTTAGAGATTTTGCTCCCATGAGATTATTAGGAGACAACTATCAGCTTTCGTAATCGCTGCGTAGACACCATATCTCAGAGAGTCACCATCGTATGCTTCACTTCAACCTTGCTGTACGTCAAACGTCAGTTCATTGACCTTTTATAAATATTTCAATCGTCACTAGAGTGTATTTGAATCTCCCCAGCAGCAGTAAGTGTAAAACGGAATAAATGTTTGCAATTTAATGAATTTCGCTTATCTAACTTTCAAAACAAATAGTTGTAGGTATTTATGGTTCTAGATTTTATACGTAGTCAAATCGAACATCTTTCTACCAATTTTAAGCTAATCTCTGAGTTTATCTCCAGATCAAAATGTGTGCGCAGTACTGCGATTTATCTCAAATAAATCTCCAAGATATGTCATTCCCGAACACAGGCTGTGATTCACATTCGCATGGAATGGAACATCTGCGTCAACTCAGCACGCATATATAATGCTGCATTGATTGTGCAATCTCTGAATTCGAATAAAAAAACCGTTTCAATACGAAGTAATAATTGTTTTAGCCCGGGGCGCTGTTCGCACACCCTGCGATTTGTTTTAGGGTGTGATCTCGCGGGGAGCGGCCGCGGCGGCCCAGCTGAGGGGGACTTCTAAATCTTTAACGGGATACAATTCGGAGTGTTTTGTTTGACCAAAAAATAACTAAGAACCCGGGCACCACAAATTTCCAATTATAATGTCACCATCTTCAGGACTATTTTCAATTGCATTATTTGCTTGTAGCTTGATCTGCATACGACTTCTAAAAATATGCTGAGACACTAAGGGCGGATCTAGGAAAGTTCACCGACTTCAATTCACCGACTGCAAAATTCACCGATCCGCAATCCGATTCTATATGTGTATCTTTCTAATTAATACATTTAATTAGTATTTAAAACATCACAGACCTATGTTCTGAATAATTACAACTTTACAATAAGAGTGTAATCTTAATTTAAATAATAGTAATAATATAGCTTTATTTTAGTTATACATGTTTTATTACATCTTAATATATTTTCTCTGATGTTACTCTAATCTTATATTTTCGCTTTTTCTTTACCTTGTATCCACAATTTTTTAAATTTAAAAAAATTATTTTTTAAATTTTACTAATTAATCTTATATCAGATAATGATACAATACAATAAAAAAAATTCATACTATACTTCTCTTGAAATCATATGCTAGTGCATAAAAGTGTACTGTATATAATTATAAAACTAGCATAAAATAAAATATTATAATTTTAGGGGTACATTTTTAAAGTGTTTTTTAATAATATTTATTAGTTCTTTATTATCATTAATTTTCCTAATGTTTTCGGATAAGCTGTGGGGGTATTGAGGAGCTTATGTATTAATAATTGGTCATGGGCTATATTCTTCTGATTTATTTTTAAATATTATTTTTCCTAGGTGCGTATAATGCTGTCATGTTTGTGTTGATTTTTAAGGATGAAAATACAAATTCAAACCTATTACGATTTTCAATAATAAAATGATATTTTTCTTTTTCTTTTAATATTTGAAAAATACAATTTATTTTAAATAGATCGCAAAATGTCGGTACTTTGAATTCTTCAAAAAGTCATTTTGTCGAATAATCTTTTGGTTTTTTTAATATTACTTTAATGATAAGTTTTTGTACATTTTTTACTGGATTCAGGCTAGTATTGTAAGCTGATCCCCAACTATTGATGGCGTATTGTAATATGGATTGAATAAAATCATAGTATACTAAGTACAAATTTTTTATCGATATCAATTTTCTGACTCTTAAAAATATGTATATTAATTTTCCAATACTTTCATTTTGTATTCAATTGTAAATTTGACATATATATATATATTTTAACTCATTTTTTATTCTTGCATTAATAAAATTACATAAACTACTATATCGGAAAAGCATTGTCCGTTATAATACTAGTATAGCAGACAGCGCAAAGAATGAAGTATTATTTTTTGCCAAGATACTCGGCAACAATGCTTACTTATGTATAAACGATGAACTATGTGTAATGCGACAAGTGCGCTGTCCGGAGACGATTATTCTGAATTGCTTGTCGGTGAATTTTCCGTAGGTGAACTTTACGGATACCACTAATGGCACTACGATCATTTGAATGCGAAAAAAAAATTCTTAAAATAATAAGAACACAAAAATTGCAATATTTCACCAGACTCGTCATTCAAAACAAAATTTCTAACAGAAGAAGCCAGAAGAACAGCCGTAAATAAAATAAAATAAATGTTTCTAAATACAACATGGCGATCTTCAAGAATATCAACTGGTGTGCCGTAAGCCGTCGGGCGAACCAACACCCAAACAGCTGACAATCTGCTACTGTTGGAGGTGATCGTAACCCTTCTCAGGGTAGCCTGGGGTAGTTAGGTTAGTGCCGCCGTATTGAAGGGGGGGCTCGTTGCTAACAGTATCGGAGCGAGGATGCTGTGACTGTGCCCGTTGATGTGATCGCTTTAAGATTTGGGGTAGCCAGTTTGATTCCAGGAACAATCAGACGAAAACTATCCAATTATTCTCATACTTTTGCACGAATGTACATTTCTTATACAAATCACTGCATCATATCAGTTCAAATGATTCCATACATACACAATGCTTTCGAAAACTAAACTTTTAAAGAAGCTCATAAACGGATGGCGGTCCAGTCTGCTTCTCGACTTTAGATATACGGGGGGCGGCGATTCAAATGCACCACCATCATCGACCGGCAACACAGGCGACATCTACACACGGTAGCTCGCTCCGACGCCAGCCTCGCCTGAATACTCTTCAAACACTGCTTACTATTAACAGAAATACGATCATACCCTTGGTTCATTCCACCCCCATTTCCACAGATAATTAAACCAGTAAATCCACCAAAACATCCTAAAGGTTTGAATTATTTAGTTACACAACATTTCGTGCCGTTATTCCAATACCTGATGTACAGGATCGCGAAGAGCGTAGACAAACAGATCGCGCTGAAGAAGCAAACCAAAGGACCATAATGCTCAGCCATGAGCACATCGACTAAGAGAGAAACAGTACTTTTCTGTTTGTTTTATTTATGTACTTCAAATATAATTTAGTACCTACACTGTCACACCACAAAAATATTGTTATACGTTTATTTTAACTTGCAAATCATACCGCTATTATATTAGTTAGTTGAGTGATATTTAACAACGCTAATGCATTGATTTAGTTCGATCTAGGTAAACCATTAATAAATTTAGAAAAGGTGTCGTAATCGCAATATTCTGTAGCGTTCGTTCTTTATAAAAAATAAGTGTTATTATTTTTATTTCATTCAGTTTTCATGATTTATCTCATCGGTTACCGGATAGATCGCTGTCATGATTAAAACCAATTTATTATTAACACTTCAGTCAGTTCTTTATTCAAACCAATTCAATTCCCAACCGTCGTGGCCCCCTCCCCCCACTCTCACGAGGGATGATGTTTATAATAGCATACAGATTAAATTGTCCGCTACAAGTTACAAGGGGCGGGGCAGGTTGTTTCAATCGGCCCTTGATTAGGCGCTGCGAAGGGAAGTGGGTTATTAGTGGAGTCGACGGTACCTAATGGGACAATTGATGGCACTAAGAGTTGCTACAAAGATTTTGGGGTTTAATTATAATTGTTTAGTTGTTTTTAAGGGTTGTATTCGTGGATTACCACTCATTGTTTATCTACAATTCATAGATTAAGTAACTACTTAGCAAATTCATCAGGGTTACACCCTCTTATATCATCCGAAACAAGAATGGCTACAATTTCTCAACATCTTTCTACTAAAGTTTGAATAAATGGAGAACAAAATCATATATTTAATTCCTGTTTGGTATAATTAGATGAGTTTGTATATTCGGGAAGTATGTTTAATAGAAACGGAAAGGCTGAAAAGGTCGAAAAGAGGGTGACTGCAGAAAATAAGGTGGACGGCGCTTTGAATGATGGAAATTTGTCAAATGAAGCAAGACTAGCGGTGCACAATAAAGTCCTGGTAGTTGACTGAATGCGGTGGAAATGAGATCTCTCAGACGTATATGTGGGAATGTATAGCTGATCTTACAATTGTGAATATGTCGTCAGGACAGTGTGGCGATCTATCCTCTCAGCCTACCCCCGCGGAGATCCGCGTAATGGTAAGTTAGTCAGTTCAATTCTTAAATCTAGGAAAAAGCACAGTTTAATGATTAATTACTATGTGTTAATTATTTTTTAATTTAAAAAAGTAACTGAGAGTAAGATTGATTCAGATAAGATGCTATTCGTCGAGTCAATGAATTTTAGAAAAAAAATTAATATCACATGTGGCACTAAAATTCAAAATTGAATTGCTTCAGAAGTCACTCAACACCTATTAATTATTTTTAATATATTTTAAAAAGAACATTATACCTGTGTAAATATATAATATATATATGTTTCGTACTTGCGTAATAGTACGTCTTCGTTGTACCTTTCGGTGCTGTTAAAGGTCGCGGTGACAATTAACTATTTATTACAGTGAGATAAAATTACTATACAAGATTTACAACTATAACGAGACAACAGAAGCGTAGCAAAAGAGTAGCAATTCCTTAGAGTCTACGATACTCTGAGTACTCTACATGCGGCTAGACCGCCTAATCTACTACTACAAGTGCATCAGCGCTAATCGCTTTGACACTTTTACTAACTAACTTATTGTAATAAACATCATATGTGTTTTATATTAATACATGAATTGGAAGGGTAAAAAATTCTGATAAAAAACCCTCTAAACAATTTACTGGCAAAATTTAAGTATTTCAAATTAATTAGGCGCGACACTTGATGTACAGTGCCGCCTTATTCTAACATAATATTTATAGTTAAACTAAAATAAATCACTACTAAACTTAAATATATTGTTTTATTGTTTTACAAAGTCATTTATTGGAGAAAGAGGGAGCGCCCTGTGTGTAACCGCTATTTATACCCGCGCATACATACGCATTCACACGCACACGACCCGCGTGGGCGGTGAGGCTCACACACACATCGGTACAATCCAAGGACATCACAATATATATATATATGTTTAATTAGTATGATCTGTTTAAATATTACATTACACTAATTCGACTTATCCTTAGCTATGTAGACATCGCGAAATGAGATGATGGATGTTCCCATCGTCGCCGCTTACTCATTCGGAGACTTGACGTGATTGTTAAAATTAATCTAAAAAATTTTTATGAATACACAGGAGACTCTCGATTACCCGGGACATCATTAAACCGTAAACCCCGGTCCATGATGTGTTTGCAAATTATTTGCGTGCGTTTAGATTCAGTGTTTATTTTTGACGCGAGTGGGCGGACGCATCATGTCACATTGTCTAATTTTATTAGGTGTCGATAATCCGGGATTTTTTATCTGAGTCAATTCGGTTCTCTACCGCCGCAGATAATCCAAAGTAGCGTATATTTGATTTTAACAATGGAACTTGTGAAGAGTACATCTGTGGTTATCGATCGGGTCATGTACACTGATAATCGTGACCTCTAACGCACCTAACTGATTGATTTAAATATATACTTTTGTACGCGGATTTATTTCAGAGTGTTCTATAAAGTAGTCCGGGCATAATCGAGGAGCAGATCATTTTCTCCGCCGCCTGGGAACATCGGCGCCGTGGCTTAGTTGGTTAAAGCGCCTGTCTAGTAAACAGGAGATCGCGAGTTCGAATCTCGCCGGGGCCTTGGGTGGTAACGTCGCCCAATACCTTTTTTTTTCATTAATTACTTTATTTTAGAGTTTTTTAATCGTGTAATATATTTTATTGGATTGTCGTACGGGTGATATTGGTTTCATATTGGAATGAATCTAAATCTAAATACATACTCACTTTTATAATTATTTTTATTTCAACTTTATTACATATGCATATATTATAATTTTATTTTTTGCCAAACGGCAAGTATTGCCTTTTAGATGGTTATTATTGAGGTTTTATAAACAATATTTTTTTTTATAAATAAAATATAACTAGAGAATAAAAATTAGATAAGGAGATGTTAATGAACTAAAAGTATGCTTTATCTTACACGTGATTAGTATGTTAATATAATATACAGTAATTTTTTATTTAGAGTGGTGGGACACGCTTATAAATCATGATACAGTCAAGTTAAAAGAAATTAAATGAATTACTTAGAAAAATATAAAGAAAAAATCACATCTTTCGTAAAAAATATACAATTCTCGCACTGCTAAGACTCATTTATGGAAACGAAAATACGCCACGGAAGTAATTTTTCGTTCAACTCACCATTTATTTATTTGTATTTTTTACAAAATTAAATTTAATATATTTCAAGTACAGCAAAGTTGTCTAAAATTTTAATGTACGAGCACATATAACATATTTATTTTTCTGAACAATATGACCGATATTCAGCGTTTATCTTAATGTAAGGTTTCGTAGGTATTGCTTCGGGATTGTTATTTATCATATACAAATATATAAAAACAATATATTTTCATAACTAAAATTTAAAAAAAAAAAATATTTTTTTATAGTGAAAATTAACTTGATTCTAAATTGTCTTTCTGGCAGTCAAAAACATCAAAATCGCCCTCTTTATACACAATTTTCACTGTGTTGTATTAATGATTTAGATAATTATTTAAAATAGAATACTTCATTTTAATAATAATCAGTAACTATTTCGTTAAAAACATTTTTATTATGTTTTTAGCGAATAATTCAAAACGTATTTGATCCATTTTCCTGTCTTGCTTCGGATAATTTTAACTATTGCCTCTTCCTCTCTTTCTTTTACTCTCGTTACTCTTTCTATCACTTCTTCCAGTCATCTCCAGCACCGTATCTTAAATGCTTCCAGCCTTTTCATGTTTTCCTATCGGTATCTATGTATATAGTCCAGACTTCTCATCCACACAGTTCTTCTGCGGATGAATTATTTGATAGTTTATTTAATGTTTATTTTTGAGCTTAAAACAATTTTTATTATAGCTTAAAAGTATATTTAAAAATCTATGGTTAGAAGAGAATATTATGAACATAAATTGGTGTAATAATGTAATGTTTTATCAATACCAAAGACAATGGTATGGAGGCGTTCCGACCGCCATCGTCACAATAGTCTAGAATCAATTGATAAATTAAAGATATACAAAGTATTGCAGCTTCCACGACGATTTCATCATCTCCAGTATAATACATATCACTATAGATTTGTTAACGTTCATTCGTAGTCCACACATGACTGGAAATGGCTCGGAGCCAACCCTAACCCTAACCCCGGCTCATAATATCCTTTCATTTTCTATTACAGCTCCTCTTCGTTATTTGTGTATTTTATTCGTAAAATAAACAAATGATAGGTAAAAAAATTAAAATATTAAGAAAAAAAATTAACATAAATATTACAATGATTCGTTTAGGTCAAAATACTAAATGTGTTCGCTTATTTATTATTTTCCTTATACAGAAAATAATGTTTTTATTAAATTAAAATACATTATAATTGTGTAATAATCCGTCGTACATCTATTGTTTGTGTTATTGCCAGTTTCGGTAAGGAAATTCACTAGATGGCATTAACAGATTAGCAAAAAATAATTAAGAATATTAATATTCATTTACAATCTTTCCGCGTTGTACAATATATATCATGGATAAATTACGTCGCGACGGATTAATGCGGCGCTGGCCGTGGTGAAAAGTTTTTTGCGACTAATAATATATAGTAATGAGGTTGTTTTCTTTTTATATATTCATTGCATTCACAATACAGTATGAAAATATCTGTCCGCAATCTAATATTTGTCAAAAATTGCTGTACATAATTCTTGTATATGATTACTCGATCATTTTAACATTGCAGTTCAAAACGGGTTTACACAAAATATTAAGTATAAGTTAATTATTTTTACATCTCCATATTATTACATTTCTTTGAGTTCACTATATCCTTCGTGTGTATGCTTTTAATAACATTCTGACGGTAATCATATCAATTCAAGATAGCTCCAGGTGTGCACGTGTGTATATAGCATGTATCATTTTACTAATATTTTGTTTTTTCTTATCGGAAATAATAACAACGTACACTACATGGCGCATTGTTAAAGCAATATAATAGAGGATTTCCGAATTGATATATAGATTTTATGGAAACTCTGGCCGCGCAACGGCCATCACTGGCAGCGTAGCGGCCACAATACCAGCCCGCAAATTGCAAAACATTTTTCTGCTAGTAATACATTGTTGTAAATACTCAGGCAAATAATTAAAATACAAGTATATCTTGAAAAAGTTAAGTAAATCATGTTTGTTTTTGTAAAATACATTATATGGTAAAAATAATAAATAAATTACGTATCTGCAGTTATTAGGAGAACACATTCTTATTGTGAAGTTGTAATTATTCAGAACAGACGGTCTGTGATATTTTTAATATGAATTAAATGTATTAATTAGAAAGATATACATATAAAATAAATCTTATCGAAAAATATTGTTGTTGCGCCACCGGGATTCGAACCTGGATCCCTTTCCAAACCGAGGAAGGTGCATTATCCAACTATGCTAGAGCGACAATATTTTTAGCGACAAATTTTCGACCTGTATGTTACCTTTTTGATATAAATACATTTAATCGTTCCATTATTTGAAAGAGCCATCTACCTTATTTTTACGGAATCTCAAATACCTTTGAGTAATCTGTTAGCAGACGACAGAAATATCAATTCATTTCTATTAAATTTTGGACACATTGATACAACTTTTCTATTAGGAGAACACATTCTTATTGTGAAATTGTAATTATTGAGAACATGAATAATTACAACTTCACAATAGATAATTCTGGCGTCTGCGTTCGAAAATTTGTCGCTAAAAATATCGTCACTGTAGCATAGTTGGATAATGATAGATAGATCCAGGTTCGAATCCCGGTGGCGCAACAACAATATTTTTGATAAAATTGATTTTATATGTATGTCTTTCTAATCAATATATTCAATTCATATTTAAAATATCTGCAGTTAGGTTACTGAAATGCAGTGGCAGCCATTTTAAAGGATGATAAACTCAGTGAGAAAATATCCATATCTTTATAACAATGTTCGTTAAAGTTACAACACATCCTAGACAGAGGATTATAAAGTGTTAATTTATATCATTATTCGGAGTTAATTATAGTTTCCATTCGAGTCATAAATCCTTCTAGAAGGCCAATGTAACATAAACATTTTGATCAGAAATAAATGTAAAATTGTTGATGTTATCTACCGATGTAGTTTATCAGCTATACAGCGTCAGGCACGATGCACGAAGAATCAATGATTCACCGCCTTCGAGTGATCAACTGCTCCGAGGATGCACGACCGCTCGCCCAACTAACGGCTGAGAGTCAGGAGCGTCCCACTCGAGGAGCCACGTGCGCGGCCGCGTGTCCGGCTCGTGCAAGCTGTGTAGGATGCTCTCAGACGATCGAGATTCAAGAAGAATAAATGTACAGCCAAAACTTAATATTATTCTATTCATAAAAGCGATGTGAGGCTCGTCACTGGAGTCTTATTTTAATGATTAAAGAATTTTTTTATTTTTTTTGTAGCTTAGTTGGATAAAGCACCTTCCCCGGTTAGGAAAGAGATCCAGGTTCGAATCCCGGTGGCGCAACAACAATATTTTTCGACAAAATTGATTTTATATATATATCTTTATAATTAATATATTTAATTCATATTTATGATTAAAGAATCACCTAAGTGCAATACCTAGGTTATGTTGTGGAAATAAAATTTAATAACATTAGATACTAATTTAATGTATTAATTATAAATATATACATGTAAAATTAATTTTGTCGTAAAATATTACGGGATCCCGGGAGCGAAAAAACAATATTTTTCGACAGAATTGATTTTATATTGTATATTTATAATTAATACATTAAATTAGTATTTAAAACATCACAGACCGTCTGCTCTGAATAATTACAACTTCACAATAAGAATGTGTTCTCCTTAATAATAATATTAGTGTTTATGTACTTGGCTTGAACAGTAAAAACTGTATTATTATTAATCTGAGGTAGGCAATGTTCTCTCATGAAGATATCAACTGGTTGAATTGATTAACTTATAATTCAGCCTCACATCGCTTTTATGAATAGAATAATATTAACTTTTGGCTGTACATTTATTCTTCTTAGATCTCTATCATCCGAATAAATTTAAGATGTACCTATTTTCTAACCCGTGAAATAGATCACTGGCTCAAATAGATAGGGCGCAAGGCAAAAATAAATATATAATTACGATACAACAATATAATACAACGCAGTTTACTGAAGCCTTTATTAACCATTGCATTTTGATTATTGCTCCCAACCATATTGCAGATGCTATTCTTTACATGAGATACGTGTCAAATGAACAGCATGTTACAACTTATATTAATACACTAAAAATTAAAGTTATCATCTAGTCCTCGTAATATTTTGAATTTTTTAAATTTAATTTTAAACTCTTTGCATGGGTACGTCAGTTTGAGCGATGCGAATAATGGTATTAAAATCTTGAACTCTTTATTAATCTGTATAAAATTAAGTATGTGATTTGTAGAAAACTCTTCCCGCGACCTACATGAATAAACTAAGATCAACTGTTAAATATTACGTAAAATAGTGTAATATTTTTTTAAATTAAAAATTGTATTTATCTAATACTTCTCACAAAATAAAATCTTCTTCGGTAGATTATCGGTGCCGTCGGTTCACTCGCGATAGCATGTTCATTGCCATCATAATAATGATCAACCAGAGGATGGTCAGATATGAAGGCATATTTATTATCATAATACCATCATAGGTTGGCTCCGGTGTCGTCGTACCGGAGCCACACCTGTACAATTACACATGAGACTCGTTATCGCATTAAATTCAGAAGGCAGCCAGAAAGAAGCTATATAAATCATACACCCCCAAAAGGGGAGGGTAGACGTCACATTTATGTGTTACAGTCGCAGAACTCGGTCACAGTCTGGCAGAAATTCGCCCTGTCCAGGTTGCAAGAGGTGCGAGAGAGAGCCAGTAGAATGCTCCGTTAGGACTCACTAGCCACCGCTCTTTCCGGCATCGCCCGTCCCAGCAACCCCCAGCGAGAGACCCACACCCTAATAAATACCCGGAAATGTCCAAGATTCCTTTAGTTTCTTAATAGATCATCGTTCCGGGGGATCCGGCATAGTCATCATAGTAGATCACTTAAAACCTTACAAAATCAAATAAATGGAGAGCCTGCTCCCATTTCCACTGTTAGTTGGAGCATATGGCCATCAATTGTGGTTACAAAAGTTCTTCACAAGGTTTCTTCATTGACTGCGGTCCGTTATTAAACATTTTGTAAATTTAAAAAATCATTTATTCATATAACCAACGTAATTGTAAAGAACGCCTGCGTATAGGCAATATGAGCACCTTGACATACAAATAAAATACACCTAATGTAAATGCAAAATACACCTAATGTAAATGCAAAATACACCTAGTGTACATGCAAAATACACCTAATATAAATGCAAAATACACCTAATGTAATTGCAAAATACACCTAATGTAAGCATTTGATGAGAATTCATTGAGAAAAAACGTCGATAATGCAACCCCTAACTAAATTTAATTTTGCAGGATACCTACTCCATTTTCAAATACGACAAATTTGAATTTATTATTAATTGCTTATTTATAAAAAAAACTTAAGTTTATTACAATGCACATAAATATTAGTTTTTTTTTAGGTAGGTAACCAGCCGATGTGATTTTTAAATAACAGAATAAATCTACCAAAGATGTAAAAATATACCTACATACTGTAATTTTAACTAGGCACTTCGTGTAATTACGCCACGACTGTAACATATATATAAAATTTAAATTATTTAGAACTATATGATACCGTCAGCATATACTTATTTTACACGACTTAAGTTTTTGCAATTGCTGTGCATAAAAACTAGTTGAAACATAATTTTTATTAAATAATAAATTCACATTGTATTGAAGAAGTTGCGAACTTCAGAATATATGGTTCCTTGATAATTAAACCAACGCAAATAAGTCACTAAAAGCATTAAGGGACGAATTTTTTCTACAAAAAAAATAGATTTGCTTCTTTTCCCGGTAAATTGATCTCCCGACTGAGCTGCATCTGTATTGTTAATTTCGTCGGATTTATTCTGTGCATCTAGATGTATCGCCTAGTAGTCGCGATTAAATTTCAATTCACCTACCACTAGTTTGATATCTTTTCATTGATTACTTTGATACGCAGACAATTTCCAGAAAATACTAAAACTCTTTTTTCGACCATGGTCATGATACCTCAAAACCACCCTCCCTTAAAACGTTTTATATCGGATTTAACTGATTTTATGAACACGATAAATCCCATCATTTTTGTCAAATTTTGATCAATTATTTCAGAAAATTTGACATAAATATATCGGCTAACTTAGTTAGCCAGCCTGGTCTGCCATCTTGTTTCAAAATGATGACTGTTTAAACACATAAAAAATTCTTAACTCCGTTAATAATGGATCTAAAAAATATATACAAAACACTCTTCCACACGTAGACAAAATCAATTTAATTCTTAGGGCCACTATCGGATCGGATTTTTTCAATTATCTAGCGACGGCTGATTTTACATATCCTCAACTCTACGGCTTCGTATACTCGCAACAGCTATGGCACCAAATATGAAAATGCCATGGATTTCCAAATGGTGATTTTTTATGGCCCGTGTCTACGGATGAGATTTCTCTCGGAGATTCGACTCGAGTGCACGTTAAGAACAGTCCAGAGTTCAGCGCAATCTATGAATTATCATCGAATGTGTTTGCTCGCAGATTGGACTGACGCATACAGTACCTACATGCGTACTTATATCAATAGAGATAAAAGTTTAATTGAGAAATCATCCTACGTCACCAGCAATGGACCGACCTAATCCTGGATTGCACAAGAAACGCCTGGAATAGATGGCGACTGATAATCCGTAGCGTCATTCGCAATTTAGACGCAGCTCCATGATCGCGATTGCTGTCTCTGGGAGTAAGGAGACGAAGAAGTAAAGAGGGGCAAATTACCCAGGAATCTGCAGTTCTCGCCTGACTGTATTTTCGACAATAGATAAAATTCTTACACCTTCGTAGCTTTTCATGACAGTCGGATGATAATTGTATCTTCATCGCGTGTAAGTAAATATAATATATTATATAAAAACATTTGTTCTCACTAACACAACGGTTTATAACTCTATTAATTTTTAACATTTTGTTAATTTATCTCAATTCAGATATATCTCCGTAATCTTGGCTTTAAGATTGTAAGAAAATATATTTCGTATATGCAAGAATTTTCCATATTAAGGCAATTTTGTGGCACGCAGAAAATATCCGTCTTATAATACTTGTATTGTCTTAATTATAGGAAATAACGTTCAATTTATTAGTTTTAAATTAGTGTAAAGGTCCTCTGTACGTAATAATTCTAATCTAGTGTATAATTTCTGATATAAACGACGCGAAAATATGAATTATTATTGAAAGGGAAAAATCTTAAGATTGCTCAATCTACCGAACTCTGGTCTGGTCTAGCGAGCGGTCTAGCCAGCAGCCGGTACCCGACCGATCTAGCACTTTATAAACAAAACACGTAGGGAATATGACATTTAATAATACGGGGATGTATCTGATAAACTGACCATTGTCATGCCTGCCTTGCAGCACGTCTCCCAGCAGGTCTCTGATGAGGAATGATTTGTGTCCGTCTTGATGCATGGTGGAACTATACAGATATATTTATAAAACTATTCAGTACTTCAAACACTGCCACGACCAATGTAAAGTAGAACACGTGTTATTAAACATTAAATAAAATTGATATTACGTATTCATTACTAAATTTGTGCCTGACAAATTGTTATAAAAAAAAAATACGCAATATATTTCAAATGTTCGTATTTTTAAACAATTTTCATTTGCCGACGGATTGGAAAATGTCCTCAAACTCTTTCCAACATTATCACTGAGATGAAATTACAATTGTAACCGTGAAAATCGATAAATTGCGCGGATAATTAAGATTTTAATTATATTAATGTGGTAAACTGACAGCGATTTGACGTATTGCCGCCCCGTCGCTATCTTTCGCGCGCTAAATTGACAACTAACCTCAAAATAATCGCCCTCTGTTGACTAAACCTCCGACGTACGGTCGGGACGCATGGGGCGGACAATTTAAATTGCGGGTGGTGGTCAGACGGGGATTATCATGAAAAGGAAAGGACGTCTCCATGTTTCTCGCTACTATCGTATGAAGATGTAGAGTTACTTTTTGCAGAGTGCCGCAATTACTTTTATTTACGAGTATCATTCTGTCGTCAGACCTATTCTCTTGTTTAATATCAACTTCCCTTTTCCTCTTGCTTCTTCCTTCCTCAAAACATCCATTCCTCGTCCTCTCACCTACATATACTACTCTTAATTTTGGTCAATAATGACCAAATAGTCTGAATAATGAATCAATAATAATGATTAATGTAATGATTCAGTACTTTAAAATGTTTTATATCAACTTGTGTATAATATAAATTTGTTCAGTTCAATTCAGTTTGTTAATATGTTACCAGTAGCGTGTTATCTTTCATTGACCAATGCAACCAATGCGGTTCATCGATGTCCATGTTAAATAGGGGCCTAAAATGTCCACACCCTACAATATATGCATTGATACTTTTACCAGCTATAATGTGAATCAATATTATTTTATTATTATCATGAGAATGAAAGATAAAAGGGGAGAAACGGAATCATGAAATTTAAATAAGTCTTGAGTTCATTGAACGTGCATTTGCGGTAGAAGACCCCAAAAGCGTGGAACTCTTTGCTCTCTGTCATAAGGAAAACAGTGCATCAGAGATTTTATTTTAAAAAAGACTAAAAACGAGCCTTTTCACAAAATCTTATCCATAAGTTCAAATATCAATTTTGAATTTTAAACACTCGTGTAGGACTGAACAGTTTAATTGTATAGCGCTAAGGATGAATTTTTTACGAAAGTGTCGCTATAAAAATTATCTAATATTAATTAATCGAAAATATTAAAACGAAACAAAATAGCTTTCCACATCATTCTACATCCGAGTGATCGACTGCTTTTAACTGTACATGGATGCAGGACACGCGCTCGTCGTGTTTTCCTACAATAACCAGAATACAAGGTACCAGTGAAACAAATATCTATATAAGTTAAATCAATTTTGACAGCAATGTTTCTATACGTTAAAGTCATTTTTCATCAGCTCCCTACTTCACAACATTCTCTTCTATTGTCTGAACTTTACTATATCTATTCACATCTTGTATACTTAGATTCATTTCAGTCTTTAAAACCATTAAGAAAGTTATCGACGCCAGTTTCCAACTGCAGCGATAAGATTTCTGGAATCGGTCCATAGTTTGCGAGAAGACCGATGTATTATATTATCTATGCGCGCATGTCGTGACGCCGGGAGATGTTTTGAAGAGCTGGAGGAGGTGGAGCAGGGGTGGGAGCGCATTAAACGAGCATAAAGCATAATATAATGGTTTCCTCTATAGAAATGAAACGGGACGCGGTTTGCAAACCACTCCCGCCATTTTGCACGCGGCCAATGGAAATGAAAGCTCTCGGCTGGGCGCCATCTTGTTTTTTTCTTAAATAATTATTTATTAATTAGGAGAACACATTCTTATTGTGAAGTTGTAATTATTCAGAACATAGGTCTGTGATATTTTAAATATGAATTAAATATATTAATTATAAAGATATACATATAAAATCAATTTTATCAAAAAATATTGTTGTTGCGCCACCGGGATTCGAACCTGGATCTCTTTCCTAACCGGGGAAGGTGCTTTATCCAACTAATGTCAAATGATGGAACGATTAAATGTATTAATATCAAAAAGGTAACATATAGGGTCGAAAATTGTCGCTAAAAATGTTGTCGCTGTAGCTTAGTTGGATAAAGCACCTTCCCCGGTTAGGAAAGAGATCCAGGTTCGAATCTCGGTGGCGCAACAACAATATTTTTCGATAAAATTGATTTTATATGTATATCTTTATAATTAATATATTTAATTCATATTTATTTATTAATGTTTTGGCATCTAAGTTCTTTTTGATTTAAGAGAATTACTGCATCATATGGCTTATTTTTGCAGACAATACCAAATTGGGCATCGCACTCGCTATGAAACGTATCGATGTCTGTATGTTACGTAATCTATTTGATTGTGTTTTGCCTTCAATGAGTTATTTGGTTTTGTGAAATGTAGTTTGTTTACCAATCTACCCTAAAACAGGCTTGCCTAGTTGGGCGATGCATTTTAACTGTCTTTTTTTGTTGTTGCACAATGCTTATATGTTATATGAGACTAAATAAATATAAAAAAATAAAAAATATGAGGATAATCTCAGTAATCTCCGTATTTTTTTATTTGTAAAAAAATATTTAAAAAATTGATTAATTTACGTATTATTACGCATGGTAATTAAACAGCTTCTTTCAAAAACAATCTAGTTTCAAATTCATTGAATCTTAATCTGGCTACTTTAACACAGACTTCAGTCTAGCAAAGTAGCCAGGACAACGCTGTATATATCAGAAGTGGAGTCTACTCCATGTCACACGATAAACTATGAGTATTTAATTGCAATATAATTGTATCTTATGTTTATCATGTTATATTATAATATATTCACCTCGGTTACAACAAAAATATGTATGTCAATAAAGTTTAAATAAATAAAAAATAATAATATATCACAAATAGTGAAGAATAAAATCAACTGACTTTGCAGCTCTCATCGATTTTGAATCAAAAAGAGCTAAGTGTCAATGTTGATAAGTTAACACAATGCATAAAAGTTATATGAGAAAAAGACTGCATTTAGAATAAGAGAAAGTTGCTGACTTTTGAACTAGTATCCTCATATACAAGTACACGCTTGCATATATTTATTTATCTGCTAAAATATTCATCCATTGGATAAAGGCCTATCTTAACGTTCACCACTCTTTCCTACCACACGTCCTCCCCGTCGAATTCTTAAATAAGTAAACCGTAATAACTTTCGTTCAATACACAAATACTTAATTTTAAATTTATTTTTGTAAACACCTTTTGTGCGTGCATAAAATGATTTTTGACAAACAAAGCAAAAATGTTAGTGAACAGCATGACAAGAGAGCGACGCCTAATTGGAATGCAAAATGTACAACATGTAAAAACTGTACGAAGCGTTTAGACACACATATATGTATGTACATACGCTAAAGATCTCTCGTGTTGCCAAAAAGAGGTACTAAAACGCAAGAGAACTGATAAAAACGATCAAACGACGGAAAGCTGCATACTTCGTACACATTCTCCGCAGTGAAAATATAAAAATATCTTACAATTCATTATGCAGGAGAAGATAGAAGGCAGCAGAAACATCGGTAAAAAGAAGTTATCTTAGCTGTGTAACCTCAGAAAGTGTCTCAATGTGAATCGACACACTGCAACTTTGTCAACCTTCGATATAAAATGACTCGCGAAGAAGGAGATTCCAAGTTGTGGAGCACCAGGCACTTTCGGTGTCGTCGAACTGGCTTTGGACGAGACTGCCAACAGGATATGAATGCTTTTATACGCAGTGGGAGTAAATAACTAATTTTATATTTTCGTAGAAAGTAATCACAATGGTTATGATACGAACCTTATTAATATAATTATTAATAAAAAGCGTAAATAAATAGCTACAGATAACTTGCACTCTTTTTGTATTTATGATTAGTTTCAAATACGTTCTGATGAAGCTTGAGTGAGATAAGCGATACCGGTTGACGTGTAATAAATTTCGTGGTTTCATACCAATTGACTGTTATTTTATTGAATATAACTCATTTTAATTTACCTACTATATTCATCAGTCTATTATTTCATGCAAAATAAATTATATTTGTCTGACCCAATAGTTATCGCTAGATTCGATATATTTTGATTGTACGTATTCACTGTACAAACTTTAAAAAAAATTCTTATATGTACTTACCTACCTACTTTTTTTTTGTAAACATAATTATTTGATACTTAAAACAGTGCTTGTATTAGGTACCTAATCAAAAGTTTTCGAGATTCATTGCAAATAAATAGATGAACGCTTTTAATTGGAAATATTAAATATGTATTATAAGTAATATCAAAATAATAGGTAAAATTCTACGAGAATATAAATAGTTACCGCGATCTAATTTTGTCGATAGATTGATTTTTCTATTTATTTACTCTAATCTAATCTTTACTAAGACGGGATCCCTCGACTTCACCTTAGGCGCCTATCTATTGTATACCACCAGGTGCGACGGTATGACGTGAACAAACTATGTATCTGAGTATGCTGTACAGTCAGTGGGGATCTTCTTTCCTCTTACCTCTATTACAATTTCATATTTTTATATCGTATGCCGCAGGTTGTCCAACTTGTTCAGTATAACTACATATTCAAGTCAAGCCCGGCGGTCCCACTGCAAAATGGAAGACCCACCTACAAGTAGGTTAGTACATGTATGTCGCATGTGAGGAGTATGGAAAATATGTAAATATTAATTACTACGCGATTCTACCTTTTTGTTTTGTTTTATTTCCAAATTTTCCCAACAGCATGCCCAATTTTACCTGACAATCGCATTTAAAGACAGAGGGCTAGTCTATAAAATAATGCGTGACTATTTAATAACATTTTTTTAAATATGAATTAAATATATTAATTATAAAGATATACATATAAAATCAATTTTATCGAAAAATATTGTTGTTGCGCCACCGGGATTCGAACCTGGATCTCTTTCCTAACCGGGGAAGATGCTTTATCCAACTAAGCTACGGCGACATTATTTTTAGCGACAATTTTCGACCCTATATGTTACCTTTTTGATATTAATACATTTAATCGTTCCATCATTCGACAGAGCCATCTACCTTATTTTTACAGAATCTCAAATACCTTTGAGTAAACTGATAGCAGACGCCAGAATTATCAATTCATTTTTATTAAATTTTGGACACATTGATACAACTTTATTATTTAATTTTTTTTCATTTTAAATCTGGTTTCTTTCCCATCACTTCCCGTTGCGACCGCTCTCCCGCAGAGTTCGAAATCGCATTTAGACCGTATCATACCGACCGTAGTCGAGTGACACACCATTAAGGGAATGGTTTTCGCGGATTTTCCAAGTCAATTCAACTTTCCAACAACGACCAATGGTAAAATACACCATTGAAAATCCGTAATAAAGAACCAGAATCGAAATGCAGTCTAAAATCGGCTCTGCCGCCCCGAAGCCGCGTGTTACATTCGCCCACCGCCATTAGACGCTACGCCATTTTGACGTTTGAAAATGTGGAACACGGCGATATTCGTGTTGTGCATTGAAATGCGGGATTTATGTCACGTTACACGTAGCGTGAAAATTGCTTGCGTTCTGATGTTTAAGCTCGTTTGGTTTTGAGAGTCGGTCGATAAAGCAGCGCGATAAATTGCTATAGCAAACTGAATCTTATTTTAAGAATAAATAAAGTACGAAATTGCGTGCGTACTGTCATAGTTGTGACGTTTTACAGTTTTGACGAGGGGTAAATGTTGGACCAATAGTGGAGGGCAGCGAGACCAATCAAAAACCGTTTTGAACAATAAACTCTTGGTTATATTTCAATTGCGTACAGTCGGCGGAGACGTTCGGTGTGGACGTTTTGTTTTAAAAAACCTTTTACGTGCATACCTACCTATTCAAATATCCGATTTTCGAATGGATTAATAAAGAAGAGGCTGTCATTTTGAGACTATCGACTCAACAATCCGAACAAACTGACCCACTTCAGTTTTCCTTATCTAAACAACTGAATATTTTTGCTCTAGATTATCAACAACAATTTGGACGCATAACGTTGAAATGAAAATGCTTTACCGACGCATAAAATTCCCGTAACACTTATTTCTTTATTTTATCCGCTGGAGCGCGTGACGCGTTATCGTCTTCAGTGATTTATTCGAAAGTAGGTAATAATTAGATAGATACAACAAGAATCCAAGTAAATTTAAATATAATTTCAACCATGTCAGAGTATTGTACAAAAGTCATAATTGTATGATTATTTAGATTAATTGAAATATTTTATTACTTCTAAATTATACCTATATTGAATACAAAAAATAAAAAAGGTCATCGAACTTTGAGCGGCCAGACTGTTCTTTGCTAGATCATTTAGGACCTGATGACACACATCAAACAATAATGGGACAATTTCGCAAATGTTTATTTCCAAGTAGGTAGGTACGCAGACTTACCTAAACCTTTACATGGTTTTGTAAAATTCTCATGCAATAATATTTTCTGTAACGGTTCAGAATCTGTACATACTCCTTGTACATTTTTATTTTTTTATTTTTAGAGAAACAAACAGTGCAACAATAATAACTGATAATTACATAATGTATAAAAATAACACCAGTGAAGTTTCTTCGGAATTAAAAAACTAGTACATAATAAACTAAAAAATAGTATGTATTTTTTAAAAAAAACTGAAAAATGAAACAAAAGAGTGTTTTTAAACTGAACATGCAAAGTGGAAATGGTAAGGAGGGGAAGGAAATAGGATGCAATATATTCAATTTATGTTAATAATTATATATTAATATGTTAATAGCCAGGTAATCCATAAAATATTGTGGATTGTTAGGTAATATATTTTATTAATATCTTTTTCGACTTTTCAATAGAATTTGGAAATACCAATGTGAAAAGAGTCAGTAATGAGTCACCACGCGGCCCACGTCAGATTGGTGCCCAAAAGACCCGCAGCCTACAATACATTCAGTATCGATTTTTTTCTAGTGCTGCCTACATGTTTACTACGATTTATGTTGATAACTATTATCGAATAAAGACAGTACTTTAAGGGACGCTGGAAGGTCTGAATTTAAATTAAGCGATAATTGCTAATAATTACATAAAATTCTCGTTTTCTCGCCCTAGCTTCTAAACCGGTCCCGGGTAACGGTGGGTCATCCCTCTTTAAAGTGCTGCACTACACTATTCTGTCTTGCATCTTCTCAAGCACGCTCTTCAGTTGTTGAAGCTTTTAACAAGGTCGTTTTCTAATACATATGTTGTTTATCTGATCTTTTTATTAAATTCAATCATTAACTTATATTAGTTGGTTCCGGTATCATCGTACCAGAAATAGTATCATTTCGACATGAGGTTCGTTATTATCATATTAAATTCAGAAGACAACCAGAGAGAATCTATAGATGTCATGCACCCCAAAAGGGAAAAGAAGAGAAGGAAGACATGTTGCAAAACGCTGCAAGTGTGTACTTGAGTGTATGCGTTTTAATACACTTTAAAAGTGATATTTTTTGTATTATCAAATTTTTTAAGTTGAAGAATTTTTCAAGAATAATAGTGATATTATTAATATTTTTCAGAAACGGAAATAAACTCACAAGGTATACTTTCAAAAAACATACTTCTGAAAGAGTGTATGATGAATACAACCTCTGGCGATAATGCCCATCGCTTTTACAGCGTCAATATTAGCAGCTTAACTTGAGGTTACGCCACTGCTATTTAGGTATATGCATTCGCAATTGAAAAAATCTTTGTTTCACTTTGCGATGATTTGCGTTTTATAGAGATGGTCTGGAGTATTGGAAAACATTTTTGAGACCGCGCGCCCAAAAATCTAAATCTCTTATTTTAAAAGCTGTAAAAAGTTAATTACTTACTTTAATAGATAGGTACTTTACTAGATAGGTACTTTACGTATGTATACATAACTTTAAAACCATTATATGATGTACAATCAGTAGAAAAGTCTAAATTTTCAAAATAAACTCAAATCAACTAATATGGTGTAGGTAAGTGAAACAAGAAAATAATGGATGAAATATAAATAGTATAATAATGTAATTACAATAAATCAGCAGGATTTTTGATGTTGTTTACCAGATGCCAATTTATTACTTGACTTTTTTAACAAAATACAAACTTCGCTACATATATCTAATACGTGACTTCGCTCCTCTCATTTAAGAACGTTTTTTTATGAAAAATAATTATTCAACGAATACATTGAAGAAAAATGGTTGAAATATAATTTTTTGTTTTATATTTTAAAAAATTTAAAACCGTCGCATGCTACGTTAGGCATATGTCTTAGGTTCGACACCAGTGGCTAGTGTACATAGATAGTGATACTTTCCGTCACACTAAACGCACCGAACAGTACGAGCGCGTGGAGCCGAGGAGCCGAACAGTAAGCCACACACGTCATGGGTTCATGTAAGGTATCTAAGAGCCGGTTGTAACTTTTTACTTTAGTAAAAAAAGTTAATAAATTAATTTTTTTGCGAATACGGATTGTTTGATCGTTAGTACTTCTCAAAAGTACATCCCTTAGTAAACTCATTTTATTCTGCGATATCTGATAATAAAAACGAGAATCGACAGTTAAATCTGACGGACTTTTCACAGCTGTTACAAAAGTCATCTGACACATGGTACTTTGAAAGTTGCAGTATACGACAATTAATCATTCAATATCCCGCTGTTTTAGTGATAAGAGTTCGTCCGATGATGATCTCGTTGTTTAATATACATTATTAGACATAATACGAAAAAATTTCACCACCAAAGTGACAGACATCGAACGCCTAGGCGAAAAAATCGCCTCACTCAGCATCATCGACAATGCTACATCAAAACTACATTTGTTCGCCATAGATTAGATCGCCCATAAATTTCCATATAATGCACCTAAGCGACTGCATTACCACAGCATTCGATCCACTTTCGTTTTGTTCCTAATTCCAGACATCACTTTTATACATTAAAGTTAGCACCAGAACTCCATATGCACCGTTAGTTTTGTTTCGTGTGTTCTTATTGTTTATCAACATTGCATTCAAAGTTATTGTAATTTATTGCATTCATATTATTTCCCGCATTCACCCTACATTCGACATTATTCTCAACCTTACCATCCCTAGTAAACATACTTCCCAAATACATAAACTTAGTTTTTGTAGTTTTCCCCTTTTGGACATTTTAATAACAATACGGTAATTCAAAATCTTATTAATTGAAAGTATTTCCGTTTGACGGAGTAAATGCGTAACGAAACGTTGTTTTTATATTTGTATTTAATTTGCGACATTATTTTCAATGTGCCTAGTTTTTGGAGCTCCTGAAATCTTAAAACTCCTAAACAACTGTCGATATAGCTGTCTAATTTATTATTTTGTCAAGTCGGTCATAACCGTCTAGAATGCCCAGATAAATGTGATAAGTAAGCACCTTCCGTTGGTTGTTCAATTTTTTGCAGCAATAGATTTTTATCATTGTGGCAACTGAAACTGATGTCATTCTGGCAACACTAATTTTAAAACGCGCGATGGGGCATGTTGACAGTTGATTTGCGGCTTTTTTGTTTTCTCTAAATCTTTATTGTTTCAACGTATTTTTAAAATATACGCAAGCAAAATAAAAGGAACACCAAAATGGATTTGATCGACGGTAAGATGCTTGATATTTCGATCAAGATACAACATTTTTGAGGTTACTGTCATCCTTAACCTGTAGCGTTCATTCGAAGTGTCGTTTTTTAAAACAAATACATTTATTGCTGTCGGTTGCTTTTGTTTTATTTTTCTGACGAGTGTATACTGATTTCAATTGAATTATTAATCGATTTATGTAATGTTTAAAGGAGCTCAAAGCGAGGATATGTGGACCCCATACAAAGAGCTGGTCTCCATAGTGAACCAGTATGTTGGGAGACCCACGGCGGGCTCGTACGCTCCGTTCGAGGCTGCCCTGAGAAGACATCGACAGAATTTTTTATCGCTAATGAAAAACCCTGTAAGTTTCCCTCGGTATTAAAAATGCATCACGCTTGATCTTACTTTAGCTTGTATGTACTTATTTATTGATCCGATGATACGGTTATTTTGATAGCTTCTGAAAAATAAACATCTTTTTGGGGTGTTCTCATCTTTGTCAGCACAAAACCATTTAAAATTGATCAATGAAGCATTCATATCATGAGAATAAGAGCGGGAAATGGAGGACCCTTATCTTGATGCATCTATTCTAGTTTTAAATATGATGAGTCTTTCCTACTGACATTCCTAAAAATAAAAAATTAAGGTACATTGAATCCAGGAACGATTCTGGATTTATTAACGAATACCCTCTCTTAATAAATTCTAATCAAGAAATGTGTCTGATTATAAGGTAGACGCTTGATTGGAAGGTGTTCCGAATAAAAGTTCAAGTATAAATACAAGACACATAAAAACTCTTTAAAATAAAGTTTTTATAGTTTATTATTAGTATTATGATTCTATTATTTTAGGTGGTTATTTATTTAAAACACATTTCCACAAATAGCCTATATGTATAGCATTTCTGATAATTCATTCTTTGCTAGTCACAAACTAGTTTTTTGGACTATATATATATATTATTGTTGCTACTGGGATTCGAACCTGGATCTCTTTCCTGGATTATCCAACTATGCTACAGCAGACAGTACCTTTGTCAACAAATTTTCAAACCCATATGTTACATTTTTCAAATTAATACATCTACCGTTCCATTACTTGAACGCATTCTTTTTTGTTCTTTCAAAATGGCAACAAATTTCTTGAGTTATTTTGCAAAACTTGAATATGCAAAATTCTGATTTCCTTGAATATTTATGATTGTATTAAAAGTATCTTAATAAACCCATAGCCCAAGAATCCCGCAAGTCGAGAGGAGATAAAGCGCGGTGCCAGCGAAGGTGTCACCCTATCCGGCTGCGGCCACACGGTCCTACCCCAGCAGCTGGTAGATGAAACCATCATCGTCTCGGACATGTTTGGCCTGAATGAGTACCTTGCGCTGGAGCTGCTCTGCTCAGCGCAGCGCCAGATGCCGCGACATCCGGGACTTCCCCGCGGTCTTGTGGCCGTGCTGTTATACCACGATGGGCGAAAAGCACTGGCACAGGCGCTCAAGAGCCTCTTCACTGCCAGGAGAGGAGTTTCCTGGAGCGTGGATGCTTCAGAAGAGGTGGTGGAGTACGTGACAGCGTACACGGATAAATTAGTGGCCGATGGGATTGTACAGCATATTTTAGAGGTAATTGTTTTGTTTTGATGTTTCTCCTAGTAACATCATTCACATGAGGTATTATTTATTATAAAGGACAGTCCCTCTCATCAATGTATACAATGATAGTCTGCTTGTATGTTTTTAAAGAGAATGTTGTCTAGTCTCACTATGTACAGAATAATAAACCTGTCCCGATATTGTGGAAATGGATGCCATTTAATACAAATGATTTGTGAAGTTAATTTTGCTGACTCATGAAATCGTACTGAAATGTTTGAAAATAAGTTTTCATTTATTTTTGGAATATTAAAGTGAAATCATGTTAGGTCTACAATAAATTGATATCAACTGTGTCTGTTTGCTTTCCAAAATGCATTGTTGTTATTTTTTGTAATATTTTGGAGTTTTAATATGATTTATAATTTTAGCTCGCATTCTAATCTCCATCCTTGTTTATATATAAGAATGTGTTATAATAAGAAGTCTGCAAATAAAAATGTATCATTACTGAAAATATTGAATGTCCACTTCCAGGTGCTTGACACGTGGGACCTAACAGCCCAAATGGAGTTGCTACAGCAAAACCGAGCACTCGGCGGCCCCCGTCACCGCAGGCAGGTATGGCGTCTTATGCGCGAGACCCACTCCCTGCTAGCGGGCGGGCTGGCCTGCCTGGCCGCGCAGGCGGGGCTGGCTCGCGCGCCCGCACTCGCGCTAATCGGAGCGCTGAAGCAGGGCCGGCCGGACCGCGATAGCCGCGGGGGGCCGCCCCATACACAAGTGGCTTTGCTGATGGCCCTGCTCTACAGCTTGGACCTATCTGTCATCCACAGGTATGTGTCGCTACAATATTTGTGTATTTAGAGGAAATGTAAAATCAGTTTTTTTATGAATGTTTACTAATTATGGACATGGTAATTATAATATCATTACTATACCCCTGATGATAATTTTCCGCCATTGGTCTCGAAGACAAATGTGTCTTTATAGACATTGTCCACATTAGCTTTGGCCTTCCCGAGCTCCTGTACCCTGTTTGTCTCGAGTTCTGCAGTGTTTTCGATAATTGCTTGATCGGTCAACCTCTCGACATGGTCCAACCACCAAAGTCTTCCTATTATAATAAAATCTTATCTCATTAAATAAATATTAAGTTTGTTGTAAGATCAATTCATTTTCTGAAACTAGCTCAAAAATATGCCTCAAAATAGTCCATTAAAAAATGTTCACTACACACTCACTCATCCTTCTTAGTCAGCACCCATGTCTCAGATCAGATATACAGTGAAACCCTCTTAATACGTTTTCCAAGGGACCGCCAAATAAAATCTTATTAAGCAAGAAAACTTATTAACAGTGATTTCAATATTTCCATGCTTTATTTGACCATAACATCCAATATTGTATTTTAACTAACATTAGAATAATTAAAAAATGAAAATATTTTATTTATAAAAAAATTATTAAAAGACAATTTATTCTATAAAAGTTACTTATATAAATATGTATTTGAAAATCACAGTCATAAATAGGCATACCAAAACGAGTAACAAAAATACAACAAATTAATAATAATGAAGAAGATTAAATGGATGATAATAAAATGTAACTATAAGAATGCTAATAAAAAACCTAGATGAAAATAAAATGATTAAAAACAAACTTATAAAATGTTGATGACTATCTAATATCCCGCACCGTAATATAAACTCAATTCAATACTTGGAATTCCAGAAATAAATTTAAGGTTCAGGCCAAACATAATTAGGGTAATACGGGCAAACAAATGAAAATAAAAATGTCAATATACTACATATTTTGTTATTTTATCTATATGTTATTTAAAAAAGCCTAATTCAATGCGGATCATCGTAAGAGTTAAGTAAATTGTTGTGTATTCCAAGAATTTATTTTAAGAGTTTTCCTGCCTCCTAAGCAATTAAGAATATTTTAAGGTAGATATTAGTGGAAATAAAACAAAATTACCAATGCGGCTCTGGTATTATACATGCTGAATGTATTGTTTATGACAGCTGTAGTTTTATTGTTATTTGTTACCAGGGATCCAAGGTACACATGCACAGTTTTGAAGTTTTGGTTTCCACATGCAGCCAACCCATATATTTGAAAGATATGCTCTTCGCCTCAGGGATCTTTGCTTTAATGTCCCCATAAACCAACAGTTGCATGGAATTGTCGAGTATCGTAAATAAAATATAAAAAACATTCTACAAATTAAATTGCTCGCACCTATGGTCTCTGAAAAATAAGGAAAAGTGACCAATTGACCTGATTTGACTTTTTTTGTAACATACAAAGGGTGTTTACACAAATCTGTGTCTTTTTTCCTACTAAATAAAATTGAGCTTTTTAGTAGCAGTACTACTCTCTACAGTACTCTCTACAGTAACTCTCTACAGTACATTGCCCATTTCAGTTCTGAATATTATCCCATGGCCGCCTTGATGATCCTTGTCTATTCTTCCTGTTCTTCTGCTGCACAAGGGTCCATAGACTAGTTATCCTATGATCCATCCATCTTGTAGGAGATCGCCGTCTCGTCTCGCTGTCTTACCTTCAACGTAATTTAACTATATTTTATATAGATTTGTATAGATAGATGCAGCAATTGTCAGTGTTGCAAAATAAAGCTTTGAGAATAATACTCAGAAAAAATAGATATACTCGGATCAGTGCAATGCTGAAAGAGCTGAATTTGATGACCTCTAAGCAGAAAATATATTTTAATATAATGGTATTGATTTATAAAATACTCAATAAGAAAATATTGGCGGAATTTATATGAAAAATTGATGCAACTCAACATGAGCACGAGCATCGTACAAGAGGAAGGGATAGACAGACTGCCATTCAGGAAGAAGGCCAAATCTCAGAAATCGATGATGTACGGTGCGATGAAGATTTTTAATGAAATGGCAGAAAACATAAGCAGGAGAAATTGAATAGATTTAAAATGAAACTGACCAAATATGTAAAAGATAAGTTTTAGTAAAAGAAAATACTTTAATCTTGTTTATATTAGAGCATATATAGGATGTATGCACTATGTTAAGAATTAAATAAATAAACACATTCTATAAATCGACAAAGAATTCATTAAAATTCCTCATCATCAATTACATTACATTAAATTGACTTTATAACCTTCAATGGTTGTACATTATAATCCTCTCAAAATGTAGTAAGTTTCTGGTGCCAACTTGTGATTTTCGTTTGCATTTAATTCATAGAAACATTCCAAATAATACATTTATCCCCCGACAGTTGGATCTTTGTGGTTCAGTGGTTAGAGCTGTATGCCATTGTCTCGGAATAAAATATGCGTGGATTATTTTGAATTTTGAAAAAACTAAATGTTTTTTATTTTATTTTGAAATATATAAACCTTATTGTAATTGTACGATATATATACACATACATTTTTAAGAAAGGAAGCGAAAGGTGTGTTAGGATAGGTACGTGTGGCATTTTTATTCTTTCCACCCACCCCTTTGGAATACATACAGTGTAATGGTATATTAGTATGCATTCTCCATTTGATGTCACACTATCCTGAAATATCTTAAGTAATTCATTGAATTTTTAGTTTCATTCTGTTAATAATCTGCAAATATATTCTTTGAGAAACTCCTCTAGTAGCATCGTTTAAAAATATATATTTCAGGCGAGAGGATGGTGAAGAGCTGGCTCAGTCACTGGCCGTCATGTCAGACCCTGATTTCCTGCCTGCTCTGGGCCAAGAGCTGGGTGCGGGGAGGGGTGGAAGTGTGGGGCAGCCCTGGCCGGAGCAGGGTGCACACGCGCTGGCGTTGCTCGGCTGGGCACTCGCAGCTGCTGGAACGGGCGCGTTCGAGGGTGCGGAGGCAGCAGCCGATGCGGCCATCGGAATGAAGGTTAGTGAATGCGATCTTGTTCCGTGCTCTTTCAAATAATGTCGCTGTAGCATAGTTGGATAATGCACCTTCCACGGTTTGGAAAGAGATCCAGATTCGAATCCCAGTGGCGCAACAACGATATTTTTCATTTTTTCATTTCAATACAAACATTTTTTTACAAAATGGTAGAGTAGGACTTTTTTGCTAATGGAGATATTATGGACGTCCTATAAATTTCCGATATGCTTGTTACTACCGCAGATTCCAATGAGTTGGATGATGAAAATGACGTCGAGGATGATTATTTTGTGATTCGCAACTATGATGAAGAAGACCTTGACTTTTGATTGTTTTGTTGATGAAAAAGGGGTTAGGCCAATATTTGAATGGGAGATAGATAGTTGTTTCGTTCTTGGAACGTACATCGTGGATACATATAATCTGAAATCATTCTTCCAAATAACAAATAATTTCCTATCCTGAATGTTAAGGCCTGGCAACACTATAAACTTTTATTTATTTATTTTTTCATCTCAAAACTGTACAAAATCGCGGTCGATGGACGCTTATAATAAAATAGAAGCTCCATGTTTGTTGTTTTTTTTTTTAGTTACACCAACATCTTCATGTTTTTTTCGTAAAAATAAAATTCAGAATAAGCTAGTCTATGAATTTTTAATTTTTACAAATTTTGTCTCCAATTGGTGGTATGATGCTGTTTCACCGAGGGCTTTTTCTGGGCAGCTAACAGGTTAAGGAGAACACATTCTTATTGTGAAGTTGTAATTATTCAGAATATAGGTTCGAATCCTGGTAACAACAATAATATTTTTCGATAAAATTGATTTTATATAATATATTCTAAATAATACATTTAATTTGAAATCATACCGTTATTATCTGTGAACAACAATCCCCATCTTCATCGTCTTGAGTTGCGAACTAAAACATCTCATTTGACTGCTGTCAGTTGACACTGATGTTCTCGCTTTGTGTGGGTTGTTAATAAACAAAGTACTTTTCTGTTCATATTTGACTATGGTATATTTTAATGAAACCTTATTCGTATAGGTCAGGCTACTAATTAATCTTTTGCATTCCTTTCCTTATCTGGGAACAACATTATTTATTGAACCGTGGCTACAACAAAAGTTGACCTGTAGTAGAATAACTCTATTCTATTTGTTATCTGTAAAATTGTAAACCTCTATTTAATGTTTTTTAACTAAATCTATAAATAGAAGTCCTGGAGAGAGCTCAACCAGTCATTTTCAATAAATAATAGATTCTAATAAAGTAGTCGAGAAAAATATCCCATTAATGCTTTTCAATTATGTGCGTACTTGAAATCTTCTCTCACAAAAATATATCATTGCTTTCAGGTGTTTGAGTACCTGCACGAGGTGTTCCTGCTGAGCCCCGCCATCTACAAGGAGGAGTTCTATATGAAGAGGATGCACACGCTGTACACTGACTTCATTGTACTCATGCACTCCAAACTCATGGATCTTAGACTCAAGTTAGTATTTACTGATTTTTAAAAATTTGTTACGGGAATGCCAGTATTCCCATGCTTTCACTTTACTCATTTCAGATAAAGTGTCTTAATGTATGGTCTGTATCCGCTTGCAGAGCTGACGAGGCAGCTAGGACAGCTCAACAGTATGCTGCAGAGGGTCTCGAAGCTCCGCAGACCCTACCTCGCCATTTTGAAGCGTTGCTCCTCGGGATTGCCCGCCTGTACTCCAATGATCCGCTCAACCTCAGGCTGCAGTACTGGACCATGGGAGACCATCCGAACACGTCAGCTTATAGGTGAGCTTTATTCTCTGATTCAAATGTTGTTTATACTGGTTTGAGTGTTTGTTTCTTTCTAACAATCTCAAACTGATCTCTGAGTTTATCTCCAAATCAAATCACAACATGTGCACATGGTATTGAGACATATCTCGACAAAATTTCTAAAATTATCTCATCTTGTCTCCTTCTGTAGATACGGACCTTTAGCAGACGTATAAATCTTTCAGTTAATGATTATTTTAAATTCAATTTGATTAATGAAGTTCTAATTTTTCCGAACTTATCATTCCGGCATTTACTTTAGTTTAAATTCAAGTGTTTCACTTATTTTAAATCTATCATTACTTACAGTTATACCCCACTCGAGTCCTGGAGGACCAAGAGGTAAAACTCATCATAACTCAACTTCTTGCACATCCAATATTTGTATCACAGACATAAATTTTCTTAAAAACCTCAAATCCACATTTGAACATTTATGATATTTTAAACATCTCTTTCATCTTTTAGAGGAGCGGCACGCGGCGTGTCCCTTCTGAAGTTTGTCCGTTCAGCCGGTGAGCTGGCTCCTGCACGCGTACTGTCGCCGTGGGCGCGGGCCGTGGCCGCCCTAGCTGCGGGCCCCGGTGCGGCTGCACGTGCGCACGCTCTACTCAACCCAGCTCAACATGCGCCCCAACAGCTGTCTTTCCAACACTTCTTCGGCTCGCTGGGAAAATACTACAGGTAATACATCGATACCGGTAACTAGTGCCTCACCGTCTGGTAAATAATTACCTTGTGTTTTATCAAATTTAAACTGACTGCCTTCATTTCAATCCATGACTGGTATTTTCAGCAATTTGCGGCAGGAGAGCGGGGCTGGTGTGCCGGGCCTGGCGTGCATCCGCCGAGCTGTACGCAGCGAGGAGGTGACAGCGCTTCGGGCTGCGTTGGAGCTGGTGCGTGCTGTAGTTGCGAACGATGCGCCGGCGCGTCAAGCCGTGTGTGACCACCCAGCATGGGCAGCTGTACCTGTTCTAATCGGTAACAATTGTTTATTCTAATTTTCATATATTAAAAAGTTTAATTGGGTGTCTTGGGCCGTAAGATACTAATATTTGGAAGCCAGAGCCAGATTTTTCGAGAGAAGCAAATGTTTGGGACTGCTGTTATGTTATCATTATATTATAATAACGATTCTGCATTTTTAAGAGAATTTGCTTGGAAGAAATTCATCATATTAAAACCTTTCAGGTCTTGTCGGCTGCAGCATCCCGATACCTCTCAAGGCCGACCTCGTCCTGACTCTCGGCGCTCTGGGAATGAGCCCCGAGACTGCCATCTACATTTGGAACTCTCTAGAAGCGGCTCAACTCATCAACACCATCCCCTCCACCAGCAGCTTCCTGCCTTGTGGAGTGGAGACAGAACTCGAAGAAGTTGAAGCGAGAAATGAAGAATTTCCACTTACAAGAGCTCTTTTGCAACTCTTGGACACTCTCTCTACTTCGGGGATACCTCGAACGCTAGGAGCTGGTCCTAGAAAGCCAGGCTTCGATCCTTACCTCACTTTCATTGTGAATTCTGTATTTTTGAGATTCCCAACGCGATCTTACAAAAACCCTGAAGAAAAATGGCAAATAGCCTCGCTATGTCTTGCGTTGTTTGAAAAGTTCTTAAATCAGTATGAAGCAAATGCAACTGATTTCCCTCAGCCGATGCAGCAAAATGAAATGAATCCTCCGCCAGGTTTCCACATCATGCTGCAGATGAATACAAAGTCAGATTTCTTGCGATTAGTCCTGGCCATTTTGGACGAGAGTGTAATGCTCCTGGACACGTTTCAACCGTTCCCGGGCAAACAATATTTGGAATCATCCGCTTTGAGCTGCCTCAACTTACTAGAGCGCACTTTAATCAGTCAGCACAACTTCATGACAGAATTAAGCAATTCCGGATGCTCTATCCTTGTTGCTGGATTGAACAAATTACTACTCGGAACGAATCCTCGTAATGGAAAACCTGATCACATGTTGAATGTCGCAAAATTTGTCTCCTACAATTTCTGGCTGCAGAAACACTCATTGGCCGCTATCAATGTCTTAACAATGGTTGCTTCGCAACCTTCGGCGTCACAACATCTGATCAGCGTGCTGACTTGCGATGCATCAGTGCGAACAGAAATCAGACACGGATTTGTAGAGTGCTTGGAGGTGGACGAGTCCAATGCACCGGAGGATCAGATTAAAACAGTGATGATTCAAACCAAAGAATCGATAATCAATTTGTTGCAAACGTGTCTGAACAGCCCTCCTCCGAATATCTCTCACTATCTTTTAGGCTTTGATTTGAGCAAGGACATCAGTAAAACAGCGTTCCATCAGCCGGGTGTGATGGGATTTCCACGAACATGTTTACATTCAATCATCGGTATCTTAGATGCGGCAATATCTCCAGAATCCGACCTGAAGTCTTCCAACTTGCAAGAGGGAGCTTACAAATTATTGTACATGCTGTGTTCCAAACAGAGTACGATGGGACCTATCCTGCGTTACCTGAGGGCGTGTGGCGAATTCGTGGCCCGACACGCGGGAGCTCTGGTGGCACCTACAAGCGACGACGACCCGGGCTATCTATCAGCGGCCGCATGGTTGCTGAAGGTGTGCGCCGTTGAACTGCACGTGACGGCCTGCGAGAGGCAGATGTCACACTTTACCGCCGTGGCCAAACAGCTAGTAGATTCACCTGACAAGGTAACAATTGTTTTGACGAGTTTGTATTATTATTATTGTGAAATGGCATACATTTTATTTATGATTGATTATATTATCCACTTGACTTTCTTAACCCTAATATTCATCTTGTAATATTTGTTTGCTTCGTGGACAAACAAATACACAAATTATCCAAATATTGATTGTTCACATATTATACATTTTCTGTCACCTCATTGGTACAGATATTTGTTTTACAAACACATGATTTAAAAAATCATTTTCAGGTAGAGAGCGGTGGGGCCCTGATCCGTATGCTCCCTCCGCTGTCACGTCCGCCCGCGCCACCCGAGGAACCACGCTGGCGTCTGCTGGACGGTGCGGCCCTGGCAGCGGCGCGGCGCGCCTGTGCACTCCCGGCTCCGGGTGCAGAGGGCTCCAGAATAAGCGTACCAGGTCTGCGCGCATTGCTTACAGCACACCTGGCCGCGCCGCTGCGCCCAGCTGCACCTCACCGAGCCCGGCTCCACACTGAACTAGAGGAGGTCAATAAGATTATTGTATCTAAACATTTTTCTAGTACACTCTAATTTGGTGACTTATACCTGTGATTTAATTCAGATAGCATCACTGTAAGTCAAGCTGTTTTATTCAGGACATTCTACTACTATTGAGACATGAGGAACTTACTCAGAATTAGTGTCTGACCGAAGGTCAGTTTTTGGCCGAAGCTGATTGTTTGGCTGAAGGTTCAATCGTACTTAGAACAATGACTAGAATTTCCTTTATCTATAACATTTTGACTATAACTTGTTTATTAACGACCGACCAACAATAATAATGTTTACTTACAAATTGATTCATAATCTCATATGCACTTTTTTCAGTCGGGCACAAACCTGCACATATTTATAATAAAGTAACCTATATTTTGTAAAGTAAATAACTTTAAAGTTGTAATTTTTGTAATACAGTAAAACCTCATTAAAACGAACCCCACTATATCAAAATATGACATATATCGAAATTATTTCTCTACAATCAAATTTCCATACAAAAATGAATTTATGTAATGAAATTTCGTTAATATGTATTGCAAAATTATTTTTGTCTGCGATGTAATTAGTTTGGCTGCGCCCTTGTAAAACTTATCCTTGGGATCATAATAGGCCCTTATAAAACTATTTGGCACAATCTCCACGTTGTCCGAGGTTGGATTTATCGCTGATTGTCAAAATAGGTTAGAATGGCACCCTTCCCACGCTCTGAAGCGTGCACGTGTTCACGTCTTTAAAAACGGGTCTTATCTAGACCAGCTGGTGAAAATAAAATTAAGAAGAATTGGCGATTGGCACATCACGTTTTACATTATAATAATATTTATATTGAATCTAATGAAGTAATATTGTATACTACATTTTCATTTTTGTGTTTATCTGACAATTGTTTTCGTGTGTTTGTCGTCATTTATTTAATTCTTAACATAGTGCATACATAAGCACTCCTATATATGCTCTAATATAAATAAGATTAAAGTATTTTCTTTTACTAAAACTCATCTTTTACATATTTGGTCAGTTTCATTTTAAATCTATTCAATTTCTCCTGCTTATGTTTTCTGCCATTTCATTAAAAATCTTCATCGCACCGTACATCATCGATTTCTGAGATTTGGCCTTCTTCCTGAATAGTAGTCTCAGTCCATCCCTTCCTCCTGTACGATGTTCATGCTCATGTTGATTTGCATCAATTTTTCGTGTAAATTCTGCTGATATTTTCTTATTGAGGATTTTGTAAATAAATACCATTATATTAAAATATTTTTCTGCTTAAATATTATAATATTAAAAGACATGGACAATAAAGTGGACAGTAAAGGGAGGTAAGCCATAAAATACGGTATTCCGAATTTGTTTCTCTACAATTTAAAAACCAGGAAGATATGTATAGAATATTTATTTGCAGAATGCCTTATTTCGTTATATCCCATATGATACTGACAATGGATGTCTTGTTTACGGAACTTTTTTAAAGGCTCATTACATTTTTTTATTATTATATATTAGGATTGTATTGTTACATGTGGAAATTTATTAATATCAATTTTTCTTTTTTAGTCCTTTGGAATTCGCAATAACAAGGTTTTACTGTACAAAGTATACCTTATTCTCTTATGTATGGGCCTTTCGTTGCCTATATTCAGTCTCAGTTGTGTTTGCATCTTGTATTTTATATTTCTGTCTTGTGATCAGAGAGGAAGCTGCTGAAGGATTAAATATTATTCATCAACAAAATCATTTATCTACAGGCCCTCTCGCATGCGGTAGCGTTGAATCGTTATCAACGCTCTTGCGCAGCCGTGTCTCGATTGGCCGGCGCATGGCGTTGCGCCGCCGAGGCCCTCTGTGTGTGTCAACGTGCGCCGTCTGCTCCTGCGCCGCTTCTACGCGCTCTTTTAGCCGCGTTGCACCCTGCACCGCCTCCCGCACTTGCCGACTCCGCTTCGGGAACTGTGAGTACCTGGCGCTACTTACTAAAAACTTTGTGGACAATGTAATACACGAGCTCTAGAATCAGTGCGGGAGAATTTTACAATTTAAACTTTTTCTGCAGGTTCTCATACTGCTTGTTAGTCTCCGTCAAAGCTTCGTTGCCGAGCGCCGCCAGACCCTGCTTTCGCCCGACTCCGTGGAAGCCACCTCCTTCATCCAGTCTTCTGTTGGCCCGCACAACACCCTCAACCTCAAGTTCATACTCCAGCGCATTCTCAACTGGATGATCGTATCCGGATCTTCATCGCAAAAGATGAGAGTCAATCTCTACGGAGCATTATTAAATTTCATGCGCATCGCCAACGGGAAGTATTCTAACGATGATGATTTGAAACCGGACATGGATTCTACATACGTGAGTAGACTCGACTCTACAATAGTGAGAGTTAGGACAAAAAATGAAGAAGGACTACCTGTCAAGTTGGCTGTTCTGGAGGCGGTTAACGAGTGTGGGGACGCCCTGAGAGAGTGCATCAGCTCTGATGCGACGGGTGCGAGCCACGAAGTGTGTCGTGTGGCTGCACTGGCATGCCTCGAAGAACTAGTGGCACTGGAGCAGGGGCAACCCTGGCCAGCTGCTCTTCAGGCTGCGGGACACCTAAGGAACCTGATTGACTCGCTACTGAAGGATGATGCGGCACTCAAACAGGTAATTTTTATTTGTGGTTGATGTTTTGAGGATATTATTATAAACAAAGTATTATTTGTTATCATCAGTATACTCGCTGGTAGCATAAATTGTTTGATTTATTTTTATATTTTACATTTTCAGGTCCTTGAAATAGTTCCTAAAACGATGAAAGCCCTTTTCGTATACGAGTCTAAAATGAGTCTCCTCAACACAATCGCTTCCTCTAGAGCCGGTGCCGAACTTCTACTTCAGCAGGGCACCCTGGCTTGCCTCGCCAACATGCAGGTGTTCGACTGCCACCCCGATATACAGGGTGGTCTCCAGACCACGAGAGACTTTATCCCTTCCGTCGCTAGCCGATACAGGCAGATCCTGACCCCAGCGCTGGCCTTATGCGATGCCCTCATTACGACTTTGGGATCAGAGAACCACAGCTGTCTTCTACAAATCACGCATTTCTTACTCAGTCACTCGGAAACGGTAGAATCGATACTGAGAGCCGGTGGAACCATGGTTCCCATTGGATTATTATTAGAATTAGAATCGCTGACTTGCGTTATCGCACGATCATCGAATCAAGAGATTTTCGGATCAGTCGAATCAGAAACAGCGCTACAAGAAAGTGTAGTCTCAGTTTACAGGATTCAAAAACTGATGTTGGCACTGTTTCCCAGGTTCACATTATCTGATGGTTTATTGAGAGACATGACAGAGAATTCTAAAAACATACTCAATCTGAATGATGATGAAAGCAATCCAGAAAGTGGAATCAACCGCGTCGCTGTTTACTTTAAAATTATGTGTAATTTAACTTGTTATGCTAGAAATATAACGGCGAATCACGGCGTTGATCACGGAAGCATCGGCGCCGTATTCAGACCTGTCTTAAGTTCCGGCGGCTTAGACAGAAGAGGACAGTGGGCTAACCAATCTTCGGAGTCATCGCCGCATCTCGGAATACTGATACAACAACTTGTTAATTCTGTAATGCACTTCAACCGAGAAAAGCTAGCCTTGGAACTGTTAGTGCGCAAGCTGAAGAGCGTGCCGGACATGAGCACCATGGAGCTTGAAGAGCTGATCCCGCGCGACGTACTGGAGGGTTCTGTCCACGAGAGCAAGCTGGTGACGTGCGAGCGGCTAGCGGGGCGCGTGAGAGACAAGAGGAGAGAAATGGAATATACAAGATTCGTGGTGGACAACTGCCTGTACCTGATCTGGGCGCACCTGGACTTCTATATGCTGCGGGCCGTTCCAGTTAATGGGGTCGGATTCAACGCCAATGGGACCTCAAATAAATGTGCGTAACCTTTATTTTATGGTTTTTTTTTTCAAAAATATGACATATTTAATAGTTTCCAAGGACAAGGATTTCTTTCAACCTCTCGAATCATTTATCATCCTTTATATACTTGTCTGCCGATGCTTTTAAATCTTGTTACATAATCACCAGATCGTTATTTTCATGACATCACAGCATCACAGGTTCGAACAAGTGTGGTGCCCATAACTATGGTTAATGTTGTATGCGGTTTGTTTTTGTCACAATATTTCTGGTCAACGTTATATATCAATGGCTTAACTCAGTACCGACGGGTTGCATATAATCATTTTATATTGTCAAAACCAGAGGAGAAAATTCTCTAATACTATCGTTTGATAGAGGCTCACTGAAATGCTCCTTCCTAATATGCATGCGTATGCACGTCACTATTGCAAAATTATCACTGAGGCTTTTTTTTAACCAAGTAAATCATACTAATAATGTTTGACTATTTCAGCTGCCGTGATGTCAGCAACGGAAGCAGGCTTCCAATCCACAGTGCAGGACATTTCTGACCTGAAGCACGGGCTAGTATCTGTATTCAATGATACTTTTTGCCTTCAGTTGGTTCACACATCTGCAGTGAGTTTCATTTAATGATGGTTTTACTATTCAGCTCAAATGACTCAAAATGAGATTAATCATTTCACGATATTAGTTGCTAACTTTTCTTCAATTAATCAATTTAAAATGCGTGACAACTTGCAGGACAAACCCACGGCGCAGAAATCCTTCATGGAAGCTCTCCTAAGAAAAATCAAATGCCTCCTGCAGTTTGTCCCGGTGGATTGACTGCAGAATGTAGCCATCGTCTAGTGTTTTGTTAATGTATTATTATTAATCGTATTGTTAAATAAATCATATATTTTTAAGACCTATTTGAATTAAAAAAAGATATTTAATGAATAAAACTATTTTTCATTTAATTGATTATAATCAAAATTAATAGTATGTACAAGTAGGTCATAATACCCGAACATTGCAGGGCTTTTGCTAAAAAGTACTTAAAATTTTTTTCATCACATCAAATGCTTATATTTTTAACATCTTATTGGGTGATCGGAATCAAAAAGTAAAGGTCTGTTCTGTTATGCTTATGTGCTTTTTGGCCATTGACAATAATATAAAAATGGTGCCAGTTCAAATGAGTGAAAGTAACATTAACAGTAAGTAACATTATATAAAAAAATCTTTATTTTTAATGAAAGCACATTTTTGTTGTGAAGTTGCAATTCTGAACATAGTTCTGTGGTATTTTTTAACACAAATTAAATTAATCATTATAATTGAAAAAATATACCTATTTTCAGATAACTTAGATTTTTTTCTATATATATCTAATTGATTAATTTAATTTGTGTTAAAAAATCATATTGCGGACAGAAATTACAGAGATAAAACATTAAAGAAACACTATTAAAAAATTACTTTACAAAAATAACAATATTAAATAGAATTTTATCAACAGCAAATTTAATATACATAGTTTTTGAGCGAGAGTAAATTGTTTATATATAACTATTATGGATCACTTTACATACTATGCCGAGAAGTTCATATTTTTATTATCTTCATCCCGAGGAAACTCGCCTAAATTGACAAATATTGCAGCGTGCTCCAGACATCGCCCTAGATTTGGTCACATTTACAACATACAATCGACAACAGTGTCTAGATTGTATATAGATACAGTAAAACCTGCCTAAACCGGAAAACTACCTTGGGTAAATAACCTAAGACAGATTATTTTATTGCAGACATCAATTTTGAGCGCGACTGTACTTGCACCGAAGTTCTAGGAACCATTAACTCTAATCTTTCTTCAAGGACGCAGCAGGTACGCTACATGGGGCAAATCTGCAAGTGAAAGCAATGCGCCATTACTTCTTCCAACCCTCCTCTTGTCATGGAAGGGGTACAAGCATTTGGTACTGTATAGTGTTTTCATTCTCAGTTTCGTTCTGACAAGTGATTACGTATGAGTGGAAGAAAACTGTGAACTTGAGTAATTTTTAAAATTAACTTTTACTGTATCTGTGTACGTATTTTCAGACTTATTACAGACAAAATTTAAACTATTCCTTCATTGCAACCCTAACCGATCATATTTTTTGTACTTTGTTTTATTAAAACACAACCCTTTATAAGACGGAAATCTGTAAAAACGGAAAAAAAAATACCGGAACGATCGCATTCCATTTTAAGTAGGTTTTACTGCACCATCACATCTTACATACCAATACTTTTGACAATCCCCAATAGAAACTATCCTATTACAGTAAAATCCCGTTTATTCAAAGTTGAGGGGACCAAAAATCACGAAAAAAGTTTGAATAACAATTTCTTTTTTACATACTAATTTTTTTCATAGCAACTCGAAGTAATTATATACACCTATATCCACACATTTAAAATTAACAAACAAGTTGTCAAAATACAGTGTAAACAAATCGCAATATTTTTTTTAAAAAACATTATTATAATGGACTATCTTTTCGCGCCATTTTTAATAACTACATAATAGTCGAACATGTCAACCCGCCATTTCTCTGCTGAAGTTAGCGACAAAAGTTTCCAGTGCTTTTAAAATATTTGTTTTGTGGTGGTGGTCGCGGCGACATTTGGCATTCGCCTTTCAACGTTAAAGTTCTTTCTGTCATCATGTTGTTGACAACCTCATTAATGGGGTCACGTATTTTTCTGTTAATTTTGTTTTGGATAATATTTTTTGTCAATCTCTAGTATTAATTTGAATTTTAGCAACTGTCGGCATTTTATACGAGTTTCGCATTAATGCTATTATCGAGAATATAAAAATATCAGTCAAAATTATAAAAATGTTTTAATTTAAATTTAATGAAATACAGAAAAGTCTAAGGAAAATATTAGAGAAAAACAAATAATGTTCTTTACATATAAAACTTTGCAATAAAATAATTAAGAAGATTTGAGAAAATCTAAGAAATGCTAACTACACATTCTTTAAAATGCCTTGACACTAAACTTAAATAGAAATGTCTGTATTAAAATTAATACAAATTAAATAATTTATAAAACACGGAAAAGTCTGAGGAACTCAACCGCGTACTAACGTTTGTACAACAAAATATACAAACGCTACGTAAACAAAAATAATGATGGTAATAATACGGAACAGAAGATCGACAAGCATTGATATCACAGCTAGCAGCTGGGAGAACTAGAGAACTGCGTTACCTATAAGGGCGCAAAGATAATATTTGCTATCTTTTTCTAATGTAAAGAAAACGAGCGAGAAAAAAGCATGCGACCTTAAGTTAAAGCGTCGCGGTAAAAAATAAATATTTCAAATCTAGGATGCACAAAATATATTTGTCATCTTTTCTAGTATACTAAGAGTGAGTGAGAAAACAAATAATGAGAATTAACTTTATGCTTCGTGAATCGGTATAGGGGCGGAACTATCCATTTTGATGGTCTTGGACTTTGGACAGGCACATCGCGTAGCGCATGTGTATTTTCCAGATTGCCGACATTTGACGAATTAGGCAAAAAATAGATCGACAAATTAATCTGATAGGGTCCAAAAATAGCTTTGAATATATAGTATGAGAACTTTCCAGGGGGACCACATTCTGCTCTAAAACTTCGACTTGCGGCAAATTTTGAATAAACGGGGTTTTACTGTATAATCAGTATAATGAAAAAACTAAATCATCATTTCATAACACTCGCATTTTGAAAGCTAAGATTTAATGAAGAATACAAAATCGATTTGGTGATGGATTATAATATTCCCCATAATAGAACCCTTTATTAGGGTGCAGTCCATATGAGAGTAGAGAATATTAGGCTTAATACATTACTCCAATAACTATTGACTTTTAAAAATGTATAAAATTTTACTGCATAGTTTTCTGGGCTAGTCTAGCTCGGCCTAATCTCTGATGAACCCTGCAATTGGATCCAAAACGTCAGATACGCGCGCCCAATTAGGCCAGAAAACTGTACAGAAGATTCTAAAAAGTCGTGAAAACATCTTTATGAAATTATATTTTCTAAAATTAATTAATATATTTGATAGAAATTATATTATAATAATGTTATAATTAATATAGAACATTTTAAAATAATTCAATTTCATTAATAATAAAATGATTGTGTTAAATTAGTATGAGTGAGATTAAAAATAATAATTTTAAATAAAAACATGTTGCATCAATATTTGAATCATTTTCACTTCTGTCGGCAGCCAATGAACACTATTGGTTGCCGATGGGATTGAAACTCAAGATGTTTTGCATTGGCTTGACTTTACCATCGAGCAGTGTTTAGCCAGTCAAGGTGGGTTGGGTATGTCATTCAGTCATTATATAATTATTATTTAATTGGCACTCAATGTTTAAATTAACTATATCATATTCTGAATACAAATTTATTTAAACAATATTTAAAATCTTAAATTGATATATTTCCTATAATATTTTGTTTATTCCACCCTCATCAAGTCTTCAGCTCTCTCCTTCTTTATGGTGGCTTCTTGCTGCAACAAAAACATTAACAGAATAATACATACTCAGTTCAGGACACATGTCAATAAGTTCCATCTTTAGAGGCATAATATAGTTACAAAGAAAGTGCGAGCTTTTATTTTTTACTTGCTCGACCTGTCCCTCTCCAGATGTTATTCCGGCGCTACACACACTGTGACATTCCACCATTTCTAAGGGCTCTTTTACAGTGCTTATCCACGATGGGGGGGTAACCCAACAAGAGTGTCGCTCTTCATAATAGCTCATTGCTATTACATATTTGAAATAAATATGTATGTACTTTGAAAATGTAAAGAATAATAAATGAACCAATATCAAATGAACTTGACCTTGTCTCCGAGGGTTCACGGATAAGCATATTTTAAATTGGCAGTATGTAAAATAAATCGATGTGCGAGATAACCTCGATAGAATTTTAGGTCTACATGATTACCTCATCAGCCAACTAAATAAATCCCCTTGTCCCACTTCCAGATCCTTAGACTGCATACAGTGTGCTAGGGAAAAAGTAAAGAACCTACCACAGCGGCGAAGAACTCATGCTCCTGACCATCTTTGATGATCATATACTGCGTGTCACCACCCTCCGTGCCGCTCTCTCCCGCCCCCTCTCCCAGGTCCGCAGTCTCTATGTACAGGAAGTTGCCGTCACATACTCCCGAATCTGAAAAGAGATCCATAACTTCTCTGATCTTCATGTTTATCTTCGAGATCTAAATATTTTACTTGTGTATCTTCCTCGCCTTTCCCTTTTTAAAATCATCATGCTCAACTTTCTTCACTACAAATTTCATCAACACTAGACCCTTCCCACCGTCAGCGTGTTAGACAACGAGGAATACATTACCCGCAGTGGTGAGGTGCTGAAGGTCTGACGCCTGCATCACCACCTCCAGGCTCTCCATCTGATCCTCGGCCTTAAATCCGGGCACGTGGACACCCACCATGTTCAAGTCACTAAAAAAATGACAATTCAGTAATACTGAGCAAATTTACAAAATATATTAACTCCTACTTATTATTTGGTGATGTTAATTAATTTCATTGCTCAACATTATTGAGTTCTCGTAATAGTACTAGGACCTTCCAACCCCATTTTAATTACGGGTCATCCCAAATAGAAATAAATAAATATTTTTTATTACAATCGCGAGATAATATGATTAGTTTTAACTTCTCCAGCAGTTTGGAAAATTTGGAAATAATAAACAAGCATCGACTCACTGAATATCCGCGAGAGGGTTCACCTCTCCGTCCTCAGTGAGCCCCTCCTCCTCCTGCGACTGGCCTCGGATGCCGAGTTTGGTGGCCAGTCGGCATCGGGAGATGTGTCTCTCCAGCTGACGGGATCCTTGGTACCTGCAACAAATGGTTCAAAAATAAAATTGATGTTCGGCATAGTGATTGAGAGGTCAGGGGTTAAATTCTGTAATCAAAATAAAATTTAAAAATGTAATATCAATACAATATACGTTCCATTTAACCTATCCGCATATGATTTATTTCTAGAATTACCAATTCTTTACAAGATACAAAAAAAATGGACAAAATTTGTTTTATTTTTTTCATAGGACATCACAATAAAAACTGGCCCGCTTCAGGCATAAGGTAACTTAAAAAAATGGTTTCGATACAGCAGCAGAAAATGTGAAAGTCAGTATACTTTCGCTATCACTTGTTAAGACGAAAGAATTGAAATAGAAAGGAGAAGAACACCCACCCCTGATTGCAGGCTGGACATTTGTGCGGATGCCACTCCCCGTGGGTTTTGATGCGATGGTTGCAGAACTCAGTGTAGTCGGTGAAACTCTCCGAGCACTTGTCGCACTTGTTCACACGTCGCTTTTCGTGCTGACGGAGGTGCCTGCAATGTTATATAATAAATGAGCTTTGATTTCTGGTTCACGGTTATGTTAAATGCTTACGATTCACTTTAGTATCCTAATGCTTTTGTGCCAAGAGGATTTGAGCACAGACCTGCCTACTTTTTTTTGAGATACAGGACAACTCGGAAATTGGAAAATGACGTGAACTAAGACCACACTGCAGATGATGTCATTGATGGTAATTAATCATAGGTGAAAATTATTTAATTCGGCATGAGAAATTAAATTTTATATCAAAAGCAATAATAATAGATTTTGTTACTTCACATGCGAATGACATATTAAAATAAAACTTTCTGATGAACTTGGAACTTCAAAGTCTTAAGCATTTTTAAGTGTGAACTCCCTTTATATTTAAACCATCTAACCACCCGCCACGGTCACCCGTCAAACTGAACAATTAAGATTTCATTTTAAAGGTTTAGATTATTACGCAGACCTGTTGAGCTGTGACTGTGATATATACGCACAGACACAGAGGGGACACTTGTAGCACTTGTCGTTGGAGTGGGCCCTCTCGTGGATACTCAGGTCCGTGTTGGAGAAGAAGGCCTTTGGGCAACCCGAGCGGTTACACTTGAATCTAAAAATTTATCCACATCCACTGAGCTTCAAAATTAATATATAGGACGTTTTTTTTAAAATAATTTGTGGCTCTAACAACTTTCTGAAATAATCGATTACAGTAAACATACAATTTTCTCAGAGCCTTGAAGTTACTAATGTAATTAACAAGCGATTGACTAGAATAAATTTACTGACATATTTTTGAGTTGATTACTCTGAAATGCAAGTGGAAACCACCAAATATAAGAATTTTCTCTTACAGCAGAATAAGACTCTGACTGAATGAAAACTTGAAATATATTATTTTAACATATTTTCTTGCAATTAACAATTTTAAAAAAGCACAAACAATATTAATGCGCGTGGCCTTTTTGAATTGAATACTTTGTACACTGCTACATTTTAGTATCAATCAATTAAATTATTGTTTTATTCCAAAAGAAAATCCACAGTTGTCCACAAGTAACTGCTTCCAATAATAATTCAATTTTAACAATTATTGACAGATGACAATAAGGCAAAGGATGCTAGACACACTCATTACGTCACTGTAAAGAATGATGAAGTTTCAGTACCTTCTGCCGGTCTCGTGATGTCGCGTATGCGCCTTGAAGCTTAGCCGGTTCTTGCACACAACGCGGCATAGCTTGCACGTGTAGAGTGAGCCCTCGTCCAGGTGCCGTACCTTGTGCTGGCCCAGCTCGAACTTCCGCCTGAAGGCTGAGCCGCACACCTCGCACACAAACTTCTTGTCGGCGTGCGAGTACATGTGGTGACGGAGTGCCTCCTGCGAGAACGTAATGTATTAATAAAAATTGTTTTGATATTTAGACGTAAAGTCTGTGTTGTAACCTCGAAAAACTTCTTCAGAGATTTCACACAATATGATACTTGTATATATATATATATATATATATATATAACTGATGCCAATTTGATATTCTATAAAGTTCATATAATTTGTGCAGAGACAAAAATGTGTTTATATATCATTAATACATATGGCAGCAGTTTATGGTATGATAACATGATTATTTTTTAATAAGTATATAATTTTCATTTTTAAAAACACAGGACTGCCAACCGAAGCATGTATAATGTGCAAATAATTCATTTTCACCTAATGATGAGACCAAGATAAAAACTATTAAAACTCCAAAGTATAGTCGTAAAAAGATTTTTTTTTTAAAAACACATTTTAATATTTTGCTATTAAAAAAATTGAATCAGTCATATTTATAAGTGACATGATACAGGATGGCTCACCTTGCTTTTGAAGAAACATCCACAGCCTGATATCTCACAAAAGTAAGGGTTGATCTTTAGATGCATGCGGTGATGGATGATGAGATCCTTACGGAAACTGAAGGTCTGTCCGGGACACAGAAAGCAGGTGAAGGGCTTGCAGGACCGGTGGAAAGGCACCAGCTCTGGAAAATCCCTGGGAAAGAGATGACAACATTCATGTCCAGAGCAATTTGGATAATTTATTGATTTTTAAATTAGTTACTAGATTACCAAGATATTGATTTCAAGATTATGAAGAAAATAATATGGATGCGATGGTTAGTGGTGTTTATGCCTCGCTTCACAATAATGTACTGGTACAGACACTTAAATCAGCACAATTTAAGTATACAGTAAAACTCCGTTAATTCGTAACTCACGGGACCAATATTTAAAAAAAAAATCTGAATTACGAGAATAATGAGAACAATTTTTTTGAACATTAGAAAGAAATTTTAAAAAACGCGTCGTCGGTTTACACTTTCGTATTTTTGAGCGCGCCACTGCTGTCAACATTGTGATTTTCATACTGAAAAACATGGCGACTCTATTATTTCAGCTTTTTATGTGTCAAGATGTTTATCAAATAATTAATTTCTCCTAATGAAGGTGTGTGGCGACATGGTGAGTCCAATATTAAAAGCAGGCTTCTGTAAACGATTCACCAGTGCTTGACGCAACAAAATTACGGATATTTTAATTTGATTAGTGGTCGAACTCGCCTTTTTCATCAAAATTAGGCAAGAAATTGGATTATTGAAAAGCCAGTGAAAAATAATGCAAAACTTTTAAATCTTCATACTTTGTTGAAACTTACTATTTTTACTATTTTATTTTTGACATTAATTTTTGACAGTTTTTAAAATAAGTTTAATATTTCAAATAGTCAAGGATTTACACAAATTACGAGATGTTCATGTCATTTTAGAAAACGAAACACAAATTTTTTTTTTATTATAAAATAGGTTGTGTACAAAGGGGTCATTTTTTTATTACATTAAACAAATCGCAAAATTTCATAAATAAAAAACCGGATATAAAATCAATAGAACTGTTACACACAATTGATTTATAAATTACGAGATTAATTAGAGGTTACAAAGGCGAGTAGAAATATATAATTCGCAACGCGCCGACAATTATTGTCGAAATAACAACAAATCTTATAAAATGCACAGCAGAATTTGGTATACATAAATATGGTATCACTATGGTCGGCCGCGGTCTTGCAAGTTCGAGCTCTAAGCGCGCCGATCTATTGCGATAAGGAACAGCGCCATGATTGGCTAGGGGGTGGAGCTAGCTACAGATGTTTACGAAGGGAATTTTACGATTCCGTAAAAATAAGGTAGATGGCTCTTTCAAATAATGGAACAATTAAATGTATTAATATCAAAAAGGTAACATAGAGGTTTGAAAATTTGTCGCTAAAAATATTGTTGCTATAGCATAGTTGGATAATGCACTTTCACCGGTTAGGAAAGAGATCCAAGTTCAAATTCCGGTGGCGCAACAACAATATTTTTCGATAAAATTGATTTTATATGTATATCTTTCTAATTAATATATTTAATTCATATTTAAAATATCACAGACCATCTGTTCTGAATAATTACAACTTCACAATAAGAATGTGTTCTCCTAATGATATACATTTGATAAAATGCTTCTAAAACATAAAAACATGTTTTCAGGAGCAGTTATCTATTGTAAAACTGCACTAATGCAAAATAATCATTTTCAAACATTGTTCTATTCCTATCAATTGGATGGTGAGGTTTTGGTTCTGAACCTCTCAGTTTGGAGAGAAGAGATTTGTATAAAATATATATTTTTTTTTTTAAATCTGGTAGCTCCGTCATTGAGTACTTGTCAGGTGCAAGGGTAGAACTACTCTTCCCGCACAAGATGTGTTAAGAGAAGATAAAGTTATAAAAAAGCAATAATTGTTGCTTGACTCTGTTAATTTGGCATATTGAAATATTTATGTTTCTAGAATGTGGTGCGTGATGGGTGATGGGTGCGTGAGAGCAATGTACTGCTGGTACACCTCACCTGTAGTGCTCATCCACATGGTCCATGTGTGCGTGGATCCCGCTGAACACCTCCAGGCAGAGTTGGCAAGTCAGTTCGTCATATTCATATCCTGAAATGTAAAAATAAATATCATTGATTAAGCATCTATATCATAACCATCATTAACACGGGTCTGATTTCTACCAAAATTACACAATATTTCCCTACTCACATTAGACCCGCAATCTAAATTCTAAAATAAAAATAGGTATTATAGAAAAAAGCGGTATATATCAAATAACCTGTAGAGATTGTAACAAAAAAAACATTGGCCAAACCAGGAGAAATTTAAATATAAAAATTAAAGAACATCAAAGCTGTCTGAAAAATAGTAATTTCTCCCAATTCTCTAACCATATCATTGATACCGACCATTCTTTCGACAGCCATAATCTAAAATTACTCCACTCAGTACCACACAAAACATTAATGAACAATATCACATTTTCAAATCCTTCGCCGCTATTATCAATGTTTCCTAGAAACAATAAAGCCACTCCCACAATTGCGTATCCCACCACCCCAATAACCAACTGTATTTAATTTTAGTTCAACTTACACCTGTAGATGGGAAGGACTGCTCTTCCCGAAACTAATGATGCAACTCAAAAAATTCGAAAATTAGGGTGGTGGGTGGGGTACCCAGGAGGTGAGGGGAGGCTGCCTATGTTTTGCGCATGGTTCTAAAGAGTTACTCTTTAGAACCTAAAATAATCGAAAACCGGATTTTATATTATCTTCTTCTTTCCTCCTTCGTGTCAGTATTGACATAGTGGCCTCAATGAGGTGAGACTCGGCTCATAATGTCCCGGGTTGCCCTCACAGTTGGCTCCAGGGGCTCTCCAGTCAGATGCAACGCATGTATCTATTGTTGTGGCACTTTTATGGCCCAAAGTTGTGCTCAGGATAATTTAATTTTTTAGGCTATCACTTTGACGCATAATGTGGCCCAAGAATTGGAAGAATCTTTAGTTAGCTGCTGTAAACAGAACTTGCTGCGGAAGGATTTGTTGCAGGATTGAGATATTTGTACGTCATGCTGTTTACAGGATAAGTGACATCTTTCTCCAACAGTGCATTTCAAAGGTGTCTCTTTTCCGCTTGTCGCTATTGCAGACTGTCCAAGTGTCCGCTGCATACATGAAGATTGACAAGACAAGAGTGTGAACCAAAATAATCTTAGTCGGTTCCTTGATTTATGTTATACAGTTACTAAAATGAATAATTACTGTAACCATATGTTGGTTGAAGCTTCCTGTACCGCATATGCGGTGCAGGAATTATATAGATGAATTAGATGAATTTCAGAAAAGTTAACAACTCACCTTTAGATTTTCTTTTTCCCATGACAGATTTCCAGTCCACGGAGTCATCCGCATCCGTCATCACCTGCGATCCTTCCCCATCCTCGCTGCAATACTCCTCATCTTCCTCCTCTTGCTCGGCCTCGTCCTGTTCCTCCGCGGTCCACACCTCCTGAGCCGTCTCCTCGGAGCCCATGTCCGGCCTCGAGGACCTGGCGCCGGATAAATGCCAGCTATCATCGCTGATGGATATCACACTGCCGAAACGCCTGCGAAAGAAGGCAGTATAAAAAGTCAAGTATTGCAGACATTCAGCAAGATGGTGTACACTCACCTGAAAAAATGCTGGGTATGGAGAAGCTTCTAAATATCTAAAAATGACAACAAAGTTGAAGCAAAACTTACGCATTATCATCTTCTTTCTTATCAGACTTTTTGTTCTTTACAATCTTCCCCTCCTTGAGCGTGTACTCGTCCTCGCCGGTGAACCTCTCGGGCTGCTCGTCCTCTTGTAGTGTGAAGCTGAAGGGTCTCCCGTCCAGCTGGTAATCCGCCTGCTGCAGGCTGCGATCCAGAGCCTGCGTGAGCTTCTCCATGTCCATGTCGGTGGATTCGCACAGCAGCTGGTTGGACTTGAGCACCGTGCTCCGAAGGTCGTAACTCATCTCGACCATGTAACGGCATTTGTGGCATATCTTCTTCGGCAAACTATCCGAAACAGATATCTGAAATGTAAGTTGAAAATCAGTTTATATAAAATATTCATTAAATATGTGAAAAAAATCTAATTTAATACTTTAGCACAGACAAAATTTGGCTACAGTCAAGCAAAGTAGCCAGGACAATGCTGTATATATCAGATGTGGAGTCTACTCCATCCCACACAATAAACTAGGAGTATTATACTTAATTTCAATATAATTATATCTTATGTTTATCATGTTATATTATTATATTTTATACTCACCTCAGTTACAACAAAAACATGTATGTCAATAAAGTCTAATAAATAAATAAATTTTGAAGACAATTTGTTTCTACACTAAACGGGTGCACAAGCCACAAATCTCTGATAAGTATGCTCCAAAGCTAAATGAATCAGTTTTTGCAATTACGTTTTCAAGGTTTAGCAACTGAGCAAAGATTTTAAATACTAGTTGCTGGTAGGGTGACCATATTTCAAGGTTTCACCCGGAGTCTCAGGGTTTCAATATCTCTCTGATTCTGAGTTTTGTTATAATTTCTCTAGGTTATATTAATTTTGTAATAATGTCTAAAGTTAAATTAACCATAAATCGTTTATATCAACAAAAATAAAATACATTTTATATAATCTTGTGTGTGGGGCAAGTGTATCATCTATATATCTGAATACTCTGTCTGTGATTCCACAACATTTAGTTTACTCACGAACAACATCAGGTACATAAATTGAAATCTGGTCACCCAGCTCAGAATATTTTTCTAAATAAATGAATAATTAATTGTACATGTTTTTAAAATCTTGTATTTTGGAAACGCATGAATAACTTGTATGTTTGTTGAAGATTTTGCAACAATTATTTGATGAGTTGTAATAAATGCTTCATAATGCGAAAGATATAGATAAGGATTGTAATGTTGATGGCAATTCTCTTCACTAAAGCTAAAAGTACCGAGTTAATTAACTTGATGTGTCTAAGAATATAAGTTTTAATTGTTTATGATTTTTTTTAAATAATTTTAATACGATATCTTGAATAAATCTAATACACTCACTTCGACAGTCGTGATCAATTTAATTTGCGTGGTGAGGGGTTCATCGTCGTCTTTGTCAAATATGTCAGACATAACTCCCTTGGTCTGCAGACACAGGCGGCATATTTTCTCGTAATCGAGCACGATGATCACGCCGTCATCCATCATTTGCGATGTAAATAAACAAAAACCCTCGAGCCGACACTCGCAAGAAATTGAATTTGACAGAAACGACGCGAAAATGCCGAAACGTTCGCAAACGCCACGAAAAATCGGAATTTGACAGCCACTCGTACAAGAAATGTACGGCTAACGAGTTACAAACATATGCTGCTAGTCGAAAAAATAATAAACAATACATATATGAACATTTAGTACCTACTTTATTTGAAAACAAAAATGCGCGCTGCCCGACTGGGAACCTGCGGAAACATTAATAAAATAATATTTTAGTATTATATTTAGGAATGCCTACTTCAATATCTAATAGTTATTTTTATTTTGTATGATGCAACTTTTATAAAAATAACGACATATACTTACTAACTTAAGTTAGGTTAATTTAAATAATTGATTAGGTGCATACAAAATTCCCCTTTCCTTAAAAAAGAAATTGATTTATAGTTACAATAAAAACAAAAAACCTCGTCTTAGAAAAATGCTTTTCCCATTCCCGGCTTTAGCCACGAAAATACACTATATGTAAGGGGAGGAAATCATTATTTAGTTTTATAGCTAGCCCCATCTTAATTATCTAAAATTTCTTGACAGCATTTATGTAGAAAAAGCAATGCAATGTGATTTTATATCTTCATCATCAACAGCCTGTATCAATTCACCGCACGATGAAGGCTTTCCAGTTTCTGTTCCTGGCCGGCCTGCTACCAAGCCATTCCAGAATGGTGTTAAATCTCATCACAATAGCGGTGCACCATCCGCGAACGAACCAGCTCACTGAGCCAGATCTTTACGGTAAGCCGTCGAGCCGAATGGCCGCTTAAGTAGGTAGGTACTATACAATGTTTATAGTATTCAGAAAATATTTTATTGCAGTCAAAATATATTTATAAAATTTAAGCTGATAAACAACTTTTATGTTCATCTTAAACTCTTTGTACTAAAACGTCTATTTAATCAAAGAATTTCAATCAAATGCCATATATTTTTGCTTAATTTTTACAAAGAATTTCAATTTGAAGATAAATGTAAATGACTTCAAATTTTAAATGTTCCAATATCATTTGTCAGAAATTTTGATGATTGACAAGGGGAAAAGATAACACATTTCTCCATATGGGAAAAGTTTTGAATTCGTATCCGGATGGCAACCAGTTTTTATTTTTTTCTGTATCTTTCTAATTAATTCATTGAATTTGTTTTCATTTCCATTTCAACTTTCATATATTGTTTCTCAAAGAAGATGCCATACTATCACAGTGATCATTTAATTTGAGTAGTTTGTTGGTCTAGTCGTCTAGTGGTTAAGACATTCGCCTAGTGATGTAGTGGTTGGAGGTTTGAGCCTCGTTCCAGGAGACTACCAAGTATGTCCTATTTTTGTAGGACAAGAATTTAGCATAGTTTAAAAATAATAAGAATATCCCGACTCTATTCTTTCTAAAAATAAAAACTATTTATATAGATACTATACGGAAGAAAAATGTATATAAATGTAACCTGAATATTCAAATCTGGTCACATTTTTAATATGATTTACTGATAAATAAAAACAAGTATATTTAAAAAATATCATCTTTTAATAATTTTTTTCTCAATTTTTGCTTTTAAATATACAATTGGAAAATAACAAATAAGATAACGATACATGAATCTGTTACATTAAAAAATTTATACAAAAGAAAAACACTTCCTCGCACCAACTTAAATATCATTACAGTCAACAGTGATGACAACCACACAATGTGTCATGAGGGTTTGTCCGGGGAACGTCTCAAATGGCGAAAGTATTCAGAATCTCGTATTTCAAATACATTAAAATACAATTGCACAATTTCACCGAAGTGTCAGATTTTTTATTCGAATATCCTTAAATATATAATTTTATAATGCATCTGGGATTAGCAAATTAGTTATTTTTGTAACACACGCAACAATTTCACATTTGCACATTGTATTTATTATTCTCACGAATTAGAGATTGTCATTATTGGTTATTTGTTGAAAAAATGAACATGCATTTTTAAAAACGTTTTCACAATTTCAGATGCATCTTAGGCCGGGTTAGATAACATGTTAGACCCATACAGAGTGTATAATTTGAGGAAATATAGTTGTATCATCTTCATGATTATAAAACAGTAGAAAAATGGCCAATTAATGTTGCCATTCTAAATATAATAATTTTAACAGAATTATTACATTAAAATTATGTCAATTTGTCCAACCGCCCCCGTGCAACAAGAGAACAATTGCATAATATATTAAAAGACAAAATCCTAAGAAAACATACCAAACAGAAATTATACAAACTCTAGCGACAGCGTTCTCAACTCTAAGTAATAATTTCTACCTGGAGTCAATACGGCGTATAAAAATGGAAATGACAAAAATAAATAACCTGGATACACAAAGGTTCACTTTGCTGCATAAAAATACAAAATTTATTTAAAGATATCTAAAATTACATTATATTTACACATTTTGAAAACATTTATACCAATCCTGGGTTTCATACGAGCACACTGAATTTCATAACACCAAATTCAACATTACAACAAAAACATTATTTTTAATATGTAATTTAGTTTAAATTGAATCCATAAGATATCCTTGACGTAATTAATGTAAAAAAATACTTAATTATTCTAAATTCTAGTACTAAATCAAGGTATGACATTTAAGTACATTTCGGAATTATATATGAAAAAAACGTGACAATGCATTATTAATTATTTTATTTGAAAATGGTAGCTATGCATCACCAACAGTACATTGTACTTAATTTTAAGGGTTACTTTTAAACGCATAGCGCTTAATTAAAATGCTTAAATAGCAATAGTATGGAAAAAAAATGTAAAACCATCATTCCCATCGCACTCTTTTAACACCAGGTTAGTAACATGAAGGCATTCTTCCTTATCCACATCTACAAGAAAGCAGCCGATTGTATTTATATGTATAAAAATATATCAAGATACAAAAGTATTGTTCAAATTTGGGCCATCGATGGAATAGAAAATCGCGTTATTTAATTATATTAACATACAATCTAAAAGGTTCATTATTTTCAAACTTGAGCAATCAATATAATATAATAAAACAATTGATTTAATAAAAGCGGTCAAATCAAATGTTTGCCAGGATACCAATATAGAGAATCGCTTCATATCAAAATACTCAAAAATTTAATAATGCTGTCCTTCAAATATCAAATGACCGATACTGTCACGAAGATCCACGGTGGTCTTATGGAATATCATGTTTTGTACATCTTTTCATTTGGCACAAAAAAGTTATAGTTTTTGTGACTTCCTATATTTTAATTTAAAATCTTATAACATAAAATCATTTGTTCCCAGATGATATTACCTCCAGATCTATTGCCTGAATTCGTCAACAGATCTGAAGTCTTTTACATACATTGCTAAGAAACAAAACAATAGTAATATAAAATATTAATGTTTTCTATGCCATCTGTTGAAACAATCACAAAACGTAAATATGCTAGTTTGTCATTTTCGATAGAAGAGATGAGATGTTTCTGGAGATAACCTAAAGGAATTATTTCACCTAAGGATAAATACGCTAGTAATAATAATTCAATTATGGATCACGATTTTAAATAGAAGTAAAGGACGCCCATTGGAAGATCTATATGAAACTGAGGATTGGTAAAAATATAATCTACAATTTGTTGCTATGACTATTATATTATGGGTATATAAGTCGCGCAGTGTCCTGCAGATGTTAGGGCGCGGAGCGGAGGCGCCCGGAAATGTATCTGACCGTTTCAATAATATTGTTACAACACCACTACCACTTCTTCTTGTGCTCGTCCATGGACACGCCGCCCGGGCCGAGCGAGACGATCATCAGCAGACCGCCTATCACCGATAACGTCTGGAACAAACACAAAAGTTTTATTACCCGATATTAGCGAAGGGACTGAATACAATTAAAGTTAATTATGCTTGCCAATGAACAATGGTCTCATGAAAAAATTAATAAGTGAGGGTCAAGTCCTCGCTTTGTATATAGAACTCAATTCATTTGCTAAATCAAAGATTAATTACTTTTGTATCACATGTCGAACTTGGTTATAATGAGCAAAATTATATAAAGATTTTGATTTATGCATATTCCCAACAATTGTTTAATGCTATATAGAACATACTTCACAGATATAAGTACGGAACAATGGGTCATTTTACGACATAAGCTTACCCTTTCGGAGATACAAGAGATTGTAATATATTGATATTCCTATTGGCATCCGTGTTAATGGTTGTATTACTCTAATTATAGACTGTTCTGTATTAACATAGTCAATTCATTTTGGGAATTCCAATAATTTTGAAATGATTTTTCATTATACGCTTTACTGTAACATTAAGGCTAAATCATTTAGATATAAACCCTTCCGTCGGAAACATGTTTGCTAATAAACTAAAGTGTTTAATAATTTGAAAAAAGTTATCTACTTCCAATATACCTAGCTCTGTCTGATGGCAACGAGGTGAAAGTTTTTACGAAAATGGTGCTATACAAATTATCCATTATTATTATTATTATTATTACTATTAATGAGTAAATTTAGTCAGCCCACTTGCTCCTTACAACCAAATGCATATAAATATATATATTTAACAATTGTAATTTTAATTAATTTTAATGATAAAAATATTTGGTTTATTATAATATATAATGCCATTGTTCAAGTTGAGTCAGAGTATGACAAAAATGGATATGTCCCAGCAGATTCACGGCAAATTTGGCATTGTCCAATATTACAAAACAAGAACGGTAATGTCCAAAACTAATAAATAAATAATCAACAATAATATTACACTACGAAACAAATTTTAGATAAATCACTCGCAAAAACTAAATATTTAATTTTTTTTAAAATTCAATTATAAAAATGTTGACCTCACATAAGCATAGTTAGGTTCAATCCAAAGATAGGCAGTTACCTATGTGGCGGTGGAATTTGATTGATAAAAATGCAAATGGTATAAGAATCTGACCTGGAAGAAGTCGTATTTGAGGAAGTCCCTGAGTGGCTTGTAGCTGGGCACCGCCCACCAGGCATTATGGTATAGATTGAGCACCGAAAGCATGGCCACCAGGATGAGCGCCGACAGCTTGGTCTTGTAGCCCACCGTCACCAGCACCATGAGAATGCTACCCAGGATATCTTGCAGTATCTGTAATGGACACATATTCGTACTGGTTTGTACACTGTTTGTAATTCTGAAATCAACAGACAACTTGAAATTTCTGGAACATTTGAATTAATCGGCCCATCTAACTAGACCCCCTACAGACTCCACTGTTGTGAGGGTAAATATAACAATTATAAAAAGGGAATAGAACTCTTGGATACATATGTGGAGTTATGTCAGTACGTTGAAATAAGCTATACACAGCTACATAATATATTTGAAAAATAAAGCAAATTTAAATATTTTATTTCGCAGAGTATTAGTCAAGTACAGTTTATTCGAAGAAGTGACTGAACGCCGCTACTATTAGTAGTAGCGATTACATGAGAGATGATGGAAAACCTAGATCTTTGAGGGGTATTTCAACCATTACTCCTTTAGCAATCAGATAATCACATTATTGTTCAACATTTACTATTTACCTAATAATTAAGGACAATACGGGGTGAATACTGTTCCAGGCCCATTTTGTTTGGTCAACATTTGTCAGTTTGCATTTGATAGTAGTAGAAAGTAATTGATTAGAATTTATTATGGAGCATCTAACGCCTCAACTTGTTGAAATCATCAAAACATTAAAACAAACACGAACCTGACTTTTGGAAAAAAAAAATCATCATGAGCGAAGAAGCTCATTTCGACTTGGCGGGTTTTGTTAATAAACAAAACAGCCATTATTGGGGCACTGAAAATCCTCAATTGATACACCAATGACCTTTACACCCATGAAGAATTACTGTATGGTGCGCCATGCGGGCCAGCAGAATCATTGGGCTATATTTCTTTCAGGATGCAAGAGGCAATGCTGCAAAAACTTATTGGTGGTCGAATTGGGTCGATTGGGCTTGCAACACAACGAGGCAGTGCCACCTCACACAGCCCAAGCTAGGCTTGAAATTTTGATGAATGAAACAACATCGGCCTGGAACATAATATTTATCCTGTAGTGCAATTCAAATATCTTCAGTTCTATAATTTGAAGTCTCTCAGAATGGCCTCAATTTGAAATTTGTTAACCTTACATTTTATACAGAAACTGTCAATTGCCTGATTTTTAATTTCTGGATTTAAACCCCTCATTATGTGAAACCTACAGGAAAATTATAACAATCGGCTTTATATAGTTTAGAAACACAGTGAGAGACTCCGTTTTGAACTAAGTTAGGTCTAAATTATTTAATTATTATTTTAAAATTAGTCACCAAAAAAAGTAATATGTAAATTCACCTGCAAGAATGACATTTCAAATCTGATAAGCGTGATGAACATGAATGCCAGAAGCACCCTGCCCGTCAACTGCAAGTAGTTCTTGGGCTTGTTGTCTCCGAGGGAGGGCACTCCCGCGAAGAGGCTTCGTCCTTCCACCCGGGACTCGGCCAGCACCAGCAGCAAAGCTCCGATGAGGGCGAGGTTCCGGAACAGGAACTGAACATCCCACAAGATGCTGTAAGCAAAAGTCTGGAAAAAGAGAAGGGAGTAAAACATTAACATGTGTACATAACTGTGACAGTTTTGTCAGAGACAAAAGAGAAAGCGCATTATTTAACTCTTTCACTTCCACATATTAAAGTCAATGTATTATGCACGGTGCCAAGAAAATTGTGTAAAACTACATTTGAATTTTGTGTCTCATCATAAAGGTGCGTTCATACCAACTATTCTGTTTCAAATTTTATTTGTTTATTTTTTAAATGTATTTTTGTATATTTATTACACTACAATAATACAAAATTAAAAACATATCAAAATGACTGGTATGGATAAACATTTGTTGTCAGAGTATCGCTGCACAAAACAAAAAGGTTTCTTCTAACAAACAAACGAAACTGCAAAGAACTTTATTGCCGATAATACTTTTTTTGGGTTGGTAAAACCGAGCAGATTAGCTGATTACTCAGATGTCTGATCGGAGACAGTTATTACAAGTTTTCATAATTTCAATTGACTGTTTCTAACCCTTACGATACTTGTATTGTTCGGGATCATACCTGACTTGCATTCATGTGAATTCTAAGAGATGAATTTTGGAATGGATTTCCCTACACGTATCAATACAAAGTAGATTACTAAAATGCATTAGGTGAGCTTATTTCCCACAATTTCGTATTATTCTCCTGCATTTTATTGAGGTACAGCCTAAAACAATGGCTCAAACATAATCCAGGTTCATCGTCACATTGAGGACAATAATATATTGAGTCGGTTCTTTTGTTGAAGGAATCGCGACAATAGCGGCATCGACATCTTTTTGTTTTACCGTTCCCATCTTTGGGACAAAATTCCGGTAAATAGAATACCAGTACTGGGCGTTGAGGTATTTATGGTGGTCCCAAAAGGTTATCAATTACAACCAATCAAAAATCATACAGGGACATTTTATTGCCACTATACATATTATATAAATAAAAGAAATTAATTAGGATGGTTTGTAACACATGAATTCCCATTTTTTTATACCATTTTAGTCTTTTATATTCACATGGATAGTATGATAGCATCTGGTCTCATCCACTCATATACTTATTGTATTTGATAATCATTTTCAGTTTATTTTTGAGCAAGCCACGTCGAGAAGTTGTTTGAGTCATATTGCCGTTAAATTCATAAAATCTCTTCTTCTCGCCTATCTCTCTATTTTGCGACATGTATACCCAGTGAGGTATATTGGGAAATAGTCTTATTTTCTTTTTACAATTTTAGGTGGATTGTTTTTCCGATTACTTGTGAGCGTTTCGGTAACATAAGTATTTTTACTTAGCATCTTCACCACCATGTCGGCACTCGTGTAATAATTTTCCATGTACATATAATGAATGTCCATAATTTGTTTTCCCTCCATCAAATGATCCACAACTTCTTCTGTGTGTTTAGTGCCTCCTACAAGAGGATCAGCTACTCCACCATACACAATTATTTTTAACATGAATCCATTGGGTTTTCCAAGCATATATAATTTTATTCCATACTTTGATTTTTATCCTTCCATTTACTGTTTTATTGTCTCACTTTCCAAAGAACGAGCGATTAATCTATTATGAGATGTTTTGAAAGATAATAAATGTTTGGCATTAAATTTTCGTCCACTATTTGAGAAGATGTCAGATTTGGACCCGGTGTTGAGCGCTCCACGACAATGTGTTCCATTTCATATCCACTTTCACTGTCATATTGCTCAAAATAATTGTTTTCAATTCTGGATCATTTTGATGCATGTCGATTCATGATATCTGATTTCAGATATTTTTAGGAAATAAATTCAGACTAGAAATACGAATATAGGTTTACAAAAATCCAATAAAATACGATTCTTATACTAAACCCCCATCAAAAATAATATATGTCTGTAAAAAAAATGGGTTTGAACAATGTAAAACAAACACAAAAAAATATACTAAATAATAAAAACAAAAAGCACAATTGCCATAACTTCACAAAAATAGTCACTTGAACATCACCAAAATGCCACTATACAAGTAATATTGAGTCTAAAAACACTTCTCGCGACAAGTAAACAAACAAAATATTAAATTATGATAAAACTTGAAAATATCCGAATTCGAAAAATTATGTGCAGAACAAGCGATGAACTAGAGCATGAGAATGTGTCTTTACTTTCTAGTAGAATTAATAATTTCGCTAGAATGATAGATAACCGTTCTCTGAGGCATCTAAATAACAACTGATAGGTCAAGGCTAACTTTTGTGTGTAACTGTGGATTTGAAAAAAGAAATCTTGCAGAAAATTGTTCCAGAAAACAATTTGATACTGCCGCGCGGCGATGGCACATTCATTCATTCAGCTATAACTGAAAATATTTGTTCCTTCATTTGAAAATGATGGTTATGCCTATAGTCGGTTAAATCTAGTTCATTGTGAAAAGATAGCCCTATAAAAATATGACTTCATCTAAACAGTCCTGTGTTTGGGGGGAGACCAATGATTTATTAGTGATTCAATTTTCAATTGTGAGTTTCCAAACTTAGTGAATATGACCTGCTGTAGCTGTCATCACTTCAAATATTATTATTCAGTGCTCCGAGAAGTGTTCTACTGCGTGTGTATCTTTTGTTAAAAGTCTTAAGGTCCAGTTGTTTGATCAGTACTAAATTTTTACAATAGTAAAAAATCTTTAGTAATTTTTTTTGCAAAAACGGGTTGATCGATTGTTGGTAAAAATATTTCCACTCATAAAATAGTATATTAATTTTACCATCCAATATCGGACGTAACCGTAAATCGTTAGTTAAAAATGACGGACTCTTTACAGTTGTTTTAAAAGTCATCTGTCACATTGATACTTTGAAAGTTGCAGTATACGACAATGAATAATTCAATATCCACTATTTTAGTAATGAGAGTCTGTCCGATGATGATCTCGCTGTTGAATGTATATTAGCACATAGACTGAGGTTTTTTCGCCAGTAAAGTGACAGATTTCAAACACAGGTGTGAATAACGGGTGTAAATAATAATAAATTAATAAAGCATAAAATTGTATGTATTGCCTATGATGAAAATTTAAAATAAATCAAATTCTTAGATATCTTGTGATTATTCACCTTGCCACATTATTAGGCGGGATTAACTTTGGCATTAGTAAACTCGATGTTCGAACAGTCCGCAAACGTTTTTTACCACAGGCGATGGTAAAAAGTTACTATAGTCAAAATTTACTATCACACAATCTGCCCTAAGTGCATTTAATGGATTTGTATTAGGTAGGTTTGTTTGCTTCAAAGCTGGTGATACAAACTTAGATGACAAGTCAGGAAAGGGTCGACTTTTGGATTTTGATTACCAGGCCCTTCTGGCGGCTGTGGAAGAGGACGAAAGTTGCACCACTAGGACACTGGCTGAGAACTTCAACATCGATCAGTCCACGATAACGGTAACTACGCCCCCAAATTGTAATTGTACATAATATGTTTTAAGTTTGTACAATATAATGTATGTTACAATATAATTTTTGATAAACGGCGGATAATTACAATCAACCTAATATTAGAATAAATGTAGTTAATATCACTTTTACATACTATTACTTGTTCTTTTACCAAGTTTTTCCAATATTCATTTTAAAATAGATTTCTCCCTAATTTAAAAGAAGGACAAAAGTTTGATAAGTGATGTATGACTATGTAATGTCCCATGGGCATGTATTTGTAATAACAAAGTTGCCTAAATAGAACCGTATACACACATAGTAAATCTGAATATGTATGAAATTATTATTATTACAGAAAAACAAAATTAGTTTAGTTAGTCAAGACTAGTTTTAAGAATTGTGCTCAGCTCACCTGCAACACAACAATGAAGAACAGCACCCCGCACGCAATGTGCACCTTTAACCTGCCCAGCACCATGACGCAACCGCCGAGCTGTCCCACCAAATTGATGAGAACAAAGAGCGTGGCGAGGACTTTACCGCAGCCCCAAGACATGTCCATGTACTCCCGCTGCTCGTTCCACTGGAACCACATCCGGAGTCCATCTTCCAGGAAGGTGCTAATGAGACAGAGTCGAGCGACAGTCGGCAAGATATGCTTACCTTTGCGGATTACCTGGAATTTAGAAAGGATGTTAATATATAATATAGTAGTGGCTGGCTGCCATTGTTAGATGGTCATATTGTTTCCAGGTAATGAGGTGCGACACCGATTAGCCTTAATACATGTGAGCGAGTGATAAAAAAGCACAGAAATAGAAAATAATTATTTTAATGAAAACACATTTTTGTTGTGAAGTTGCAATTTCAGAATATACAGAATGTAGTTTCATGGTATTTTTAATACAAATTAAATTAATCAACCAGAAAGATATACAGAAAAAATTTGTTTATCCAAAATATATTTAACTAACTAATCAACTTATCATCACGCCGTTTCCATGCGGCGGTAGGCAGAGAGGATAGAGTGCCACAGTCCTCTGTCCTGACACAATTCTCGTCTCATCCACATTTTCATCTTCATCTACATCTTCTCATACAAGTTCGCCAATTATTGAGACTTCTAACAGAACCATCCTCCATTATCTGGTTTACCTGGTAGTGCCAAGTCTTCCGCGGACGTCCCCTATTTCTGGTGCCATTAACACTTGCGTCATATATCTTTCTTACCATTCTCTCCTCATTCATCCGTTCCATATGAATAAACCACCTAAGTGATTCTTTCTTAATCTTACTCATTAAATTAACACCAGCTTTACATTCTTTCCTTATTTCTTCATTCTTTACTCTGTCATAAATAGATTTGCCACATCATATACACCTAAGTGATCTCATTTCCAATGCATTCAATCTATTTTCGTTTCTCTTCTGCCAGCTCCAGGCCTCACTTTCATACATCAGTGTCAGTACCAGGACTCCATTGTGCACTGTTAGTCTTGCCTCGGTTGACAAATTCCCGTTAGATATAATTCCATTTAAAACGCCATTCACTTTATTCCCTGCAGTCACCCTTCTTTCGATATCATTCTCAGCCTTTCCGTTTCTATTAAACATACTTCCCAAATACACAAACTCATCTACTTGTTTTAAATATTCATTACCTACAAGTGTTTTGCACGGTGTCTTGCTTTCCTCCTTCTCGAATACCATCACTTTCGATTACGATCGAAGGAAAGCTTTCCTTGCATACATTGTACATTCTACTCACTAGCCTCTGTAGTTCTTGTTCATTATTTGTCATTAGTACTGTATCATCGGCGTACAATAAACAGTATTCAATCAAATCGTCCATTTTTGCTCCTCATTCATACATTCCAGTTCTTTCACACAATTATTCATATACAAGTTGAACAGCCATGGAGCCATTACACAACCCTGCTTGACACCCTTTGTAATGTCGAACCATGGTGTGAATGTTCCATTGATTCTTACACACGCAGAACTTCATTCATATAGGGATTGCGTGCATAAGTTTACTATTCACCCCATAATCAGATCATGCCTTTTGTAGATCTATGAAGGCACAAAAAGTTTTTGGTTTAATATAAAATATTTATGTCGGTAGCAACCAAATATTTTTAAATAAATAAACTTTTTCAGTATATGTAATATATTTCTGGTTGATTAATTTAATTTGTATTCAAAATAATTCTTGTTTATTCAACAGAAAATAATAATAGGCAACAATGGTACACAAATCAGCAACAGGAAATAGTAGAAATCAATACCGGCACTAAAGAAAGAAGTCTACCTTGAACTTAGAGCGGAATTCTCAATTCTGATTATTTGATCGAAGCTGCTGCGCCAGTCAGATTGCTAGTGGTTGTCTATTATAGAAAGCCAGATAAAACAAAAAAAAATATTTGAAGAAATTGGCTCTCATTTATTGGAGTGTGTTCTAAAAATCAGCCCGGCACAGGTAAACCGAAGCGATTATCCAGATTACAAAGCCTGTAACCTTTGCAATGTGTCATTGTTTGGGATCATACGTAAGTCGCATTGGTTAGACTTCAATGATTTTGAGTGAAATTTTCTTTCATAAGAATGTACATTCATCAGGCGTAATTATTGTGAGTTTATTCAGACATTTTATAGTTAAATATTGTCAAGAACTTGTTTTATAATTAAACCAGAATATGTTTTAATTTAGGCAAATGATTAGCTCAAACACACGGATATTCAGAGCCAGTAGTGGATCTGAGGAAGCCCTGATTAGAATTACGTAACCCAAAACATTTGAAAAACTGTTTCAGCTTGTCTCGCTAGGTGACACCAACACCCGAGAGGGGACTACTTCCAGGCATGTTTATTTGCATCAGACCTGTTGTTTTTGTGCCGAGTGGGTACTAAAGCAAAATATATAATTGGCATTTTTTAATGTTCCAGACTAAAGTGGGCAGCCAATGAGTTAAACAATATTATTTTTATGCAGTAAATACATTAATTATGCCTCTTAGAACTTGTGAATCCTATATTACCATATTAGCCCGAATATAATGCAATATTATTTACTCAAAATATTTTTCTAAAAAAAACCATTTGCGTTATATTCGGGGTTTAGGCCATGTCCAGATGAGCGCAGCGCATACAGCCAAGCTTTTCGCCTATCGTCTATTTAGCTGAAAATCATTATCTGACCCCTACGGGGAAAATAAAGAAACCATCAATTCCAGTCTTAAGGGAATGGATCATGATCGCCTGGCGTCTATTGAAAAAGGTTTTAAGAAATGTTGCATTTCCAACAATCTGAATGGGAGTAAGGATGACATTTGATGGGAATGGGAAGAGGAAGATGCCATAAATGATTCATCGAGTAGTAATCATTCAAGCGACACTGATGATAATTCAAGCATGTCTGAATAAAAAAATCATATTTTTTATAATACAATTTACCAAAATTTTTTTGTTTTATATTTGAATTTTTCTTTTCATTTCTGCTCCAAATATATAGGTCACGTTATATTCAGGCTAATACGGTATATTGTGCAACAAATGTGATTAACGTGCCAGTGAGTACATGTTGTAGTCTGTATTTATTACAAAAATTGATGTCTTTCTTATTACCGGTCATAACTGAATGGGCTGTCACCAGATTCAGAAATCAGAATCGAATCTAGGGTCGCAGATTCAAATCCCCAGACGGCCTGTTTAAAAAATAGCCAAGACACAAAACACTTTTATTTAGCGTAATTCCGAATCTGCTGCCAGACGGCGTCCAAGTTGTATGTCACAGTACATTACATGCATAAATCACTTTCAATATTGAAAAACAAGTTTTATGAAAAATCTGGCTGTTGCCGTTAATTAACTGTAAAGCGCCCACTAACTAGCAAAAGTAATTGCTTTCTGATAGTGTAATGTGATTATGTAATTAATAAAATAATTACGATTAATTGTATGTCTAAACATGTACAAATTTAATTTCAGATAAAATTATCATACTTATTATTTTTACGAGTATATCTCAATGACTTGTTAATATAATATGAAGTACTCCTTGTAAGAGAAGCACTAGTTGCTACATAACCCAGATAGCTGATAAGAATTGAATAAGAATATACTGATGTGAAGTGATCTTTGTGATGTAATGTAATTCAGGATAAAGGGAATTATAATAATTAATATATAGGTGCCGAGACATTTGCTAAGAGACCCTGGGTCAATGGCATAACTACGGGAATTGGGCCCCAAAACAAAATGGAATAAAGAAACCTAAATAAGTATTGTATGTAAAATGTACAAATATTAGAACTGCACAGTTCATTAATAAAATAGTAATAACAAAATTAGTGTCTTGACTCATATTATATTGTATGAAAGTGTTTTTATGAAAAAAAAAAACCATAAGCGTAAGGCCCGAGTGAAAAAACGTTCTGCAGTGCGGGGCGTGCATAGCAAACTACGCGGCCGCTGGCGGTCGCCACTCAGTGTGGTCGACACTCGCATTCATAAGCATGAGTTTGCCATGCACGCTGCACGCGCCGCCCCTCATAACGCTCGATTCGAGCGTGCATTCAGGCCTTAGGCTAAGTGTTCTTAAGCATTTATATACACTTGCAATTAAAAAATGGTTTGCTCCCTAATCCGACATATTAACAAGGTACTGCTACTATATACATGGTTAATGTTTTCGTCAATAGTGTTTTTGTAATAAATGTAATTTTTTAAATTTTATAATTCCATTTCTTGCTGTGAAGCATTTTAAATAGTATTAATCTATATTAACGCTAGGAAAAGAATCAATACTCGCAAAACATTGATTTTCAGGTCCCTATCTAAGTGGGCCCCGATGCACTGCATTGGCTGCTTTGATATAGTTACCCTGGAAAAACTGGACACATTAATGAGTGGTGAAGGAAAAAATCATGAAATAGAGGCAAAAATTGTGGGGAGAAGCGAATTTAAGATACTGATAAAGAAAAACACAAAAGATTACAATCATTTTGAAGAGAATCAAAATTCAGAATGAATTAATTGAAGAAGTCTATTAGAATGGAACTTACAGAATAAAAATGAAAAAAAAGCTCGAAAATCTGATTGAGCAAGAATCAATTATGATTCTGTAGGTCTCAAAGACTGCAATGGACTGGCCATGTCGAAAGAATGCCAGATGACAGGATACCAAAGATCGTGACCAAGTGGAAGCGACCTAGAGGCAAGCCAAGGAAGAGATGGGCTGACTGTGTGAAAGAGGACTGGAGCAGGATGGGAGGGTCTGGGAACTGGACATGAATGGGCAGGGATAGGAGTCGGTGGAGAGCGCTTGTAGAGGAGGCCAAATCCCACCCTGGAATGTAGTGCCACAGAAGAAATTAAAATCTAAATCTAATAACAACGTGGGTAAGCTCTGATGGAGACAGTTTCCATTGATGAATGACAATCAAATAGTGAAGTCAAACATTAACAATTTGATTGTAAAATATAATTATATCAATTTAAAATTGTGTAGTAATTATTAGCACTGATTTTTATTGCAGCAAATTGATGTGTAACAATGTACTATGTACAAATGAATAGATTATTCCACTTTATCACTGAAAACAATTAATATGGCCATAAATTTACATGATGAAATAGTAATAATATACACCTCAGTTATTAAGATAATCTTAGGTACAGTAGAAGTTAATTAGGTACTGTGTTCAGTTTTATTCAAATCAGCCTTACGTTGTGTTCAATTAGTAACGGACTGAATCAAATATTAACACATGGATTTCTCATTACTTTCTAGACCCACCGGTAATTATAATTAGGATATTCATAAATAAAAAGTATATTTTGGAGTAAAAAACAAGCAATAGTGTCACCCAACCATTTTAGGAACTTAATTCCTTATGTAGTTTCCGGCAGCAGTAGTCAATAATTACCATAATCAATCTCGGATTACACATGTTGTTATTCCTCCCTGCTTTTACAATCTTATGTTTAGTATTGACCCAGATCTCGGTGAAATGCTTCAGATTGTTTGATCCCAAGACATCGGTCGTGATAACTTTCGCCAGACTCGTTTAATATATATTTTTTTACAATTTGGCAAGTTCTTCTCAAAGTATGCAAATCAAATCTGTGTGTCAATGTTTGGTCATTTAAAAAGTTGTATCATATTAAAGATTTGTAGCGATCGAAAATTCAAATACACCGCCATCTCAGTCGGCATCGACGCTAGCGACAGCGCTGCCGGCTGCTGCTACAAGCCTGGCTCGATGATTCACCGCCGAGCAGTCTCTCCAGTTTCATCGTTTCACGACGGCGGTCTTGCCGGCTCGCGCTCACCGAGCAAGACCGCCAATTCGCTTCATTTCATTTCATAAGACACGTGCACCTTCTACATCTTCATTCATTATTTAATTCTATCTATTTTCATTGTCATTGTCATAATAAACCTTCAACACGCCAAACAGCATTTATCTCATTTAACCACCGTCCTAACCCCCAAAGATTAATTGTTTACGTCTAGTAAATAAACTAAGATTAGTGACTATTAAATTAATATAAAATGAATTTGTTATAATAAATAGTGTATTAAAATATATGTGTTAAAAACATGCATACATATTGACTATGCGTGGATCATAATTTTCACGTAATAAAATTGCCCGATAATAGAATCAAAATGTACGAGGAGTAATATAATCACAAATAAGAGCGCCTACTATAATATGACATTGGTTATTAGTATTTATTAATTGAGACAGAATTATAGCACATTACAAAATATGTGGTATATATATTTTTATATGCAAGGCACGCACGCAGCTAGGAATTTTGGATGCTCAAATAGTGAAATTTTAAATCAGTCAGCCATTTTTTAGTATTTCATGTGACAAGAAAAGAGTTAACTCATTGACTGCCAGTTCTTTTCTGGAATATTAACAAATGCTGATTATATTCTATTGCTCAAGCATACATCCAACACAAAAGTAATAGATTACAGGGAATGGCGGTGATATACTGATGCTAATAAACATGCGTAGAAATGGTCCGCTTTTGGACATTGGCGACACCTAGAAAGACAACGCAACGCCCATGGACGATTATCGGTAGTCAGCATATCCACAAATCGAGAATTTATCAATCAATATTCACAAATTTATATCAAACAATTATTCCTAATTAATCGACATAACGTCGGTACCGTGTGGGAAGTATCATTCTGATAATCCAAATTCCAATACCGCACCTTGTTATTTCAAAATGGAAACTGCTTTTATTTTGAAAATATTTGGGTTATACTAGGCTTGTTTTTCACACCCAGATCTGCATTTTCTTGCCAGCCCTGTTAAGCAGGTGCCTACTTCCCACACATTCAATAATAATTCAATTTGATCCCAAAAATTGGGTACCACCTATTTATATATGGTATAATATAAACACAATCAAAATGTTCCTTTTTACTACAACTCATCTTGCACATATTTGCTTAGTTTCATTTTGAATCTATGTAGTTTCTCCTCCTATCTTATATCTTCTGGCATTTCATTAACTATTAGTAGTCTGTGTAAATTTGAAAATATGATTTTTAACATAAAATGTTTATTCAGTTGGTTACCCTAGTACATACCTCTCAAATAATCAAGTTACTGTCATGAAATTCAAATGCAAAAATTGCATTAGTTATCATAGATTTTATTTTATTTTATAGAAACTATTTTTTCTCTCTCTAACTTAATATTTTTATTAACCAACAATTATTTTGATCTTATGACAGAATAGATTTTAAATTTTGGCTGAGTAAAAAAATACTAAATACAATATGAGAATTCCCAGATTTATCATAATCTGCAAATAAAAATACAAAGCTGGCTCCGGCATTAAAGATAAGATAAAGAAAACCTAGGCAGTATGAAGATGTGAAGAGAGCAGAAAAAGACTGCACCTGAATGTCTGGATAAAATGTCGGCACAGTGACAAGCAATGAATATTAAACAATAAATAAAGGAAACAATAAAACCTACCCAAAACCTCGCCCTCGTCACACAATTCACTTCGGTTCCGTGACTTTCCAACATGGTTGGAGATATAACGAGCCACACACTGCACAACAGCGAAAGAAAATAAAATTGAACTGAAGAATTCTAAAAGTTACCAAGTTGACTGAGCAAACCTAATAATTCAAGCTTTGACAGTGAATAAACTCAAATGGCCTTGAAAAGTTTGACAACACCTGTGCTCATGTTGAGTGCAGCAAACAAAATATAATGTACCACGTCGAGCTAGCGGGGAGAAATGAATTTTTGCCAAATCGTCAGTCATGAATTCTTGTTTGGGAAACTGGTTTATAAATAACAATCTAATAAGTGATTAATATTATAATGCTCTAAGAATTGATTGATTATACCAAAAATGTCAGTTCGTGAAGGTGGTCAAAGCAGTATACCAACATTCTCAGGATAGGTTCTTTATTGACAGGTATGAATGGCATGGGGCCTTAGAATATGTATAACTGTACATTTTACTCGGCATTAAACCATATTTTAAAAGAGATAGCTACTGGTGAATCATTCCGGTGAAGAGTTGAGCTCGAGATGTGCAATGGATTGTTAGACTGTAACTACTGATATGAGCTATTTAAGCATATACAAGAGAAAATAGCTGGACTGGACTAAATAAAAAAAGATTGGATCCCGGAATCTCTAAACAAAACTAAAATGAAAAAATATCTAACATTCATACGATGAAATATGTACCAACAAATGACTTTTAGATATCGTTCTCAAATGCTGACGCCAATATTAAATTTTGTTCACAAATCTACGTTTGTTATTTTATTATTCTCAGTATCTTGCTATACCTAAAACATTTAACAAAGATATGGTTCAAATACATATTCTTGTCACGTATTAATAATAATATTAAACAAAAGATAGCATTTATTAGTGCAGAAAGAAGTTAACATTGAACAAATCATAACAGTCCTAACAGTAAGACATAAACATACGGACAAACACAAAACGACAAAACTTTAATTAACATCATTAGAACGGGCAAGGATAGTGATGAAACTAAATCAATAGTAATAAATATGGAAACCATCGTGATATTGTGATCTTGGGGAAGGGTAGGGACCCGGTACACATGTATCACTGTATTATGAAGCTGATCCAAGTCACAGAATAAACTACGTTAGTCATAACTCAAAAATAAAAACTTGGAAAAATTATATCAACTTTGATATTCTTATCACAAACTTCTCGTTAACGTGTGTCCATCAATGAGTTGAAAAAACACCAAATCACAGAGATAAGATGCTAATGAGTCAGTCGGTTGTCAAAATTTCTAAATAATAAATAAATTCACCAATATGATGCAAAAAAAAACACCAAGAAACAAAATAATAAAATTAATAATTGAATTCCGTCTAAATTAAATAGTTTTGAGACTAAGCCAGGCCCAGAATTATTAGTTGTTGAAGTTTATAGCCGAATATATGAAAACATTATTTGTACAAGTGCAACGAACCAGTGGAAAATAAAGGCAGTCGGGCCAATGTTTACATAAAAAGATATATGCATTGATTTGAACAGCTGTTTTTACGACTATCGGCAGCACGGGCAATAGATATCGCTGACTGTTTGCAAAGTAAACATAATAAATATTAACAAATAATAATGGGCAGAAAATTGAGTGGAAGGTGATAAGATATTTAATGACAGCGAGATGTATGTATTTTTGAAACAACAATAATTTTGGTGTAAAAATTCTAATAAGTTTGGTTTAAAATGTGATATCAGTATAACCGTTTATCTTTAAGTTTGCAACGGCTTTTCTTTCATGTTACAAGGCAGCTAAATATAAAAAATGTTAAAATAAAATCCAATATGATCAGGTAGAAATCATTTCACATATATTTTTTCATGTTCAAATATATTTTTATAAACCCAATGATGTTGTCGATGTTGTAATAATCAATCAGCGAAAGTGCACTGCACGTGCATTCACTCCCAACAAATATAAGAAAATACACGATATATAAAATTTTTAAATGAAGTAAACATGTACAGTCAATAGAATGTTTCATAAAAAGTAAACAGTGGGGTAGCAATGCGGCCGATGGTGTGCGGCAAGCGGTATCTTGTGTATGTTTCTTTTTTATCAAGTATCGAGCTAGTCAATAAAAAGTTGCATCACAAATAGTAAACAATTTAGTTAACGGGTGCATATAGTTTTTCTTCTGAGATGCAAAACATTTTCTCATTAAAAGAAAATAAACGTATGATTATAGCATAGCATTTTATCCAGACTGGAATATTTTTTTATGTTAAACATTTTCCACCGTGCGATGAAAGCTTTAAGTCAATAAGAGAGTGTGAAAACGTACAAATGTGGTTCTCCAAGCAAGCGTTTTGTATTCTATCCTCCGAAAAGTAAAACACTTCAAATATGATTTGCAATTTTATGTACGGATGTTAATCGCTCGGTTAACAAATCAAATAGCAGAATTATGTGTTAGTGATTGTGATTAAGAAACTATAAATTTCCGAGAACATAATCAATCTCATTTTCTACTTGGTTGTAAACATTCCTAGCCTTACAATCAATCGTGGCTCCCTCCATGTTTACTAAACTCAATTGAATAATATGCAACCTGGAGACCACTTGAGGAGTGTCGGGACAAAAATTGATAAATTCATTTCAGAAAAACTGGACACAAATAAAATTTATCATTTGTGGTCACTTATTGGTACAAGAAAAAACACACCAATCATATTGCATGCGATCAATTCAATTATACAATTTTAAAAAACATCAAAGGCTAAAAAATTTGAATGGAGATATCTCTTAATCAAATTAAACTGTATATATCGTAATATCATTAATTGACTTTGTAGTGCAACATGATAAAAAAAATTTTCTAATAAATTAAACTTTGTACTACACACACGTTGAGTTATATTTTATTCAGTTATGATTGACAGCTGTCATTTACACCCAATGATTAGAGGGACTACACCTCTCGAAGCTATAATGACAAAAATTTAACTCAATGTGTGTGTAGCACAATTTTTTTTTTTATATTTATATATTGAGTTTATTTCAGGAAATGAATTACTGTCATCAATTAGAAAAAAAATCACACTCTGGTACACACATTCTTGAGTCTGAAAATAATTAACTGGCAAATGATACAAGTCGGTACACATACTCTTGAGTCTGTAAGTAATTAACTAACTGACAAGTAATACTCCTAAAGATTTATTCTTGATATTTTGCCTGAGTGTAGAATATGAACCTATCACATTGGGTACTCTAAAAATATGAAGGAATTTATAAAATAAAAATGTAATATTGAAATAACAGCACTGTAGATTTATAGTTTTTGCTAGGACTGCTCAATTTGTCTTGCAATTTTGAAACGGGATTAGGCGTTTTGAGTGTACTGCAAATCGTGCATGTCTACTAAAAATGAGAATGATTGTTCAAAATTAATTTTCAACATTCAAAAGGGACTTTATTGGTTTTTGTTTCGACACTCCTTCTTTTGACTTATAAATATCATCTGTTCCACGTGACTCGTCGACAACAAATATCCGCGAAATTAAATGTCAAAGTTCAATTGCAACTAATAAAGTAACCATTTTGATGCCAAACATTTCAATGTCAATTTAATATAACAATAATAAATTACCGCGACTATAAATACATATTTAATATAAATAATTACTTAATATGCAAATAACTGCTACTTATGAAAAGGCAGGTGCCGAGAAGATAAAACTTTCGAGCGTTTTTATTTTATCCATATGTGAATGAAAGATAAGTAATACGATGAATAAAGGAGTTAATAACAAAACAGACAATTCCGATGGTAATTTAACATTGTTTGATCGTCGACATGTGTTAAGTTTAAGGTGAACATATGGATTAATCAAAAGTACAGGTGCCGAAAGTAGGTTAGAATCCACAAATATTTTTGCTAGATGACAGTTCGTAGCGTCGAGCGACACAAACGATATTTGAATTCTTTCAAGTACAATGATGTTTGACAAATAATAAACGGACATCCAACTTTCAACAGATGAATAAAAAATAATTATCAGTAAAAGTAAACACACTTTTATTAATGAAAATAGAAGTTATGGGTGACGTGACAGAAAAAAAAATCAGCGGCAAAAGTGAAATTTTATGTAATAAAAAATTATAAGATGTGGAATTTGATTCAAAGATGTTTAAAGGTGAGAGAAAATCTTAATATTGTACCTGGTCGGCCACATCTTCCGCATTTGAAACATATTCACTCGGGATTTGCATTTTGGACTAGGAACACCTCGTAGAAATATTTCACTGACGAGTGATGTGGATTTTAGTTTACAAATTCCGGTCAAGATATACACAGATATATTTATGGACTTCAGTATTTCGAATGACCATAATTATCTTTTTAATTATCATAAAATATTATTCATCAGAAGAATATTTCTAAAACTATTGTAATTATTTTCTTGATAAAGCTTCTTTACAAATATTAAAAGTTGCGCCTTGACAGGATACCGCAAAGTTAAGATGGCGAATAAGTGAAAGCTGTCAAACGCAGTTTGAAAGTTGTACGTCCATAATTTGTAAAATTCATATCATATAAGTGTATATACACTCTATTCTGTAATAATTAGCAATTGTAATGTGTAGCACCAACATTTTTTCCGTGCATTATTGCTATGTGTTGTGCATTTGTTATTTTTTATTATAACCTCACTTTTTTGTTTTCTAGAAGGAGTAAACAACACACAAAAATGTTGGAAATAACCTGTAATGACCGGCTAGGGAAGAAAGTTCGGGTGAAGTGCAATCCCGACGATACCGTCGGAGATCTAAAGAAACTTATCGCGGCCCAGACCGGCACGCGGTACGATAAAATTGTTTTAAAGAAATGGTACACAGTCTTTAAAGATCACATTAAACTTGCAGATTGTATCCTTTTTATATTCGGAATGTTCAAACTAATCTCCCTATCTTCTTTAATATCTAGAAGTGACGTTATATAATGAATCTAAAGTTTTTTGGAAAGTGAACAGGCTCATTTTTTCAAATTGTTTTTTTTTTTTTTAATATTAACTACAGATCGGCCTCCCTTTAGGGTAAGATCCATGTCACCTGTGGGTCGGATATTATGTTGTAAGTGGTTAAACTGAATCCCAAAAACACCCAACTCATTAAACTGCAACAGAAAGGATTGAAGTAAATTCTTCAGTCCTTGAAAGGAAACAGTTTACCTACTTTCTGTCTGTACTCCAGGGATTGACGTCATCTTGGAAAACAGAAATTAGTTTTTTTTTTTATATGACTTAAATTAACATATGTACAATAAGTTTGTGCCGTTTTCTAAATAGAAAATTGTTTATTTTATAAATCATATATGTTTCTCCATTATTTACTATTTCCTTCCAACATACTACCAGTTTCTTGATTCCAGTCTGTCTTTAGTAGCATACCAATTTTTCTTTAAGTTTTACATTGTATTTATGTGCATCTTGTTTTACTCTTTATATATATATTTTTTTTTTTGTACATTTTTTTTTTTTTAAATATTATACTTTGTTTACTACTATACCGGAAAAGTACTGTCTGCTATAATACAGTAAAATACTAGTGTAGCAAGCAGGGTACCCAAATATATGTCTTACTTTGCTGCAATGTTTTATCCTTTTATAACAATATAACACACTGTACTTTGATTAAAAAAATAAATTATTATTAATTTGCGAGCCAATTCTGCAACTCCAGTTCACAAAGAGCAATCCAATGGTCTTTGTGACTCACTTTTAAAAGTGAGCAGAAATGGTAAAAATCAGACAGCACATAGTCTGGAGAAACAGCAGATACGAAAGAACCTCTGTAAACCGTTTATGACCTTTTTTTTTACATATGCTTCAACTGGCTTACGTAGCACTACGGCACTGATTAAACTTGTAAAGAAGGAAATGTAGATGTTTATGTTTGCTTGCCTGTAACTCCATATCCACTGAACTGGAAAATCAGTTTTTAATAAACAATCATAACAAACTATTTAGTGATTGTGAAAGTCAAATTCAAGAGCTACTAAATGGTGACCAAAAACAACACTGACAGATTACGTTATAAAAACAATGAAAAAAAATGCATTGCTTTAATCATATCATCTTTGCATTAAATATGTTTTTTTTTTGCTATTTTTATTTGTAATTAATTAACCAATAATTAATTCATTTAAAATTCATGTAAAAACCAACATTATATTCTTATTTACAATTTGGCACACAGCCAACTGGGGGCATAGCTAATAACGCTCGCTTAGCGTGTAAAAGGAGCCAGAATCGATATTCGGCGCCTCGAAAAATGATTTTTTCCCACTTTTAATCAATAACAGGTAATGGAAAATATATAAAAATGTGGTTTTCATAACTGAAATTTTACTGGGGGAACTTCTGAAATAACATCTTCTATGAATATTGTATTATTATATTATCTATCTTAATGCAAACAAATAAAATGGTCACATGTCACATCTCTAACTTGATATTTATTGACTGAGTGATTGTCAATGGCAAGTCGCCGCCGAGTTATTTTTTAAAATACATTATATAGTTACCCAAAATAGCTTACCAGCAGTATTTTATTACAATTGTAAATAATTTTAAAATGTTTTCCTTAACCATCAAATTGGCAGATGAAATCCATGATGGAATGAATCTGGAATTATACTACCAGTGAGACGAAGATCTGAAGGACTTTGTGTCGTGTAAATATTCAAAGGTGGAGCCTGGTGTTTGGAGATGTCATTATTTAAGATAATTATAAGTTAGTATATTAAAAAACAAAATCAAACACTTAATTAATCAGAATGTCTTTATTTGTTTCTAATTTGAATTTGGGCAAGTTTAAGAATTTAAATGTATTCTCATAAATTAAATTATTTTCATGAATGTTTATAAATTGCTGAAAAACTTTATGGTTTGAGATATTTAAAAGCTGTTAACTATTATTTTTAATTCACAATTAATTCAATTATTTGAAGCGTGTAAAGTACAAGTACAACATTGTTATTGTGCATCTTTCAAAAACAATTTATTTTTGTCATTTATATTCTTTTAAATTCATCACTGTCTTGTTACTGCCGAAAAATAAACTTTTTTTTAAAATTTCATTATTTTTTCATTTCACGTCCCGTTACTCACAGGTTATATGCTGTTATGATTCCATCATTGCTTAACCTTTTGAACGCTACTCCCAGCCCTGACATTCTAATACTCACGCGGCACATTTTTTTAAATACGCATTAAATCATTAAAATAGACGACTTATCACATTAGATAGAGATAAAATGTTATCTTGTCCAATATGAAACCAAATCCATGGTTGTAAAATCTCGTAAGATGTTTATAAATGAATAAACATAAACTCCATACATAACGGTACAGCAATGCGGCCACTGCTCGAAACACGTGACAGATTATCAATGTTTTTAACAAAGTACGTTTTTATTTAATTAGAAATATCTGAATGTCAGCACCGTCAAAGTATTAGGATTCTACTACTGCATGTAAAATATTGTATGAAATAGGCGCATTATGTGATCATGGACCAATGTCGCCATATCAACTATTGATATGGCCATGTACAAAAACCAATTTATACCATATCAACTGTTGATAACGGTAGCACTCAATAGGTTAACCAGTTTTTCTCCCATAAGAGATTATTTATTTAATATGTAGAACAATTTTAAACATACTTACCATCTATGTAATTGCTTCCTAATGCTGGATTATATTTAAACCTAACTTTTCACTTTTTAAATTCAAGTTTTATATGTAGATACCTGGATTGCCAAAATACTTTTTAACAGTCAGAGTTTCAGTGAATTACAAAGTGCCTTCTGTAGTTGCAACATCGCCTCCAGTATTATCAATGCAATATATGTAATAATTTGTGCAGTAAATGTCCACTGTTTAAGTCACCATGGAAAATAATCATTTTTATCTTATGTCAAATTCATATAAAATTCCTGGAAAATTCTTCACGGCACATGTAAACAGTTCTGCAAACTACTTGACAACAATTACTTTACGTAGGAAATGGTCAGAGGAAACAAAAATTGTATTTTTAATCAGATTTAATATCAGAAATATTACAATTTGGCTAAAATATTATTAACTATGTTAGCATTGCTTTGGTGATTTTGATTGAAAATCTAATTTCTTACTCAAAATAATCTGCAAATATTAAATAATTCCAAGCAGATAAAAATAAATGAAAAGTAGTTTTATATTGTACTTTTATATATTTTTCCATTTATATTTAATTTACTATTAAATTTGTTATACTTTTACTGTTTATCTTAAATTTGTACTGGATTGCAAATGTATCTGAGTTTTCAACAAATAATATTATAAAATAGTCTGAGAAATAAAATATGAACTACAAATTCTTAATTTTAAGAATTCTTTAAGCATACATATTTATTTTTATTTACACTAAAGGCACTAATTTAAAAAATATAGAATATATTTCTCAGTAATAATTGAAATCTACATAATGGTACTTTATATTCAGAAGATAAAAATAAACTTATTTTATACTATTTAGAAAAATACTAATCCCAAAAAAATCTCAATTTACAGTAAAAGGTCACACAATTTTTGAAATTCCCGAGCTAATTCAAGACTGGCATCCTTTTTAAATTTATCAATTGACTCAAGCTTGTTTTGAAATGTTTCAAACATTTAACACAACAGTTCTCATTGAGATTTATAATGTTCACCTCAACCTTTACTTTACTACATACCCTTTCACTTATTTTGATAATGTTAAAATATATTTTAGGTTAAAAACTGGTACAGAATAAAATTTCATATTTGCTTTCAATACTGTCTTATTACACAATATGTATAAAAGTGTAACTTTATCTGTTACTGGAAAGGATATACCCCTCCCCCCCTTCCTTGTCGCTGCTTAGTTAATTACAGCTCGCTCGTATTGGAGTAAAAGTGTTAACCTTTTAATGATAGTTGGATAGTTTATTAATTAACAAAGAGTTTGTTTATTGATTTACCATTTACTTGTTCAATTAAAATTTACTTGATATTGTTTTGAAAGATTTTGATTCAGACTAAAATATTTATTTATAGGGATTTTCTGAATATAATTGGGTTCTATGTAGGTATTTTTGAAATAGTGCTTCATTGACATGATTAAAACCATGGAATAAGTGATGTCTTTAAATCTATTTGTCCACAAAAATATTGATCCCCTGTGATAAAATATTTCTTTGTTTATTTAAAACGTCACATCAGATGTTTATTTGTTTTTCTCTATAAAATATGACACTTTAAATAGACTTTAGTATTTTGTCTGCAATATTACTACAGTAAAACCCCGTTATACCGAAAAAATGACGTATATCAAAAAAAAAATCTAATTAATCCCTACAATCAAGTTTTCATACAAAAATGAATTTATATAACGAAATTTCGTTAATATGCTTAACGAAATTATTTTTGTCCCGTATGAAAATATACCTATCATTTATGTAAATATATAACGAAAAAGAAAACTTTACAATGAAAATATTTCAGTTTACGATCATGTCTGTCAATTGTTTTATTGCTTTGGCGCAGCGGGCCTGTCAACACGAGCGGCCCGCTACGCCTTTGCAAAACTTCTTGGGATCATAATAGGCCCTTATAAAAGCCGTTTGAAATAATCTCCACTCGTCGAACGTTGAATTTATTGCCCATTGTCGAAATAGGTTAGAATGGCACCCTTCCCACGCTCTGAAGCGTACAGGTGTTCACGCCTCTAAAAATGGGTATTATCTAGACCAGCTGGAGAAAATAAAAACCCCCGAAATCGAAACCGAAGTCACACTTTTATAATTGCCTATAATTCTGTGCATTATTATCTTTGATCTTCATTATCATTGTTAACTTATGTCACTTTTTACATTATAACTGAACATTTACATCAGTTCCAATGAATGGTAATATTGCGTACGACATTTTCGTTAATGTGTTTATTTGACAATTGTTTTTGTGTTTGTTTACCAACATTTATATGTACTAGTATTCCGTAATTTATTCTTTAAGTACATTTTTTAATATTTTGTGGAACCCTAAAATGGCTTCAGGTCGTGATAATTCCCGCAAAATTTTAACCTTCGACAAAAAACTATGATTCCGAATTCGTCTCTCTATGATTTAAAGAAATATGAAGATCGATTGACCGATGCGAAACTCTTAATGCTTGTAGCGGCTCTACAATTAAACACAGTTAAAATTTAATGTTTTATATTTGAATGACATTTTGAAATTTCCAAAAATATCGCTGAATTTTAGGTTATCTTATATTGTTTGATAAAATGTTTTTAATTTAATTTCTTAATTATTATCAATTTGCTTATCTGTTGAAACAAAACTAAATAGATTATTCAAAGTTTTCTTTATACAAAAAATTCTCCTTTGTTTGCAGAATGCCTTATTATGTTATATCCCATATTAAACTGAGAATGGGTGTCTTGTTTGCGGAACTTACGAACTTTTTTAAAGCTGCGCACATTTATTTCTATGGCATGTGAGGAATATTCATATATGTGGGAATTCGTTATTACGAATTTTTATTTTTTGGTCCCTTGGATTTCGCAATAACGAGGTTTTACTGTATTTGTTATGTCATTATCAAAGTGTAGTGTTGTTATTCATTAGAAAAATTATAAATTGACTAAAAAAATCTTCTGCAAAATAATTTTTCTTCGTCTAGTGCTATTTTACTCGATGCCTTTCTTTCTAGAACTAATTAACAGTGTTAAGTGATGAATCCTTATACAAATATTTTTAATGACACTAAAGCTTAGAAAGACATGCTACTTGCATATGGTCAGTCAGAAATGTAAAAAGTGACATTTGAATAATTTAATGTTAAAAGGAAAGGGGCTAAATGTAAAAAGTAATGTCTGAATCATTTGATTTCGTATGTTTTAAAAATATGAAAATGTTATTAAACAGGTTGCTTTTAAAAGATAATCTCTTAATCAATTAATCACACAATAATCAGCCTAAAATCTTTTTTCTTTTAAATATAAATTAAATTATCACATAAAGCAAGAAAATAGCATAGTAAAAATATAATAATTTTCATGAGGTAATTAGATGAACAATGATAATAATTGAAAGTATTATAAAATTTAAAACAATCTGTATAGTAAGAATCAAAATTGTTTATAGAAAAATATTTTTTTATTAACTAATGAGATACCTAGACAAAATAAATATTAAAAAATATATTAATTGATACATAATTCTTAAAAGTGTATTGTAACTCAAGAATATTAAAAAAAAAAAAAAAAAACAAATACCCCTGAATATAATAAAGGCTTAAGACGGAGAGAAACAATCAATATTTGCCTAATATTAATTTACTAACATTAATTTTGATATATAGTTTGTAATTCTGGCGTCTTTTGTTGCAAATTGTAAGTTAAGCCCTTCTTTACATTTTATAAAACAAAGTTATTGGGCAATGACTAATATTATGACTGCAAATATTACTATTTGTTCAGCTGCACACACATGTAATATGTGATGGCTACCCTTCTAACATACTCTATTGGTGTAGAGGCCAAAATATACAATATTTATTTTTAAAAAGAGTTTGTACACAAGCAGGTCCGCTAATGAAATTTATGGAACCTGCAAGTCTTTATTTTATTTTATTTTCAGTGTTTTGCATTTAAAATGAAGACAAATATTTTATTTATTTTAAACCAAAAATGAATTGTATATTTTGTCATATAATAGTAACCTTTGGATTATCCCACGACTCATAAAAAAGACTCGAATAGTTAAGTCAGTCATGTTTTCATTTCTTTCTTCTCCCCTTTATGTGGAAGAAAGATGAATTTAAATCTTTGATCAAGTCATTAAAAATATATATTTTCAAAGTATATTTTTACACTTTAATTGCACAAGACGTACAAATAATGATAAAAAAACAAATGAGTGTGGTTCAACCGCTCTTTTTCTTTCATTAGTATTCAAATTATAATGTACAGTAAAAAAAAAATGCATTTTAATGCACGATTATAACAAATTAATAAAAATGACTAACATTTTTAGTGGCAGATAGAATAGGATATCTTAATACACTCTTAATTAATACATACCTACCTACCTTTGCTTGCCTTGAAAATAACCAGTATTATAAAAAAGATAAAGTACCTACATGATTAGAATAAATAATAATAATTTTATAACATTTGTAAAACTTATTTTTCAACAATGGTAACATTAATCCACCCAATACCTTTAATAACACTTCATTTTCTTACATTTCTAATTTAATGGCACATACAACACTCTTCGATAACAGTATGGCAAACTAACTCCACCCTTATCTGAATTTATAAAAATATGGTCAAGAATATTATTGAAATTAACATTTGTAAAATACTTTTATCACACTAACCGTCTCTATCCACTTTTCAAGTTTGAAAAAAATACAGATTAAATGTTATTTTTGTGATTTACAAAGAGATATGTCATTTACATAATCAAACGGCAATCAAGAACTTGAGACTCTTCTAACAGTAACGTAAATACAAGAACTACATTGATAAAATATCTTTGGACATTATTTGTCAAACCACATTATTTTCTAAATAACCATTGTTACAACATTTACATCTAACTAATGCGAGAAAATAAATAAATAATATTTAGTGTCTGAAAATAGACTTAATTATTCCCTATTCATACATATCAGCACCCAACAATCACTTATCGTTGCAACAATGTTGCCTTCTCTTTGAGAAATGTTCCAACCCAACATTCAAACAGACAAATGTGTTGACAAGCCAATAATAAAACACTAATGGGGTATTACGTTTTTTATAGATAAAAATGGCATTTATAGAATGTAAATTTCAAAAAATACATGTACAGACATAGTTTTTTTTTAAATTCTATTTGTACGATAGATCCACATAATGTGTAACTCATATTCATTAATGCCAAGTTTGTATATATAATATGAACAGCATGAAAAAAATTACAACAGTAAAATGATAATAATCTTCTTATCTTTGGTTAAGAGCATTTAAATGTTTAAATCCTACACAGATAAGTAATGTTTTCAGGAAAATCAAATTTGAAACCTGTGTACCACCCACCCACATAAGACAAGTTTGTTAAATTTGTAAAACAAACCAAATAAATAAGTACACCAAGAATTATTAAAATTAATGGCAATATTTTTTTACAATTTACATATAACTAAAAGATGTCACTAAAATTGAAATTTTGGCGTGACTGAAATGTTGCTATTTATTTCAAAATACTTGTCAGTTTCGTTTTGCTATTATATTATACAACAAAATTAGATAGTTAATTATTTGAGAAAGCATAATCACTGTTTTAAAAATATATATACATATATGTAGTAATTTGGCATTCTTTTAAAATATTTAAAATAAATATAATCAAAATGGTATTAAGAAAATAGTAATGCTATGTCATCTAAGCATACATTTTTTCCACACCTACTTTCTTCCATTTAGAAGACATGGAAGGCAAGACAGGTCCACGTGAAGAGTGAAAAAAACATTTTCTCTATTATTGGATACAGTGACTGTTAGCATTTATTCTACAATATCAAATAGTATAAAATAGATTTGATTGTGTAAATTGATTGTTAAGCCGTGATATTTAGGTATGTCTAGTGTTTTTATTTTACCGTTCATCAATTGATAAACTCATTATGATTTATGTTTGTTAGCATTTCAAAAGGGAATATAAGACTATTTTGTGTTATTTAATAATTGTACCACATTCCAAAATGCCTGCACACTTCATTTCTTCACTTCAACTTCAATTGGGCAATCATTTCAATACACAGAGTTCCTACCACCACATTTTTGTTTATTTTGAAACAAAGGATCATTGTTCTCATTTTGAAACTATTTGTGATTTTCAAAGTGCTGTTGAACCATAGAAGTAGAAACTTTCAAATAGATGTGTTGGTTCCTAAGTAATTGGATATCTACTTTTTTTTAACTTAACTAAAAAGAACTGCCATGTGATTCAGTGTGGTCGTGAGATTGTGTTGGTTCTTCGTCTGAGGGGGCTGGATTGTTGGGAAGTAGATGCTCCTTCTACAATTGGAGACGTGGGATCCGAGGGAATGGGAAAATCAAAAGCGATGGCGGTGGGCCTTCCAACAAGGCTATTCCTGCCATTCAAGAAATCCCGGATATGCTGCACTATCAGGTCAATAGCAACTGCAAAAGAAATTTAGCAATAAGTAGATATTCTTATTTTCTTCATATTCACAGTTTTCTCAGAGTGTCAACACACGTAGATAATTACATACTTAAATGTAAGGCCATAATTCCAAAAGTGTAATTGCTCAGTATTAATTAATTTTTTTAAATGGTTAGACAAGGTTAAGCGTGACAATTGAGAATTTGTATTTTATGCCAAACATATGTTGGAACTCCATTTATATTACCACTATGAGAAGTTGTACACCGAAGATGACAAGGGCATTCAAAATCAGAAGATAATTCTTTATTTTGAGAATTTTCAAATTACAGTAAATTTTTATGGCTTCCAGAGAACTTGTGATTTCACAACTATCAAGTATAGTTGATAGTTGAGTGAAAAAATGGATTCATAAAACTTTGTAAAATTTATATATATTTATCCATACTCCATGTAAAGAAAAGTCTAATTTTTTCAGTTATTATTATGAAGTTAATGAGATAGATGTCATATGATTTATCCCCATTGATCAGCGAGAGCAGTTATTATGTATCTACCAAGTATTTAAAAGATATATTGTACATATTTCACATCAATCTCTCAACAACCTGATTAGAACCAGAGTCACAATAAATAATTTAGATGTGAGATCATATACATATGTGACGTTAAATATCAAAGTGTGACATCTCCATTTATAAACAAAATGAGTTAGAATGTAGTTTTGTAGATTATACAATTTCTGTTAAGTCTATGAAATCATAATATTATAAATCCTTATGAATGAATGTAAAGTATTTTGAATTGTAAAAATTGATTTCATAGGCTTAATATAGGTTTTATAATCTACAAAAATACATTCATAATTTATTTTATCTAAAAATGGAGATCACACTTTGATACTTAACGTCACATATGTACTCAGAATAGGATATTTAGACTCTCAAGCAATGGTATTCATTCAAGTCATTCAATGCGGGGTAAACAAGCAAAATCTCAGATAATGGTCATTACAGAATAAAAGAATCAAGTGATTTCCAATTATATATTTTTGTATACAACATAAACAGATGTACAAATATCAAATAAAAGAAAAAAAATATTATGCACCAATACGCAACCATAGATATATTATGCTGTTAAAAAAAGTAATTTTATTTGTAAAAAAAAAAAGAACACTGTCATAATTTAAAAAAGTATTTGAGTACTTAGATATGAAAACATCTTTGTAATGATAATAAAATGGAATGAATAAATTGGCATTTTTAACAGTCAGTAGGGGATGAGCATTGAAGATTCTCAAAAACAGCTGAACGGTTTTTGGTTTCCCAAGACCTCAACTATTCCATGTAGGATGCCTTTCGGAAGACCCGATAAACAATTTTTAGACTTAATTTTAAATAATATATGTTAATTGTATTTTTACTGCCTCAATAAATGGCCAGATCAAACTGTCTACTATGTCCATCAATCCTCTCTAAAAACAATCCCATTTTCATCTATGTGAAATGGATTAATTTTCATTCCACAAGTACAAAATAATAAAAATAAAAAAAACAATCATAAAATGCACCAAGAAATAATTATATTAATATTGGAAATTACTTCTCAGGTGAAAAGGGACTAATTCTCACAATTAAACTAAGAATGAATATAAAAAGGAATCAAGTCATGGGAATGAAACAACTGGATTATGTTAAAAATCATATGTGCGTATTAACGACAAGCGTCTGCACAAGTTATGTAGTCTACAAGTAGCACACTGTGCACAATTTCCATCTCATCTAGTACTTGTTCTAAACCTTTACAATTTGATTACATCAACTTAGTATGTATCTGGTAACAATATAAGGAAAAATCATATGTGCTTAGCACAGACAGACATTTGTATAATATTTCATTATGATTCTTGACAAAACCTGCTTCTCTTCCGTCAACTCAATAAAAACCAAGTCAACCATACATTCAACTCGCCACAAATGCGGTAATTTAAAAAAAAAATTAAAACAATATGAGAATCCAATTCTTAAGACTATAAGGTAAAATATAGATATTTTTTTCTGGACTATTTTGGCACGTGTCAATTGCAAGATCTGTCAGGGTAACTTTGATGCTTTGAGTTTGTGCAATGTTAAAATACTCAACAGGCGGTATCACGTTTTGGGATAAATTGATTGTCGGGTAATAAGTTACTTATTGTGCAATATGATAGCCCAGAAAACTTTGAGTCAGTGAATCTTAAATGACGTACAAAAGTTAATATGATATAACACTGCATAACTATGTTAATAAAATATAACCTAAAAATTAATGGTCAAGTTTTGAATTATAATTTGTACAATTTAACTTCATTCACTGTATAAACATACCTTAATAATAAAAAAAATATTATTTTTAATAAACAATAAAATACTCATGAATAAACGAAAGCAGTTTCTTGAAGTAATAAAATTATACAAAATGCGGAGAAGAGGAAATAAAATTTCTAAAAAGAATACAAAACAAATTGTAATAATTATATTAACCAGGTGTTCACAACACTGTGAATGTAATACATATAATGCTATGTACTCAATTGCAATTTCAATATGGAATATTCAATATAATTCCAGCATGTTATACATTTAATAGTATGACTAACTTAGCCGCCATTAAAAATATGTGCAAGTACATTCAAAATCTTTTATGAAATATGTACTTAGAACTGTGGATTTAATTGTTTAAACATTAAAATCTGCTAACTTTGCACACAACCCAATTATTTGCTTACACATTTCTGTCAAATATGACTAGTGTTAGAACAAAAACCAAAAAATAATTCAGAAGCAAAGGAAAACTGAATGTATTTTGGAAATCTATCATTTGCGGTTGCCACAATATTTTTATCAATGTACGAGTGTCACTGAAAAGATGCAAAGGACAAACCTGTCTTCTAGAAAATGCATGTTTCGTTCAAAGTTAAAATTGAGAAACGATGCATTTAAAAATAAGTTGGGAGCTTCCTTGCTTTTTTTCAGTGACTAATATTACTGTTCATAAATGCTGCTCAATCTCAAACCTGTTTGATTTAAAAAAATGTTTGCAACATTCCTGTCAAAGTGCCTGTGAAAATTCCTGTCATATTACTTAGTTGATTTTGTTATTTATTTAGATAGTATTGTTAAATGTTGCAAACAATTCAAATAAATCATAGCACAATCAGTCTAGTGGTTAAGACACTCGCCTAATAATCCAAGTGGTCAGGGGTTTGAGCATCGTCCCGGTTAACTTAGTTTGGAAATATTAAGAATATTGATGTGACATGTATTCCATCTTTATTTTTTTTTAAAGTTATTGAATCTTCATTAATTCATGGAAAAACTTTTATGTGAAAGTAAATAGGTACCTACAAAAAGATGTGAAACACTTTTACAAAATATTATTTTCAGTTTTGTCCTATTCAATTCAATTTTATAACACGTGTCTACAAATGATCCCCATTGAGAAAAAAAAAAGTATATTCAAAATGAAGAAAAAAAAAGCGTTTGTATGTGCATGCGCACAGCCACACTCGTCTGTATAATTTTAAAATTAATTTCAAAAAAATTAAATGAGGTTTCATTTATATCAAAGTATTATAAAAAAAAGTTGAATGAAACAAAACTCTTTTGTTTAATCTTTATTTTATTCAATCAATGGTACATAGCTTCTTGTTGCTTCATTTTCCAAGCAACAACAATAACAACTTAAAATTACTAAAAATGTTTAAAAAGAATACAAATTCATAAAGAGATTAAACAGGCAATGGGTGTAAAAAATATGAGACGCTTTTAATAAATCTATATCTTCAAGGCATATGATACTGCATGTCATTTTAATAACCGTATAGGAAAGAGAAAAAATTGTATTGGTATTACTCTTCTATATTTTGATTTATTATTCCCTCGTGGATTTATCTTTGTACATAGACAAAAAATAAATCACCTTGTATGTGTATAGATGAGATTTGTCTCGGAGACTGGTCTCGAATTGCGCATAAAGAACAATACAGAGTTGAGCATGAAGCGGACTATGATTCATTGCTATATGTGTTTTATACGTAGTGTAAAATGTCATAACTGAGAATCGATAAATCTCTGAGACGAGAGATCAAAGTCTCATCTGTGAATGTACACCATTACGATACAAAATGCGGTACCTTATACCAGTAAAGTACAGAAATATACTCTTAACCCTATCAATGATTTTTTTGTGTATTCTTAAATGTCAAAGATGAAAGTAGTGAATTTGTGAAATACTACAATATTGAATTTTACATTTCAAACGAGGCAAGAAAACTGCAATTTGAACACTTCATATTTGGCTGGTGAGATATGAGAGTAGATGACCATTTATACAATATGTTTTACCTTTTTTAATACTGATGAAAGAGGACCTTAAAGCAATTTTAAGTACACAGTGAAATAACATTGAACAAAGAATATAATTATTTAGATGAATATTTAAACAATTTACGGGTAGTAGATAAAAAAAAGTAATATAAAACATAATACACACAACGGTACATAATTGAAATGCTTCAAATAATACAACTTATTTAAATACATATGTATATAATAATGCAAATTCATATTAACTTATTGCTTTACCCAGTCTTTGTGAAGCATGTTGTAATTGTACCGTTCCATAAATGAAAGTTTGTTCTGCCATTTTAAAGAAAAGAGAAAATTTAAGACTAGAGTTTTATAATATTGTTAACTCCACAAAAAATGTGCTGTCCAAAGACATTTACAAGGAAACTATAAATACTTTAATGATTTGAGAAAGCATTTAACAATGTATGTTGATTACGTGATTGGCAGTAAAATATAAAATTAGCACTAATGGCGTTCTCAGCCTAACTTGAGATAAATATGGAGTTTGCAACATTTGGGCGTGATGTGTGTGATAAACCACGAGGTCGAGAATTCATCCTGAAGAACTAGTGAGGTAGTCTTGTGCGTATTTTAAATGATATTTTTCCAAACAAGGGTTCATGAAGTGTAATAGAAATAAGTAAATTAATATGTAAAAAGGTAACATCATTGCTAATGTTGAATTAAGACTTAATTATTATTTCTGACTCATGGATCCATTAATGAAATAATAATTTGAAATTCTCATAGAAAGAATATAATTTTCCATTATGTTTTGATTTCTGACAATAATATTTCTTAACATTAAGAAGTGTGGAGATGTGGACACAAGAATTGTGTGAGGTATACAACTTAAGGCACCTAGTATCTATTATTAATTCTTACTCACAATCTGTTGGCGCGGTGAACGGTGAGAATGTGAGATTCGGATCTAATTTAATAGTAATATATTTCGCAAACTAAATTTTTTAAAATAGCATAACTATTATTAAAATAATGTGCAATTATTATCAACATAAGAGGTTTATTAGGTATGCTTTGCCATATAACAGATCCTTAGAAGAAAACACAACAGGAAGAATACTCAGTCACGAGAATGTGCTTGAAATAATATAACTTTGAGGCAGTTTTAGAATTCCAGGTCAATATTGGAGTCAAACAATAAATGCATGTGAACAAATAAATATTCTTTTTAATTAGCTGAAGTTGCTCAGCATCACCCGGGAAACTTTTCCATTTTTAAATCTTCCCAATAAAAACACAAAAATGTATTCGACAATGTCAAATGGGGATGTCTCTGGAAACGTACACTGATAATCCTAATACAAAATCTCTATGTATACAATACCACAACCGTAATAGAATTTGTAGATGATACCGCTGATTCTATCTACCTGGAAGTGGCAGTCTTGCGAAGGGTATTGAGGGTGCGAAGCGGAAGTTTGGAGAAGAACTGATATGGTCAAGTCTGGTATATCAAAAATAATCCAAATGTGAAAGCAGTGCCCGGCAAGAGGTGCTCCACAGCAATGTATGAGGTGTGGTGTTGGTGTCGCGCAGCACACTATGGACTGCAAGATGAACAACGGTTAACGTTCTCCATGAAATCCGTACAAACATCCGTCTGGGGAAAGAGTTGAAATAATTTTTGCTAGCTTCAAGTTACTAGAAGACAGAGACTATCTCGTGAAATTAGTGATCATTGAAATGTACAGACAGAGTGGCATTGTAAACAAGGCCCAGGATCGCAAAGTGTGGAGGCAGGCAGTTTGTGCGTATCAGAAAACTCCTCTGTATTGTAAAAGAAGATTGTAAACGCTGTTTAAGAATACAGCTTGACAGATAAAACATTTGCATTTGAATTCAGTAAAATCACAGTGCGTTTCAATTTATTTAAACTGAAATGAATATAATATAACAATATTGCATTTAAAGTAGTGCACGGAGAATTGTGAATTTAATTTAGTATATTCTGGATCCGTCTCAAAATAATTTTTATGAGATAGAAGGTAAGAAAGTCAATAACAATTATGTTACTTATTAATACTCATTTTAAAAATATTTTCCATCATTGGACAAATAAATATTCACAACATTAAATATCAAACTTTTCAAAGGATACACTGTTTTGTCCAATGAATAAATAATTGCAATTTTATTAAATTTACCAATTAAATTATATTTCTTCATTATTCACCGCAGTTGGCCGGATTTACAATCCAATTAATGACATTATATAATGTGGTTTTCAATTTGTTTGACTTTGTATTAATGTGCGTAAATGATAAAAAAAAAAAAAACTTCATAATATGTAAACGTCAGGTATGGAAGTGAACCTATCTTTTTCTGACACTATTCTAAATAATTCATATAAAATAATTTTTTATTAAAAAATCAAGGTATTAAAATGTTTAATCAAACAGTTACCGTTTCAATTATTACAAATATGTTATTTTCGGGAAAATTAGCTACTTTTAATTCTCCTTTTGCAATATTTATTATTTTTAAAATACTTTAACAACCCAAATAAATACAACTCACGTGTAATGATATTTGCAGTTTGGAGATTACAAAATAGGGTGTTCAAAAATGACTACAAAACAAAAAGCAAAAATAAATTGTTTAAATCTAAAACAATGAGGAATGTTAAAACAGAATGGAAGAAAATAAATGGAATAAAATAACAGACTATTAATTTTTAAGACCTGTTACGTTATCAGTTTTTGTATTCTACATGATGAAAGTTTTCTTCTTCTAATATTCAAGTAATTTTACTTTTGAATTTGTACTGATTCCGAAGAAAATGGAATTTAAAATAGAGATCAATGAGAATCGTTAATAAAATGATAAAATTATCACCTAGATTTCTTTATATGTATCTTCTCTAGCATCTCACAAATAGCGTGGACTATTTAATCAGAAAATTTAATAGGAACACCATGTATTATAAACACACACATAAAACATAATGAATGTGTTCCTAGCAGCTCTTAGACGGGCTAAATGGAGAATGTAAGCAGAAGTGGTACTTAATGAACATGTCATAACAAAATTACAATGCAGAATATTCTCAATCCTGATTATCCTGGGTAATGGAGAGAAGGGAAGACACCTGGATAATCAGAAAGCAGAAAACTCTTACAATTATGCTACAAATTCCCAAATCTACAATGACCGTAATCGTAAAATCATACTAGTCATCTAGTTTCAATGCCCCTATTGGTAGAAACACTACATTTCAAGCATGTTCATTTAAAACATGTACTTATCAAAGCAATTAATTTGATTTATTAATTAAACACGGGCCGCCATTATACATGATGGTTTCAAATTTGAATTCTGAATAACACTTACTCAATAATGAGAGAATTTTAAAATGACCAATTTACGATTAATGTAAGTGTTTGAATTTTTTCTTAAAATGGCATTGTACAGATAGAGGTGTTGAAACTAGAAAACTAATATTTATTTCAGTTTGTATTTGCCTGCGAAAGGAAAGTACCATTATCATTCGCACACTTTTCACTTTCAACTTCTTCCTATCAACCTAGTGCATATGAGCTAACTTTGAATTAGATCACAAACTGGCATTTTTAATAATGCATCTCACCGAGGGACAACAACACTATACAATATTTTATTTAAAATAAAATTCAAATCGCATGACAAAAATAATTGCTGGTCATACAACAGTAAAAAAATCATAGTTACATTTTTATCATTGTTATACATTTCTCTAGTTTCTAGACTTCAGTCAAATATACTTTGTATTATTTTGTTCATATCCGAAAAATAAAAACTTTATATTAATCACGATTGCGATTTATTTTCCACTATATAACGTAAGTTGACAAGATTTGTCACTAGTCCCATATTATATTTAAGCGATAATTTCATTATACAAGTTTTAAAAAAGGGACAATCAGAAACCGACGCCTTTCACACACATCATAAACACTTTCATACAAACTTTACATAATCAATCCTCGGGACAAAAAACATATTACGGGATCCATTATTATACAAGTGTCTCTTAAGCACTTTAAAGCTTCACACTGTCGATTCTATGATTTGGAATATAAATAAATATCTTAATAATGACTGTAAATTCAACAAGTGAAATAGAACTGTGCAGTATTACCAGCTTAACAAACCTAACTGTCTCAAACCTAACCGTAAAAGAACAGTTAACAAAAAAGCTTTGTGTATCACTCCCTATTACAACCATAACATAAAATGCCTTTTCTAATGAAAAGCATCGCAACACCAATATTTATAAGAATATAATAGAATCCACAGTATGAGATTTCGTCTCTACTTGCGAGTGACAAAAATATTTAATATTTCATTCAAAACCATGACCAAATTTCAGATATTTGCATTTTCAATGCCGCTAACACTTAAGACCAGGGTGATTCAAGAGCGTGGGTCCGGCGACGTTATCGTGGCGTCGGCAGAACCCTGCGTTATCGGCTCAAGTTGTCCTCGGAGCCGTCCGAGTGTCGCCTGATGGGGGCCAGCAGCCCCCCCTCACCCACACACGGGGCAGGCATCAGTCCCCGGGACCCGTCTTCCACGACGCAGGACAAGGCGTTGTTCTGGTGAACGATGTCCCAGATGTGGTGCACGATTAGGTCGATAGCGACTGCAACAAGCAACCAGGCGGTTTTTGTCTAGGTTTTGTTTGGCATGTTATTTTATATACACACAAATATTGTAATCAAGGTCATCCAATCAATCGTTACCGCATTGAACCTTCATGGTTTACACACGATGGTAAATTTCATCAACCAAATGATTTCATTATTGAGATATTCCTTTATTTAAAGAAACAGCTCATGTTTATCAAATTATAGATGCAAAAAAAACATTTTTAATACAAATTGTTCAGAAAAATTCAAAGCAGCTAATTAATTTTATCACATTTTTTTCTTTAAACGTTTCTGAGTAATAATATAATTTATTATTTTTAATTGATGAATAGACTTTCGTTTTCTAAAAAAAATGCAATCCTCAAGGATAAGTGTGGGAAATTATGGCATTAAGTTTGTATGTTGTGTTTAGTATTCTTGTATTTAAAAAAGTATATAAATACAACATAACAGTTATTACGTGTTTTTTTTAAGAAAAAATCTTTAAAATAAAATTATAAAATATAAATTGATATATGAATGGCTTAAAATCATACAGGTATAAAGTGACCGAAAATAAAAATTTGAGTTGAGTGTATAGTTTTGTGGACGATTTTAATACGTATATTCTGTAGCACAGGCTTATAATTAACATTAATAATTAGCACCGTCTACGGACATTTGGAACAAATACCAATTTGAATATAGTCAATTTCATTAGTACCATATAGTTATAAGTAACAAAATGACGGAATATCAGAATTCATGACTTTCATAGAAGGAAATATCCAATATTGTAAGTTATTCAGATGAAGACGTGCCTGATATCAGTTTAATGTCAAATAGTAACTTTTCTGCAAACAATTTGTGCACAAAGATTGTAACCCGATTAAAGGTAAGAAAAAAACACTAATTTTTTACAAATATCCTGAAATATTTTTACATTGCGACATTGCTTGCAGTATTATCTTGACAAGTTCCCCTTCAAAATATTAATAATTGAAATAACATTGAAAATACGCATTATGAATTTTAAAATGCCTACAATTTGTTTTACACTTGTACTATCATGTTATTAACAAGAATCAATTCCTATTTATTTATACTTATATGTGAATTTAATTTTAGGTGACAATTACCAGCAAAATTATAGCCATGATGATAGAAACAACCGAGATGAAATAATTAATCGGGGAAGTTATAGAAAGAACAAGGCATGGAAAAACAACTGAGAAATAGAAAAATAAAAAGGATACTCTGGACAAGAGTACGTTTCTGCCAGGTCCATGAAATCATTTTCTCATAAATGTAACACTTGAGCTTAGCTGCTTATTCCCAATATTGCTCAAAGTACAATTAATGTATTTAACTTGTATTATAATATTTTTTGGTTAGCTCTGTAATTCTGTGTTTTAAATTTTAAAAAAACTCATTATTTCTGTTTGTTTTTTGTTACTAATTAATACATTTATGATTTTAAGCCATTCATATAATAAAATTAGATATGTTGCGGAAATTAAATACAAAAGTATCCATTATAGTACACTGAATTTTTCGGGAAATTTTAAATAAAAAATTAAAACAGTATAATTTTGTTTACGAAGCTATTTCACGAGAGTGGAAATGATTTATTTGACTACTTGCGTATTATATTAGGCTCACTCCGACATGTTGTATTACAAGTTGCTTCATGCATTAAAACACGATACAGTTTTTAAAAGTAAAACAACTGGTTTTCAAAAATTATTAATAAGTTTAATGGAACATATGGTGAATCAAGAAGATTGTTATTTTTAATCTAATTAACAATCTTAGTCTTGGACCAGACTTGAACATGACACATCCCGTGTGCAACAGCAAACATGCTTCCTAAATATTGTGGATTTACTGTGAAGAATATTATTACCAATGCAAATGTATAAGATGTTGGAAGATAAAAGATTTTTTGAGTGCAAGGAAAAATCTAAAATAAATGGATATTAATTATGTAGATCCACTATGCAAGATGAGGAAAGCTACGAGGTTTGCGAGGAATTTCGTCATCCATAACCAATAATTAGTAGTGCGCTTAAATAATATAATGCCACTTATTGAGAAGGATTCTGTAAAAGTTCAGTTTATAAGTTGTTTAAACTTGACTGTACGAGAATACCTGATAGCAGAAGGCAATTTAGTCTAGGCCACTGGACCGGCCATCAAAAAATGAGTGCTGCTATGTCATAAAATGTTGTCCTACCGGCGTGCATAGGTTCAATCAGCCTATTTGAGGTTGATTGAGCATATTCCTTTTTTCAGACATTCGGGCAATGTCACACGGCATTTTCTTGCAGACTTTATTTCCTATGGATAAGAAGTCCGAATGATCCAAAAACGCTAACTAGTTTTATAAATAATGACTGTCCTCTCTTCCAACCAACACACCCATCAATATGTCAAAGAATAATATTATAAAATGCACACTTAAAACACTTGAGTTTTTATTATGAATTATTATGGATGATAAATATTATAAGATGACCTTATTAAAATGGAGATCCACCAAGAATAAACAATAAAAAAATAAAAAAACTTAATATTATAAAATAATCTAATATATAAATATAGATGAATGGATATCAAGTATGAAAATGTAATAAAACCCATAAAATTCAATTTCATAGGGTCAGCATTACCAGTTAATACATATTTTGACATGTCTTTTCAAAATTATCCATTTAGAGAAACATTTATAGAAATAATTAAAAGCCCGATACTCGAAGATGTGTTACAAATTATCTTGTAATATTTCCAAACAAGAGTCTCACAGAATCTAGACCAAACTAAAATTATAAATGGAGTCTTTTTCTACAGTGGGGCGTATTTCGCAAAATGATTTTTTTAAAACAACAATAACAATTACATAGTAAATAACATTTATAAATTGTCATTTTAAACAATGAATTTTATTTAGTTACATCACCAAAGTTACACCATGGTTACTCGTTGCTGAAGCTTTCGACCTGAAATGTAATCATTTTATAAAAATATAATTCACTATTATAAATAAAATTAAGAATCTGTCTCGCACACATCTTCATGTTTTATTTCACTCACACCTTTGAACGTTCTAATCTGTATGAATAAAATTACTTCTAAATCAAAATATTTCTATCCCCATACATAATACACATAAATAAATCTTACACATTATAAAACTAAACCAAAAAATGTATAAAGTAAATTACTTCAATCAATTATGTATTTGTAAAAATAGTGTGTATTTGCGAAAAAAAAATGTTTATGCAATATATCTGACTTATGCAGTCGGGTGATTTGAATTCCACTAGAAGCTACCCTTTTTTGATAGCCTAAGTTCTTTATTAAAACTTCTTCTGTTATTTTGACTATTCAAATAGCATCTGACAACTGAGACTGCATAAGTACATCAAGTCACGAGAGTGTGTTTTCATGTTCACATTTTTATTTAAAAAAAATTATATTACTTAATCTTATTTTATTATCATTAAATTTACCTCGAAATTGACTTCTTGCGTGGAAATAATAGTTCTACTTGGTGCGTCTAGTACTCAACAGCAGGATAGGTAGTTAAACCTTTACCTTTTCCACTCCACGGGAAAGATATTAATATCAGTAATAAGTATTTGATTTTTCTTTACGAGAATTTCTTACCAATTTTTTGACAAAGGTTCAAACTACATCCACATCAATAAAAAATCCTACTACAAATCTAATGTACCTTTTTGTCTTTGTGAACAAGAATATTTTTAAATATGAATTAAATGTATTAATTAGAAAGATATACATATAAAATCAATTTTATTGAAAAATATTGTTGTTGCGCCACCGGAATTCGAACCTAGAGCTCTTTTCAAACCGGGGAAGCTGCATTATCCAACTATGCTAGAGTGACAATATTTTTAGTGATAAATTTTCTAACTTATATACATTTAATCGTTCCATTATTTTTACGGAATCTTAAATACCTTTGAGCAATCTGATAGCAGGCGCCAGGTTTGGAAAGAGATCCAGGTTCAAATCCCGGTGGCGGAACAACAATATTTTTCGATAAAATTGATTTTATATGTATATCTTTCTAATTAATACATACCTATGTTTTGAATAATTACAACTTCACAATAAGAATGTGTTCTCTTAATAAGAATATTTTTACACAAACTTACTGCGAGTATTCCAAATTTAATTTTAAAATGAGTAGTTTGGTAGGTGGAGCAATTCTTCTGTTATTTTTTCCACATTTTGATGATTTTCACTCGCTAAGACCTGTGAGTGGCACCCGCGCAAAAAGTTTCATTGTAGTAAAATATAAATGTCCATTCCCGCCTTTCTAAACCTAAAGAACCATTTTCAGAATCACTACAAACAAATCATCAATATGGCAAGTAAAATATCAAACTGAAATTCTGTCAAAATAAATTATCAACAAATAAAAATATTATTATACTAATAAATAACTTTATTTCAATTACAGATTCTTATATGCAAAAAATACAAATTTACACACCTCTCTATATGAAAATAACCAATCTCAATTTTAGGTGTAATAATTTGACATTTTTAAATTAATCAATGCTGTTAAATTCCAATACAAAAATTCTAATTTATAGATTCTAACAAAATATGCATTATCTAATCAAAATGCAAAATAAGCATAATTAACTATCAAATATTGAGATAGTTTTGGGGAGGCAGCAATGTTTCATTAATTATTTTTTTTAAATCTGAAAACCTACACGTGACAAGACAATACATATTATTTTCATATTCTGATGATTATTAGTACATACCATGCTTTGAAATTCAATGGCTGTAATATAATTTTAAATACATATTTTTCTTATGATTAATTAATTTTTTTTGGCACAAATGCATATTTTAAAACATTTTTTTTAATTATATTAATTTTATTTAAAATGAAGTTCACCTTATTGAGAGAATCGTTTGTATAATAAATAGCAAGTTATAATTTAAAAAATGGTACATAATTGAAAAAAATAATATTATTCTGAAGATGAATAATTTAATACACCACTTTGTGCTATTGCTGAAAAAAAAACATAACACTTAGAGAATATTATGAAAAACTACTAAAATAATTTTTCAAATAGACTTTAGGGGTCATTTTTTTGAGATAAAACATTAAAATTTAAAAACTGGTCATTGTTGGTAGTGGTCAATGAACTATAAAATATTTATAGGAGTACTCTTATTAAATAAATGAATCCAAATACCGTACAAAATTATACATACTTTAAGGTAAAAATATACTATAATACTAAAAATATACTATAAATAATAATTTCTAATATTATAATCTATATAATAAAAAATAAAAATTTCAATATCTGAAACATACATTTTTGACAACATTCTTTGATTTGATGATCATGGAATAATTCAATTTAAGTATATTAAAAGTTTAAAAAATAATATTTGTTGTATTCTGAATTTGGCTATATAAAATATAAATTTAAAAAAAGGCAGAGATAGTAAAATACACTGTGAGGCTGTGGCCATATAATACCATATAAGGCTGCGGCCTATTGCACACATGCTAATCTCGAGACAACACTCGGTGGAAGGACTTGAAGGAATTAAGTCACGAGAGGATGGTATTGCTTACTCGTGTGAAAAAACATTTACACTAAATTATAAAACTCAGAATGAGTGTGCTCCTGAGCTGTGTATAAAAGTAATGGTACAAAGTTTGTATACACAGTTGTATGAGTTGCAGTACATGATGGGCCGAGACTTGTTTCAAAACTAAGGTACTTAACTAACAGACAGACTTACTGTGTAGTAAAATATAATAAATAAGCAAAAAAATATTGAAAATACTTGGTGGACACCCATGTGAAAATATTTTGATAAAAACAACCATTTTAATGTGAGATCTTGAAAACATGTGGAATAGGGCAGTTTTGTATCCACTCCAGCTACCTGGTAATAAAAATGATTCTAGCGCTTACCTAAGGAGGACTGCAGGTACAATCAATGGTATCAGTCGGATGCGAAACAACGTACGATGAGATGCCGTGCGACAACATTTTTTTTAACGAGTTACTTACCCGGAACAAACGTTTTTATCATGTCACAAGGCCAATGATACTATAATGCTATACCAATACAGGGTGACTATCTTGTACAAAATCAATCAATATTAAAATTAGCAGCACTTATCTATCTAATATAATTAACTGATGATTTGAACATTCTTTATTCATATTATTCTGTACAAAACGCATTAATGACTTCTGATAACTGACCCTAACTGTTATGGAAACATTTAACTTTTCAGGTATAGGTTACCAAATTAATTTCTTAAAAATTTTAGCTCAAATTAATTTGTTGTCCATCTTTCAAAAATACATATCTCGTTATTTGTTAAAATTGAGTTATGAGTGGTGTTGTCACACTGCCCAAACACATACCCATAATCCATAACAGGCATATCTGATTTTTATTCCAATGAAGTAATATTACATATTTTGACGTAACTACTCTTATTTCAATGTGTCGTTCTTACAATTGACACTAATAAGTAATATTAATGGAATTAATACACCTCACACTGTCATCAAATCAAAAAATATCTGTAGAAATCGGTAACATTTTTTTAATCATTTTTCAACAGTGAAATTTGTATTGTTTCTATATCGTCTACTGTAAAATCAACAAATTCAAGATACGCCTCTTTGAACGATGGATGACGAATTATGATTTTAATTCTAAATCTGTGACATTTTAATGTTTTCTTTACATGGAATATTATTTTTTCAAAGTTTTTATGGTTCAGTACTAAGGCCCGTAAAAATCTAAATATAAAAACATTCAAACGCTGTATAAATTCTACATAGTGCCAACTTGACAACTAATCGTGCTTAGGATGCCGTGTTGGTTATTTTTATCAATAATATTATTAACGACAATGAAGATTGAATTTTTAACAAATAATCAATCATTTTAGCTTGTGTAAATCTCTAGCGATACAATCATTTTTAAGGTCAATGTTAGAATAATAAATGTGTTTTGTATATACTTTCAAATAAGTAAAAATGAAAACTCACCGGTATTGTCGGCTCCTCTGGGAATAATGACATCTGCAAATTTCTTGGTCTGAAAATAATGAAAAAGTATAAGATATAAGATTAAAATATAAGAAAGATTACATTTACAAAAAAATATACATTTTATTTAAAGACATTGAGAGTGACTTACGGGTGAACAGAATTCTTCAAAAGCAGGTTTCACGAAGTTCATGTACTGGTTGAGGACTTGCTCCAAGTCTCTGCCTCTCTCGATTATGTCACGGGGAACTGGGAAGCAACAAGGTTACGTTACTAATTGACGATTGTGTGTTATCACCACGTCATACTTTAGGAAATATTGCTACTGTTGCTGCCCATAGAGCCTAATATTAATTATGTTTTACAAAATGTAAACTTACTAAAGAATAACTTGTATCCTCTGATTTGAAAATAAATTTACATAACAGTGATATTAGGCATTAAAAATCATTCTACGTATTTGACATAACAGTACAAAAATTTTAATATACATATTAGGTTGAGTCATAAATAACTTCCGCCCAAGTAGATAGTACCTACTATTGTTTTTTACCCACACAATGGGTTACCCAGATAAAGGATTTTTGTTTTCGTTATACAGTTAAAAGTTTAGTTAATCTCTAAACAGCAATCTAGTGTTGTGCACGTTACATTTAAATTATTTTTTACGTTAAAAACGGAAAATCAAAAAATACACTTTCGCCATGTGATTCTATGGGAATTTAAACAAGGTAATAGTGCTGCAGCCACGGCTCAAAAAATATGCAGCGTGTATGGTGAAGGAGTGATAACCGATCGGGCAGTTAGAAATTGGTTTGTCAAATTTCGTTCTGGAAACATGACCTTGAAAAATGGACCGAAAGCGGATCAGCCTTCAGACATAGATGACGACATTTTGAAGACAATATTGGAACAAAATCCACGTCAAACAACAAGAGAGTTAGCAGAGAAGAAAATTGGGGAAAGTCAGTAAATTGGGAGTATGGGTACCCCCATAATCTCAACAAAGAACTTGGCTGGTCCATTTTACCTCATCCACCATACTCACCGGACCTTGCTCCAACAGATTTCCACCTTTTCAAAAAATTTAAATTCTGACCAAGCAGTAGATGAGGCTGTCCGAGACTTGTTCCAGTCCAACCCAGCCAAATTTTATGGGGAAGGAAGCGATAAATTGAAAACAAGATGGGAACAAGTCATATCAAATAATGGAGAATACATTTTAGATTAATTTATATATTTTTTTGTCATTGAAAAATAAATGTATGAAAAATAAACGGAAGTTATTTATGACTCAACCTAATACACTGTTTAGATGGATAATCAGATGATATATTAATATTTTGCTTTGTATTCACTTCTATTTAGAATGGACGTCACTGATTGAGACACTGGACGAACCAGTGGACCAAGTTATGTAGATTTAATTGTTTTATTATAAATTATTGTACGGGCAATTTCTCTCACCTCTCCTGGCCAGTCGTGTATCAGAATCCGTGTCCACAAAGAGCTTCATGTGGAATAAGTCCCTTATCTTGGGGAAATAGAACACCAGGATGCCCTCGAACAGGACTACGTCTGCCGGATATATCACCGTGCACTGGTCGGGTACACTGAAAGAACAAACTTGTAATTATCTCGTCTGTGATTGTCTATGATGTAGGGCTTTAAGCCAGGTTGTGGGCAAGCACGTCTCAGGTGAGTTATTAAAAATAGGTCATGAATAGAAATTAAGAATCAAACATTTTGTATTAGTTAAAATTACAAGTAAATAAATTTAGGAGCAGATTTTTTTTAAAGTTTGATAACCGAGTGCTTAGAGTAGTAATGTTTAATTTACATATTCATTCATATCTGGCACAGTTTAAAACCTGAGAAATGGACATCACTGTAAAAATATCACTTTCCTATCTCCAAAGTGTTATATGGTAATACTGTACAACTCACATGGAATTCCTCCTGTAGTCGTACACCGGTATCTCACACTTCTTTCCAAGCAAAATGTCCTGGAGCGTCGAGAGAATGAGATCATTATCAAAGGCATCGGGATGATCAAAATTAAACTGTCCCCGATCAGCCTTCAGTTTTTCTGCTGGCGTGAGTTGGCGGTAGAAAGCATCCTGGCTAACGCAAACCACCTGCCTCTCTGTATGGTCCATGTCTACCTGCCCCAGCTTCTCCATTATTTTCTTGCAAACTGTGGACTGGATCATTAAAAAGTAACATTATTTACTGATGTAATTCTCAAAATTGATTAATCAAAAAAACCAAAAAAATGAACTATCAACCGATGAATCATTGATGTGGACGATCGTCGTTAATAATCTAGCTCAACCGTGATCTAGCAAAATCATGGTTTGAAATAAAAATTTATAAAATGAGTCGTTATCTGTTTATATATATACCTAATATGTAGGGATAACTGGTATATATTTTCTGGAATGGAAAAAATACATTCAAAATAAAATTTAAAAAACCATAAATCTTTTAAGTGCAGAAGTGTTACACTTATTTTCAGTAGCAAAATGTGTGCTCTAAAATGGATGCATAGAAAAATTATAATAATATTTTAATTAAATAGTGCATTTTAGTGACTCTGAAGTGAATTTTACAGAGAGGGTTAAAACTATTCAGTTGCATGATAAATTTCGATAACTATAAAACTAAGCCATAATAAAATATTGTTTGTACATGTAGGTCTTTAGGGTTGCTTGTTCGGTCTAACGGTAAGACGTTCGTCTAATGACCGAGAGCTTGGGAGTTTTGAAGATTTTAATGTATACATGTTTGAGAACACCTAAACATATCAATATGTTTAATAAAAAGTTATATTGTTAACTACATATACACACCTAATGAAATTTAAATTAATTTGATTCAGCAACAAAAAAATACCCTATATAAATATATGTATGTATTTATGGGTGTTTCAACATAGAATTTCTCTAGTGAGACGGGCACAGTCCAACCACATTTATACTTATGCATTATATAGTCACCAATAAATAAATGTATTTATTTAGAAAACATTTTGTCAATCAAAATGCTGTTAGTTGAATTGAGCCACACTAATAACGGTGAAATATTATCAACTCAATATATTATGTTCTACAAAAGAGATTTAATTAGACATGAAATGTGGTCTGTGTGACTATCACAGACCACCAAATAAATAGACATGAACTAACGCAAATTCCTTGTCCCAAAGTCATCAGTTTTGTTGGAAATGTGCTTGTAAAATGCCCCTCGCCCCGTAAATAATGTTCCAAACCCCTCCTCCTATATATATGTTTCATATCATATCTATTCATTTACTAGTCTGTGGTGACTATAAAAATTCTCATTGATAATATCTAACTATCCGGCGATACTAAAGAAATACGGTGGCAATGGAACTGATATAACTAGATATAGTAAGTAGTAGTAAAAAAAAATATACAATACTATTTAAATCAGAAATGTAAATGTCAATTGTCAATCTAGAGAAAATTTCTGGAAAGGGTCCAGGAGCGAGTCGCATTGTGACTAGCATTGCACTGACAAGAACACTGTTTTTCTTAGTATGAAAGAAAAAATATTAAAATTCTCCCACTGCACATCTCCCAAAGTAATCTTAAGAAAAGCAATCAGCATCTACTTATTAGCATTCGTAAGATTAGATTACTGTTACCATGCTAAAATCCAGTGTTACACTGATACGTTTACTATAAATAAAAACCTTCAGATACCACTAGACTCATACATCTTCTCAGCAAACTAATTGTTATAACATAACAAGTAGTTATCGCATGGCAAGTGATAATATTTGTTTTGTATTTTGTATTTATTAATTATGCAGTATTCTCCTTTCAATTATTAGACAGAACATTTTGTCTGTAAAATGAAAATATGATTATTTTTTGTGGATCCTATAAAATATTATGCAGAGAATAAGCCACAACAGCACAAAATCAATGTTGACAATTCAACATTAAACATTTAGATTTGTATACACAAAGATAAAGAATAAGTTCTCAACTCACAATGTTATTTTAATGTTATGGTATTTATTTTAAAAATTCTCACTAAAATATTGGCAGAATTTATAAGGAAAATTGATGCAAATCAACATGAGCATGAACATCATACAAAAGGGGGATATAGACTGAGACTATCATTCAGGAAGAAGACTAAATCTCAGAAATCGATGACACCAAATGAAATGCCAGAAGATATAAGAAAGGTGGAGAAACTACATAGATTCAAAATGAAACTAAGCAAATGTGTGCAAGATAATTTGTAATAAAAAGGAACATTTTGATCTTGTTTGTAATCGAGCATATATAAGGAACGTTTTGGCGCATTGGAGCTGCCGGACGCATTTCAAATCAGCTCCTTCGGTTATTTATTTTTTTGTATGTTTCTACCGTGTAATCGTCCAAATATCTGTTGGAAAAGAGTGCAAAAACCTAGTTCTATTTTTAAATTAAGCAAAACATTCAATTTAATAGCTAAAAATCTTATCTATTTGTGTTTAAAACATTGTGAAATTTGTGATTCGTTAAAATCTTGTGTGCCTGTTTCTCGTCCCGTGCATTTCGGCTAGTAATAAAGTGCACATGTATAACACAACACGTGTTAACTCTAGAGCCTGAGACCTGACCCAAGGGTGCAGTCAAATAATGGTCAATGAAAACAAAAGTGAGAGTGAACCAACTTCTAGAACGGTATATCATCGAGATTTTTTGTTAAATTTAAGACAAACCGGCTTTGTAATTGACGCTACCACATTGCAAAAAATACACTATTACAATCTTCAATCTCAAAAGATTAAACCGAGGTATAGAGGTTACCGCGGTAGTCGAAAACTCAATCGGAGAATACCATTAGCTCCACCTCCACCGATATCTCAAACCGAAGAATCAGATGCCTATACTCAGGTTTCATCTCAATATCAACCCATAGATCATACAAAAAATATTATCAGAGTAAACGTTCAAAGGCACATCAATAATAAATCAAAGAGTCTTTCACTGGCGACATGGAACACTCGTTCCATTCTAAATAAAATAGATGACATCAGTGAACTTTTTCAGACAGAAAAATACAAGTTTTAGCGGTAACAGAAACCTGGCACGATGATCATGAGTCAAATTCAATCAAACAACTTCGTAGTAAAGGATTTAAAATTGTTGAAGAGGCTAGAAAACCATCAGAGAATAAAACAGATAATCTCACCTGGACAAACCACGGAGGTATTACTGTCATTGCACAAAAAGAGTTTCGTTTAACAAAAATAAAAATACTTCCATTTAGACTTTTGAGTGTCTCGGGTGCAGAATAGCCTCTGCTGGAGAGAGCTTAACTATCATCACGATTTATAGGCCTGGCTCACAACCGACCTCAGCAAGATTTTTCTCAGAAATCAAATCCTTACTAGAATGGGTTTCAGTTCGCACAGACACTGTTACAATATCTGGTGATTTAAATATTAGGTTAGATCGTCCATCTGAAAAGGATTATAAATACTTTAATAGCCTACTAAATGACTTCAATTGCACGCAGTTGGTCTGAGATCCTACACATGATGTAGGAGGAATATTAGACGTCATTATTAGTCGTAATAGTGATGGACCCATAACCGCTGAGGTGATTGAAATTGGACTTTCTGATCACCGTCTTGTTCATTCCAATGTTGATTTTTGTAAACCTATTCCATCATATGAAACCATAACATCGAGATCCTGGAGTAAACTGGACATAAATCATTTTCGTAATGATGTTAATGCATCTATTGGTAACGATCCCGATTGCCACCAAAAAGACTTTAATCAACTTGTAGATATATATAATACTACATTATTACGCATAATCGACAAACATGTTCCGGTTACTACGAAAGTTAGGAGGAATCGTGGCTCTGATGGCCCACGTGACTCCACTACTGAAAAATGCTACACTAGACCCCGAAGACCTCATGAATTATCACCCGGTCTCTAATCTGCCGATCCTCTCAAAAATAATGGAAAATGTTGTATCATGTCATATCATGTCGTCTTAATATGTATTTAACAGAAAATGCTTCATTTCCCAAAATGCAATTTGCATACAGACGTCATCATTCTACAGAAACAGGGGTGGTTCGAGTCCTGTCTGACATTATAACACTTACTGACTCGGGCCATCTGGTCCTGCTTGCTTTTTTAGATGAGTGCAGCATTTGACACAGTCAATCATCAAATCTTACTTGTGAGACTGCAAAAAATCTATGGGGTAGATGGAAATGCACATGGTTGGCTTAAATCATATCTTTATAATAGATCGCAATCGGTGCGATTTCAAAATTCAACCTCCCCTACATCGACTTCTAACATCGGGGTACCTCAGGGATCTGTTCTCGGACCACTATTATATATTCTATATACGAAAGACATAGAATACATAATAATATCGTCAGGATTATTTTTTCTGCAAGCCGGGTGAGACAGAGGCATTAAAAAGAAAAATTGCAAGATGCGTAGATAAAATAGGCGAGTGGATGGCACAGAATAGACTTAAATTGAATCCATCCAAAACAGAATTACTATGGACAGCAACACCTATAAGGCAAAACTTAATACAGGAATCAATGTCTGCGAATGCTAAATCTACAGCTAAGTTGTTGGGCGTGCACATTGATTCAGATCTTTCAATGAATACACAAATCAGTAAAACTGTCAGTGCATACTTTTATCAACTGAGACAGATTAAAAGTATTCGGAGACATCTTCCTCTTGAGGCAGCCCGTCTACTCATTGTGGTGTCATGTGTGGACTATTGTAACAGCATCTATGCTGGCCTGCCAATGTTTCACCTGGATAGATTGCAATCTTTTCTAAATGCGGCTGCACGGATAATATATGGAGTTTCCAAATTCTCTCATATAACATCCCTTTTACATCAGCTACATTGGCTCTGATTCCCTGAAAGAGTTGAATATAAATTGTGCTGGTTGATGTACAAGGCGACACACAACATGTCGCCTCTGTATCTTCAAGAACTTTATAACCCAGACAATTTGAATGGTAGACATCAAACTCTCAGGTCAGACTCTACTTCAGCTACAGGAAGGGTTGTAGGACCGACCAACCGTTGCCAGAAGTTTAAATTTAGTGAACGGACATTTGCGGTGGCAGGCACAAAAGCGTGGAACTCTTTGCCCTCCGTTATAAGGAACAGTACATCAGCGACTTTATTTAAGAAGAAACTAAAAACGCACCTTTTCAAAAAATCATTTCCATAAGTGAAAATAACAATTTTTAATTTTAAAAACAAAGATAATTGTAGAACTATAAACAGTTTATGTGTAAAGGACCCTTGAGGTGAAAGTTTTTACAAAAATGGCGTTATACAAATTATCCATTATTATTATATATAAATATACTTATTTATGCACTATATTAATACACTAACGGCAGGAAGGGTATTAATACTGTTTATGTAAAAGCTTTTTTTAATTGAAAAAATGCAATTAAAGTCCCATCATTTCCTTTGGATATTACATTGCATTGTGTAAATCAGATATCAAATTAATATATTAGTACAATAATCTTTTACCCGCATTACAGTTAAGAATAAATTTAAAAAATTAATAAAATAGATAAATAAATTTAAGTTTAAGTATGTAATAATGTAATGATAAGCTAATAACCTGCTCTGCTGGCCGATAAGCAACTAATATGGGTCAATGTCGTTTATACACGACATTACTTTTATTAGATATTAGATATAATTAAAAATGTATTTAACTTTAAAGTACTTAATAATAAAATTTAGTCCATTGTCATTTATTTCCATTTTAAAAATTAATCAAATTCACTATGTTTAAAAACCTAGTTACAAAATTGCTTGCCCAAAACATATTTCATTTACACCAAGGTCAAAATCATTGAAAAAATGTGTTTTAACCTTTGTTTTTTATTTTATTTATACTAAAAATTTATAATAAATTAAGCCTGGTTGCTGACAAGGCAGATGCCTGTATTTCGCTATCCATTAGACAGTAAAAAATAAAGAGCAGGCGAAAACAGAAAAATATTATTAAACAATAATCCATACAATATAAATATATCATTATTGGTAGATAAATAAATAGGTAAAGAGTAGACATTTTACAGGTCTGAGTTTGACTCTCGGTTGTAGTTAAATATAAACATTAGTGTTTGAAATTTTAATATCACATCATCAAATATCATCAAATATGTACCGATAAAGTGTGTCATCATAGTTGATTATGACAAAGGTGAGGTCATATAATTCTTAGTAGAGTTTCAATTCTAGCAGGTTTTAGCATCGTTTTAATGTTGATCTTGAATACAAATGCATTCAACTAAATAAAACACATGAATCAGCTATACGTATACTGCAATAAATATTTACAGAAATGATACGGGAATTCTTAAATTGTTAGAGCTGAAAGCCACACCTTTAAGATAAGCATTCCATAATCTACAAACTACAAACAATGCTTTTCAAAGTAGCAAAATAGAAAATTGAATATAAATTAGAATTTTCAAATGTTGGCCTTAATCTATTATAATTACGCTTCCCCATCTATATCTACGACTTTCAGGGTGTGGCGTCAGTAGTGACTACGTTAGTGTCATTTGTTTCGGTAGGCTGTAAAGTACATGCTTAAATGGCCTGGTCTGTGAGACCCCTGTCATCTCATCTGTCTCATGGTCATATCGCGTTGCACTCTATGGTTTTTTTCCTTATCTATGTGCTGTCAAATGTGACATGAATGTTTTGTTCGTATTTTTCACATTTGTACAATTCCAGGGAGAGCAATACAGAATGTACTAACAGAAAAACAATCGGCGAAAGCAGCATAAAGCAATTGGTGACAGCCGCTCAGTCACAATAGCTGCCCGCAAGGCCTAGCAGGGCTGAGGCCCTGTTCAATTGTTGATTTTCTCGCATTCAAGACAAATGTCAAAAATAACTTGTATCTAGAATTTTTCCACGTTTTTTCATATTAATAATATGGAATGAAATGTGTGTTGTCATTTGTATTAATCCATTGAAAACTAAATAATTTATTGAAATACCTAGTTCATATATATGAAAATAGTTTAAAATCAGTCAGAGTACCTACATATATTTAGATGAATGCTTAAATCAATGTTCTAAATTAAAAATTATTGTCAGATGCCTTTTGTGGTTTTATTTAATAATATCGATTTAAAACACCACATTGCCGTTTTATGATAGTAAGATAAGATTGTGATAATAATTATGAAACAAACAGCTACTGTTTAAAAAACATATAAACGGTGTTACATAAAAACGGAATATTCAATTGCGACATACATACAAAATAACATACATAAAATGTTTACTTTGTTCAAGAAAACGTTGTTTTCCTTAAAATCAGTGTAAAACCATCTAATTTACGGAATTTGCAACTTACTTCATATCGTAGCTAAAAATATGCATGAAAACATATTTTATCGACGTATTTAACCAAAAATTAAGGAAGTGACACATCCGCTATAGTCGGTTCGAAGAGCAGAATAACGTTAATAAAAACACACATTAATAAGATCAACATAAATTTCTGATATAAAACATTATTTTATATAATAGCTGAAGCCTCAAAGCATGTGAGTAAATATAATATATTATTTGAGTATGTTTTCACAAAAACAAAGTATTTTAAAAATGCCGAAAATTGATACTATGTCCTGCAAATTTAACGGTTTATAATTTTATTCATTTTTAGCATTATTTTAATTTGTCTCAGCTCAGATTTGTCTCTGTAATCTTGGCTTTAAAATTATAAGAAAATATATTTCGTAAATGCAAAAATTTTCATATTGGCCAATTTTGAGGCACGTGGAAAATGAATTTAATGGCTGCGGTCTTTCTTATAATGCTTGTATTGTTTTATTTATGGCAAATAACATTCAGTTTATTAGTTTTAAATTAGTGTAAAGGTCCTATCTAAGTAATAGATAAAAAAAAGTCTGATCTATTGTATAACTTTGAATAATAAAAGCCCACATTTTTGTAAAAAACGCGAAAATATAAATTATTGTTGAAAGGGAAGTCTTGAAGGAATGACAGTGCAATATTTTTGATATAATGCAAAAAATAACAGATATGTTGTAAAGTATTTTTAATTGTTAGCAATTAAGCAAAATATTAGATTTGTATCTAAGAGAAAACATAATAATTACTTTTTATTTCACTGGATTTACAATGATTTTCTAAAGTTTTAAAGTGACTAAATTCTTTTTTATTTATCCAAGAAATATTTTCAATACAAAGATTAATTTTTAGGTTTAAATAAAACAAATTATTAAAAAAAAAAAAAACAATAGCGTTTCTCGTACAGTTTGTTTCAATCGTTATGTGCTGCTGTTAACGAGATTATAAATAGAAAAATTCTATTTGACTTCACAAAAGTTTTATTGATCCTAATTTTATTTTATTTTTAACTTTGCCATTTTAAATGTATTTATTTATTTGTATTTTTTTTATTTCAATCTGTTCGATCTGACCACTTAAGAGCATTTAATACAATATAAGAAAACATTTTTCAACTATTATTCATTTATGACATGTAGAATTGTATTTTTACAGAACACGATATGCGCATAATGTGGTTGTCAAGGACTTCTAATAAACCACTATTCACTAAATACAATGCAAAACTTAATAATGTAACAAATTTATAATAAAATCAATGTAAAATAATAGTTATAAATGTTGTGGAAAATATACAAACCAAAATATCAATACATTGTACATAAAAACTGACCGAAAATAACAAATCTATTCTCGGCGTTTTAACCTAAATGGCAGAGAATAACGATAAATACCTTTCCGCTGGCGGTGCCTCCCGCGACGCCGATTAAAAACGGAGTTTTTCCCTCCATTCCGTTCATTTTGGCACTAAATTTTCTATGTCCATTTGTATGTTCAACGCCATTATTAAGGTACGCCGCACGATCAGCCATTTGATATTTTGCGTCTTAGTGTGCAATTTTCCGGACAATAAACGCGCTACGACGCGAGCAGATGCGGGGAGGTCGGGGAGACGTATTTTATTTTACGTAATGTGAATATGTATGTGTGAATTTTGCGCACTGCCTCTGGCGCATGCGTGATAATAGCCATAGATAAGAAAGAAAATAATAGCCCAAATTAAATATAAAATACTTACTATCTTTCAAACTACTAAAGTGAATAATATTTATATACTTTAACGTGCTTTAATCCACTGAAGGATGAATGTCTCCAGATGGCGTCTGTACTCGCCTCAGTTTTTATCCGGTTGCTAGAAACTACCCAAAACTATGAAATAGCATAATCATTAACTAACTGATTAACTTACCATCACGCCGCTTCCCCGCGGGATAGACAGGATAGATAGGATAGAGCGCCACACTCTTATGTCCTGATACACAATTCTCTCCTTATCCATATTCATATATCTTCTTATACAAGCTCGTCGATTATTGAGGCTTCTAACAGTATTTGGTTTATCTAGTTATGGCGAGTCTTCCGCAGACGTCCTCTATTTCACGATCATATAATCAGCCATAAACATCGTATTCCATAAAAATGGCGACGGAGAAGACTTGAAAACTATTAGTTAGCTCATCCTATTTTAGTGTATATTTGCTCTAAAAACTCAAAATTAATTTCGATCTCAAATTATGTGAATTAAATCAGAGATGATTCTCAACATATTTATATGATATTATTTTAAAAATATTATATGTAAACACACTTTTGAAAACAATGGTTTTGTGACGGCTCGCGCGCATCGTCCAGATGTTCCTCGTTCTGTCATTTCTCGCCATCCCGCAACAAAACAAGACCGTTCGAGGAAGGCCGGGCTGCACCGTCCGGCGGGCATGACACAGGTGCACCACAGATGTGCACCAACACATGCACCAGAGGAGGCGGTCTGAGAAACAATCTGCGCCCAGTACCCGAACCGATCGGACCGCAGATGCATATCTCGACTTTCACCTTCCACTAACCGTGCATCGTTTTTCCTTTGTTTTTATGTATTCTGTGTTGTTTCTTGCTCTCGGTGGCTTCTCCCCGATGAGAATAAACAAGTTTGGATAAGAATGGTTTTCACTTGAACACAACCAACCTTCCCACAGTTTGATCAATGTTGGCGACTGTGAAAATAGTCTCTGTGCGTCTCTATCGAGATGATAAGACGACTCTAGACTACTTCTATCTTCTACTTCTCATTCTGGTGGAGTTGTATAATTACTTGAAGGGCTATTTTCCAGAGAAGTGTGCTTCCCAAGTCCTTCGGCATGGCTATATTTATTCTTGTAAGGGTCTTCGACTAATATAATATATTTTTGGGGGTTAGGACGGTGGTTAAATGAAATAAATGTCGTTTGCGTGTGTTGGTGTTTATTGAGTAGGATAGATCGAACGAGGAAGATAGATAGAATGAATACAATGAACGAAGATGTAGAAGGTGCGCGTGTATTATAAACTGAAATGAAGCAAGTTAGCGGTCTTGCTCGACGCGCGTGAGCCGGCAAGACCGCCGTTGTGAAACGATTAAACTGGAGAGACTGCTTGGCGGTGAATGATTGAACCAGACTTGTAGCAGCAGCCGGCAGTGCTGTCGCTAGCGTCGATGCCGACTGAGATGGCGGTGAATATGAATTCTAATCGCTACATATTATATTGAAACCCTCCCAAAAAAATGATATCGTAATATTTATTTTTTTATTATCACATAACAAGATAATATTGTACCACGACCTTGAATGTGACGCAAGCGCGTCTGATTCGATGATATTATTTTAATAATAGATCGCGAACGCGCAAGAGCCATGTGTCTCTGCTGACCGCGTTGGTCCAGGCAGTAAAAATTAGATATTTCCTGGAAGGCATTGTCCCTATAGATTTATTTCGTCTACTGGTGAAATCGGTCGTGGGAGAGGATAGCCGAACCACCCACATCTAAAAATTACGTCCTGAAGTAACACATGCAATCCGAAAGAGCTTATTAGCCCGAGTAGTGAGCAATGACCATTGCACAAAAACAATAGTAATGACTTCCGAATGAATTGTTCTTAAGAAAGAAGCAATATGAATCGGTAGAGGGAACAGCTCATCTCCTGTCCAAAATGTCGATATATCTCGTTAAAGTGGCATGCATTATTTACCAGGCCGTGTAGCTGGCGTCTCATTTAGGTAAAGAACTTCCGGAGTCTTGATCAGTAGAAAAGATAAGGGCCGCCTCTTTTGTTATATCCAAGTGAGGATAAATGTCTAAGCACACCCGTATAAAAAACCCCAATACCGAGAAATTAGTGAACCGAATAACTTACCATCACGCCGTTTCTCTGCGGGGGTAATCAATGAGGATAGAGCGTCACACTTATCAGTCCGAGTATTCGAGTTCACCTCTTCTATATTTATGCATCTTGTGGTATGTATAATTCTTACTATTCTCTTCTCATTCATTCGTTCCATACGACCAAACCACCTGAGCGTGTCTTTGAAAAACGTAATCGCTGAGATCCTTTAATCTTTATACTCAATCGTAATAAGGTCTGCCTCAAGTATGTCGGGACAATCTCATTTCCACTTTTTTCAAATAAGTGCAGAAATTTATTAAATTTTTATTCTATGGATTACTTTGCTTCGTTTATGAAGTTTGCTCGGTTTACTCTCATCAGTAACTGTCAGTCTACTTATCCTTTATTAAAAAATTGTGATTAAGAATACTTGAAATGAATAAACCAATACGCAGTGGGTACAAGGGAAGTAATTTACTGCCTATTTCAACGCTGTTTAGCAGAGTTTCGAGCGGGAAACAACCAACATAGATGATGTTTACAAACGAACTGCTGAAATGACTGGCACGTACTATAGTTTCTTAAGAAATTTCATTAATTTTGTATGTATGAAAACAATATTTTAGTATATTTATGCCAATTTTGGAACAATTATAACCTTGCACATTCAGGTGCAATGTTTTGCTTCAGGATTTGACTGTTCGTTGTTTACAAATATCGACGTCGAAAAAGAAAACGTCATAACTCCATTTTTTTACGTTTTTTATTTATAATTTTTATCTTTGCTACTTCTCTGAACTTATAACTATTTACTTTACTTTTTTCTCAATCAATCATAATTTTAATCATGTACCTTACACTCACAGGGAAATCTGAATCAACTGTCAGGCGTATCATCACGGAAGGTGAAAAGGAAGATGGCAAATTCGGAACACCGGGTAAAGGAAAAAAAGAGGCACCCAAGGAAAGAGTTGGACGACTTTGATATTTGTGGCATTCGACAAAAATTTCATTTTTTTATATAGTACGAAAGAAGGTGCCAAAGTTAAGAAATTTATTGACTATTCTCAAAGAAGACATATAATTTGACGGTAGACACGAATATTTAAGGAAAATTTTGCATTCTATCGGTTTTGTTTACAAAAAATGAAGAACAAACAGAAATGCACTTATTGAAAAATCAAATATAGCGGCGAAGAAAGAGCATTACTTAAAAATCATCATGGATAATCGAAATTTACCCGAAGAATTGCAAAAAAATATGATTTATTTGGATGAAAGTTATATCCATTTATCCTACAAACTGAAGAAATGCTGGCAAGACTACCATTCTGAAATGAATGCTGATTGATGCTGATAATAGTGGGTTGTCGAAAAGCTCATACCTATATTAGGTATGAGCTTATTAAAAGAGTCATCTATAATTGTTATGGATAACGCGTTTTATCACAGCGTTGTAAGGAACAAGGCACCAATGTCCGCGACGAGAGTTGATGACTTAAAGCATGGCTATGACTAACAATATTGCTTTCAATGATACATTAAGGAAGCCATATGATATAGATGAAATATTAGGGGAGCATGATCACACTGTTGTAAGGCATTCTCCTTACCACTGCAACCTATTAATTAATTTGGCCATTGGCTAAACAAAATGTCGGAAACATAAGCAATATAAAACAGCTAATGCCGAAATGTCGGAAACATAGCAATATAAGACAGAAAATGCCTTTAAGAGTATCAGTGCTAAAATTGAGAATATTATGAACGAGGCAGAACATTATATGATATGAGGATGTCGATGACTTAATAATACGTTTGGGTGAAAATAGTGACACGAAGATGAAGATTCAGAATGTCAAGAGGGCGAAGATAATCATTTTTCTGGTGTTGAATTAATAGATTCTGATTTTGAAATATTATGCAGTTTTTATAACAAAATAAATGTTATTGCGTCATTCCGTGTTTCAGTTTAAAAACATCATTTGAAAACTGTGTCGTTTGTATTGTAAGACAATTTTTTATCGTATTTTATTTTAGCGAATTTCTTTATGTTTCACCGGAATATCAATGTGCATGTTTTGCATAGTTTTTAATTTGAATTCATATTTAATAAATCACTATTTTAATATACAAATTTTCTGAATAGCGTGCATACATTATGTGAAATATGCACTTGGATCATTGTGCTTTTTTAAAGTTACATTATTTTACCTTTGAACCATTTTGGTGTTGCCATTTAAACGATTGCAGCGCCCTCATTTATTTTCTACACTTATTTGACAAACTATACATACCCCCTCCTAACAAATAGACTTTCTTTCTTATCTCTATGTTCTTATCTTTTACTTTGGCTGCTTTGTCTAGCGTGATCAACTGACCATAGAAATGAGAAATATATTTGCCTGACGCCTGTAACAGAAATAGAAATGTCAATTAAAATCAGAATAGAGATTATATTAAAATCTAAAATCATATCAGGGAAAGTGGAGGTTATAATTCTTTAACCTGAAATTGTTTTATCCGTACTAATATGAAACACATTTGATTCGTATTATCTTTTTAATACATCTATTTTTAATGATATATATATATATATATGTCACTTAAAAGAAGAGTCAATTCGTACATTTTAATATAAATATTTTGTAATTGTCTTATGATGAACCCTTCTTGGACGAAAATTACATCTTGTCGTATTTGTTTGAAAAATTACGACGATCTTAAAACTCTGGAAACATACTCTGCTTATTTTTTGGTTGACGTTATTTTTGCTGTAAACAAAAAACTCCACGATCATGTCGACCTGCCCGATAAATGCTGCAAGCAATGCTTAGAAGAATTGAAAATTTGCAATGATTTCAAATTGAAATGTGAAAATTCGAACGAGATACTTGTCAAATACTACGAGAAGCTTCCGGCATTGCTCGTTGACCTGCAGGTGAGTTCTAAAAGAGATTCAATAAATAATGTATCAAATATAAGTGAAACCAATCAATTTCGCAGTAAAAATCTATTCGAAAGCGGAGAACCCATCATAGATTACAAAAAAAAATTTGTTTATAGCAATGAACATGAAGCTGTCCACAAAAAATTCACATTTCAAGGTAATAGTGAGGACTTGTTAGAAGCAGTATTAGATGCGACTTTGGAAACAAAACTGAAAACTCTGACAGTAGAAGAAAAAGGAGTAGGAAATGAAATTCCCGATGACGCCTGTGAAATACAAAATATCATTAAAAGGCCTGTGTCAAAAGTAGACAATAAAATCTGCCAAATTTGTACCTATATAGCTCCTTACCCGTCCGCTTTGATCAGACATCTAAGAATCCATACTAAAGAGAGACCCTTTTCATGTGAAGCGTGTTTAAAAACTTTTTCTGATATGTCGACACTTAATAAACACAAATTCTCACATTCTGATGATGCTCAATACGTCTGCGACGTTTGCGGAGGCCAGTTTACATTTCGAACAAGTTTGCTCAAGCACATGGCGACACACAGCGAGGAGAAATTTGAATGCAAATCGTGCAAGAAAAGTTTCAACACTAAATTCAATTTGGACACCCACGCCAAGAGGCATTTGAAAGATGGTCTGTTTGTTTGCGAGATATGTGGTAAAAAACGTGTTTCTAAATATAATTTAGACATTCACAAGCGGGTGCATTCTGGCGAGCAACAGTTCTCTTGCGAAGACTGCAGCTACAAGACGGTCAGTAAAGCGGGACTCAGAATTCACGAGAGGACGCACAGCGGAGAGAAGCCCTTTGTGTGCACAGAGTGCGAAGAGAGGTTCATCTCTAGTTTGCAAATGCGGAGACATCTAATTAAAAAGCACAGAAAAAATAAAGTAAAGAATAATTAAAAGAATAAATGTGACAAAAAGTACAAAATATTAGCAATATTAATTATTAATTAGCATTATTAAGATCATTTTTTGTAAATGTTTACAAAACATCATGAAATCATTTTACACTGTTATCAGGAAAAATCACTACATTGAAATAGTTTGTTTAGTTTACCAATCTATTATATTAACAGGCTATGGTGTTCCATGAATAAATGGCCGGGGAAGTTATATAGGACTCAGCTTATAATTTTCTACATTGAAAATAGGTTTTACAGAAACATTAGCGCCGTACTTATATTTCTGTAACTACATACTACTCAGCATATCTAATATACAAGAATCCCTACAGACTTATAAATTCAGCAAATAAAAAAGTATTAACATTAAATTGTCTTATGAACAAAAACATGTCAAAGAATGATGATGCAACATTTTGAAACAAACAAAACATGATATAAATATCAACTCTTATTAATTTGAATTAAATCTGTGAACCACAACTCGAAATATTTAAATAAAACCTCATCCCTTAAAATGTGATTTTTATATGTATAATATTTTGCCAGGAAGAGCTTGAATGACATACTTTAAAGATATTGTTAATTGACATGGCGGTTACTTTGTGGTGTAATATGATTATTTTGATTTTCTCAACTAAACTTTGTACTATACATACGTTGGGTTATTGTCACTACTATAGTTATCATCTGGTGATGAGAGGGACTAAGTTGTGACTATAACCCAACGTGTGTGTAGTACAAAATCTTGTTATGAAAAATATAATACTTTAAAGATGTCTATTTTGCTGAATACATTAAGAAAGTTATTAAACTTGTAAAATTTGCACGCACCCTTAAAAGGGCTGCGCACATTGTACTACGCAATTAGAAGGTCGGAAGTTATAGATTACTCATTTCTATTTCGTTTGGATTATTGTAAAAATTGAAGATCGCAGCAGTGAGAGAAATGTGAAACATGTCAATTTTGCTGTGTATCGCAGCACCTTAAGATAAAATTATATTTTTTCTTTCAAGTATTAGAAATCTAGAGTAGGCGCGGGCAAGCTGGGCTTAGTATAACAATCAATTTCTGTTTCACGGATCTATAGGAGGTAAATAACTAATATGTATAATAATGAATAAATGTTTAAGAAATACTTAATATCAAGTACTTATCTTGATATCATCTACAATAGTTGAGTAAGTTTTCACTAGGTATGTGAATGTGATTTACTATAAACATGGTGCTGTATAAATTATCTGAATATTAGTATTCTAAATAAAACCACACTGTTCACAACAATATGTGCTGCCAAATTGAACCATATTTAACTGACACATATGTAAGATTTGAATGCATATCTCCGGGAATTTTTTATTGTTGTTATTTTACCTAATAAAATGTTATTAAATTTGACTTTAAAAAAAAGAAGAGATCAATTTTTGTTATTTTTCAGAGAGAAAAAGTATATATGTATTTAGTAAGTAGTTTAATAAAAGTGAGGGAGAAAAAACACAATTCAATGTACTTAAAAATATTTATTAAAAACAATACAAATTAAAAATGTAGAGGGGAGCAGTCAGGAGCTAATTGAGGTTTTCTTCTGCCCTTACATATTCTCCTATGTCAGCCTGATGGAAGCACACTGTGGACAGAGGATCTGCATGCTTACATTCTGCTGTTGATTTCCCCACCACTCCGAAACCCAAAGGCAGATCTGACATAGATAGAACTATCACTCCTTGATGTTTTGGTGTATTTTCTGTTATTCTGCCCAAACCTGCAAAAGCATTATGGTTAATTATTCAGACCGATTTACATTTGCCATTTCTGAAGATGGTTCATAGATCTCAAGTATTTTTGATGTGAAACATGTCAAAGTTAAAATAAATCTAAATATAATATAAAAATGTGTTTTGAAGACATACCGCAACAAGAAAGCAATACATTTTGCGAGTTCAATCATCTAGTTTAGCACAGACTGTGAGTTTTTCAGTATTTAATACTGAAAAGTTATTATAGAATTGACAAGTTATTAGAAAATTATTCTAATTAGAACTATGTATGTACTATGTTTGCTAGTTTTCTTACAATTGAATTGAATATATGTGAGGTAAAGAATCAAAATCAGACATGTCCAATATTTATGGTTTTTGAGTTAGGTGTGTAAAAATGTCTATAATAAGACAAGCCTATCGAAATTAGATACATATTACCGACAACAGGTAAAGTGGACATGTCTACTTTTGATTCTGAACCTCACATATATTTCATCTATTTTTTAATATGTATTAATTCAAACGATCTTGAGAATTTTAATGTCACATTATTCATTAACATGACATCTAAATTTTACCAATGATCCGCATATATTAAAATATTTTCCACTTTGTGTTTTCAAAATTGCATCAATAATTTTTTTAGTACAGTGGAATCCGCTTATTGTGATCACTATAGGACCTGTAACTTTTGATAACAATAGTCGGCTGGTAACATTAAGCAGAAGATAAAATATATAATCATTGAACACAATTTATTAAGAAGAATACGACTAAATTAAAGAAATCGCAACAAGATACACTAATCACTTTGTAATCACCTATAAAGTTCTTTGTCGTCAAATAACACTGAACCTATTGGTACTATGTCAAGTACGAGGGCTGTCTTGAAAAATTTCTGACCTCAACATGAAGATGGCAGTACTCGTCAACAAAAGTTGGGGAACATGTTTGCACATGCTTTGATAAGTACTCACCAAAACTTTAGCAATTTTGAACGCGCAGTTGCTGTCTGACAATCGTTTGAGTGAGTCGATGTGAGTGTTTTTGTGAAAATGGAGCTTGGGTGACAATAAATGTTCAAGAAAAGGATAATTTTGTAGGAATTTACAAAAATTTACTACTTTTGTATCCACATATCGATAGCAATAGCCGAAGTATGATTATAATAGGCGGATTATTTTAAAGAAATTTTATAAACAGGGTTTTGGGACCAACTAATTATGATAACAATAACAGATTGATCTTATTATCCGTGATTATAATATTCAGATTTCACCGTATTAAATAGTTTTAAGATGATAATTAAAGCTTGTTATATCCTAAATTTTGATAAATAACACAGTTTATACAGATTTTTTTCTGCAAACACTACATTATCTAAAATAGCAGTGCGTCGTTTGCGAACGAACCGGCTCACTGAGCCGGATCTTTGCGTTGTGCCGGTTCAATTCGCTCCCAAAACAATTTGAGCGAGTTGAGAGGTGGATCAGTCGAAAATCGACCTGTGGACCGACAGCCGGCTGGCCGACACGGATCGCTCTGTAAGTTTTGAAGGTTGACACATGACAACGATCCCAGATAAATGCATCGCAGAGTTACCTTGTTGTTATCAGGGTGTTCGGTTATAAAACACACCATTTTTAAAAGTGACTTATTATCAAAATATTTGTTTCAATTACTTACTACTTACATTCTCAAATATCAGGCCATGTAACGTTACTTTAAAAATAATGATGAGGTCACTAAACGACTGAAATGTCTACGACAAAAAATAATATTGCTGTATCTAGTTAGTATAATCTTACAAAGCATATTTATTTTAAAGAATGTTAATTTTTGATTAATACAGATTTTCTTTGTTGTTTTTTAAATATTGTTTGGTTGTAGCAGAAATGATTCGATTTCTTTTATATGTACATATATTTGTATTTTCTAATTTATTATCACATTAAAAAAAAGATTTTTTAGATCATGAGGATTGATTTCTAATTGAGTACAAATATTTATTGTTTTAGATAATATTTTTGTTTTTTTAAGTTTAACTTAATATTTGCAATAATGGATTTATGCATTATATATTAAATAAGTTTTGAACAACTCTGTTCTATTTGCAACATAGGATGCAGCTTCAAGTGATATTTATGTGGTTAGCTTGGCGGGTAAAACTTATTATGTCATGATTTGACGAAAATAAAATGTGTAAAAACAGCTGGTCTTTTTTATTTATTAACATTAATCATGTTTCACTATGCAGGCGGGTAAAAGATCTTACGTCATGAAAACGTTACAGCGTAAAATATCTTAAGTCAATAACTCATTTTAAAAGCATAATAACGTAATTAAAAATGTATTATACTATGCTACAAGGAATGTAAACAAACTCAGCTAATGACAAAGAAAAACTTTTAAATCATACCATTTTGAAAATTACAAAATACATATTTCATCGGCCATTTACTAGAGATAGGAAGTATATATGATTATACTACCGAGACAGGATGTATAATTTAACATTTAAAATAAAAAAATAGTTATTTCATGCATCTTAATTTTTTTTTGTTTAAACATAGCCCGTCTATTTAATTGAATAATTTTGATAAAATACCATTATAACAAAATATTTTTTATTTCAATTCTATGAATAACTTGGATTTCATTACACTAGACATAGTAAAGAAACCTTTAATAAATGAAAACTATATTGAAAATAGTTAACGTTATTCGAATACTGATATTTGATGGGGAGCAATAGTAATGTGAAACATATTCCGTATACGTCCGAGTCCGACTGAGCCGTGAGCAATGCTTTCAAAAGATCCAAACGGTTATATTCATGTTCTATTTGAACTGGCTCAATGTGAGCGTGCGAACTGGCTCAGTTATCTGAGCCATATCGCCCATGACTAGTTCAAAACAGTTCCTGGTTGGACTGGGAAAATGGAATCATGTTTGTTTAACAGCACATTCAGAAAAATTGCACAAGCAAATTTAAACACCACCTCAGTAGCTGTATTAATTTTGAACTTGTAAGAATGGCAAAATAGCTATAGGAAGTAAAAATAATTAGCAGAATAAATATAAAAACTGCCCGCAGATGAGAAATTTTATTCTAGTAAGTTTGCCATAAAGCTGAGTGCTATAGAACATAAGTATTAGATAATCTTACCACTTTTTAAAACATGATGTCCATATAAGAATTGTTGTTCAGCGCTGGGCTTTAGCCATATTTTGAACTTTGCGTAAGGACTGATGTAGTTCAGTGCCGTTATATTAAGAATAAACTTATTGGACTTGGTGAATTTTCCAAAACATGTTCCAGCAGAGATGAGGTGGCCCGGTCCTGCGGTTTGGGCCAGCCCCAATAGCTTTTCAGACAGGTAATACACGCGATCTTTCTTTTCTCTGAAGCAGTAGGTTCCATCAGGTCTGTCGATCAGCAATCGAAGATTTGCACCAATGCTGAAAAAATATTTTAAAGGAGTTTGAGTATTTGGGAAGTAATGCATTCATTAGAGACAGTATGAATGATATTGAAAAATACATAGAATTAACAGGAAATGAAGTCCGAAGAAAAATAAATGTTAACTTAAGGTGCTTTCTTTAGTATTTTGTTTTATTGTTATATATATTTTACCTACATGCTTTAATTAGATGCTATAATATAACAATAACACAGTTTTATGAATTAATTTGTAAAAACGAGAATTATAGGCAAGATTAAAATGTTACAAATTAATGTAAAACATAGTACAATTGAACACTGTGCAAACAATTCACCACTGTACCCAATCACATGCCAAGTTTAACTATCTTCGTATTATTATCAAAACTAAAGGTGACGCAAACGATTGTATCATCTTCAATTTACAGCGAGGGCGTAAGAGAGGAATACGAGTAGGTATATGACAAAAACGAAAAAATTGATTTACTTTTTAAATTATTTTTTTCTGTCTCAAGTCGAGAAGTGGCTGTATTAAAGACCAAGGGCGGTCGCCATGTTTTACGATCAAATCATTAAATAAAATTAAAATCCCGCTTTTCTATCACATTTTTCATGCCTCGTTCGTGAGTGTGGGGTCCGGTTAAGCAGGATCGGCCGGCCCTGCATGAGCACATCACTGTTACAGAATGAAAATGGCTTTATTTCTGTCCATACCAGAACAGGGTGATAACAGGCAAGTAATTAATCATTCGCCTATTCAAACGCACATTTCAAATAAAATACTACATCCTTATATCAAACGAATGTCTACAAAACAAATATATGTAATTTATAACCTAAAAAAAACTTACTATTTTGAAACTTTTTCAAACAAAATCTTTGTTCTTTCATCTGAAAGTCGCTTCATTGTGATGAACTATTTAATTAATGTTAAAAAAAGTAATAAATTTTATGAAATCGTGGTAATTCGGCAGATAACACAAATAAACACCAGACGTCGAACGCACATGTAATTCGTATTTTGAGTTTGACAACTGGCCATAGATAAGTTGACAATTAAAACAATTGCCATCTTAGAGTTTTTTTCATAGACAATTTAATTAACGGTAGATACTTTATAGTCGAATGGCTATGTGTGACATGAAGTCAACAGCCACTAAGTAATTGTCGGCCATCTTGAATCTGCTGTCATCTATTACACGTCACCTCTTGCCGACAGGGGTGTTTGATTTTATATGATTTAAACGTTTTATTTTCATAAACACCGAGTTGAATTCTCAAAAATGGCAAGTTATAACATTGCGTGGTGTATTTATATATATTTTTATTATTATTAAACTATGTTTTTGGGTGTTCAATAACCTCTCTAATATCGTATTGTTTTGTTATTTTTTCATCAACTTATAAAGAAATGCTTATAAGTTATTGTTTTATAATTTTAGGTGCTTATAGCTGCGACCGTGTGTACCAAATCCGGGGCAGGTAATATGCAACTTCTATTTAAATCAAATCTTTCGTAAAAGTTAACATCACCTCCTGTCCCCCCCAAATCAAACTATTTTTTTTACTTTGTGGCTCACGAATGAGTTTTCAGTTTTGCTTTCAATATCACAAGTAGTGTCACACCGATTTAAGCATCATGTTTTACGTTATTTTCTCATGAAATTATAAAATATTAAATAGATGAGTGGTAATACTTGACACACAAGCACAGGGGTAATTTCACAAACTAATCTAATTAACAATTGTTAAATTTCCGTGGTACAGGTCTCAGTAATTCCCAGTTAGAGAAATGATAGTAAATATTTTTGAGTGAAAACTGGCATCTAGCTTTGTTTCAAGTGAGGAGTTTCTGTTGTAGCTCTGCTGTCTCGACAGTTTGTGGAGATGACGAAGGTGCGCATTGAAGGCCTCCTCGCAGCCTTCCCCAAGCTGATGACGGCTGGCAAGCAGCATACTTTCGTAGAGACTGATTCTGTCAGGTATGGCTGACTTTTCTATATATCATTTTATTTAACTCAAAAATCATGAACGTTTGTTCTTATGCTTTTTATTTATTATACATTAAAGAGGTGGTGCATCATTTGAAATCACTATTGTGTAATTAGATTTCACAGGCGTATTATTTATTATCACTTTGCACGATATTGGAGGAAAGCACTACATTAATATATATATTTTAATTTCTGGCAATATTACAAACAAACGTTCTGATGACCATCTTTGACAGCGTGGGCTATTTCATCTATATATGCAGGACCAATCTGCAATATTGGAGAAGCTATTGTTTCCATCTTCTGTTCTTATCTACCATTTTTTAGTTTACCAAATTATAGACAATATACTTTTTCCAAAAACATCTTTCATGGAAACATTAAAAGTTTTGTTACAAAGCTAGTTTCTCTCTGAGAGTATTCAATAAAAAGAAGGCCTTTTTAGTAATGTATCAAATTATATGTATTGATGAGATTTTTATACAAAATATGATAAAATGAAGGTTGACAAATATGCAAACTATCAATAATATTACACTTTTTCTTTATATTTCTCCAGATACGTGTACCAGCCCTTGGATAAGCTGTACATGCTCCTCATCACAACCAAAGCCAGTAATATTCTGGAGGATCTAGAGACACTAAGACTCTTCAGTCGAGTGGTAGGTTTGCATGTTTACATCTTAAAACAAGAACATTAGGAGTCTAGCACATATCATGCCAAAATCGTCAGAGTGGTAACCCACATCCATAGTCATAACTCACATCACAATCTCTATACAGTGGGACCTCAACCATAATAATCCTTGTAATAGCGGAATTCTAAATTTAATATAATACTGAGTCACTTGGTCTGGCCAAATGAGCTAGCGTCAGCAATCGAAAAAATACCAACAAAGTTATTTTATATTAATTATTGAAAGAATAGCATTTTAAGCAGCTTTTAACTTGTTTATTTGCAGATTCCCGAGTACTGTACCACCCTGAGTGAAGCCGAGGTGTTGGACCAGGCGTTTAATCTAATATTCGCCTTTGATGAGATTGTAGCTCTTGGCTACAGGGAGAGCGTCAATCTGGCACAGGTAACACAACTTTCAGTTCTTGAGTGTTTTACAATCATCTCATTGCTTGGGTAGTTTGGACAGTATTTCTTGGACTGCATTATTTTTATATTCCAGTTCTTGAGATAAGTATTGTTTATTCTATAAATTATACTTGCTTAGTATTTTATGACAATTCTATTCCAAGTACACGCTCTCTAACAATAGCAAGAAAGTAAATATTATGTTAAAAATATGCATGCATTCATTATATAGAACGATTCATTGATTTAATATTTAATTCTGGATTTTTTTTATTTATTTGACATTTTTACAATTTTTTATAGCATGAATAAAGTATTTTACATTTTTTTAAATACATGGTTTTTCTTTCGCTTACCTATCCAAAAAAGAGACCAGCTCTTGTGCTTGGAGAGGGAGTTTTACACTACAATAATTTTATATAATACCTTACATATTCTATTCTATCCATTTGTGTCCAAGTGTTCTGTAATACAGTAAAACCGCGATATAACGAAACCCGATATAGCGAAAAATGACGTATATCGAAAAAAAAATCGAAATTTAGTCCCTAAAACCAATTTTTCATACAAAAATGCATTTATATAACGAAATCCCGTTAATATTTATAACAAAATCATTTTTGTCCCGTACGAAAAAATGCCAATACATTTACGTAAATTTATAACGAAATAAAATGTTAAAAGATGAAAATATTATTTCGCACTTACAAAGCCGCGCCGCTGCATCTGCCGTATGCGAACGGTTTTATGGCCTTTTCGGCGGTGCACGGCGGTCTGCCGACAAGGTAGTAAAACAATTCAAACTTCTTCTTGGGTTCATAGTCAGGCCTATTCTCAAAATTGCAATATTGAAATGAAGGTGATTGTTACACCAACCCTCAAAAATAGACAGATAGTTTTGACAGATTATGGTACGTTTATCTCCCTCACTCTCTCTCCCTCTCTCTCATTCAAATATAACACTATTTTTGAGGGTTGGTGTAACAATCACCTTCATTTCAATATTGCAATTTTGAGAATAGGCCTGAATATCATATTTTGAAGTGGTTGCCGCCGTTACCGGTAAGTACCTTCGTAATTTATATACGACTCATTTTATAAAAATGCCGCGATTCAACTGTCAAATTTTTATTTTTGAATTATTTTTTATGTTTCATGCCCAAAACTATGTTTGAAGCGGCTCTACATTTAAAATATTGTTTTGTGTTTGCAATATTCTGGAATTTACAAAAATATCTTCCAATTAGTGTTGAATAGGTTCTGTTCTTAATTTAATTCCTTTGATTATCCATTTGCTTATCTGTTTTAATAACAAAACTACTAAAAATATGTAGGTATTCAGTTCCCTATGGCCTTTTTCCTTCTTTGTTTGCAGAATTTGCGATCTTTTTTGAAGCCGCGCGACATTTTTTTGCGACGGCGCGTAACATATAGTAGGATTTTTTTTATTTATTTCGTTATATGTGGGAATTCGTTATTACGAATTTTTATTTTTTGGTCCCTTGGATTTCGTTATATCGCGGTTTTACTGTATTGTTTATTTTACAATTATGTGTTTTTGAAGTGTTCATTTAGTTTCTTTTTAAACTCTTTTATATCCTTTATTTCTTTAATTCGTGTAGGGAGGCTAATGAATTTTTTTATCCCTAAATATATAAAATTTTGCTGATAGTGTTTGGTGTTACATTTAGGGATTTTAAAGTTATTTTTAAACCTTAATGATGTGCTTGTTTTAAATTTTACAGTGTTATTTTCTTTAATTAGTTTGATTTTACAACAGGTTTGTTTAATTTTACATAAAAAGATCTTATAGAATAATCTCTCCAACCAGGCATAATGTGCCCCAAAGACAAGCGTCGCAAACGAGAAATACATTACAACACGGTAGATTACAATAACAACGGCAAGCCCCTTGGATCCGAAGTTAATCCGAAGCTAATCCTGGCGATGCTCTGAAGTACAAATTAGCTAGGCAGTTAAACTCTGTATATGAAGTGAGACCCTCTTCCATGGTGGTAAATCAGTCGTTCCACTTGCCCCTTATCAAATAATAATAATGTCACATAACCTCCGATTTCGGTGCGCACTAATTAACAAATCCTTCCGATCCGTCTCGACGCAAGATCTTGGCTGTCAGACTGGATGTACTCGGTGTTTGATGGCAGAGAGCAACTCGTCGCTCCATTCTGAATGTAGCCTAACATTCACCGCACATCTCAGCTCTTTGTGATGCCAATCTCCATACTAGCGGATGCTTCTACCCCGTGTCAGGAAAGGAAATTGTATTTCTGCATAGGAAGAGAGTACAATGTAATTAGATACAGACGTGCACTAGCATCCCAAAGATATTAATCTTACCCTTGAACGAGTACATCTCCCACTACGATTGAGCACTGTGCCATTACGCAGCTCTCCACAAACTCAAGTGACGTTATCAGCCGCGTCGCCGCGCGCTATAGTACCGACCGACCTACTTAACCCTTTTTCAATGTTAACCTTTGTCAATGTGGTGAGTTGTCGTAATTGCAACTTGAGGGATTAAATACTAATGAAACAGTATCTGCTTCATAGAGGTCATATAAAATAATTTACTATTTTAAAATTTAATCAACTTTAAAACGTCTGATGCATGATTATGATTTTTCAGATTAGAACATTTGTCGAGATGGACTCCCATGAGGAGAAAGTGTACCAGGCTGTCAGACAGGTAATTATAATGCTCTTGTTTTCAATCAATGAATAATGTATTTCACACTGTTATTGATCACTGTGTAAATAGTGCTTAAGGGCACTAGTGATTTAAGAAGACACGGGCGGCAGATATGGCGACATTGTTTAATCTTTATTGCACCACTTAAAAAGCAAATGCAAAAGAGAAAAAAATTATAAAAAATAAAGTAAGAAAATATTTGAGGGGAAAGGAAAAGGAAAATGGGATAGGGAATAAAATCTGAGTGATAAAAATAAAAATAAAGGCCTTTAAAGTTTAAGTATTGAATTTAGATTTAATTGATGTAAGTATTGAAGCAGGTGTTGTGTTCAACACTTTAATTCTAAAGCGAAATGGAATTACAATCCAGGTTTTAGCTGCTATTTGAAACAGCATCACCCACTTCCTGAATTTTCTTAATTAGCGCATTTAATTATTTTCAGTACTATTAATATAATGTAAATTACGTAAAACGTACAAATAGTGCCCATATACCTACAGTTTCTTCAGTTGTAAGTCAAAATAAAATCTCAATTCAACAGAATTCTTCAGTAACAATTAGTTATTAGCTATGGTTTAATTAGTCTAATGAAATTTGCTGTTTTTATTTTAAACTCATTCCTTTTCGCTTTCTATAAGAATTTGTTTAGGCTTACTACACCCACATGGCAGTTGGTGGAAACTGGCAAAGGTTGCCAAATGGAGGAGTATTTTATAAATTAAAACAATTATAGGTTAAAAGTTTCTCAGACATGATTTTGGTTTATCTTTCTTCTGTATTATAATTGATTAGTTATTTGTTATGCCAAATGTTAGGGAGCTCTTAAATAGTAGTAAATATACAGGAATTTTTGTATACACCTACAGACCCAGGAACGTGAGGCCAAGAACAAGATGCGGGAGAAGGCCAAGGAGCTACAGAGAGAGCGGCTGGAGAATGCCAAGAAGGGAGGCCCGCCATCAAGTCAGTATTGTACCGTGAAATTTTATACTCTCAATAATTTACGGTCACTATTTTTATACACAGTGTTCAGTAATTCATAGCATTGACTAGAATAGATTAGTTTTGTATATTTTTTATTACCTTAAAAATTGTTTCCCATCTAAAATGACAATATTTGTAAGAATACAACATAACAAAATTCAATTTACCCTATTAAGGAGATTACACATTCTTATTGTGAAGTTGTAATTAATTGGTAGTGTACTTCTCCGGATTGGAAATAGAGATCCAGGTAGCACAAAAACAATATTTTCCGACAAAATTGATTTTATATGTATATATTTATAATTAATACATTAAATTAGTATTTCAATATACCCTTACTAATTAATATACCTTTGTTAATAAAATCCAAAAAAGTTAAACTCTTAAAAATTTGGGCGGTTATCCTTTAAAATTAGGATGCATCCAATATAATTTACAACACTTTTTATGTTTTTTTACATATCATAAAAGATACAAAATCCTAAAGCGGGTAGGTATCATTTCAGATGTGAAATGTGAAATGACACGCTCTGAATATAATTTCTTTGAAAATGTTTAATATTACATTTATGCATGCTGTTAACTGTAATGACCTTTGCACCGGCTGAACTCTGGCTGCGTCAAATTGGGATATCTGTTTACTGCTTGTGGTCCTCATTGTGTGCGGGATTGAGGTAGCACAAGATAACCCCATGTGTGTAACAATATACTTTATTATACAAAGCTTACAGTTACAAGTACAAAGCAAGAGATGCGTTTCGAGCCACGGCTGAAATGCGAGAGAGTGCACCCAAAAACCCGGCAATCTTTTATCCCTTTCGCTCGCGTCAGTCATGCCAACATGTGCGGGTCACGCATTCTCTACAACCAGATACATTACATTAACATACGTAATCTGATCGCCTTATTGATATCACATGCAAAATGTCATTTTTGCCAAATTTGCACCAAATGACTGGACAGTTGAAGACAATATGTTGAGTTACATACATTTAAATTGATCACTAAAATCACATATCAATTACTAATATCACATGTCAGTCGCTAATATCACATATCAATCACTAATAAAACAATAAATTCACCATTCATGGAACCAAACAATTATAAATATAATAACAGATAATATTAAATATTTTAGAAAAAAAAACAACACTAAACTATTCTCAGGTTTTCACGGCCACTCAGAATCTACTATGTACAGTTTTCTGGGCTATTATGCCGTGTGATGGTGGGGCCTGCAGTGGGTTACGATGTTATTATGTATAATATTCAAGAAACATGAAATCAATATTTTAGAAATAAGGAATACATAATATACATATATTTAAAAAAAAAATCACCAACATGGTGCTTGGTTAACAATGAATTATTGTGTTTACTCAGCTATATAGATAATAATGTTACAATTGCAGACTCCTCAACTGGAATCTCCAGTTCCATGAATAACTTCTCAGACCTGCAGTCACACATCTGTGAGATTCGTGTCAACACCAACTATACTCCGCAGCCAACTGCTACGAGAGAGTAAGCATTTTACTTTCTGGATTTTATTTTTAATTATCAGTGGCGTGCAGTATTACATATATGTACTATATGCTGTACATAGGATTATGAATATTCGTTTAACCAACGTCTTTTGACAAAATGTATCCATTACATCAAGCAAAATTAATCGATTGTATGACTCCATCATTAATTTATTTGTAATTTTTGAGTAATATTCATAGTGTTTTTAAAGTTTAAGTTGTAATATATAATACAAATTAAATGTATCAATTAGGAAAATTTTAATACCACAGAATTATGTTCTAAAAAAACTACAACTTTACAATAATAATGTGCTCTCCTTAATATAATAATACCTTATTTTCCATAAAAAAGTTGATATTTAATTTAATGGATGTTTTTTAGAACACTGTTTATCATTCTTTTACTGTTTGAAAGTGCTTCCTTCACGTAATAACTAAAGCAAATTATTATTTTTATTAATGGTTAATGTCGAAAATAGTTCTGCAGGATTGGTTTTACTTTTTCTCAAATCAAAAATTAATCCATCATAAAAATGTATTGTCCTTAAACCAATGGATGACCATAAAAATAACATATTTAGTAGATTTCCGAATTAGTAAAAGAGGAAGTAGATACTTCAATGATTTGCACGCAGCTCTAAGCCAAGCTAAGAACTTTTTAATTCCGTTCCCTTAAAAACAGCTTAAGTGAGGACTCCATACAATACGGATCAGATAAATGGAATTTTCAATTTAGTAGGTAGCAATTGTATGGCTTGAGTAGAATGATAGGATTAAAACTGGGGCTAGCAATTGTAGTAGCAATAAATGAGAATAATCTAGTAGACGACTATAGCGCACCTGCGGCGGTGGCAGGATAGTAGTGATTCTACTGATACACGACTGGCGCTAGGGTAATTATAATAAATCGTCCATTTATAACATGGATTATTTCATTTATATTTGTTTCCCAAAATTTTCTGTACTGCACGCCCCTGTTAATTAGTATTTAAAATGTAATATTTGGTCAAAATTACGTGTTGTAATCTCACTCCAAACATTAAAAATTATTGTACATGTAATGAAAATATTAGTATTGTCTTGTCCTGACTTTAATAACGATCGAAGTAGTCCTGTATCCATCCGAAAGTGATCTGCCTGAGATTAATTAAATTTTTACAAAAAGATTGTGATGTGACATTATTTTGTGTAAACTATTTATTGGAGATGACAGCATAATTTTCTCAAAACGATTATTGATTTCTGTATCTGTTTTAACAATTAGATGAATTATTCCATGTTTATCCTATTTAAGAATGATGTGGATAGTCAGATTCTTATGTTGTACAAATTGTATATGCAATACACAAAGATCTCTAATTGTTTAATAAGATTCGGGACAATGGTTTGATTTGTTCAAGAATAATCTGAAACTCAATAATGCATCAGTGGTACAATCTTCCAGTTTTTTAAACATCTATGTGTTCCATGCAACAACGTGTGAGGTGCATTCTCTAAAACATGACCCAGATACGCACGTGTCTGGTGTATTTTATGGTCCTATTCATTTGCTTATATTACAAAACAGTTTAGCGCCTTGACAGCGGGTTCTTTTTACCCTTAGCACAGTGCTTAGAATTTGTATGTCATTCATTGAATTGGATCGTTTGTTGCATGAATTTTGATATATTTTAATTACCAGTGAATATGTTAATCAATTGGTATCATTCTTTATTAAAATAATGTTAAATATATTTATTTAATTTCAAACATTTGAAATATTCAGCATCAAAACTATCGCTATAACTAATAGCTCTATAGCAGTGCTGGGAATTAAATATTCTTCTGTTCTCAAATTTACCACTGTCATTTAGTTCTCTTCTCATCTCTTCATAGTCCACCATCACTACATCATGTCATGTGGGATCTTCACCATTCACAGAAAATACATAGAGGTAGCATAAATGATTTACATTTTGTCAAACTCAACCCTTTTCCAGGAAATCTCGTAATGCCATGAAACTGGGTTCCAAGAGCCGCGACGTGGACAGCTTTGTCGATCAGCTCAAGAGCGAAGGGGAGGTAGTGGGTGCAGGGACTCCCAGTGCCCGAGGAGACTCCACAGCGCATGCTCCAGTGAGGGCGGAGAACACCCAAGAGTGAGTAGATTTTGTCACATTCATAACCATTAATAAATTTCATTAAAGTGACAATGATCGATCATCATATATTTTTTTGAACAAGTCAGTTCACTAAGCGTCTTCGTTCAATGCTGCAGTTTGCTTTACTGATGAGGTCGCTCTTGGGTTACCAAACAATCAAATCTCAGGTACCTTCCTACACACAAGCTAATTTGGTTTCAATTTATTCTTCAAATTTTCACATTTCATAATTCTTATTTTTTTAGTGTTCATTTAAAATTGGAAGACAAGCTGTCTGTGAGGATCGGGAGGGATGGTGGAATCCAAAACTTCGAACTTACAGGTAAATATTCTCTGCTGCTTCCAACTTCTGTTCAGTTTTATTGTAAGGTGAATCAGGGTAAATGCGACATATAAATCATCGACATAAACTTTGAACTGTTCTCAAACTTCATAAGATTATGCTATGACTTTGAAACTTTGATAGAATGATTATTAACCATTTCCTAATTTAAGTCTTTAAAAATCGGAATGTAACCTTTAAGGATAGTGATATTGAAAACATTTTATGAAAATTGGACAAGTAGATGCACTTACCCCAAATTTGGGGTAAGAGCATTTAGTTGTATTATTTATGGCAAATTGTTAAAATAATGAAAATATCTTTACTGATCTGCTTAATGACAATATGAATTAGTTATTGTAATCCTTAATTACGGTTAAAACATGCTGTGTTCCAAAAAATCTAATAAAATTGATTATATGGGAGAAGTGCGATATATCATAGTGATTGCTTTTGAAATTGGTTAATTATTTTTAAAAAAATGGAACTGTCTACACATCACTAATTGAGAAAGTTTCCATTAAAAAATATTTGGGGTACCACACCAACCACTGAGTAGATGCACTTCCCCCACGGTGTTAAATTTATGGGGTAAGTGTATCTGGTCTTATGAATCGTAATCCGGGGTAATAATCACAAAACTAATATATACATCACAAACTACAACTCAAAATAAAAGTACATACTCACCTAATATCAGAATCCTGGCACAAAAGATTATCGATATATATATGATAGATTGAAAAGGCATATGCAACTCGCAAGTTAACATCAAATAACTGTTATAATTTGAAATGGTATTACAAGTAAACTAATATTTGGATTTGCACTATCACTGGACTGTCATCAAATATCGATTTATAACATTTCTTAATGGATTGCGGCACTGGAATCCAATTTTAAACGTAATTAGGAGATGTAGATGCACGTACCTCGACTCGCCTTAAATGATTTTGCATGTATTTTGTGTGTAGGTAATGTAAGATTTATGTATCTATTAAATTTAACTTTTTCAGGTTTGCTGACTCTCCGTATATCCGATGAGCAATTTGGGAGAATCAGGGTCCACATCAACAATGATGATACCAGAGGAATACAACTTCAGGTCAGTCTTACTTGAAATTAATTTAAACTACAAAACTTTGGCTTATATTGAATCTTTCATTTTTAACATACAGTGGAACCCTGATTTTACATGCCCGGAATTCCCATTTTCCTTCCATTTGCGTGTTATTTCTGCAGTCCAGTGTCATTTTAATCGTCTAAAATTTATTCAAATTCATCTGGCCAGTTTGCTATTCGCCATAGAGCCAAGAGGGTGTTGATCGTTTGCTTGTCGTTTATACGCATTTTTCATTCTCATACCTACGTAATTTTTATGTTTTGTTTTTTTTTATTATTTGAATCAGCAAGAAAATGCATAGAAAATAGTATAGACAACATTGATGGCTGGGAAAGAATTTATGAATAACCCTTGCGGACTTACTTAGACGTTGACTCCAACGTAATAACATCGGATGCGGACAGTCACATAAACTAAAACTTGACAGAAGGAAAACCTTCCTACGAAGAAGAAGTGTCTGCTCATTCCATAAACACAGTTCCTACAAAGGACGATGCCATGAGGCATATTGAAGACCTCAAAGCATATTTTATTAGTATTAGTAATGTACCACCGGAAACCTTTAATTTAATTCATAATATTTAATGAATTGTATTTAAAACAACAAAAAACATTGTTTAATTTTTTCAATAAAAAATAAATTATATCTGTTTTTTAATACCCCCAATTTACATTTTCCCTGATACATTTTTTTTGTTGGTCCTTTCAAAAACTTAAAATTGGGGTCTAGTATTAGAGAAAATGTATATTAATTTAATTACAAACATATTAAGTATTTAACTAAATTGTGATATAATAACTTGATTATCAATTCGGTTTCTCACTATGTACTTAGAATCATGTTGGCCCATCCATAAATAATTGAATCTTTGAACTGTCAGTGAACATTTTCAGAATTTATCAAGCCCAATAAATTGAAAAAACCGCAGAAGAATTATTAAATGTTTACCAATCTTGAAAAACTACATGATCACAAAAAGTAGTAAATTGTGTAACATTTTTTCGCCTTCGCCTGCGTGCATGAGACACATGTGTATAGTGTAGTGTTGTTTCAGACCCATCCAAATGTGGATAAGGAATTGTTCAGGAGTACGGGCTGCGTCGGCCTCAAAAATCCCGCCAAGCCCTTCCCACTGCACACAGATGTCGGCGTACTCAAATGGAGGTACCAGACCACTGCTGACAATGCCATACCACTCAATGGTGAGCATTTTTGTTGTCTTACAATGCATCAATTGTGATGTAAAGTATCAAAGTGTGACATCTCCATTTTCAAAGTTTTGAGATAATCATAAAAACATGGCCAAATATGTCACGTTTTGATAATATATATGTTTTTACAATACAAAATGCTTTAAATTCATAAGGATATATAATGTTATGATTTCATAGGCTTATCATAAGTTTTATATTCTACAAAACTACATAACTCATTTTGTCTAAAAATGGAGATGTCACACTTTGATACTTAACGTCACAATTGTTCATAGTCGATGAGTCAATTTTCAATTCTTCTTTATTCACAAATGCAAACATATTGAAATATAATACAATAATGTTTTTAATGAATAATTTTTCAATAATAATGAATTTATTAATTTTTAAAATAACAAATTTATTGCTTTTTGAAATTTTTTTACTATCCATAGAATGAATATTCACATGTACATTTAACATAATATTATTTTATCACAACAGTAAACTGCTGGCCGTCGGAGAATGGTTCGGGAGGATGTGATGTGAACATAGAATACGAGCTGGACCACGCCCATCTGGCGCTTCAGGACCTTACCATACTTATTCCTTTGCCGTGAGTTTGTCAACTACTCTTTTTTAAATGAAATATGTATCATAGTATACACCAATAATTCCCAATGGAATTAGTTATATTGTAAACCTTCTGTCTCAGCTATTGTGGTTCTCTTCAGTATAATTTGGACCTTGGAACCCATGCGCTTCTGTACTCGTGCGGTGGTTTTAATATCTTGTTCATTCTCAATGTTATTCCTCTAATTATCTCAAAATGTTTTTACACTGTACTTTAATTTCATTGCATGATTATCTACCAGTGTTATTAATGACCTGTTAATAATAATCTATATATTAAAAATAAAATAACTTAAAAGTATATTTTGTGCAATACTGGAAACCCTGATGTAGTTATTACATCAAAGATAAATAATTACAATTTTGCTCACAGTTCATTAGTAGACCTTCAACCATATTTTCCTTCACTCTCCGCCGACTCTTGAAGCTGACGATTTGGAGCATACTCGTGCTAAAGTAGAATGTTTTTTCCAGAATGAGCTGTGTGCCGATAGTAAACGAGTGTGATGGCGCATACACTCATCAGAAGGGAAGGAATATGCTGCAGTGGGTAGTGCCCGTGGTAGATGTAACCCAGAAAACTGGCACGCTTGAATTTACGTAAGTGCTAGTATGCTAATAATGAAATTAGGGTAGGTTTTGTGGAATATTTAGCCTCTTTTAACTTGAAATCTTTTGTAGAGGGACCAAGAACAATTGAAGATTATCTCTGTGGTTTTACACTATGTACTGTATATTTTAACATAGTCTGTGTTTTTAAGAAAGTTCTTATTTTCAACAATTTAAAACTGTTTCGGTTTTTTCTGACGATTGCACCAAACTTAATTCCCAGAACAATTAAATACAAATTTGATGATAGAACAATTTAATTGATTAATTTATAATTTACAATGAACGTATTGCTTCTGATTAATTTCCAGCGCTGCATCATCGGTCCCGAATGACTTTTTCCCACTCCAGGTGACCTTCATCTCGGAGACTCCTTATACTAACATCACGGCTGACACAGTGGTAGGGCTCTCAGAGGGTGGCACTCCCGGAGACAGCGTTAAGTTTTCCCTCGAGAAGATATTCATTCCAGAGAAATATGAAGTAGTTTAGGGAGGACACATGTTGAGTTTATTTTTTGTTTGTAAAAGAAATATAATGCCCTGGATATGTTCAGTAGTCACACCTTTCTCTAACACTCTGGTAGTGGTGTGAATCTGCATTGCGACAAGTTAAAAGGCAAAAATCAATATCTAAAATTAGGTTATTATAATAGCAAATTAGTGAGTGTGGCGTGCTGTTGATCGTTCAGTTTTTCTGCCAATTAAAAATAATGTTTTTGTATATTCTAACAGGTGGCAAAAGTATCGACTAAACTGAAGACATTTTGTTATCGAGTTTTTGCATATGTGAGATTATTGAAACATCTTGTACCTCTATAAAATAATTTTCTACTAAATAAACGAGTACTTTACATATTAAAATTTTAATTAACAAGTTTATATAATCTCACAATATTTTGAACTTATTTAGTATCCAGGGTTTCAACAGAGGTCTGCATGGTGTAATGTCCATCTGTTAAGAAGGAAACATTATTACCAAAATGGAATATGGAATACTGAGTGTTGCCATCGAGATATTTTTGTTTGAGTTGTAATGGGGTTTTACTGTTCTTGATTTTACAACAATTTCTCTGCCATTTTTCTTTTTGAACCCAATTGAATGTCTTTAGAGACAGTTTTGTAAGATTAAACTATATTAAAATATCAATATGTACATATTATTAATGTGTCAAATAATTACAAGTTTTTCTTGCTGGGGTAAATTTCAGATAAACAGTTCTCAAATTTTTGCATAACTTCCGCGTGTTTCCCCATGAGTTCAATATGTAAATCTCTATGGCTGAATATTTTGCTAATTTTCATTACCATAACCACAAAATGGTTTGTTGAGAAATATTTGTTGTCAGATTTCGTCTCAAGCTTTGGATAAACTTGGTTTCTATTTTGGATCTCACAAAACTGTTTCTTAAAATAAATCATACATTTTTGTCTTTGTAGATTTTTTTGATACTTTTTTCTTGGTAGAATTCTACAAGAAATAAGAACGGTAACTGATAAAATAATAATTATCAAAAACTTGTTAAAAGAATACTGTTACATTATTGCATATTTACTATGGTTTTTGTTAGTGGATCAATTTGCATCCTTATTGGCTGTCCAAAGGGTGAATGAATGCGATTGTATGTACATAATAGTATTATACAAAAAAGTACATTGATTTGAATACGCTATCCAGTTGTCAACCACAGCCCTATTTCTACTGTATTCATATTATTTAGCAACATATTCTTTCTTCGGAATAACTTACACTAATTCAAATTAAAAAGATGACTTAATTATATGGAGTTAATGGTTAATCAAATTTTGAGGACTGTATAAAAGTTAAAAACATATAATTAAATTTGATTTGAATGATGAATAGAAAGAATTGTATTATTATGCAAATGTAAAATAAAATATATACAATCAAAACAATGGTCGTTTTTATTTCATTTACAAAAATATTTACATAATTCAAACCATATTTGTTTATGGTTATTTATAAATACGTTTTCATAAATAATATTCTTAACATTCACAAAAGTAAGGCTGCATCAATTGGTCATATCCATTTACCGATGACATTGGTCAATTTAAATCTTTTAAATATCCAAGTACTGCCAAAAAGTAACCTAATGATAACCCACAATCCTTAAGCAGTAAATTTGCACTGTTAGAAAATGTTGCAATGAAACAACAATTCACGAAGTCTGCAGATATTTTAAATGCCACTGGACTGACGCGTAAATCATTGTTTACTCGGTTATAAAATTGTGTAGCACTTGATGAATTTATTGGACTCTGCAAAGACTGATTCATCTCACTGGCAACCATTGTTAATGAACATAGCATTCTTAGGTACTTTGATTACATCACAAGGTAGATTGCGTAATGAACAGACTGATGGTTCAAAGTCGAATGGAGGGATCGCCAATAAAGTGGACAGATTTGGTGAAGTGTGCAATCAATGAATTGCTTCAGAAAGATCTCAGAAATACCGTATCAAAACAGCTGGCACGGAATAATTGTAACTGTAATGTTGTCACTAATGTTCTGTTAACAGAATAATGACAAAGAAGAGTAAATGCACTTTGCAATCACGACCACTGGTACTTTTCAAGTGGGAAAACGGTTAGTCATCAGTCATTTGACAATGAATAATTTGTGATAATTTCACGTGTGTTCATTCATCAAAAGGCTTTCCTTTAGATGTATTGCTTCTTTACTTAGAATTTGGTTCTTTTTAAGACTTGGACTAATAATCCCCCCGATAATTCAATTCAATTAACACACTCATTTTCAAGTAAGATCTGGGATATAAGTCGTTTTGATTAACTTGTCTCCGAGAAGTTTGTCCGAACTGCAAGTGTACAGTAATATATATACCGCAGTCATATTCAAAAATTTCTTAACAAAAATATAGAAATGGAATATGAATAACCTCATCCATTATGTCAGCAGTCCAACTCATCTCGCCGAGGCACGGCGAGATGAGTTGAGCATGAGAATGTACTGTGGCTCTCAGCTTGCATCGGCTATTCTCGTGCCGTCTGCCCTCACTGCGAGTGTACAGCCATCCCTCGGTGGACGAGGCGAGATGAGGAGCCTTGGCGGGAGTGTACTTTGTACCGCTCTCGGCACCTCCACGAGAATGGACCGCTGGCATTAAACATAAAATAATCCATATTGTTGAATAACCTAAACATTTACAAATCTTGAAAATAATATTGTCAGAGTAAAATAAAATATACGTTTCTCGATCACATATCAATTCAGTTAGAATTGTGAATACTTAATACTGCGGACTGAACAAATTACAATAATAATATTACAAGTGCATCTATTTGATAATTCTTCTGTCTGTTGTATCATTAATCTTATACTGAATCCCGTGAGTGCACAACATGTGTTTGTTAACACCGGTGCTGCGAGAAAACTTTATTTGGCACACTGGACATGAGTAATTCTTTTCTTTAGTATGTTTCCTTGTGTGAAGCTTGAGTTCCACTCGTGTGTAGCAAGACAGCTCGCACAGTTCGCACTTGAATAGGCGCTGGCCGGTGTGTCGAAGAATGTGTGTCTCCAGGCTCTTCTTAACGTTGCAACGGTACTCGCAGATACTGCACTGAAACCGTTTCTCGTCACTGTGCTTCTTCCCGTGGCTGATGAGTTCTACTCTTGTTACGAATGTGGACCCGCAAACTTCGCAACTGAAGTTTTTGATATTATAATGGCGGTTCATGTGATCCTCTAGAGTTTGCTGCGAGCGCAGACCCTTGTTGCAGATACTGCAGGAGTATTTCTTTATATTGTTATGAACATTTTTGTGGTTTTCATATATAAACTTGTGTTTGAATTGTTTACCGCATTCAGCACACGTGTAGTACATCTTATCGCTGTGGCTTTTCTTATGAACGTACAGCGAGCTGGGCTGCGCGAAACAGCGATCACAGGCATCGCACTTGTAGGGCTTCTCCCCAGTGTGCACGGACATGTGGTAATTGAGGGTATAGCTGCGTGGAGTGGAGTAAGAGCACTCAGTGCAGTGGTACATTTTAACATTTTGCCGCTTTTGCACATCGCGGTGCATGCTAGCCATGTGCTTCTCTAGAGAGTATTTTGTGCTAAGTAATTTACTGCACAAGTGACATGATAATTTTTTTGATTTGACCTTTCCGTCATCATCCAATATCAATGTTTGAGATTCCTGAAGAGACTTATTTTGAAGCTCACTGACAATTAAATTATTTTTATTCAAAACATCTTTTCCAGTCTTGGGATTTATTTCAATTTCAAGCGGTTTTGTAAATTCACGCGAATTTTCAGAAGTTAAAACTTTCTTTACAACTCTTGGCGTACGCGGTTGAAGTATTTCATCTTCACTAGTAGAATCATCTGTTTCATTTTGAATGTTGCCATTATCTTCAAATTTAATCCAAGAGTCATTGATTACAACCTCCTCCTTTACGTTTTCAGATGTGCTCGGAAGTTGCTCCAGTTCATTGACAATATCTATATGGTTTCTGTTGAAATAGAATTTCTTTAAAAGCGTGTTTGAGTATTCGCACTTAACCCTGAAGCTATTAGCGGCGTCCAGTTCTGCACAGCATAGATCACATATGAAGCTGGGAAGGCCATCGTCGTTATGCATCTGTACTCCGGTACACAGCAACACTTTGTCCGAACAACAGGTGGAATCATGAATTTCAAAAAGAGAAGTAGAACGGTGCGTATTTTCTGACAAACATATCCGACACAGGGTATTTAATTTATCTGACTTGCTTATGATAATGTTTTCAATTTCGAGTTCTGTTTTCATATTTACATATATCTCACGAAGATTCTTCGTTACATAACAAAATTGCTCACGAAATAAACTTAATTTGCCTAAATACTATATATTTAAATGTACAAAATATGTTTACTTTTTACAACGAAGACGAAAAATATAAAAATAAATTGACAAAACTGTCAAAAATATACCATAAACAATTTTAATAAATAATACCATTGACGAAATAATTTAATAACATAATTATTTTGCCAACCGAAGTCATGGGTTCCGTAACATAATATATGTCAATTTTAGGAGACACGAAAGAATATTTGACTAGTATATTCTTTATCTATCTGCACTTTACGACAGCGTCATATGTGTGACGTTCACGTATATTATTCAGGCGCGTAATTTAAAAAAATCAAATATTACTACGCGCGCCAGCGATGCTAACCCCTTTTCCCCCTGCTCTAAACAGGCATTCACGGATCGACGAAGGGTGGCTAGCCCCTCTCCCGCATGTTGGCCGACATGGGTCGCTGCGTGACGCTCTCTCGCACTTTGATCGACCTTTGCTACGGATCTCAAATATTTGCTTCCGGGGTGCTGCTGGTTGGGGGCTGGCCTCCGGGCAGCTCCTTACCGACCACCATTGCTCTCAAAACGCAACTATCATCAAACTGACAGGAAGCTGCGACGTGCCTCGTGGAAGGCATCCGGGAACCTCGTCTCGAATATGAGGCTATCGGCGGATATTTCCCCGCCGCGTATCCAGTAGAATGATACCCGACCAGTACCTGATGACCAGGATGCGGCAATGGAAATCACATGGTGAAGACGCGTGACGCGAGCGTAGATGCAGAGCCCGCGTCCGTGAACTGGGCCAGGGGCGGGCTCCAATCGGCAGCTAGTCGCACGCGCCCGCAGCGGGCTCCGCTTGGTCGCGGCTTACCATATGTGGCCGCATCTGCAAGAATCGACAGTGGCAAAACAGTGAATAAACATTAGGACCGTAACAGGTATAGAATCAGTGCATCAGCGTTTAAGATATGGTTAAACATAAGTGTGTCCGTATATAATAAATGTGTTCCTATGTGTAAATATTAGGGGTACTAAAAAAAAGTCGTTTTCTGAATAAAAGATTTGAATGCTTTTTTTTTGGCCCATTTTTTACTGTGAGGCCAAGATTAGCGGTGGGTTACGCTACCTGACCTTTCGAAAGCCATTGCTTTGCATCCATTTCTCGTCTCCAGTTATCAGATGATGTAAAAACAGCGTTTCTGATTCCATTTCCAAAAGTTGTTGACAAGCGTCTATTTGATTTTATATGTAACTATATGATATAATGTAAAAATATGTTTGGACTGTGCCCATCTCACTAGAGAAATTCTGTGTCGAGACGGGCATAGGTTTTCTTCGCTTAGTTCGTGCGGTATCTATTTTTCTTGTCTCCACACTATGCCGATTTTTTTTACGATGTCATTGAACGCTCGACCATGAGTATCTGAGTTTGTCTGCGAATTTTTTAATAGATAAAGTTGGATTGTTTTCAATTTCGGCAGCTAGTATGACGGCATCTACTTTAATAGGTCTTCTACTCCAGCGCTATTTTTTAAATCAAAATTTCGTGAATCATCTTTGACACTTGTGAACATCCAAAACGTCTGCCTGTACATCACAAATATTTTTAGTGGCACTTATTGCTGTCTATTTCTTCAAGAAGTTATTTAATATTAAATTTCGAATAAATTCTTCGTTTGGTACAAATTGGTCCATTGCAAATAGGGTTGTTAAATTTCAGTTTTATAAATTACAATTCACTCTTGGTATATATGGTCATCAGAATAATACAAAGCACGTCGTGTGAAGGCAACAGTCAAAGCGCAACTAATCGTTGGGAGCGGTAAACGAAAAAAACGACATTCTTTTGTTGGTATGTACACCTATTATGTAAAGCTTGCGTAAATTATTTTATGTCCCTGCCACCTCCTCGTGACCTCGCTTAAATTATGTTGATTGCGCAAAGACCAAAGCTAAAGCGTTATATCATCCAAGTTAAAACCTCTCTTAATTTATCACTCCAAAAACCCCTTAAAAATATATATAAATCAATTTTTTTTAAGTACTAATAGTAGAATGATATAAGTTACTTCTTAAAAATTAAAAAAATACTGTACAACAAAAGAATGTACTTAAAATTTATTTATCATTTTCCAGTAAAAAAATGAAAATTTTATATATATCATATTGTTAAATATATAAACATATAAAGATTTATTAAAGAATTAGACACATTCTAAACAATTTGTTGGTTCGTACTATAACAGGGAATGAGCTTTGCCATCCCTCGTGAGACGTTCCTGAATTTATATTAATTCCAAATTTAACTTTTTTTATCCAAAATGTCGGATAAGTCTAAATAACCATTAATTACGTTGTGGTTGAGAGCGACGATACGGTCGCAATATCCGTTGTGAAAATATAAGAAACCATAGATAAGAAAGAAAATTACATCAGCTTATTCTTATCTATGGCTTGTCCACTTCATACCTTATCTATGCTTCATACTCCAACAGGGCAGCCATCGATGCCACAATTGATGAAATAATGATTTGACCATAGATAAGATATGATTTGACGCAAGAAAGTTTTGACAGAAAACAACGCCATGGAAAAATTAATGAAAATACCGACACTTTGAAATACCACTGACTGATATCTATATTACTGCATATTTAAGTCGATATTATTTTATGGGCATTATGTAAATTACAATTAAAGAGATTAAGTTACATTAAATTTATTTGTTGTTTTGCAAATATTTCGAATCAGAGATGTTTTCCAGAAGCATTAATTTCACGTCGGAAAAGCAGTTCGTGAGTGATGTGGTGACTTAATCATTAATTAATTCCTGCTCTCCTTGGGACAGTAGAAAGCGATCTTAACATGAAAACCGAACTAGAAATTACTGAAATTCTAATAAATAAGTCAGATCAATTGAATTCTCTGTGTCGAGTATGTTTGTCAGAGAGCACTGACAGGTCTGTCTCCCTCTTTGAGAGGCAGGACTCCCAAAGGGATAGACTCTCGCTTTCTGACAAAATCATGCTGTGCTCGAGAGTGCGGATTCGAGACGTAGATGGCTTACCCGGCATTATCTGTGAGCGGTGTACGAGAGAGTTGGATGTAGCAGACAGCTTCAGAGTAAAATGTGAATTTTCTGACTCCCTGTTGAGAAAACTATATTTTAATAGTGAATTGAATATTGCTAACAATGATGATTCGCCTACTGACGTACCGGAGAATATTAAGTGTGAGAAATTAGAAATTGAACCATGGATCAAATTGGAAGATAACACAAGCGACCTGGATGCGGATAAGTTAACCGACGCGATATGTGCTGCTGTCTCTAAATCTGCCAAAATATTCAAAAGAAATTCCAAGAAGGCTTCTAAAAAGAAACGTAAATCTTGTAAAATAGTAAACGATGTATCATCAGATAATGAAGCCAATTCTTTTTTGGACTTTGAAAGAGATTCCGATGGTGACGATGCTGTTGCAACCAAAAACATAGTTATTACGAAAGAAACTACTGGAAAAGCCAGCTGCGATATTTGCAATAAAGTTCTCTGCAGTAAATACACACTACAAAAACACATAAAAACTGTACATAGTGAAGAGAAAAAGAGACGAATGATCTCTGGTTACAGACAAGCTGACAAGAGATTCCACTGCCCGGAATGTTCATTCTCGGCAATTCGTAAATTCAAACTCCTCAACCATCTGAGGGTCCATACGGGAGAACGACCTTTCAAATGTGAAATATGCGACAATCGCTTCTCTCAGCGGACAAATTTAAAAATCCACATGAAAACGCACAGTGACATAATGGACTTCATTTGCGACACTTGCGGAAAACAATTCAGACACAAGCAGAACTATAAGCGACATCAAAATGTGCATGATAATATCACAGACTACACTTGCACCATTTGCAGCAAAGTTCTCAAATCTCCAGAAACATTGAAGAGCCACATGGATCGGCATTACAACATTAAAAACTTCAGTTGTGAAACGTGCGGGATGATGTTTGTAACACGCGTGGAGCTGTGCAATCACTCCAAGAAACACAGTGCTGAGAAGAGCTTCCATTGTGATATTTGCGAATTTCGAACGAGGATGAAGAAGAACTTGGTTAAGCATATTAAACGACACACTGGTCTTCGTCCTTTCAAATGCGAGATTTGTGAAAATACTTTTATATGCGCAGAGAAGTTGAGGTATCACATGCGGAAACATACCAAGGAGAAGAATTACTCTTGCCCCGTTTGTCAAATGAAGTTCTGCCACAGTTCCAGTGTTAATAAACACATGCTGAGGATTCATGGTATACAGTACAAAGTGAACGACACGGTGGACAGAAGAATTATCAAATAATTCAATTTTATTAACATGTAAATAATTTAATATTTTATTTTTTAAATGTTTCCATGGGATTACTTTTGTTGAGTGCAGGTGACATTCAGGATCCAGGTAATGGTATTCGATAAATAGATATGTAAACATTGCATTGAAGAATGTTAGAATCGTTTTGTCATAAACTCGTAACAATTTATTGCAAATCAGAATCAAAATATGTCTTAAACTTCTTTTCAATATTATACCTATTGACTTTCAAACATTTTTGAGACTGTGAGACGAACTTAACAGAATTCTGCCACCTGTTCCTTGAACCAATGACAGTTTCGGGGATGCAATCAGTATGCTTTTTCTGCCCAAGAATTCTTTTAATTTCGAAAACATACGAATGTCCGACAGTGCCAGGTCCGGGCTGTATGTAGGGTTACCCCACCCAAACTTCTGTATGTTTTGAGTTTAAAAAATGAATTTCGGATAGTAGGATTCAAAATAGACATGGTTGATAAAATAGCACTCAGAAATTACATCTAACGCACTGAAAAACTGTCAAACTGTATACAGACAAGTTGTGACAATTTCCTGACAGCATTCCAGTACAAAGTGCCTAATTTGGTTGTTGATATATGCAAATGATTCTTACTTTAAAATGGCCTTTAAAAGTTTATTAGTTTTAATACTAGTTCATAAACAATTGTACAAGTTTTTTTCCTGATATTTCGGAGCTGCAAAATTAATGTAGCTATTTGCTATCAACATTAATGATAATGAAAAAGTGTGTAATTTTCAAAAGCGGCTCATGGCAACTCAATCATTTTTATATCACCGTGACAATCAACTTTCATATGCCATTTTGCATAATAAGATCTCTCAAACATTCTGGTTTTTATGTTTCGTCTTAAGTACAGTACAGCCACATTTCATAGTAGAAGGAAAACTATTCCACTCTGTCTTATTTACATGCATTAGTTCAACCAGTCTACTCGCAGCTCATTGAGCAGACATCACTATTATATTTCTTCAGATCTATCCCATGCAATGTTTCAAACAGTGAATTGACAGCAAGCAAATTTCATTGTCTCAGTATTGTATGTTGGGTGTAGAGAAGGGTATGGTATTATACTACCCTCGTATTCGCATTGTGTTCGAAGTACTAGGGTAGACAAAAAATTGCAGCCTCAAAAATATACTACATATTATTTGAAATTTTCATTATTTTAATAGTTTGACATTTAACATAAAAAAAATTGCAGCAGGAACATTTTTAATTTTAACAATATAATGGCTGAAGTGTGGTATTTTGAAAACCTATAAAATTGGGAAATCGGCTTTGAAGTTTCATTCAGTTTCAAAGTATTGAATAATAAAAATGTTTCCAATCATGCTCCGCTGTTCGCTAACAAATTTTCCAACTGACCCTTAAGTTAGAAAAAATATATGTTTCTGTTAAATTCTTACTTTTTTATCGCTGAACTGAATGTGTGCAATTTTTTGTATTATTTTATATTGAGGTTTCTTAGATTTGTGAGCAGTTTTGTAACTTTATTATACCTGGTATTTTTATACATTAAAAATTATTATTTAAAATTCATTGTTTTATTGATTTCATGAATTAGGCAATAACGAGCATTATTATTCAATTGATTTAGCTGTTCACAGTACTTTCCTACAGTTGTTTCGAATAATTCAAAACTAATTATACCATTAATGTTTTAAGATTGTATTCGCTACCTACTTCATCAATAGCCATTGCATTTTGTCTTTGTTTTTCAAAATTATCCACTTATCGTCCCCAGTTGATGCAAAAAATGTGGATTTGTTTCCTGTGCGGCCAAAGCGTTACACATTTGTACGTGTGTCGTTTTGTTTCAAAAGCTTCCCAATTTTTTAAATGCTTTTGTGGAGCTGGACTCTTCTTGTCTTGTTAGCTAATTCTTGAATTGACTTCTCTGGATTGGCCCCACTTTTAGATATTTTACTTTGATGTTTATCTTCAGTGCTAAAATATCCCGATCTAAATTTCCAAAACCAATTTTAGCATTGATGAACATTCATTATATCATTGTAAACTGCACAAATGTTTCTGGTCACTGCGGCTGATGAAGTTTTTTGGTAAGTTTTATGATTACAATATGTTTGAAGAGAGTAAAAAATACACTTCCGACAAAAAGATGCGCAGCGAAGTTGGCAAGCGAATCACAACTGACCGACATAATCAGGTAAGAAAAATGCATTTTTTAGGTACCCCTAATACTAGCAGCAGCACATAATCTTCACAATATCATGTGGGATGTTGGATTTGATTCTATGATTCCCCATGTGACTTCAACAATATAAAAGTTCCTTCTTCACATTTAGCAATTTTCCATTTCATTGCTGACTGATGGCCAATGAATATTAATTTCTTGTACAGACACATAATCAACTTTCCTTGCATAAAAGGGATAAATACAAAACACAATAAATTCACAAAGAATGTATAATATAAAAAAATAATTCCTTGGTACATTTGTCATTTAAGAATAATATCTAGTAGACCCTTCGGAATCGAACCATTTTAAAAAATATTTGAAATGCAACAGCATCCAACAATCTGGACACAATAACTACGGCCCATCCATTTTAACTCCACCCCCACTCCCACCTCTGTTAACTCCAAACACCTGTAATTACTGTCTGAAAGTGTTTTTAATTTTCGTTGAATTATATTATTGATAATGGGAAGATGTTCCCGATTCTAACGTTTAATACAATAAAATATAGTGGAATAAAACAGTGTTTTAACTCAATTTACAAAATAATCATGGAATACCACAAATTTTCACCAAAAACCTTTGAACAGTATATCTATTATTTTTTTGATAGATAGATTTTTTTTGTGTATCTTTCTAATTGATTAATTTAATTTGTATTAAAAAATCACAAAACTATGTTCTGAAATTGTAACTTTACGATGAAAATATGTTTTTCTAAAAAATAGAGAATAATTATACTTTAAATCTGGTTTGCAGATATCCTTCATTTTCGCTGTTGTATTTCACGTGGAACTGACATCTCACAATGTAATGATGTGAACCGTGTAAAAAATCATTTTATTTTCCTCCTATCCGCGTAAGCATTCACTGTATATTTAATTCCATGGGTCCGAAACATGTGCACATTGACACTTGTACTGTGTACCATCTTCAGTTCGCAGACCGGACAAGAGTACTTTTTTTCTCTGGTGTGTTTCCTTATATGTATCTTTAGATTTCCAGCATTGTGAGTGGTATGATCACAATGTTCACATTTGAATTTTTTCTCACCCGTGTGGCGTATAATGTGCTTCTTCAATGTCGATTTTAATCTGGTTCGGAACTGACAGATATTACATTCAAACTTTTTAATAATGGCATGAGTTTGTGTATGATTACGCAGATCTGTTTTTGTCACAAATGTCGCGCCACAAGCGTCGCAGCTGTAGTTCCTAATGTTCAGATGCCTGTTAGTATGATTTGCCAGAGTTTCTTTATTCTTAAGACCTTTGTTGCATATTATGCAGATGTAATCCTTCGCAGCACTGTGCACGAGCTTGTGCCTTTCAAATGTCTGCTTATATTTGAATTGTTTCCCACACTCGGGGCAAGCGTGGTGCATCGTATCGCTATGCGTACGGGTGTGAGAGACCAGAGATCCAGGTTGGGAGAACCTGGCGTGGCAAATGTTACACCCGTATGGCTTCTCCCCAGTGTGTGTCCTCAGGTGATAATTGAGAGCCTGTCGGCGCGGTGTTGTATACGGACATTCTGTACAGTGAAATCTCTTGTTCACACCATAGCCGGTGATGTTACTCCTTAGATTATTCCTTTCCTCGCTGTGCACCGTCATGGTGTGGTGTTCAAGTGACCTCTTATTGGTAAGAAATTTTTTACACACACCGCAAGAGAATGATTTAGTTTTTTCTTTACCTTGACCCATGTTTATCTGGTTAGATTTCTCAACAAGGGCACTTGTAGCGCAGTCACTATCAATATCTCTTCTGCAATTGGGTGTCACAACCAAAGTGCTATCATCCAGAGTTTGAAACGGTTCTGTGGATCTTATTATCCAACCGGAATCCTGACTTCTATTTTTAACATTATTTATTTGTCTTTCTATAACTTTTTTAATTTTAGAATCTGTGGCTTCTGATAAAGAACCATCACATGATAAATCACATAGTGCATCATCACTGACACTGTCCTCATTTTCCAATTTAATCCACCGCTCACAAGGCACTATTGTTTCTTTCTTCACAAACACAGGCGCACTTATCGGCGGTTCATTGATGGTATTATTGAGGACGCCATTGATGTAGAATTTTTTCAAAAGTGAATCGGAATACTTGCATTTGACTCTAAAGCTGTTGGCTGCCTCCAGCTCCCCGAAGCAATGTTCGCAAATGATTCCTGGTAGCTCATCGGTATCGCACATCTGTAATCCTGTGCACAGCATCACCTTCTCGGAGGCTGACATGGAGTCCTGGACTTCGTAAAGGGATTTAGATTGTTCGGGATTTCCTGTCAAACAAATCCGACACAGCGAGACAAATTTTTCTAATTTGTTTATAGAAATATCCACACTTTCCAGTTCACTATTCATTTCCAGGATGGCAGACATTACAATCTTTCAATTTGTTGTCGAACATGTTACTTTTGACTTTTCGTTCGTTCTGGACGCTATCTACACATATCCACTTTATATTCTGTTTCTGACATTTCCGCGGTTTCTGACCTGTCAATATAACAAATAAACTAAACTATCTTCTTCTTTTTCTAATTGTTAGACAACCTAGTGCTTATTTTATAATGTTTGGGAATTTCAAGGAGACCGTTACGAAAGAATTTTTCTCTCAATTTACTTACTTTCATATAAATGTCTTCTTACGCCATTTGCATTTCGGGGAGACACCAGGCAGTTCGTCTCAGAAGTTTGAAACAGTTGGCATCAGAAGTCGAAGGAGCCCGTCAGAATTTGAAGATCGTTCGTCAACAGTCAGCCGGAAGCAGTTTGGACCACAGGACATCACAGAATCTAAGAGAGTTCGAAAAAATCATTCGCTATCCGGCAGAGTCCGAAGGTTTGGAGATCAGTCACGAGAAGGACTACCAGTCGCTGAACCGGCATGGAAGTAACAGCCAAGTCAATCATCAAGCAGCTGTCCACGCCGGGTGTTGACGGCAACATTTCGCCGGCCCGAGACCTGGTCTCTGGAAGAAGATCCCAGAGAAACACCACAAAATAATCTAAGGTAGAATTATTTTAGATTAACTCTAAGCATTTTTATCTGCCCATATGTGTACATCATAGAAAAGATGTACATGTAGTAGCTAATAAATGTCTTCCGTATTTTTCAATGTTTCCACCTGTCCAATTCTCATAACCATTGTACATATAAAGGCTGTAATCCTGGTGAGTGAATCGCGAAGCGAAGCATTTTACCAGCGGCTAGGTGACGCTCTAGTCATGTCAAAAATAATGTAAAATTATGGTAATAGGTTTAATAGAAAGACAACAACAGAGAAACGACTTTTTCGATAGCTTTTTTTATTGTGACATCGCCAATTTTACTTTGAGTAACTTCACAAGAATGGATACTGGCCCCTACATAAGGTGGTACATTCAAATTCATCTTATCCTAATGGCATATGTCATTAGCAACTAATCTATTAAGGAAAAATAAATTATTTTAAGTACCTAATGGACACCTACCGAGTTTTTACATACTGATGCTTCATTTCGGAATTTTGTTACTAATGTCAATGTTAATATCGGCAATAAGGTATGAGGATGTAATTAATTAAACTCTGAGGGTTCTTAAAAGTATTTAATGTCGTCAAAAACATGTTTAATAAACAATCTGTCCATCTGTCTGCAGTGTAGAGTAGGGTCAGAGAACAAAATGTTAAAATTTTCAAACGGTGGTCCCTACAATAGAAAGGTCGCCGGAGTACGTTCGCCGTTATCTCCGCAAAACGTTTCCAATGCCCAATCAATTCTTGTGCGGAACGGTTCGGATGTGTTAAATTATATTTCCGTAATTTTAGAATCTTGGTCTACTTCAAACATAGATAACTATTCCTTCTACGCAGTCATATCATTCATTCCAAACCACATGTGCATCTCAGATATCACGGATTCACTCTAGCAGACTGATCGTTATTTAATCGTTCTCCTGTCGGTGTGATCGTTCAACATGTATTTTATCCCATGCGCCCTCAGCATATGTCGGTTGATACTTGGACTGTGAATCATCTTCATATCGCAAATAGGACATCGGTACTTCTTTTCCCCGGTGTGTCTTCTGGCGTGCGTTCTGAGGTTTCCGGCGTTGTATGCTGAGTAATCGCAAAGATCACACTTGAATTTCTTCTCTCCCGTGTGACGCATCATGTGTTTCTTCAGCGTCTGTTTAAGTCTGGTGCGAAACTGGCAAATGTTGCATTCAAACTTCTTTACTGTGGCGTGCTTCTGCACGTGATTTAGAAGATCTTCTTTTGCTACGAACGTAGAACCGCACGTGTCGCAGCTGAAGTTCCTGATGTTCAGGTGTCTGTTGGTGTGTTTTTCGAGGGTTTCTTTGGTCTTGAGACCTTTATTGCATATTATGCAGACGTAATTCCTTTCTGCACTGTGCACAAGCTTGTGCCTTTCGCAGGACTGCTTATGTTTGAACTGTTTCTGACACTCGGGGCAAGAGAAGTGCTGCGTGTCGCTGTGCGTTTTGTTATGGCGAACGAGGCTCCCGATCTGAGTGAACCTGGCGGTGCAGACGTCGCACTGATGGGGCTTCTCGCCGGTGTGTGTCCTCGAATGACAGCTGAGGTCCTGTCGGCGCCGCGTGGTGTACGAACACTCCGCACAATGAAATCTCCGGTGCACCCCATAGCCCGTGATGTTACTTCTTCTTTGATTCCTTTCCTCACTGTGCACACACATCGTGTGTCGCTCTAGTGATCTCTTGCTGGTGAGGGACTTTCTACAGATATTGCAAGAGAACGGTTTAATTTTTCCTTTTTTTTCTCCCATCTTTATCTTGTCGGCATTCTTAGCAGAAGTCAAATCATCATTATTTACTTTAAAGTTGGATTTCGCGCACGACATTTCAATCTCTGTATTACCACTGTTTGTTTTTAAACTGGAAACATCTTTTCTATTTTTAAATGCGTTTACTTTCATTTTTACTATTCTTTTAATCCTCGCATTTATGCGTTTGGATGAAGGACCATCACACGAAAAATGGTGTGGTGTCTCATCCCCGATATCTTGGTGATTTTCGGATTTAATCCACGGCTCACATGTCATCGAACCTTCTTGCTTTACAAGTATGGGAATATTAATAGGTTCTTTAACCCCATCGGAGATGGCATCGTTTAAGATGCCATTGATGTAGTATTTCTTCAAAAGCGAATCAGAATATTCACACTTGATTCTGAAGCCATTAGCAACCTCCAGCTCTTCGGAGCAGTGTTCGCAGATGATTTCTGGTAATTCGTCGGTAATGTGCATCTGTATTCCCGTGCACAGCATGATCTTCTCGGAGGCTGGCATGGAGTCTTGCATTTCGTAGAGGGATTTAGATTGTTCGGGATTTTCTGCCAAACAAACCCGACATAGCAAATTACATTTTTCATTTTTGTTCATCACAATATCCATTTTATTTAGATAACGTTAGAGAATTGGTAAAAATTTCGCATTTAATTAAATACAAACTAAAAAAAAAAACAACTTAATCAAAATATTTATATATTCGCTATCTGACATTAATAACATAGATAAAAACCAAATTCTAGTGGTCTCGTTCAGCGTAAAAAATATGTACTCAACGTGCTATTGTGTGATATAATAACGAAAATAAATATGTATTTATATCAGACAAAATGCAGAGAGCATTTAATGCAATATCCTCCATATTTTTTAATCGATCGAAATAAAACTAAGAAAATTTAGCACAAACTTCTACAATATAGATACAAAACAAAAAAATAATTGCGTATTTCCAATTCGTTTCGTTATGGTCTTGAAAGTCAATTTCCAGTTTGTAAATCATAAACAGTACTGAATATTAGTGTTGGTGAAATGAATTAGAAATGGGTTGCACTCATGAAGATAGGTGGAGGTTCCATAATCACTGTAGTGTGGCCGTATACTATTGCCTAAAGCGATTATTTTTAATGATTCCACGGATTGCTTTAAGAATTTTCTAACCATCTAGGGATAGACAGCGATAATAGTCAAATGTACTTCTCATATGTTCAAAGTGTCATTGAATATGCCTCCAAAGAATTCAAGATATAGCACATACATCAATAGAATCGAAAAAATACAGAATAGCTTCCTGAAATATCTTAACTTTCGTAGTTATCGAACCTTAACCAACACTGCCGAGTAATCAATTAGTTTCAATGTTCCATCACTACAATTTCAGAGAGACATGATCGATGTCATCCTCCTTCATAAAATAGCCAACTCTAAAGCAGACTATTCTGATTTACTCAGACGGTTATTCATTCGAATGCCAGCTAAGTCAACCAAAACCAATCTCACATTTAACCTTCCACATTGCAACATCAATGCCAAACAGAACTAATATTTTTTACCGAGCCTAGCTTTATTTCAGTTTTCACTTAAATGAAGTAGACATTTTCAATTCTTCAGTTACCTCAATTAAATCTAAATTCAATATATTGATCTTAATGGCCTTCATTTTATTTTTATTACATAGATTTTATTCCTTATCCCATTTTACATTTCTCTCACTCCCCCTCTCCTCTAGAAAATGTTCTTATTTATAACTTTTATCTCTGTATATTTTTATATTATAATCTTCAACTTTTTCTCTCACTAATTTTTTTGTCTTAACAAGCTATTTATATATTTAATAAGTCTTTTTAAAATTGTCTTCACTATTTAAAGTATACTGTAACTTCAGAGAAAACATGTAACTGGTTAAATTATTGTCTTACTTTCATTGTGATTTTCGTTTTTATTAATTAACTGTATGTTTTCCAAATAAAATAAAATGTATTAATAGGGGGGTTATAAAAAGAAGAGGCTCTAAATCAGTTTATTAGAGCGACACCCCACCCCACCATTCTCACCGCGATTCATTTTCCAGGTATCACAACCATGTTATGAGAGGAAACACAGGTGAACTATATAAAACACTGACAACACACGAATCAATTATTTATTTTTGTCCCTGTATATGTACAAATAGGCAGGTGTATCTTATGTCGGTATACTGTTTTCAGCCACAAGAAGCACGAACGCAGACTGAATACGGTAGAAATGAGATTGCCCCAGCATACTGGAGGCAGACCTAATTACGATCGAGTAAAGATTGAAGGATCTCGGCGATTATGTTTTTAAAAGACTCGCTTAGGTGCTTTGGTTGTATGAAATGAATGAATGAGTAGATAATAGTAAGAATTATACATAACACAAGATGCATAAATATGGAAGGTTGACATCGAGTATCGGGACTGAAAAGTGTTACGGTCTATCTTTTCTGTTTACCCTCGCGGAGCAACGATGTGATGGTACGTTACTTCAAACACTCCTCACCCAGAAGGGCAGTACCGCATTTGTATCACTTGACATTCGTATACCAAAGCGACATTCCAAAACTGGTTAATGGAATATTATGTCTACCGCCAAATCTATAAATAATGAGGGTCCACGCAAGAAGTGGGCACTTCTCTTGAAAATTCACAACGTATGACTGTTTCTAGGCTGCAGCATCCGAAAATAAATGTGCATTTATAAAGACGTCATTATGTTATCAAACCATAGAGATGGGAAGATAACATAATGACGTCTTTATAAATGCAAACAAATTCAAGTCTCCATAAATTCCATTTCTTGTCTGTTTTTTGCTCATACAGAATTAAATCATTTTCATGTTATGAGTGAATTTAAATTCACGTAAACAAATTCTTTTGAAGCATAAACAAAAAAAAATACTGTTTCCGAGGTAACAACTCCAAAATTACATACTCGAAAATTAAACTTGTTTTTTGATTATACTCGTTTAATTTACTTGAGAAGCGTTTCGCCTTGTAAGGGCATTATCAAGAATTTAACTCAACAACTTGTATTTATAACAATAATGAGGGACAGCTATGTAATTTTATTTGCATGAGATGAAAAAGGACAACATTATTTATTAGAATTCTGAGGATTTCCATACATTCTGAATGCTTCAAATTAACCATTCAGTCTCAACACTAATATTTTAATGTCATGGGTAATTTGTAGAAAAGAACAGCTATATAATTTTACAATCTAAGACTACATAAATTCTAAAGAATTCAATTATAAATATAAATTCAAAAGAACATTATATAAATTCCAGAATACAAATGTCTCTCTTGTCGTATTGTCAATTTTTCTGCCATTTCCACTGTCTTTCACTGAGCCTTATCAAAGTGGTTAAAAATAAAGTAAAATAATCTATAAAAAGATTGATATATAAAATGTATGATCCCTTTGAAGACAAGGCGATATGTTAGCTCTCATATAGGTAAAATATTAAACGGCCATATAAAGAATAAGGGGAGTCTGTTTCTTTATTATCCGTCTACCGGCGTGATCATTTAGGGTATATTTTATCCCGTGCGTCCTCATCATGTGGCGGTTAACGCTCGTGCTGTGGATCATCTTCATGTCGCAGACAGGACAAGAGTACCGCTTCTCTCGGGTGTGCTTGCGAGTGTGCCTCGTCAGCGTCCCGCGGTCGTACGCGCTAAATTGGCACAGATCACATTTGAATTTCTTTTCTCCTGTGTGTCGCATCATGTGCTTCTGCAGGGTCGGTTTCAGTCTGGTCCGAAATTGGCAGATATTGCATTCGAATTTTTTTAAGACACTGTGCTTCCGTGCGTGGTTAATTAATTCTTCCAGAGCCACAAATGTAACTCCGCAAGTATCGCTGCTGTAGTTTCGGATGTTCAGGTGTCTGTTGATGTGCTTCTCGAGGGATTTCTTAGTTTTAAGGCCTTTGTTGCACACGGTGCAGATGTATTTATTTATACTGCTGTGCACGAGTTTATGACGTTCATACCTCTGTTTGAGTTTGAACGGTTTTCCGCACTCGGGACAAGTGTAGTACATCTTATCGCTATGCAACCTGGTGTGGCCGATGAGACTTCCGGGCTGAGAAAACCTGGCGTCGCAGATGTCGCACTGGTAGGGCTTCTCTCCGGTGTGCGTCCTCGAGTGATAGTTGATGGTCTGCCGACGCGGTGTGGAGTACGGGCATTCTATGCAGTGAAACCTCTTGTTTACTCCGTAGCCGGTGATGTTGCACCTTCGCTGGTTCTTCTCCTCGCTGTGCACGCAAATTGTGTGGCGCTCAAGAGACGTCTTGCTAGAAAGGAATTTTTTACATATACTACAAGAGAAAGGTTTAACTCTGTGCGTTTTCTCTTTTTCCACATTTAGATCAGCAACTTTCTCAACAGAAGCGCTTTCGTCGCAATCACTGTCGATATTATTATTCTTCTTTTTTAATTTAGATGAACACTTTTTAATTTTTATTATCGAGGTGACAACTTTTCTAGAATGTAACTTTTTTTTCATCGATGTTTTTAGTCTGGTATTTGTCACTTCGGATGAGGAATCATCACATGAAAAATTACATTGTCTACATCTTTGTCTTCAAGTTTAATCCACGGCTCATAAGGTGCAACCACTTCTCCCTTTACTAATCCAGGCATTTTTTTCGGAGATGTAATATTTTCAGCGATGGCTCCGTTGAGGACGTCATTGAGGTAGAATTTCTTTAAAAGTGTATCAGAATTCTCGCACTTGACCCTGAAGCTGTTAGCGGCCTCTAGCTCTCCGGAGCAGTTTTCACAAATGATGCCTGATAGGCCGTCATTGTGATGCATCTGTACTCCTGTGCAGAGCATCAGTTTCTCTGAGATGGACATGGAGTCCTGCTCTTCGAAAAGGTATTGGGAACGTTCGGTGTTTTCCGTCAAACAAATGCGATATAAAAAAATCAGTTTTTCAGATTTATTCGCGAAAATATTAATTGTTTGGGGTTCATAATTCATTTTGATTTATCAAGTCTCATAACAATAACAATGTCTTCCTAATATCCTAAACTCCACAAACTGTCAAATTGCAAAGTTAACTAAAATACCAAACAATAGAAATATAGATTCATTGTACCGAAAACACGTTGGTCCTGCCATAGATTTAGTGAATAATTTTAAGTTAATAGATAATAGTAACTAAAGATGGTTGTCATCTTGATTCATATTACGTTTATTTTCAAATTCATCATCGTAGGAAATATGATCCAAATAACTCTAAAATTATTTTAAAACACTATGTTGAATCTTATTTTAAGTAACCTCAAAGTCATTATTCTAATTTCACACATCTCAGAAAAAAATCACTAAATCTCCGGTTTACGAACAGGTAGTATGTACAATACAACCTCGTGTTTATTTCCATAGATTTGTATAACCTGATGAACCTGATTGAAAATTTTGTCATTGGTTTTAATTAACATACATGTTTGTATTTGATAACTGCGAATTCATTAGACTCGGAAATATTCATTTACTATGTTTGTACTTATTTAGAGCTTCTGAAAACCATTCTTTAACTAAATGAAAAGAGAAGTATATATCATGGATATTTTCGTGGAAAAAAGTGAAAAAGTTAATTTGTTATGCCGAGTTTGCTTAATAGAAAACCCCGAGAAATCCGAATCACTTTGTAGTGCACGACTCCTTGTCAGCCTCCGAAAAAGTGCTGTGGTGCACAGGAGTAGAGATGCGCAACACTGATGAGCTGCCAGGGATCATCTGCGTACAGTGCTTTGAAGAACTGGAGGCCGCTAACAACTTCAGGATTAAATGCGAATATTCCGATTCACATTTGCGGAATTTCTACATCAATAGCGTTTTTAGCGATTGTGTTGTTGAAAATGTTGAATTATCGAGATGTGAACCACAGGACCTCGTTAAGCACGAAGTGATGGAACTTTGCGAGCCATGGATTGAAAGTGAAAAAGTAGGCGATATGGTCTACGACACACTTTATAATTTTTCATGTGAAGATTCTGTGGTCACAGGTGCTTGTCAGAAAACACAAGAAAAAAATAAGTCAAAATTAACAAATGTTTGTATTTCGGTAATAAATCCCAATACGATTTCTATGGATTCAGATGATATAGACGGTAGTTGCACTAAAAACGTTTTTGAAGATGAGGCTTGTAATTTGAAAATGGGAAAAGAGTGCAAGAGTAAGCTCAAACTGTACTCGTGCAATATTTGTAAAAAATCCCTTTCTAATAAGGCGTCCCTGGAGCGCCACACAATGTTTGTACACAGCGAGGAGAAGAACCAGCTCAGGCAGAATATTACCGGTTATGGAGCAAATAAGAGCTGCTCTGCTTAGAATGTCCGTTTTCTACACCGAGTCGGCAAACCCTGACCTATCACTCGAGGACGCACACGAGGAAGAAGCCCTACCAGTGCGGTGTCTGCAACGCCAGCTTCTCGCAACCATCAGGCTCATGGGTCACTCCAGGCTGCACAGCGAAAGGACATACCATAATTGTGCTGAATGCGGAAAACAGTTCAAACACAGGCAGAGCTACGAATATCACAAACTAGTGCGCAACAGCACTTTGAAATACACCTGCGCCATATGCAACAAAGGTCTGAAAACTAAGAAAAATCTCGAGAATCATACCAGCAGACACCTGAACATCAAGAACTATAGCTGTGACACTTGCGGAGCGACGTTTTCAGTTTCAACAGATTTAATTAAGCATTCTCGAAAGCACAATGTTTTGAAAAAATTCGAGTGCGACATTTGCCAATTTCGATCGAAATTGAAACAGAACCTGCGGATACACATAATGCGACATGCTGGAGAGAAAAAATTTAAATGTAATATTTGCCAGTACACCGCATTCGACCGCGGGTCACTGACAATTCACCTCCGCAAGCACACCCGAGAGAAGCGGTACTCTTGCCCTGTCTGCGACGTGAAGATGATCCACAGCTCGAGTGTCAACCGCCACATGATGAGGTCGCACAGATTAAAATATACCTTGAATGACCATACTGATAGGAGGATAATAAAATAAATGATTTAGTTGAATATTATATGGAATGATTAACGAATGATAATTGAGTCCATTAATTCCTTTTCATCTTTCTTTCTGTGAAGCGTAATCTTCATGATGCCCATCGTTGATTATTGTTTCTAGATTACTCAACACCGTCCCTATATACAATGTTTTTTCTACATATTTGTACGTATCTATTGAAGGTACTAATTACCGTAACAACGTTCTTATATATTACACCTGTAAAACCATTCGAAATTTTGTGACGCGTTATTTCTATTTGTAACGTTCTGGAGGGTCGGATAACAAGCCAGTAGGAATACATCGAAACGCAGTCATAAATACCTTGCCCTTAAATATTTGTTGTATTAAAAAAATCTTATTACACATATTTCAGGGCGGTTGTAAAGTCCTCGATAAAAACTGTCTTAAAAATAGCACGATAGAAAATTGAGTAAAATTTTAAATACATATTTCACCTTTACTGGTACCGGGATCGACACAAGGACCCTTCAAAAGGTATTAGAAGTCAAAAAAAATTTGATAGTGCCGGGTATCACTCCTGTTGCCTGCTCCATACTAAGCGAACACTTTACTGTCTTAGCTACGCTTCCCAGTTGATTGTCGTGTAAGAATATAATGCGGATGATAATAGTCAAACTTTTAAAAACACTGCTTCTGCTCATGGTTAATCAACTCTATTAACCACAAACATCACTCCGCAAGTGTGACAGCTCTAATTAATTCCTGATGTTCAGGTGTTTGTTGGTATGCGGCTCCAGAGTTTTCATTGTTTTGAGACCTTTGTTGAACGAGTTTGTGATTTTCGTATCTCTGCTTGTTTTCAACATTCTGCACAATCATGGCCATGCAGTCTATAGAGTGACTTATAACGCCGACTTATGAGGGCTGGGAGAACCTGGCGTAGCAGACATCGCACCTATAGGGTTTTCTCCCATGTGCATCCTCGATAGGTGAGGGTCTGACGGGCATTCTCAGCAGAAAAATCGTCTGTTCGCTCCATGTCTGGAGATATTCTGCCTCCGCTGTGTGCGTACATTGCATAGCGCTCCAGAAACGACTTACTAGAAGGAGATTTTTTGCAGTTTGTTCTTATTCTTCCTCTCTTTTCCCATTTTTATACCACAACTATTGTCTGAATCCATACAAATCGTTTTGGCTTTCATTGACAAATAAAAAACATTTATTAATTTTGAATTATTTATTCTAAAGACTCATTACGTCCTTTAGTATATTTCTCGATAATTCAACATTTTTAACAATGGGGTTGTTAAGAACACCAATCCCAAGAGGGAATTGGAATATTCGCACTTTACTTTGAAGTTGTTAGCGCGCACTCTCCAGAGACAATTCCTGGCAGCTCATCAGTGTCACTCATTTCTACACCCGTATACCGCACCACTTTTTCGGAGACTGAATGGAGTCAAGTACCTACTATAAATTTTGGATTTTTTGGCTTGTAACAAGTACAAGTTTGGTTATTAAGTAATTCCGAATCTAGGTAATAAATATCTAATACCATTGCATTTGTCAAACACAAATATATGGCGAGAGGTGAGGCCGGGGCCCAACATCTCCACCGGCCAGTACAGTCGTGAGCATGAGGAAGTGAGCTTTTATCAGATGAAGACTTGTCAGAATTTCCCACTTACCTATGGTCAACCAAATTTGCATTCATCACTTGAGAAAAAAAAAGATAAAAATAATATGTAGGTAGGTTGTTATTAATGAAAGAATTTAAAAGTTAAAATGAACATGTTTAAATTAAGAAAAATATAATTTAGCTACACGATTGAAATTGGGGGAGAATTCCATATAGAAAAATATATATTTACGGTAGTTATTGCAACAATTAAACACAGACAGCATTATTTACAGACCATCAGCCAGATTACTTGTCGTTCAATTTCGCATTGTCGAATAGATAAATTTTCCGTCCGAAGAGTCAGCAGTCAAATGTCGTGCCGAGATACAGAACTCAGCACGGCGGCGTCCTCTTCGCGGTCTATGGTAATTAGACTCAATAGGATAACATCAGTATACGGTGCATCCAACTTCAATGTTACAATTGTGGGTAAAACACCCACCGAAATGTCCAATACATCCTGGCAGGCATTAATCCTACGCCAGGATCAGATGATCCAAAAAATCTATTTTATCGTACGTCATGCGTTCGAGGATCGGACACCTTTACAGATTTTAATAACTCCTCGCCACAGCCGAGTGGTGGCCACCAAGGCCACGATCTATGCAGCACTATTTATAATAAAAATATATTATTTGAATTCAACAATTCTATCAGAAAGAAAACAAAACAACAGAAAATTTATAAAATCTGCACTAAAAATTTTTATTTTAACAAACAATTTATATCTGTCAATGCAACTAATTTTCTTAGACACAATATAATGTGCTAGCTCAGGCAAGTTTACATGTTAGTGACGTATTCATTTTATATCGTAATTATTAGTATTAATTATAATTCGATTGCAGAGAAAAATTTATACATCATCACTTCACAGCCTTTTCGATACCATAGAAACTAAAGTTTTATGCGATGTCTTCTAAAAGCTTATTTTCTTTTAATTTTGTATGGGACATACGCGTGCCCCGCGTGTACATCGCATGATGCGTTGCCCTATAACATTAGAATTTTTCTTTTGAATACAAAGAAACATTTCTGTGAAGATTTTTATAGAATGATGTATTACATTACTTTAAGGATGACTGTAAATAAAGAAATTATGAGATTAAGTTGTAGTAATATATTTACATATGTAGTACATGTATAAAATGCGTAAAATAATACTTTATAACAATGTTTTAACCGCGTAATCAAAATCTATAAACGTGCAATATAATGCACAGGGTAATAATATTAATCTAAATTTCTATTGTCTTTTCTGTCTTGAATATATATTTTTATAGTTTGTTTAGCTTATTTTTATATTTCTATTTTTTTTTCATAGTTTGTTTTGCTTATTTTTTAATTTCTATTTTTCTATTCTATTTTTATTTATGTATTCCATGCTCATGTGTTTTTTTTTAATTTTTATACCAAACCTATTTTGTAAAGGCCCATAAGGGCGTTAATAAATAAATAAATAAAATATCGGCTTTATGTATATGTATTTATTTTATTTTATGGAATAAAAGCATGGACATTTACTGAAGAAATGATACGACGACATGATGCATTTGAGATCTGGATGTTCAGAAGAATGCTTAAAATAAACTGGATGGATAGTTACTAATGAAGATGTTATGGTTCGGATGAACAAAGAAATATAAATGTTTAAAACAATAAAAATCCGAAAACTTCAATATCTCAGACATGTAATGAGAAATCCGTAGAAGTACGAGATCTTGTACATCATAATGTAAGGAAAGATTGGTGGAAGTGGGAGCCCTGGAAAAATGAGAACATCATGGCTAAAGAACCTGAGAAAATGAAGAGCTTTTCCGGGCCACAGTAAACAGTGACGATAGCCAATGTCCGTTGAATGGATAGGGCACAACAAGAAGAAGATTGTATAATTTTAGTATAAGTACGCGTGTATATAATATACATATGTACAGTTGTGTATGGGATAAACAAATGAAGGGATGAAAATTGAATTGGTTGACACCATCTTTAGTTATTACTCTCGTATTAAAATAATTTATGGAATCACTATACATTTTATCCAATTTTATCTATCACGGAATCTATGGTATTCAGTTTTGTTTTCGGTCCACTGAATAATTTATAACCATCTCTGCTTATATTTATATCGTTTTGTTGACGTTAATCTTTGTGACATTTATTAAAATATATTTTACAGTTTTGTGGGAGTAATATGCAAATGATTATTTGCAAGTATTTTCTGTATATAGTTTGAAATAATCAATGAACTTTATTTTACCATCATATTTAGTAAAATATTGTCACGTTGACATTTTAAATCAAAATGAATAGCGGATCCTTAATAATTAATATTGTCATGAATAAATCTGAAAAATTGATTTTTTTATGTCGTATTTGTTTGACGGAGAACACCGAACATTCTCAATCCATTTTCGAAGTACAGAATAACATGTCGATCTCAGAGAAAGTGATGCTATGCACGGGAGTGCAAATGCATCGCAACGACGGCTTGCCAGGCATCATCTGTGAACACTGTTCCACAGAGCTGGAGGCCGCTAACAGCTTCAGGGTCAAGTGTGAGTATTCTGATTCACTTTTGAAGAAATTTTACATCAATGGAGTCCTTAATGAACCTATCGCAGAAAATATTGAACCTCCGAAAAAAATGCCTGAACTTGTGAAGCAAGAGGTGTTCCTGCCTTGTGAGACTTGGATTAAACTTGAAGATGATGGTGATGCTGGAGACGACGCTCTTCGTAATTTTTCATGTGATGATTCCTCATCTGAAGCGACTAATGTCCTACTGAAAACATCGAAAACAAAGAAATTAAAAACTATAAAAGTTATCACCTCAAAAATAAAAGTTAAGAAGTGTTCGTCTAAATTAAAAAAGAAGAAGAATAATAATATCGGCAGTGATTACAGCGAAAGTGCTTCTGTTGAGAAAGTCGATCTAAATATGGGAAAAGAGAAATCTCGCATAATCAAACCATACTCTTGTAGTATATGTAAAAAATTCCTTTCTAGTAAAACGTCTCTGGAGCGCCATACAATGTGCGTGCACAGCGAGGAGAAGAACCAGCGAAGGCGCAACATTACCGGCTACGGAGTAAACAAGAGGTTTCACTGCACAGAATGCCCGTACTCCACACCGCGCCGGCAGACCCTCAACTATCACTCGAGGACGCACACCGGAGAGAAGCCCTACCAGTGCGACATCTGCGACGCCAGGTTTTCTCAGCCCGGGAGTCTCATCGGCCACACCAGGCTGCACAGCGATAAGATGTACTACACTTGTCCCGAGTGCGGAAAACAGTTCAAACTCAAACAGAGGTACGAACGTCATAAACTCGTGCACAGCAGTATTAAGAAATACATCTGCACCATGTGCAACAAAGGCCTTAAAACTAAGAAATCCCTCGAGAAGCACATCAACAGACATCTGAACATCCGTAACTACAGTTGCGATACTTGCGGAGCCACATTCGTGGCTCTGGAAGACTTGATTAACCACGCCCGGAAGCACAGTGTCTTGAAAAAGTTTGAATGCAATGTCTGCCAATTTCGGACCAGATTGAAACCGACCCTGCAGAAGCACATGATGCGACACACGGGAGAAAAGAAATTCAAATGTGATCTGTGCCAATTTAGCGCGTACGACCGCGGGACGCTGACAAGGCACACTCGCAAGCACACCCGAGAGAAGCGGTACTCTTGTCCTGTCTGCGACATGAAGATGATCCACAGCACGAGTGTCAACCGCCACATGATGAGGGCGCACGGGATAAAATATACCCTAAATGATCATGCCGACAGACGGATAATAAAGTAATGGATTCCCTTTTGTTTATACGGCTGTTAAATTGTTTATAACGGAGTTAATTCGTCGTAAGAGATTTTCAATGTATCCGGAATGATCTATCGCTTGAAGAACTCTGCATTGGTTTAAAAAACACGTATATTGAAGTCATCGAAATATGTTCTGGGACATGGCTCTAGGGTTAACGTGAATACGATAGCATCGTGCAGTCTACAATACTAGATGTACCCGTATCTGCACCGTAAAGCACTCTTGAACGGTTTGTCTTTGACACTAGACGCTGTAGAGTATATCTCTTATCAATGGCTGTAGTACTAGCGGGCCGTTTAGCCTCGGCAGCGTGCCCTTTGATGCTAATCTGTAAGCCCTTTTTAACGTAGTGCGTGAGGTATCATTAGATTCGTCTCAACGAGATTTAACTTTTCTTAATTTCTGCTCGTACTTATTTGCGAAATACTTCGATACTATAATTTTTTTGCGGCAATTTTTCACTTAAACCTCACAAACTTTGTTTATTATCTTGCGTTTGTACTTTTTTATCGTGCGTATAGAGGGGCTTGTAACCTATCGTTTAACACTTGTTTTGTCCTGATATTAGGACTTATGGTTCACAAGCCAGTGTCCCATGAACGAACGCATGCATGAACGCCTGATACAGTATAAAAAAAATTTAAATCTGTCCTCAATCCACTGATACTTATGTCTGCGTCATGTACTTTCTGAGATACAAACATTTAAATTCTGACTTGTTTTTGTGAGATTTAGAATAAGATTTTGGTTAGATTTTAGAACATGCGCGCTATGCCTCGACCCGATTTTTTAAGACGTATTCACACTGAAGTCAAATCTGACAACGATTACGCACTTAGCATACGCTGTGAACTCTAGTGAGATTGAGAATACTAATTCTCATGTAGTCGCTCCACTCATGAGACAGTCGACTGAATGAATCGCTCTCGTGTGGGTATTTAATTGAGATATGAGGACTGGTAAGAGTGAATGAATTAATCAAATAAAAACTAACATTTTGTTGTTGCACGTCTCGTCGCAACACTTACTCATATTTATTTCCAAATAAATATATATCAAAAACATTTAGCCTAATTATTGTTATCATTCATAATAATTATTAAATTATTTATTAAGGAAAACACATTATTTAATATTAGTTAATATAAATTGTATTAAATTATTTGTTTCAAAGAAATGTTAAACGTGTGTAGGTAAAAAAATGTCGTGTGACTTGTTAATTTTTATTATAAAATGGCTATTATATTATAGAGCCTTTACATTTGTCAAATTGCACGCGGCGCGTTACCGCCAAATCTTAGTTAACAATTGGGCATCAATAATGAAAATGGTATTGCACATTATTAAGGAATACAATGTACTGAAAGCAAACATGAAATAAAATTACAATATTTTTTAAACCACTTTGATCCTTTTCTAAAAATCAATCATTATTATATATACAAGCATAATAGAATTTTAAACATATGATATGAACGCAACGTTGTGGTCGTTGCGCAATCAACATTTGTAGTGATCACAAAGAGATGGCGGGAGGCTAAATTAAATTAACACGAGTTCTATATACAAATTCACACATTTATTTACAACACAATGAAATATGCAAAAAAAAAAAGAAAATTCTTATTGCTACTTATATCTAACCTTAATTAACGCGGGCGCACTAATTGTTCAATTGTTTTTCCCACTCACTTTTGTCTCTTCACATTTGGCCACGTGTGGCCCGCCGCGGGCGCGCGTGACAAGCGGCATCTGGAGCCTGCCCCTGGTCCAGTTCATGGACGCGGTCTTTGCAGCTTCGTTCGCCTTGTGGTCTCCGTAGCCGCATTCGGAAGTTTCGTAGTGGACGGCGTCCGGTCGTCTCGTGGTGGGCGGCCTCTGGTCCTCCGTTGTGAGCAGCAGGAATATCCGCAACTTGCCTCGTGTATAGGCGAGGTCCTCAGATGCCTTCCTGGCGGCTTCGCTCAAGGCAAAATGGCAGTTGGTATGGAGCTACCTGGCGGCCGGCGGCACCCCGGAGCAGGTCCGGTGCGTTCGACAGGCGTGGAGCGAGAGAAAGTCGTTTTGGCCAGGCAAAACCCACCCGGCGATGCGCAGGGGGAGGGGGTAGCGACCCTTCGTCCACTGTGGATACATGTTAGGAGCGGGGTGAGGAGGGGCTTGCATTGCCCGGCGCGCGGCCCGCACAGCAATATTTAAATAATGGTAAATAATTATTTAAAATTCGCGCCGAAAATAATATTCGTAATACGTGAACGTCACACGTGAGATGCGACCGTAACACATATTTAAAAAAAAATCGATTCGGTATTGCAATGTTCGTTTAAATTTTTTTTTTTTTCAAAAGAATTTCGATACGCGAATATAAATAACACATTCATAACAAAGTAATGATTTATCTCATGCGCAAGAAAAATGGACAAGGTTTTTGGATGGAATTTAAGTTAACTTAAATTTGTAGAACGTTTCATTATAGTAGACTGTATGTAAGAAACCTTTTAAGGTATCTAGCTCTGTTAGAATTTTTTTTCTATTTTTGTATGGTTGAGAATTATGTATAAGTGGACCTCAAGATTTCGTAGATATTTGTGGGAAGGTTGGTTGTGTTCAAGTAAAAACCATTGTTATCCAGACTAGTTTATTCTCATCGGGGAGAAGCCACCGAGAGCAAGAAACGGCACAGAATACATGAAAGACAGAATGGAAAAACGATGCACGGTTAGTGGAAGGTGAGAGTCGGGATGGGCACCCGCTGTCGTCGCGTAGCTTGGCCTTCCTCAAACGTTCTCGATTTATTCGCGCGGGATGGCGCAATACAGAGAAATGACAGAACGAGGAACATCTGGACGATGCGCGCAAGCCGCCACATATTTAAAGACTATAAAAAATCCCGGACATTATAAACTCTCCGTTCGCATATTCCTTGACCTGAAAATAGAACTTTCGTGAAAACCCGGACACATGGCAATTGTAAATATGGGTTCATATTATTGATCTAATCGAAGTCTCTAGTTATAAAGAAATATTAGAGAGATGAGATGGACCACGCAAATACTTAAATAATTAAAAAAATTTTTGACTACCAAATTAAATATTTATGATATGTGTGTAAGTTGTACTTATGATTTGAATGTTGGGTAAGTCAGTACTTTGTGGATGCATTAAGATTCATTGGTGTGGTTATTTATTAGCTTGTAATTTGCTCGCCAGGTGGAGGTGGTGTATAAAGTACGTAGATAATGGATAACATTTTACTATAATGATTTACATGCTTTCATTACTTAACATATAAGTTTTTTTGGTATTCATTTGTTTTTCAACAGCTGTCGTTTGTGAGTTGGTTTAATTTTAAAAGGCGCAACAAACCATCCAGTTTACCAACTGCATCGAATTTGTCTTTTCGATTTTTATTCACGGTTAAATAGTAGTATTATATAGAATAATAATTAGAACTCCTCTTAAATTTCTTTATTGGATAATAATAGTACTACAAAGAAGGCGAACAGTGAGTAATGGAGTTTGAATGCACCAAACCACTTGGACAATGTATGTTTCTTTACGAATGGCGAGCGGTCGAAGGAGCGAAAAGTCAGTAATCTAATCTCACATTACAATCCATATTTTACACGGGTAGCCAAGCTTATAATTTTAATCTCTATTCGAAAATACCTCTCTCTTCCCACTTTTTCTGCTTTAAGCAATGTTGTAATATTTTTTGATTTCTAGGTAGGTAGTAGGTACATATTATTTTTGAGTTTGTTAGTTTGTACATATTCCAACTGAAAATAAACTTTGCTAGTTTTTTTTTAAAAATTGTTTAAATATAAGCTATTTTGTGTACTGTTTGTTTCTTTAAAATGATGATAGACAATACATGGATTGCTTAGAGTTGGAAACTCTTACTCTGAGCAAATTGATATATTCGATTGCAAGCTGGCTGAACATGGTAGTGATCGTAGCTGTCGACGGAACAGTTTTTTGTACTTTGTAATTCTTTATATAAAGTTTTTTTCCCCAAAATTGTATTACTTTTATTTCTATATTATTGTTCTTGTTAATTATTTTTTTAGCATTTTATATATGTTTAGGATGATTAGGATCTTTTTGATCGGTTGCTCTTAATTATTTTATTAGAGCGGCCCCGCCCCGCACACTGGTCATATCGATTATTCCCAGGAATCGCATCGTCAATTGTACTATGGTTGTAGAAGGAGACAGGTGAATATTCAACACACAGATAACACACTGATTAATTGTTTATTTCCACCACACAATGCACAAATGGACAGGCAGAATATCTTATAATTAACTTAATCTAATTACGACTACCTTATATTGTACGTGCTGATCGCCAAGGTCCTTTCCAGAGACCTCGGTCTTCAGTTGTCGACGCGGTGATGCCGACGATGGTTCCTGTTGTCCAGGTGGCTTCGTCGTGGCTGGCGATGAAGGTGGCTAGCAGGGCGGCTGGCTGGTTGCTGGCTGCTCGGGACTGCTTCAGTCGCTGGTCGAGTTCCTGGATGGACGGGCGGCTGCTTCCGAACTGGCTCGGTGTCCAGATTCTTTTCTCCTGAGGTTTTTGGACTTCGACTCTCTTTCCGGCTACGGAGATCGATCTTCAACTGCGGTCAAGTTCCAGTTACTTTTTTCTCCGACTTTCGATGTCCCCCTCTCCTGGCTTCTCCGATGTTTAACTGCATTCGATATTCTCAGGTACAAACTTGGTGTCAAACTCAAGGTGTTCGAAACTGGTCCTCCGACTTGTGTTGCGACTGGTTAACTCTCTTCCTACTCCCGTGTTCAACTATAAAAACTCGTCTTCCTCCGAATCTTGTCTTCAACTCGTGAATCTTGTTGTCAACTGTCCAAATCTTGTATTCAACTCCTTTAGGGCCGTGCGTAGGGCCTTCTTATTTCCTTGAAAACAGGGTGTCTTTCATGGTGTCATGGGACGATGGGATTTAATAACACACTGTACTGTACTATGAATCAAAAATATATATATATATATAATTATCAAAATATTATTATTATAATTACAAAATCCTTATATTTATTACATTTTAAAAATAATCTGCCCATGCCTACTATACCGTATTACTACATTCTTAATTTTTATCCTTATCGTTCATATTGAAATTGCCTGTAAGCCTGTTTCTAATAAAGGGCTCTCGCACATTACTTATTATAATCAGGACATAAATTATGATCCTAATCTTCAGCTATCTTGTCTATCGTAATTAATTATTTATTCGTTAAGCATTTACGAAATTCGCACCCATTGCTTCCAGTAACCAAACACATTATATCCATACAGCACATTATAGGTGATTATATTAACGATTAAATCGACGGACATGTTATTTCTTGTAATATGAAAGGTTCTAGGAGTACATTAATTTAAATTGTGATCCGAGCCATGCGGTCCGTTCAACATCGTGCTAAAAACAAACCAATCAAAGGAACTGCTCTTTTTGTTATCCTCACTTATGGACGTGTTTGTCCGAAAGCCAATTGCTTTGGGTCATTGTTATTCGCGACCCTGGATGCTAACTGTCGGGTACCCTTACTTAACGATTGTTATTCGGAAATCATTTGTCTTCGCCGACACAATTGGTCCTGCTTTAACCTTCGGTTTGTATGTCGGCAGGGTGCATCCTTTTGAAACTATACACGCCTTTACATTTTACGATTGCTTCTCGATAAACCTCCGTTGCCTTTGTTATCACGTCTTAATGTATTGTGTCATTACGGCCGTTATTCGTTTTTGAACGACCCGCCGGGTTTTTTTTTTTTGTCAAGACGTCCGGCCCCTTCCACATGGGCCTGTTGTAGGCGATTTGTATGTACTGGCAAGATGCGATTTCCTATATTTATTCTTGATTCTGCGGCTAATAAATATGATAGTTTCGCGCCATTCTACGTCGAGGCATATCAATCAACCTTCAGTTATTATTTTTATCATGTACTTGTTGTATTTACGCGGTATTTACGGCGAAATCCGTGTTTTACGTCTTTTCGCAATTTTCGCGAAAATTTTTAGTATTTCTTTTTCAGAATCATACGATTTTTCCTGCTTGTCACACAATTAATTTTTCTATGGTTTTTGCGAGTTGCTGAATCCATAGAGAAATGAAACCTGTCAAACCGACTGTCATTGTGACAGTTTTTTAAAAATAATTTAACATATGTGAGTTACATAACAGAATATTTGATTGTGTCAAATTTTAAAATTACTGATATCATTTAAATACTTCACGTATGTCTTTAAATCAACAAAATTAACATAGTAAAAGAAATCATGAACAATCATGAAAAACTGCATTCATTGTGTCGTGTTTGTTTAATAGAAAATCCCAAACAATCTAAATCCTTGTACGAAATGCGAGATTCCATGTTAATGTCTGAGAAAATAATGTTGTGCACGAGGGTACGGATCCACAATGCTGATGGTCTGCCAGATATCATTTGTGAACGCTGCTCCGGAGAGCTGGAGGCAGCTGACAACTTCAGGGTCAAGTGTGAGTATTCGGATTCTCTTTTGAGGAAATCCTACATCAATGGCATCTTCAATAATACTGAAGATGAACTTCTATTAAATATGCCCATATTTGTGAAGCAAGAAATAGTGTCTTGTGAGCGGTGGGTTAAATGTGAAGGTGAAGATGATGCGCTGCGTGATATTCCGTATGATGGATCCTTGTCTGAAATCACAGTTGCAAAAATCAATAAATCAGTAAAAAAGAAAATAAGTGTTATTAAGAATGGGAGAATGGATACCAGGTTGATAATGAAACCTGCTAAATCTTCTTCAATTGCAAACGATAAATCTTCAAACATGAAATCGGATGGTGATGACACTTGGACCACTGCTCATGAAAAAACACATCAAAATGATATTAGCCGAGTGAGAATTAAACCATACACTTGTAATATATGTAACAAGTCCCTCACTAACAAAAAATCACTGGAGCGACACGTGACGTACTTGCACAGTGATGAAAAAAACCAACAGAGGTGCAACATCACCGGCTACGGAGTGAACAAGAGATTTCATTGTGCGGAATGTACTTACATCACACCTCGTCGACAGGCTCTTGAATATCATTCGAGAACACACACCGGAGAAAAGCCGTACAAATGCGATATCTGCAATGCTAGATTCTCTCAACCCGGAAGTCTCTTCAGCCACTCAAAAATACACAGCGACAAAATATATTACACATGTTCCGAGTGTGGAAAAGGATTCAAACTCAAACACAGATATGAAAAGCACAAACTCGTCCACAGCAGTGAAAAAAACTACATCTGCACCATATGCAAAAAAGCCTTCAAGGCTAAAATATATCTCGAAAAACACATGGACAGACATTTGAACATCAGGAACTACAGCTGCGACACTTGCGGAGCTGCATTTGTATCTTTACCAGAGTTGATCAACCACTCAAAAAAGCACAGTATTTTGAAAAACTTTGAATGTAATATTTGTCAGTTCCGAACAAGGTTGAAACCGACGTTAAAAAAACACATCATGCGTCACATAGGAGAGAAGAATTTCAAATGCGAACTTTGCAAGTTTTCTGCATTTGCTGCTGGATCCCTGAAGGTGCACATGAGGAAGCACACGCGGGAAAAGAATTTCTCTTGCCCTGTTTGTGAAATGAAGATGATTCACAGTTCCAGTATCAATCGCCACATGATGAGGGCGCACGGAATAAAATATGTGTTTAATGATCACACTGACCGAAGAGTGATAAAATAACGGGCTGCGTGTTATGTTAGGTTCCGTCAACAGATGTAAAACTACTAATTTTTTTTATTCTGATACAACTTGTATCATCAGCATAAATGTATTCCAGATGAATACAATGATTGACTGTATGAAATATGTATGTCTGTAGCCTGTCTATATATACAATCATGCATGCCTGGCGAAGCAGATTCTGAGGGCACATTAAAGGGTTTACTAGGGGCATTTTTTCATGGTAGATATCATAGGCCTATCAGGGTGTGGTGGGGATCTTCGGATGGATTAGTTGTGGTGAAGGGGGCTGGATTACTACCCGTGCAATGCTGGGTGTATCGGATAGTGTTCCATAAATTATACACCGAAGAATACAAATTTATGATGTATGGGGCGGGGCATAAATTAAGGATCAAATAGGAAACTTGATATCTTTCTACGGAACCGGAAATAAACAAATTTAAAATTATACAATGAACTTATTGTATAATTTATAATTTCTAGAGTAACTACTCTAGAAGCCAAAACAATGGAACAATGACAAAGTCATAAAAAGAGTGACAAACATACTAAGCTGTGCATAATTAAAAGAACTAACGCAGATAACTGTGAAATTAATTTATGCCTTTATTTTTTAAATTCTTTTATGTAATTATTGTCTTGTATAGTTCTCACGGGTTTCTTATATTTATAATAATGAAAATAATTTTGTCGTGCAAGTTCTTCAACAAGACAACGTTATTGTGTTTATTTTTTATGTTTTTGACATTACCACCATTATTGTTAGTTGCAGACCAAATGATATATGATTCAAAATAAATAATTCTATATAATAGTGTATCATTTTATGAATTATGTAATCTTTTTATATCATCATTCCTGGTTCTATTCCTTGTATACACTTCAGTACTGATGACCTGCATCGTGAGTAAATATTATATTTTGTATTTGAGTAAGCAAACAATGAAATGGGTCACTTTTTATACTCAGACTTTTTTAAACTGCTCAATTCTAAATGTAACAAAACATGCAACATTTCTAAATAAAATAATAATCTTATTTGGAAACAAGCAAGAAGCGTCACATGATTAAGACTTTTGAATTGGTAGTAAGCCCGTACCGGCAACAGACCACTAGATGTAAATGTAATAAATATTACAAAATTGAACGCGTCAGCCTTTTTCCCTTTCCACAATCAGACTAGGACGCTGAGATCTCACAAAACATGTTGCTTCAAAAGTAATATATATCATTGTATAAACTGATATCAGGTATGTTTCAATCCTACTATATAGACTGCAAGATTGAAGTGTGGTCAGAACAAATGTGATGTTATTGCCATAAGAATAATGCCTTACTGTTGATGTTTGATTTAACTGTTTGCATGTCTTATGTTTCTTGTCAACTCATTAATTTTAGACAATTATTTACGATATAAATTAAATGTATCAATTAGAAAGATATATAAATAAAATCAATTTATCGAAAAAATATTTTGTTGCCACCGGGATTCGAACCAGGAACTTTTCCTATCCGGGGAAATGCGCTGACCATTACACCATGTCAATATGGTAAGTTAACAATGAATTTTCGAACCTATAATTTGATTTTATCTGTATATCTTTATAATTGATACATTTAATTTGTATTAAAAATATCACAGAACTATGTCCTGAAAAAACTGCAACTTCACAATAATAATGTGTTCTTAAAAAAAATATTTATGGTTTTCAGATGTTTACCCCAGCACATATTATGTTACGCTTACACACTCATTCATAATGACATTCAAGTAATACTGACATTCGGACTGACAAGTGTATGGTAATGATTGAAGGAATGATGACCGTGAATGACGAATATCTAGATATTTTGAAATCTGAGGATCAATCATGCTGGGGAGAATGTCAGTCGGAATGATCGTGTAGTGGGGCGCATAAGTCCACTTGTCAGTCTTGCATCAATTCGTAGTAATGAAGGACGGTGCAAACGTTGACGTTATGATCCTACCAACTATGAAGATGATAATGTGTTGGAACGATTTATTGAACTATACACTTTTGCCCTGCTGGGTGTTTTGCTAACTATAGCGATTGTTGCCAACCAAACAAAAAGTGGTCGCCTCAAGTCAGTTCGCTAGGGCACGAGCGGATTCACTCGACCGAAATCGAGTTCCTCACACTCGCTCCAAACCGTCGGTGGTCGCAGACTCGAAACGCCGGTACCGGACCGAGGGGTCGGGGCAGAAGACTGCTGGACGGCGAGGTTCCAAGGGATGAGGCGGGATGCAAAATGAAACACTTGCTAAAGGTGTATTCAGTGCACCGCAGTATGTAGTTTGTTGTGTAGAGACGAGACGTTTGACGAGAAGTGACCTCCATACTGCGGTGCGCTTCTATTTATTCAAGATGAGTGGACGTGCGCCGTTACCAGCGCACGCCACCCCAAAACCACCCACCGTGCCAATCAGGGCGCGTTTACATGCCTAACCGCGCCCCAAGCGACACGGCGTTCGGCGCCGCCTGTCGGCCGGATAGCGCAACATCGCGCCATTTTTCGGTCGCGGGCTGACAGGCGGCAGAAGCCGTTTTCCGGAGACAAACAATTAAATATTATATTAACATTAACAATTGGGGATATCACGAGTAGTGAATTCTGTAGTAAATATCGCGACCCGTGATATCCCGTAACAAGAATTATCCGGCCAGTGTTTTCTTTCGAGTTATTTCGTTTTTTGTGACTTCGTTATCTCGGAATGTTCGTTAAGCGGGTTTCTTGCCAGTGGCGGGCCCCGCTAAGGGCCTTTTGATAGGAAATGTAACACTGGCGGGATAATTTTGTATGGGTGCCGCGGACTACGACATTTGTTTATTTCTACTGTTGTCCGCGGCACTAAATACACTAAATTTAAACAACAGTGGCGGCGTACCGGCGGGTGGGCAAAGGTTTATTGTGTTCCCAATCCCGCGGCACGCCGCGTAAAACAAATAATAATTATTTATACGTAAATAATAACATTTCAAATTTAAATAACAAATATGTAATATTTTATTTCATGGCACTAGTCTCTGTGTGCAACACTCCCCCCGTGCGGCTTGGCCGTACTACGACGGTGCACAAAGAGGCTTCGTTGGTAGAACTATGATGCGGGTAGCTGGTCGTGTGTAGTCCCCGGTTGCTGTCCGGATCCGCACCGCTCGTACCTGCCCGTCGGCTGCTGGTCTTGCCTCGATGATAATCCCCCGTGGCCATGTGTTGCGTGGCAAGGTGGCGTCGGTGATAATGGCCAATTCGCCCTCGCGGATTGGTGGAGCTGGCTCCTGCCACTTGTGTCGAAGTGCGAGCGTTGGCAGGTACTCGCGCATCCATCGACGCCAAAACATGTCGGCGAGCTGCTGCGCCACCTGCCACTGTTTCCTTAGACAGGTCTGTTCATCGAGGGCTCCGTAGACGGCCAGGTGTTGTTGTCGTCCGGCCGCTCCCATCAGCAGGTGGTTTGGTGTGAGTGGCGAATTGTCCCGCGGGTCCACGGAGACATGGGTCAACGGGCGGCTGTTTACCGTAAATTCCGCTTCGGCCAGGGTAGTCCGCAAGGTTTCCTCTCGCGGAGCCCGTTCCTTTGTTGTTGCTTCGAGCGCCCGCTTGACTGAGCGGACGAGGCTTTCCCAGGCTCCGCCCATATGGGGGGCGAGCGGGGGGTTGAAAGTCCAATCAACCCCCACCTCCGCTAGGTGTTCCACAACCCGCGGCTCTTGTCTTAGATCCGCCAGCGCGCTGGCCAATTCTCGGTCGGCGCCGCGGAAATTGGTTCCGTTGTCGCTGTAGAGGTGCCGCGGGTGGCCGCGGCGAGCTGCCATTCGTCTGAGGGCCATTATGGCTGAATCAGCCGTCAGTGATGCGGCCAGCTCCAGGTGCACGGCGCGTGTTGTCATACAGGTGAATAAGGCGCCGTACCGCTTCTCGCGCCGGCGTCCTACTGTCACCTCCATCGGGCCGAAGTAGTCGAGGCCGCAATGGGTGAACGGTGGTGTGTGGTGAGCCAGGCGGGCTTCCGGGAGCTGTCCCATCAGTGGCGGCTGTGGACGACTGCGTCCATTCCGGCAGGCCTGGCATTGGAACTGTACCCGGCGCACGGCGGGTCTCAGTTTCAGCACGAAGAAGTTCTCCCGGACGTCGCTCACTGTCCGCTCCGTGCCGGGATGACCCGCGCTCTCGTGATAGTGACGTATCATGAGCCGGGTGTATGGGTGATTTCCGTCCAAGATGATGGGGTTTCGCAGGCCTGGCGAGATGTCGACGTCGGTCGTCCCGGTCAGGCGTGTTCCCATGCGGATGACGCTGTTGTCGTCTAGGTGGGGGGTGAGTTGGTAGAGTCGTCCGTTTCGTGGTAGAGCCTCCCCCCGTTGCAACAGCCGGATCTCGGGCCCGAAATCCGCGGCCTGGGTTTGTAGTATCCAGGCCCGCTCGGCGCGGTCCCGCTCGTCCGTTGTCAAATTTTGGGCCGATACCTCACCTCGAGGTCGGCGGCAGTTGTGGGCAAATCGGCGGACCCACGCAGTTGTCCGAATGAGGCGGGTCCACGACGAAAAACGCTCGAGGTTCGGCATCGCTCCTCCAGCTGTTTTGGCGTGGCGGGTCACCGTCACCGTTTCGGGCCTGACCTCCATCTCGAGTTTGTCAGGCGGAGGCCTGCTCACCTCCCGTGGCCATGCTGCTTCCGGTTGCTTGAGGAATGCGGGGCCCCTGAACCACCTTCCGGCGGTCGACAAGTCAGGGGGCTCTCCGTCCCTGGTCCCCAAGTCCGCTGGATTTTGGGCTGTAGGCACCCATCTCCAGCCGTCGGCCCCCACCAGCTCGTCTATTTCTCCGAGCCGGTTGGCGACAAATGTGGAATAGGACCTGGGGTCGGTCCGGATCCACGCCAGGACGGTGGACGAGTCAGTCCACAAAACCGTCCTCTCAACCCTGCACACGTGCTCTGTCTTTATGACGGCGGCTAGGCGAGCCGCCATCAGAGCCGCCTGCAGCTCAAGCCGTGGTATAGAGAGTGGCTTGAGCGGGGCCACCTTACACTTTGCCGAGATGAAGGCTACGTCCGAGCCGCCCTCTCCTGTCTCGACAAAGTAGGCGACCGTGCAGCACGCTAGTTCTGAGGCGTCGCAGAAGATGTGCAGGGTCGGTCGGCTTCTCCGACTCGCCACGCTCTGGCGTGGCACGGCGCACTGACTCGTGCGGAGGAGCCGGTGCCAATCTTGCCATTTGTCCGCGTGCTCGGGACGGATCGGGTCATCCCACCCGACCTTTGAGCGCCACACTTGTTGTAGAAGTATCTTCGACCGGATTAGTAGGCAAGCTACAAAGCCCACCGGGTCGAAGATTCGCATTACGGCGCTCAGTAATTGTCTCTTGGTGGGGCGATCCTTGGCCTTCAGTTCTGGCAAGTTCACGAACTGAAAGAGGAACTTGTCTGCTGCTGGATCCCACGTTATGCCGAGCACGCGTTCAGTAGTTGTTTCTTCACTGATGATTCGCACCGGTTCCACGGCACGAAGTGACGGCGGGATGTGGCTCAGGACCTCTGGGCTATTGGAGGCCCAGTTCGCCAGATGCATGCCGCCCCGACGAAGCACCTCGGTCACATTGCGGGTCATCTCGATGGCCTGCTCCGGGGTGTCCATTGCGTCGAGGTAGTCGTCCATGTAAAACTTGTCCTGGACGGCGGCAGAGGCGTCTGGGAATTCCGTGGCGCTGGCGTCGGCGATCCGATTTCTGACAAACTGCGCGCTGCTGGGCGAGCAAGTCGCTCCGAATACCATTGATGTCATTTGGTATGTGCGTGGTGCGGCCTCGCCCGGTCTTTTCCACCAAAACAGCTGCGCGCACTGATCCTGCGGCTTGATTTTCACCCGCAGGAACATTTCCCGGACGTCGGCTGCCAGAGCCACCCGTCCTTCCCGGAACCGAAAGATGTTGCCCAACAGTGATGATAGTAGGTCCGGGCCTGTCAACAGGGCGTCATTCAGGGAGACGCCCCGGCATTTGCTTGCCGCATCGAATACAATCCTGATTTTCCCCGGTTTGTTGGGATTGAAGACGGCGAAGTGCGGCAAGTACCAGCGGTGGCTCCCCAAACGGGCCACCTCATCCTCTGACAGGGGACGAGCATATCCCTTGTCGAGGTATTCAGCCATCTTTGCCCTGTAGGCGCTGGCGTAGGCCGGATCTTTCTCCATCTTCCTTTCGATGCTGATTAGTCGGTTGATGGCACACTGTTGGTTGTCGGGAAGGACTGTTTCCTCTTTGGCCCAGAGTAGCCCGGTTTCCCATTGTCCGGTCGGGAGGCGCCTCGTTGTAGATTCCATTACCGCGGTGGCTCGGGCCACGCACGCGTTGATGCGGGTCGCGGTCGTGATTCCCAACGAATCCACCGCGTAATGCTCCCGCACGAGCGCCTCCAGGCGCGTGTCGGCGGCGGTACCGCTAGCCGCGGCGAGTGCTAGCACGGTCGCACCGGTTGTGTGTGGGCGGTAGGTGGTCGCTCCATGAGATGTCCACCCGAGGACCGTTCTGGACAGGACCCCCCGGCCTTGGGTCATTGTACATTCGCGGCTCACGATCAGATGGGCGTGGTCCTGTCCGATTAGGAGTTGTGGTGATACTTCGACGGCCTCGGCGTGGCCCACACACGGTTTCCCTCCCTGATGCGTCATTGTCCATTGGGAGGGCAAAGCAAGTCCGCGGACCGTGCTTGCTTGCAGCGGGTACTCGGCCCCGCCGCCGCGGATGGTCAGATTCACTGACTGGGACCGGTCGTCCGAGGAACACATTCCGTTGGCGCCGTGAATGCGTAATTGACGTACCGGTCCCCTGGCCCCGACGGCACTGGCCACTGTCGCCTCGATGAGGGTTACCGTGGATCCCTCATCGAGTAACGCGTAGAGTCTTTTCCGCCCCCGGGGGCCGGAAATTGTCACTGGGAGGACCTTTAGCAACACTTGGTCCTCCTGGCCTCCCGAGAGGCTCGCTTGGCTTGTACCGACGGAAGCCAGCTGATCATTCTTCAGTCAGGATCTGCCCGACGATGCACCGGAGGCCGCGTTGCCTGCCGCCGACGGTGCTTGTGCTCGTGACCCCCCATGTAGTAGGCGATGGTGTGGTCTACGACATCCGCTTGCTCCGCAGCGCTTTCCCCGGCACTGCTGTGATCGGTGTCCCGGACCGAGGCACGTGAAGCACACTTCCGACATTTTTACTAGCGTCCATCGGTCCGGGACCGATTTCCGCGCGAAGTCGTGACACGCGGCGAGACCGTGCCGAGTCGAGTGGCATTCCTGGCACTGCCCATTTTCGGATGAATCCAGGTTCGCGTTCACGTTTTCTTTTGAATCTTCCTCAGGCGCGGCCTCTATGGCGAGGTGCACCTGCCCGCTCCGGCGGGTGGGGTGGTTTGTGATGCTGATAGACAGGCATCCTGCGTTCGGCGCCACCGCGGTTACTTTGGTCAGCCAGGTGGAGAAGTCCTTCACGGCGATGTCCGGCGACTGGTCGACTCTTGATAACATCCAGATACTCTTAAAGTGTGCTGGCAGCTTGCTGACCATCTCCGCCAGTAGTCGTGGTGATACCAGATGTTTCGTGTCGAATGCCTCGACCGTGGCGACGACATTCCTGACCGCCACGGCGTAGTCCACGATAGCTTCCGTGGGGGCGGTCTCCGTCAGCTTGGTGTACCGCTGGATTCGATCCAGCATATGGCTGATGATGGTATCGGGCCGCCCGTACCAGCGTTCCAGCGTGGTCACTATTTCGTGTATGTTGTTGGGGTCGATCAGCAATGCCGCCACGGTCTCGCGCGCTTTCCCCTTCAGGGCGCGTTGTAGGCGCATCAGGTTTTCCGCTGGGTTCAGGTCGCAGAGCGCGGTGGATTGGTCGTATTGAGCTTTGAACGTGGGCCATTCCAAGGCATCACCGCTGAATGGTGGCAGATCTCTGGCGCTTGACTGGCGCGCCATAAATGCGTTCATCGGCTGTGTGTGCACCCAATCGCTTGTTCCGCGATGTCTGGCGGCCTCATCTGGAGTTGCGTGTGCAGTGGCGTATGGCATGGCGTATGGTGCGGTGTATGGTGCGGCGCTTGCCGCTGATCCCCAGACGGCACGTGGTGGTGACGACCATGCTTCGGCGGCGGCGTTTGGACTGGCCGCGCCCGCGGCGCTCGGCCGGGTGAGGTCGATTGTGTTGCCCGCTGCACCGGCGGTGGCTCCTTCGGGAGCATGTGGTGCGACGGACTGGAATCCCGGGGTCCCGGCGTTAGTTCGCGCGTCCGGCTGGGGTCCCCAGGAGATCATGGTCGACATGGTTGGTCCGGTCCGTCCGGCTGTTCCGAGCATGGCCACCGGCTGCACTGGCGTCGTGGTGCTCCACACTCTCCTTGATTCAGGCGGAGCGGCCGGTCCGACCGCTCCGAGCGCCATCCGTGATGCGTCCTCCCAAGGTGCCGCCGATGCAGGCGGGGCGGCCGGTCCGACCGCTCCGAGCGCCATCCGTGATGCGTCCTCCCAAGGTGCCGCCGATGCAGGCGGGGCGGCCGGTCCGACCGCTCCGAGCGCCATCCGTGATGCGTCCTCCCAAGGTGCCGCCGATGCAGGCGGGGCGGCCGGTCCGACCGCTCCGAGCGCCATCCGTGATGCGTCCTCCCAAGGTGCCGCCGATGCAGGCGGGGCGGCCGGTCCGACCGCTCCGAGCGCCATCCGTGATGTAGGTGAACCGGTCGGTCCGACCGTTCCGTAGTCCGCCTCCTGCGTCATCGCTGGTGCCGGACTCCATGGTGCTGCCATTGGCTGATCCTGGCTCTGCACTTGATAGTAGGCGTCCATCCGTGCTTGTTGTAGTTCCAGGTTCAGGCGATGGTTTTCTTCCATTAGCCTGCGCTGCCTCCTTTCCCATCGGATATTGGCCCGCAGTCGACGAACCGTGTCCCCTGTTGAAGTAGAGGAACCCCGGCGAGATCCGCGCTCATCCCTGGATCTGCTGTCGTCCGAACTCGAGCGTGACGATCCGCGCCGCGGCGGTAGACCATCTTCCTGTCGCGGCGTATCGTCCTCCTCCCGTTCCGATCTTCGTGCATCCGATCTCAGTCCGGATCGCGACATTTCGTTTCCGGACCACCGACGCTGGCTAGTTGACCTGAGGCAATCCGACTCACGAAGGACCAGTTGTTGCCAACCAAACAAAAAGTGGTCGCCTCAAGTCAGTTCGCTAGGGCACGAGCGGATTCACTCGACCGAAATCGAGTTCCTCACACTCGCTCCAAACCGTCGGTGGTCGCAGACTCGAAACGCCGGTACCGGACCGAGGGGTCGGGGCAGAAGACTGCTGGACGGCGAGGTTCCAAGGGATGAGGCGGGATGCAAAATGAAACACTTGCTAAAGGTGTATTCAGTGCACCGCAGTATGTAGTTTGTTGTGTAGAGACGAGACGTTTGACGAGAAGTGACCTCCATACTGCGGTGCGCTTCTATTTATTCAAGATGAGTGGACGTGCGCCGTTACCAGCGCACGCCACCCCAAAACCACCCACCGTGCCAATCAGGGCGCGTTTACATGCCTAACCGCGCCCCAAGCGACACGGCGTTCGGCGCCGCCTGTCGGCCGGATAGCGCAACATCGCGCCATTTTTCGGTCGCGGGCTGACAGGCGGCAGAAGCCGTTTTCCGGAGACAAACAATTAAATATTATATTAACATTAACAATTGGGGATATCACGAGTAGTGAATTCTGTAGTAAATATCGCGACCCGTGATATCCCGTAACAAGAATTATCCGGCCAGTGTTTTCTTTCGAGTTATTTCGTTTTTTGTGACTTCGTTATCTCGGAATGTTCGTTAAGCGGGTTTCTTGCCAGTGGCGGGCCCCGCTAAGGGCCTTTTGATAGGAAATGTAACACTGGCGGGATAATTTTGTATGGGTGCCGCGGACTACGACATTTGTTTATTTCTACTGTTGTCCGCGGCACTAAATACACTAAATTTAAACAACAGTGGCGGCGTACCGGCGGGTGGGCAAAGGTTTATTGTGTTCCCAATCCCGCGGCACGCCGCGTAAAACAAATAATAATT